>JALDNG010000004.1:9267500-9867500 GCA_024349245.1 Neodontobutis hainanensis
TTTGCCACAATAGGATTAAGAAAATAGAAAATATTATAGATATACAACAGAACATAGATCATAGGCATTTTATTTACAGAATAAAAGTTTAGTCAAAATAATTTAGTTTCTTATTTATACACACATGCCTGACCATAAGGAAAAAGGTTTTAGTTAGTTAGATCTGTAGGTACAAAATAAAGATGAATGAATAAAGCGATGAAACTTGGTGCATCATAGAAAGCAATAGGGCACCTTCAGTGTCAGTATAGAGCTACTGACCACACAAGTATTACCTTGCCTTTGAAAAAAAAAAAAAAATGCTCAACACTTTGACTGGTAGCTATAAGGCCATATATGAAAACACACTTTTCTACTGAACAGTCTAAACTTTACCACAAAAACAGCGTAAAAAAAAATCCAAATGCAGCGCTGACCTTTCTAACTTGTGGGTTTTACTGCAAAGGGCTTTTGAGACTTAGGACATAATTGCTTGGTGTGATTCTCATCCATGATGAGTGTGTGACTCTTCTGATTGTCTGAGAGTGCCTTGCCTGTCAGCCTAAATAGCCAGAAATATGTGTGCGGTGATAGAGGTCAGGGAGAGTTTCCTGTGAACGCTCACATTAATGCAATGAACCCAGACTTGTATTAGAGCAGACAAAGGAACTGTGTCACATCCTCTGTACTTATTGGGGAAAGGGCAAGCATCTCTGTCTTCTCAATGTCTTTATCCACATGAAATAATAATGCCACTGCTACGGTGCATTGAATGGCAAACCACAGAGGCTGGACACAGAGCTCCTCTAACTATATCTATAACACAGAACAACAGCGGCAAGTATTAACAACATGGAAATCTCATAATACAATTCTGCTTAGTGAGCAAATGAGTTTTTTTCTGAAGCAAGAAAAGACCTTAAATCATGAAGGAATTTTGGTGTCAGCGATATCCAGCCATTAGATGGTCGTTTGCGCTTCAATAATAGATAAGGCTTAACGGCTCTTTGCACCAGCTTCTGGCTCTGTTTGACATGTACTGATAAAGAATAGAGGAAGAGACACCTCACACATTGGTCACATGGTTAAAAGACTATTTTGTGGTGATTTTCACAGCTTATCTCTAGAGTGCTCTGATCACTACCTGTCTTTGTGGCTTTACCTGGTTTGTTTTTAAGAGCACAATCAAGTGATATCAGAGATATCCAGATATCTCTTGAAACAGGAAGCACCACTTATGGACAAATGTATATCAGTCTAAATCTGACTCCTAGTCTAGAAACTAGGATTTTGCAGAGGACAGGACATCCATCTGGCAGGTGGTAAAGCAGGTGAAGCAGGTAAGGATTGGCTCCAGGATATTTCATCAGTGGTAAATACAGCACTGACAAATGGCTCAGAAATGATTGGGCAGCTTTTCCACCTCCCAAATGGTGCCCTGTGCCCTAATGCAGATGGTGTTACATGAAAAGTGTCACTGCACAATAGCCTGACTGACCCAGGTCCAGCAGTTTCTCATCAGTCACGGTTGTCTGTACAGTGTGTTTTTTTTTAATCAGTGTCACAGAGGTAAAAGCAGTTTTACTCTCAGGTTTGTTACAGTTTCACACAAAGTCTAGAGAACACATCTGTAAGACACTCTTTTTTGTCCCACAGCAGTACATTCTTTCTCTTGTGTGTTCCCTCTGATGACGATGAAGTTAACCTGAACTGTAAGAGTTTTTTTTAAAAAGCATCACCTCCCACAATGTTCAGAATCACAGACTTAACACATGCTCTTGTCATTTTAATGTCTTCACGACTCAGAGTGACAAAAACCTTGTCATTTTTATAAGCCATTATTAAGCCAAGATTATTAAATCATTGCAGATTAAAAAAGAATTTTAGCTCAACAAATTTAGGTTTATCTTATTGTGGCCACGCTTGAGCCCGGGGGGTAGACTAGATAATAATGGGATTGTTGAAACGCAACAATATCATATATTGATCAGAAAGTATAAATAAATTTGTGGATTAGGTGCCTGGACCCCAGGAACTATACTTACTAAATTTACCTAAGGCACACACACATATTCACACTCAGACACAATTCAGTCACAAATCAGTTGAACCAGAGCAGCCAATATCGGCAAACAACCAATCAGCAGGTCCCACTCAGGAAGTCAACACATGTCGGTGTAGAATAACTATGATCAAGAGTCACAAAGTTACCAAGTGATAAAGGTCTGTGGGCGGGGGCCTGATGAAGATGGTCAGCTCATGGAACACTCACCACTTTTATAGGGTATGAAATAAAAATATAAGATGTTGTCAGAATTAAATGTTAAAAAAAATCTGTTTATATAGGCTATTATTTGGAATATATTAATCCCTGGCAAGAATCTCTTCTGTTTTCAGAGTCCTATTTCCCAAGTGGCTTTGCGATTGACAGCAGTAGAGTCTGATGGATTGCGCTGCTGGTGCCTCAGTCTGTGTGCACATGTGATAAGGCAGGTGGTTGTTAAACATGGCCGACATTAGTCCAAAGGCGCGCGCTGAGATTGAGTTGAGGCAGTGTAAACAGATCTGTGTTAATGGGTCCATCCCTCTGGGTGCGCTGTGCACTGAAGCTCGGAGATAGCCACAGACACTCCCATCCCCCGCTCCAGCAAAATTACCAACAGATTATTTATGACTGCAATCTCATTCAGTGTGAAGACTGGCACATTCTTCATCTCTTCATAGGGATCATTAAAGTTTCATCAAAATCTTGGTCTTTAGTTTATTGATGACAGATTGGGATATATATATATATATATATATATATATATATATATATATATATATATATATATATATATATATATATATATATGCCTGAAAACAACATTGAGAGTTTATGACAAAACTTAATCTACCTAAATTGAACACGGCTTTTGCATCCAAAGGTTTTAAAAGTTGTGGGCAATTTTTACAAAAAATCTATCTTAATTTTTTAGCTGCTGTGGAAAAAAAAAGTTTACATTCCAACTTTGAGATAAACCCAGCCTGTTAGACCTAAGCCTCATTTTCTGGCTTTCATTCCATTATGACAATTTATTGCATCAAAAGCTCTTCATCTCAAAGCCAAGGAGCTAAAGAAGTTTGAATAGGATTGAAAAGCAACACAAGTAACACATTGCAATAGACCATGTTGAAAATAAATGCTTAGTTTCTGTTCTTGTCAGCTGTGATGAGTGATGTAACTGTCAATGGATGTGTTCCCACTTGTCATCTCGTGTCAGCATCTTCACAGAAAGACAAAAGAATACACCATTTTTAAACCATTTCAATCAATTTCAAGTCTATTTGATTTGAACGTTTTTTTTCTTGGTCCACCACCTCCAGCCGAAGTCCAAAACTAAGAGATGCTGATTTAAAAAACGATTTGTGAAACAGAACGAGTATCATCTTTCCTCAAAGTCTTTTAAATAAGAACCTGACATTTTGCTAAAATGTTCAAAACAAAACTGAGTGCCACATACTCACGGTTTTAAAGAAAATTGGGAGGAGGGATATATATATATAGGCCAGTGCCAACTACTGCCTCTGTGGACAACATCTGAACGCCTTTGATAAGAAGAGAGCCAAAGAGGAGACATATAGACATGACGAGAGATGACAGGAAGAGGAATGGGATTGAAGCATAATGCTGCTTTGTATCAAAATAAGATTAAGTGTAAACATGAGTAAGGTAAAGGTTTGTGTTGCTAATTCTGACAGTGTAGGAGTTTTAGGACATTATAACAATGCAGGACACAAGACACTGCCCTAAGTGGCAAGAGGACCTGAGAAATCCTTCAAACCCTACAAAATCTTTTATAGCTTTCATGAGAGGCATAAAGGTACAATACACCATTCGAGAAGTGACAAACTGTCAGAGAAGTGACCAGTGCCAATTGTCTAAAAATAGAGGCAAAACCAGCCACCAGCTACAGACCAAAAAAGTGATGCAGACAAACATGGCCCCTGCTACGCAAAGGAAGCAGGATCTAAAACAAACAAATGATATCTGTAGACCTGCTGCTGTGAATTACAATAACTGCAAAAATTCAGATATCCAGTATTCACCGAGAGCAGGGCACAAACACCGAGTCATTGGCAAAGAGATCAAGGACATCAACTCGTAGCCTACGGCACAAAGCCTTCCAGGCAGGGTACACCACAAGTGGGTTGCACCACCCACCTCAGGTGAGGTGTGTGTGGGGGGGGACATATGTGTTTAGATACGGGTTTTGTACTTTTAAAATATCCAGGTTTTCACCCACCCCAAGGCGTCACTGAACTCTAAAATGGAAAAAATGATTTATCTTGTGGGTCTTACAAAGTTAGGTCTTAGAGTATGTGTGATGAAAGCTCTATGTTGTAGTAATTGCTGTTTAGTATAAATATTTGTTGGCAGTATCATCTAACAGTGTTATGAAATGTTTCAATAATGTGTTCCACTCATTTCCTCAAACATAGGACTCACTCTAAACCTGCCTCAGACTAATACAGGAACTTCCTGTTGTACTGTAATCAGTAAGAAACTCCATATGTCAACTCATATTGTAATATAGTGAATCTCTAATGTCCACCCCATGATAAATGAGCTAAAGCTAAATAGTTTTAGTCAGTTTCTACATTTGACACATATCAGTGTCAGTGGCACTAGCCGTGTATATGTATTTGCATTAATAAGCCAAACAGGACTTAGGGTGCAGATAGTTAGTGGTCTGCTCATTAAAGTGGACAGAGCCTGTTCTTGTTCTCAGTATTGAATGCAGCCATCAGGAAGATCGCATTAATCCAGTTCTGGTTTCCCCAGTGACCTGTTAGCCACAGAATCTAGTCTGCATTTTAACATTCATACATGTCTGCTGCTTACTTTAATTGGATATTTAACCCAATGTGACAAAAGAAGCAGCCACTATTCCATTTATGTAACATCTGTAACACTGATAACAATAAAAGTAATTACTGTATGATGTCACTTTTGCTTTTATAGTCATTTAATTATCTAAATAAGAAGTGGAACAGCTGTAGAACAATCAAGATAACACAGTTTAATACACAACTTTTTTATAATTCCAAGCCAAATCTTTTATTCGAGCAGCTTTTTATCAAAAGTCAGGATATGTACCACATGCACACAGTGGGCCCAGAGGCCTCTGTTGTGGCCATGGAGATTAAAATGCAAATTAATTAGAAAGCCTTTCCTGTTGCTTTCAAACTCCACCTGAAAAACTGCAGTCTGGAAAGGTCTGCACCATCTTTCCCCCAAAGCCTCAATAGGCAGATTTTCAATTAAATCACTGAAGAAACAATGCTCATGAAAGAGTTTGGGTGAGTTTGGTTGTTTTCTAAGGGGACTGTATGTGTAGCCATGTGCAGCTCACATTATCAAGCTGGACATCCAATTAATGCTCATTTTGGATCTGCACAGCGGCCGTCTGTAAAACAACGAGCCCAACACAGAAACAAACATGGGGAACTGCGAAGTGTGCATGTAACTCAGCCTGATTTGATCCTTATTCTTCTTGAACCATTTTGTTTTATTAACCGCTTCCCGTTGCAAGCTATTTTCACAACAGCACTGCATTTTCCCATGCTGCACAGAGGCTGATGGGAGGATGAACTGCCCTGAAGAAATTACTTTGGATGTGCTCCACATTGGGATAAAAACACTTTCAAAGCAAGTTTTCGTCTGTTAGAACAAAAACTATTCTCACCGCTGTTTCTTTTGCTGTGGATGTTTATGTTTACTTACTTTGACAGCGTGGAATATTTTCTATTTTTGCACAGCA
Organism: Neodontobutis hainanensis; assembly: GCA_024349245.1. Lineage (NCBI taxonomy): Eukaryota > Metazoa > Chordata > Actinopteri > Gobiiformes > Odontobutidae > Neodontobutis > Neodontobutis hainanensis. Next base: position 9,273,284 of record JALDNG010000004.1, read on the forward strand.
CACCAATTGAGTGATAATAAATGTTAATCTATAAACACTTCTAAACAGTTGATTTTTGGAAAAAAACTTCTTGTGCAGCTCCCAGTGGCTCTGAATGACACTGTAAACATTGTGTCTTACTCAGGAATCCATGCTCATCAACCTCACCCACCTTATTCCTCTAATCTATTGTCTACCAAAATAAACTACGTGTCGTCTGGCTGTGCACGGTCAATAGGACCAACAGGGAGACAACAGGAACTATTTGAAAAGGCAGGGTCTCACAGGGCCACACATTGATTCAGAGTTGGATCCATTCGGAAAAAGGGCAGCCATATTTCAGCGCGTCAACAATGTTTCTCTATTTGAGGTTTTGATCTCATCACAAACATGACAAACAGCTTTTCCTTTTAATTATGTTAGAAAGCTTATTTGGATTTTAAGGTTGCATGTGGCGCCTTTTATACAGTAGAATATCATTGAGACACATCCTAGACACCTGGGACCACATGATTTTGAATTGATGAGCTTTAGACATTTGCCTTTTTAGCTGGAAATCTATTCTCAGTGAGTAGGTTTGCTTTCATTGGCGAATGAATATCTGACTGTATTGTATTTTAAAACTCCGCTGAAAACTCAACAACATTGTGTAAAAGGTATAAGTAAATTTTAGAAAATAGCTAGCAACTCCTACATTGGGACAACTGCGGTACTTAAAGCTCTTGAGCTGTTGTTATAGTTTTACACTTGTGCTTTACATTTCTAGATCTCGGGACAGCATCCATGTAGGGCTTTCTTTGAGATTGATGCTCCCATCAGATACGCCCAGCCAGGTTCAACCTTATCTGTCAAAATTAAGAAACAATAAATATTTATTTAATCTTAGTCATTTCTGCTGCTGCTCTTCCTCAGTGTGTGGTTAGAGTCCTGCTTTCAGAGATTATTGCTCTGTTTTCTTGGGGCCTTGACAATAGGCTCTTTGATTTTGTCACAATCATGCACAATATATTTTTTGAAAATTGACATTATTAATGAATTATGAATTGCAATGCCTGTTTAGGAAAGAAGTATTTCTCTTGCCCCATGTAGTGTACTATAGATGGTCCGGGCAATCCCAGGTGGCATAATGGATTTTGTGTCCCTCCCACACATTGGTAGTAATTAAACCTTTTTGGATTATATATAATATTTATGGTATATTGTTTTTCAGCTCTCAGGGCATCTCATATAAATATATACTTGTACATATTTGAAATTAATATTACTATTTTAATTTATCTCTTATTTTTATTGTCATTCCCTTCCTTCCATGCCAAACCCAGACTCAAATTTATATCCCCAAAAAGACAAACTAATGTGAAAAATGAACAAATTTTCCCATTTCATACATAACTGTACCCCGGCAACAATGATACAGGTAAACATGATGTCTCAGCTGCTGGAGGATCTGTGAGCCCACGGTGCTCATATCTTTAGATCATGGCCAGATGATGCCTCTCAGCACTTCTGCATGGCTTTAATGAACTGATTAAACTAATTCACAGAATTACCCACCCCAAATTAACCAAATCAGATTGCCTCATTACATTATGTGTCAGTTATCTTAGGTCTAACTTTCTCAAAATCTGATTGACAATACATATGCTATCATGTAAAAAGATGGGAATCTGCTGTATATTAAATTTGGGTTCAACCATAAGTAAAAGCCTTAGCAACTGCCAGAATATGAAAGCTGCACACTGAAAACAATGAATAATAACAGGATTAATTATTTCTCACCCATACCACCCAGAGAGTATTCCCATATGAAGTTGCCAATGAATGAATTAAATCCACAGATGTTCCAGCATCTGCTTGATTCTTTTGGCATTTGCCAAGGCAGAGTGCATCAACTTGGAGCAACAAACATGCTCGTTCTGCCTGTTTTACCCGCACAATTAGGCTCTTCACAAGTCAAGCACTTCTCAGCTGTCTTCAAGTAAGCACCACAGACACCCAGTCAATTTACTTGTTGATATATTCTCTTGATGATTTATACAGATTTTACAATATATTATTTTCTTTACACTGAATTAAATAATCATTGCTTGAGCATACAAAAGGCCAACAGTATATACTTTCTGTTTTCTGCTCAAAAAGACTCAAAAGTGTAATTTATTCTCTAGGCAAACTGAATAGCATGCCCAAGGTTATAATTATAAACAGGTTAATTACTGAAAAGTTTTCTAATTTAAACTTAAAGCTGCATTTTGGGTGTTGCACTATTCAGAGAAGAAAAAGTATCAATATGATGGATTGGAACATGAACTGTTAGATACCATAGACATTTGTACACAACACAAAAACTTGTACATGGACAGTGCTCCTCTCTGAATGCTCGGTTTTGGGCGCTTGCCTTTTAACTGAACAGAGCACTTCATGTTCTGACCCCATTTCCACTGTCTCTCAAAGATAAGTTATTAATGGGCAAACAAACTCTGTTGAATACACTCTTCATGCATTAAAAAGAGCATTCAGCCGACACTGTCTCCCACAGTATTGAGTGATACATAAGTCCACGTACATAGAGGCCAATTTATTTTTGTCTTGATAATGTGACACCGTTAGTTTGTGTCAACTGTGGCCATGAAAAGCCATGTAGGCTGTATTTTTCAGGTCTTCAAGAAAAACTTCTGGTGGCCCAGAAACAATATACAAAAGTCAAAACACACTTTACAAAAAAAAAAAAAAAAAAGAAAAATCCAAACAAAACTACAACAATAAACACACAACATTACAATAACATAGGCCATATAACATTACAAAAGCATTTTTCGAGCAAGTGTGTGCATGTAGCCTGTTCAGTACATAAAAGACTCTCCAATAGCAACATCTCCAACAGCTGTACTCCACCCTTAGTCTTGGTCAGGTCATGGTCTAGTTCTGGTCTGGCCACATCCTTTCCATTTATTAGTGGTCATTAATGACACACGGTGAAGGTCATTGTGAGTGTATGCTAATTAGCACAAAGCAGCGTTTTACTGCAGCAAGCATTAACCGTGAACAATAAAAGTCAAGTATGTGGCTCTAGAGCAGTGTCTTTATAAACTGTGGCTTATGCAGATATTTATAGAAGAGGGTAATAGTTGCTAAAGTAATAGTTGCTTTTGTAATGCCATGTTGCTGTTTCCGGTGCGACACGGCATTACATGATGTAGCAGAGAAAAAAAAAATATGGTGGGCTCGATCTTTGCTCTGCGGTTTGAGGTGACGTGAAGAGAGAGCCCCCCACTTTGTGAGTTAGTAGAGACCCCAAACACACAGAAAGAGTGTAAAAGTGCCTTGAATATCACCTTTAAGTATGTTCTATCATTCCCATTTTAAATCTTATCGCTTAATATTGTTGTCAACATTATACTATATACACACTATAACACAAAACAAAAGTTTGCCATAAAATGTAACATCATTGTTGTTTTGTGAAGCTATTAATTTCACAGACTGCATTAGTTCTATTTGGAAGACATGTCTCTGCAGTCTGAATAAATAAAAGTAGCCCACTCCTTGCACACGTAACAATAAGTGCAGCAATAAACATTCACTCAGTGGCTGCACATTCTTTCTGTTAACAACTGGTGTATCATTGATTTTCTTTGTGTGTGTAATTAAAGTGAAGCTAAACAAATGTTGTAATTTAAAGTTCCAGTTCTTCTGGTTTCCTTGTAGTACATACAAAATAGCCAAATATAAAACAGTGTCAATGTCCCCCCAGGCTCCAAGAAAACTGCAGGGGAAGCCTCGAGTTGTGCAGCGTAATGTAACGGCCCAATTACACTGTGCTCTGTTGTGTTTCCGCTCTGTTCTGTGAAATTGTTTCTTCTAGGTATCAGTTTGTGTCTGTATGTCACTGAAAGAGAAAAATGTGACTCGAACACATACAATTTAACAAAATAAGAACTGCAAGAGGATTTTTTCTCTTTCTGTGGCTGTCTCCAATTTTTCACAAAAAAATCTTCCATAAGATGAACAATGTAGGAGATAAGATAAGAGGCTTTATTTTCATTGCACAGCAGTTACAATAAAATTGAAGTGCCACATCTGATCAGCGCAGAGAACAAACACATAAAAAACAATAAATACTCAATTAAAAAAGAAAAATAGTCACACTTCCTGTAATAAATTGTTTATTGCACATTTAAAGCTGTTCATGTCTTATCACCGCTAAAGAGTCTTTACACCTCATGGATAAAAGCTGTTTAAAGTCTATTTGTCCTGCTCCTAAAACTCCTGTATCGCCTCCCAGTGGGCAGGAGGTGGAACAGTCCATGCCCAGGGTTGATATCAGAGAGCCAAAACAAATGCTGTCTATGCGCCCCACCATCTGGCTTACACCAAAAGCCAATTGGAGGCCAGGTGGAAGCCAACACAGCACAGGGTTCTTGCAAGACTGTTCATTAAATCGCAAAGTACAGTGAACTTCCATTTGTCCTATTTGATTTGTAAAACATCATTAGGGCACGTGATATAATATAAGTGATCAAATATATGGTAAATACAGTTAAAGAGAGAGTCAACACATTTTTGTGCTGTTTCTCTCTGTAAGCACACATAGTTAGATTATGCTATTAAGTGTTGCAACAGATTTCCTCAATCCTCAAAAAAAAAAGTTACATTGTATGTTGTATGTTTAGATGTGTTGGGTTAAAAATCAGTTTCGGCTGTTCAATATGGGGCACTGGGGCACCGCGCCCTCAGGATGAAGTGTGGATGCAGGGGAGACTAAAATAATGACATTCATATATAAAATGCATATTATATATTTATACTTGGGGACCCTCTCAGCTTTAAATAAATAATCAAACATTTAAATTCTTTATTTGGTTCATCTCCTCATCTCTCTGGTCCAAATATGTCCCTAACTTGTTTTTGTAAAGTGGTGTTAATTATGAAAATATTATATAAATATATATCATTGTAATATATCATAAAAATATGATATATTATTATATAAGATTTTGGACACATTACAATATTGTTAATGAGATTTACTTTTAGAAGTAAAATTTTAACTTTCCTTTCCCTTCAGTCTATCTAATTGTGGCTTTCAGTGTATTGGCTTAAATATTCGGTCATTCCTCTTTTCAGTGTTCACATACATTACATCATTTGATCATTGGTGTTTTGTGCACTAATAGTACTGGTGGCCTGGTCGAGAGAGATAATATTAAAGATTTCCAGAAACCCAGCTAATGCCACTTTCAGGATTTTTGATGATGTCTGTGAATACATATTTAAAGAAATGGCACAAAATAGAAGTGGTAGGAAAAAAGTGATCCAGATAAATATGAAACTTTTGAGAGAAGAATCTTTTAAATGGGAATGGATATTCCTCTGGGCCTACAGCAGCTGCTGGGGACTTGTTTGTCTGATAGAAGCTGTTCAGAGCCATGTGGCAGCTAAGTACCAACTCAAAACTGAGAATATTTACTCACTCACTGACACACCTGTTATTCTCTGTAGCAGAATGTTTATTCAAAATGCCACACATGTAACCTTCTGTTTATCATTTTAATTAATGTGTACAACACATTAAAGAAGGTCAAGGGGAATGTTAAGTCTGTTAAGGATACTGTTCAAAAAGCCTTGTGTGATGTCCAGGTCCCTAAATCACTGACCTGTACTGTATTTGCATCAGTGATGGGTTCAGTTGAAATGCTTCTGCTATTATGAATCCAACATAATGCAGGACTGTTCAAAGCTACTGTAGAACAGAATATCCAAACATAAAGCTCATCTGTATTTTAGCACATTACCCATATCGCCAGCCTCAGTAATACTACAAGGTATTTAAGGTGAAAAAAAAAAGCTTTGAATGACCATTCATAGCTAACAACAATGAGTCCAGGACAAACTGGTCCCATCAGGATTAGTTTCAGGTCAAACTCCTCCCTCTAGAGATATAAGCTCAGGTCTCTTACCAGTTGATCTCAGAATTGATAAAGTCGCTTGGAATGAGAGACAAAACATCTTCACATTGGAAACTGAGTCCAGATGCCTTTGCTTTAACCTTTTTTTTACATGCTTTGAAGCCTAAATGCTTTGTGGATAACATCACATTACTTTACTCACACTGGTTACAAACAATTGATCCAATTACTAACAATCATTGCTACTATAGAGACAGATATATTTATGTTTCTAATCAGTAATATTGATATAAAAATACAGACAATTTATTGTTGGATCCTCAATAAAAGTAACATATTTGACAAGGGCTTTAGCATTAATATTTTTGACCATACCCATCATCAAACCGCATCATGTCATCCATTTTCTTTTCTAGTTATATGCTCATACGTCATTGTAAACAAATACAGTATATGTGAACATTGTTATGCATTAAATTAAAGTTCACTAAAGGTCATTCTGTTCTACTAAAGCAGTGTCTACAGTTTGGAGCTCAGGGCAACATACTGTACATGCTTTCCACCCATGAGTGGTCAAAAAAGTTATAAAAATACACTATATATTTTTAACTTCTCAAGTGATTGCACACTCATGCATATTCCCACAGTGTTTTGAAGGGTATTAGTGGCTGGAACACTGACATGCATGAATAAATACAGCAGGTCCAAGGCCAGACAGACACTCTGGCTAAATACAAGTGACAGCTTGACATCTCCCTCACTGAGGTCGGGGGCGGCTTGTACATGCGCTCGCATCATGTCACACCTTCCACTGTGAAGCATATTATACCCTGCGTGTTTTTTTTATCATTTTTTTTCCCATCTTAATCTAAGCTGTTTTGACATCCACTTTTTCTCAATGGATTCCCACTGTGTAGAAACCATATGAACAGATTTTATTACACATTTTAAATCCAGGACTAGACTAGATTAGCTTTTCATGGTTTACAATTGGAAAAAAATACCTATTAATCTCTAGCATGTTGAAATGTTTCACTTGTCTAAAAAAGGCTAAAACTAATTCTCTGCTCTGATTGGTCACCTAACAAGATATTTGCTGATGTCCTGCACACACAGTGTTAGCTGACTGTTAGCCTAATGTTTTGAGACATGTTAAATGGCTCGCCTACGGACCACTTGCATTTGGATATTAGCAAAAATGCCTTGTCCAGATGTATGTATATCATGACAAACAATTTCTATTATTCCCTAGAAAAGCCTTTAATAAACCTTTATGTAAATGTTTAAACGAAAATGTAGTGGTTCCTTCAAACTTTTATATGTACTTTGCAAAGTATTTCATGAGGGTCAGTGCCATTTCCACATTATGAGTAACAACCAACAACCATTGCTATTCAACCACAACGTTCATTGGCTGTAATATTGTTAACACCTCATTCTTGAAAAGGATCCCTTTGGTCAGAACTCAGAAAGCACTGAGACTTAATGGATCTGGACACTTTAACACATGTGAAGTTTCACACATTTGAACAGTGCTGAATGTGGTCTTTTTGTGTAGTTTTAAGGCCATGGGTCATTGTCTCGGCAATGTCATTTACCAGAAATATTTCACCACGCTGTCAGTGACCTTGTAAACCCCAGGGGCCAGAGAGAGACAAAGAGCTCATGTTTGTATTACAGCTATAAATAAAATCATTGGACCTGTGATATGGTCTCAGAGCTGCAGGCTGCCTGCTCACTGTGCAGCTGTGAATGACCATTTTCATGCTTTGACAGGTGTTGACCCGTGGCATTGTGGGAGAAATTCTCTGGTTTTGCCTCGAGAACTTCATGGCTCTACAACTAAGAATCACCTCACCTGACTTTTGCTAACACTCATAACAATAGAGTATTGACCAATGTCAGCCACTGCACTGCGTCCCAGTTTACAAAAAGTGATTCTTTTTAAATGTAAAAAATAATCAAATAATCTTTCTTAATTATATTTGAAAACAGGTCTTCATATCCAGGTTTATTCTTCAAGTCAGAATAAAGCTGGATTTGACTTAGGGGTGGCTCACAAGGCTAAGTTTGTTTATGCACATTATCCCTTTAAGCAAACAGTCAGAAGAATGAAAAGAAGGGAGATTTTTTTCAAAATAAGATGATTACTGTAAAATTAACTGCTCAGTAAAGGTGTGGGTTTTTGCTGTGCATATGACCAGCTGTGGCTCCCTGCAACTACAGAAGACAAATGCTGTGCAAAAAATATAAATCTGCCTTGATGTGATTCATTTTGGCAAAATACTTGTTTAGAATAGATGCTTGCATGCTTGCAACTCCCAGTTACATAGTCACCAGCTGCACAAGAGGGTTTAGTCTCATTGTTTCATGTTAAGAAACTACCAAATGAATTTAACGCAATTATGTGAGGGATTTACAGCCTACATCCTGTACTTTGGGGTAAAAAGTTGCATAGTGTTGCTGTAACAGAAACATCTATACTCTTTTTAGCAGTCAGTTGTGGAGGTGATAGCCTGCTGGATGTGCCAGTGGTCATGTTGAATAATAATATAACACTCACACCTCACAGTGTCAGGCTTCAACACCAGAAATAAAAACATAGCTAGTCTTTTTTGAAGACCTCTCTTCCATTTCTGTAACAGTTCACAAGCTGTCACGAAGCACATATGTTGAGTTCACAACAGTGAGTGCCTTTACAATCAGAAAAGAAGAAGAGAAATGTATGGCTTTAATACCCAGTGGATTTATAATATTTTGTACTCCATGCATGAAGCTACTTGACTTTCAAAGGACTGAAACACCTGGGCACTCGATATCAGAATAGAGCAGACAAGTCGAGGAGGACAGGAACACTAAGATTAACAGATGGAAAGCCTCTTTTCCCACAGCACTAAAAGCAGCTGGTGCGGCGACACTGACTCAAGGACTTCATCTTCAGCTCAGAAGCAAAAGTAAAAAGAGTGGATTCAATAAGATTACCGTTTTGGACTTCTTCGGAAATTGTTCCTTTCAATCTCTATTCAGTTTCTTTTAAAGATTTTGCAGTAACCAGGATTTTATATAAGCCACCCGTTCCATATGTAATGTGTTTTTTAAACATAAACAGACAGCTGTGGGTGGCACTAAAACAAATAATGCCTTTGAGGTCCCTTTAATGTTTTTATTCTCAGCCAGATTGCAATGACATAAGGATACTTTTTAATTATCTCAATATTAATAGAAGGTTAAGTGCATCATGTCATTATTACTGCAAACTTGAAATAATATGGATTTTAGCTTTGAGTGAGAGCAAAAACCTGAAAACATTTTAGGGTTTCAAATGAGCTGTTTAGGTATTGTACAGTTGTTGCTTTTATGGCTCTCATACACACAATGTATGCTTAGATCTTGTGATATGTTCAATGCATCTGTCCCTAAGGACCTGCCATCGAGCGCTGGGACAGCATTGTTCTCTTCATCTACAATTATTGTTGTCCTGTCTTTCAGCACTTGATAAAAAAATACTGGTGTGCAGAGTTTTACTTTGAAATATACAATAATTGCACTTGTACATTGCTTTTCATTGATCCCTGATGGGCTATGATTTGGAGACCAATTAAAATCCATAGCAATATTATTCCCGCAGAGATCTTTTTCTTGTGAATGGCCAATTAAATGTGTGTGTTCCATGGGTAATGGGTTGTCCTGCTTGTTGGGATTAAATAAAAGTGTTGTCGTGAATTTTCTTCAGACATTGTGCAGACGTGATGCTCGTCAAAACTTAAATTATATGTTATATGTTATGTATATGTAAATTATATGTATGTAGGTGCATAATCCTCAAATAGACCCTAAAGGACGGCAAACATCTATATCTTAGTTTATGTGTTCATATTATGCAAAGAACTGTCAAGAGCTTTTTGAGCTGTACAGTATATTTCATGGTAAAAGCTGACTAGCTGTTGCCTTATTTAAGCAGCTAACCTGTGCACCATCTATTGTGCTTTTACTCAGTTAATCTCCCTCCGAAAACTTAACTATTACTAAAGTGGTAATGAAAATAAATGTGTGACACATGTAGTCCTGTATGAGACTGGTTTAAAAAGATAGTTTCAGCCTGAATGTCTGAATACATGCGACAGCGTTATTTTTTATTATTTTTTTTGTTTATTATCCCTGTGGGAAAATTCCTAGTTGGCAGCCACACCAGGAAGCGCCAAGCCTAGTTTTTTTATGCTGGGGGAAACCGGAGTACACGGAGGAAACCCACCCGGACAGACAAACATCTGTCTTTCTATATAATTGATGGCATTTTTTTTGTTGTTTAAAATTCTGCTTATTACTGTTGCAATTTACAAAGACTGAGAGTCCAAGAATCAGAGTTGTCTTGGTGGTATAATGTTTTACTCACCTGTAAAATCATCAAAATGTCAAGCAGCAGAACTCACTACAGCACAGATAAACCACTTTTGTTGGAAGCACACACTGGGCATGTAAGGGCTTGGTGCCATTCCCCCACCATGTCCAGTCTGAAATTACAAACAAGGCAATAATAATAGCCAACCTTTTCCTGTTGTTCACCCTCGTCCCCTGAGGATAACAGTGTAACTGTAGCAATCTGCTGCACGGGCCTGATGTTCCTCTGTCGTGGTCTGTGTGGCGGCAGCACTTCTCTGCTGCACAGATTGAGTTCAAGCCCCTGGACTACAGCAGCCATTCAGGCCGACTCGTTACATTTCTCTGTAAAATAAGAAGGCTGTGTGATGGACAGGGTGTTAATAGTGAGCACATCAAAGCAGAGATGTTGACTTTTAAGAGTGAAGGAAGCAACTGCTTCACTGATGACAAAACACACCTCTTTGGCCCTGGGCATGTCCTAATAACACAAGGGTAACATTAATTCCATAGGATGTTTTTGGTAGCAATAGAAGTATACTCCATAATGAAAGATAAAGATGAAGGGCCAGAGGATGGATAAGGAGATAAAATATTTCTTTGGGAACGATTCATTGTTTGCTGGAGAGTATCCAGTATTATTCAGTCTAATGTTATATAAATATGTTTATGACATAATGTTTCATTGTGGAACTGCTCAAATATTTGTTTTGGGTGCAGCAGTTAAAAAAAAAAGGATTACAAATGTAAGCTCTGTATCAGGAAAACCAAGGAAAGTCAGTGGCTCTTTATAGCTCACATCACTATTTACTGTTGGCTCTGTGAGAAGCTGCGTGACTCTGCAGTAGCTCTCCTGACTCAGGGGTCAGTGACAGTGACTTATGTGAGTGGAGACAGACGTGTCAAAGGAAAAATATGTGTGTCAGCTCATATCAGATATATTCTGCCCCGTGGAACAAAATCAAAAGCCGTGACAGCAATGCTGGACCACCTCCAAACCAGTAGACCTTAAATCCAACAAAGGAAACATGTAGAATGTACATAAAATGTAATGAATTTATCATTTGATAAATTCACATTGCATGTGCACTCAACACAATAGCCTTCTCTAAACAGCCATTGAACAGATTTTGCTAAGAATTCAAAAATTGTTTTAACAAATGCATAAGTAGTCTGTTCAACCTTGGTGGATACAACATGCACAAAATAGTCTAATCTTTATAGTAGAAACCATTCTCTGTATTATAAACTCTGATGATAAACTTGAGCACTTGGCCTTTCTATTCATTGCTCAAAGTTCAAAGCCTCAAACAAATTCAGAGATGTCCTGTTGGGGTTGTTTACTTCTGTCTTGCAAGTATTTTTGCTGTAGTTGTTGGTTATGTATATGGAGCTGGAAAGACAGAAATAACAGAAATAATAAGGATAATAAGGATGTTAAAACATTGTTTATAACAAAGTCTTACCTATAAATGCCGCGGGTGTAAAAAGGCAGACACTAGGCCAGAGATAAATCCTACTCATTTCCCGTGTTGACAGTCTGAGGCTGCTTCCTTGACTCTGTAAAATTAACGGTCCAGAACGTTATTTTCCCATCCAATATGCTGCCATCAATCATTTGGTACCTTCATCACTTTCAAAAAATATTATATGTCACTGTTTTCTACAAAGGCAAAGCCACAAATTTAGTCACCAGGGAAAAAAGTGATGATAAAATGCACAAGTTTGATGGAAAAATGAGTGGGAAGTGAAACTTCACAATCAGCCGATGAAGAATGATGATGTGCCACACAACCACAAGGCTGCACATAGTTAAAGTGATTTTAATATGAGTCTCAAGAAAAATGATGGCAGTGGGAGTTAAGTTAAAATAAAATGTGCAGTAACTAACAGTTGGAGGTCACAGTGGCACATGAGTAGTGATCATGATGATGAGGATATTTTGTAACTGCTCTGAGCAAAACATCAACTTCACCAAACTGAGAAAGTACTTGTGAAGAAATTGCTTTCATGCTTCATGTTTTATAGGAGACAGCAGTGTTCACCAGTACGTTTGTAAATAACTCCAGAAGGTGTCAATCTGTTTAAAATTACTTGCTGGCGTCTACTATGGTATTAAAACAGTTTAAAATCAAGTGCCTTTATCACCAAATGACAACTGGCCTCATGTGCTAGACAGAGGAGAAGCAAGATTATAACTGTAGGCTGTGACTGGTGTTGCGTGGATTATGGAGTTTCATTGCAGAGCGGCAAATTGCAAGTGAAAGAGGAGTGAATGACAGCTAAGAGTTCGGGACGGTAAAGGAGCATGTAAAGCACATCCTCATTTCTCTGCGAGCCTAATATTCTCCCAGTCCCTGATCACACAACAGCAAGGGCGGATGGGAAAGAGCAGGATGGGCATGAACCACAGAGAGGGGGTATGTGATTTGAGGGCATCAAGAAGTGGAACTGACAAAGACGGATTCACTTTGGCCCAAGCATGGAATTGCTTTTCCTTTCCCCTGGAACTGAGCTGGAAGTGTCTGTGGCTGCAAACAATCTCTAAGCAGCAGCTTTGACAAAGCCCAAGAGCCAGAACCACGCAAGCTCACAGGCAGGTGAAAAAACGCTGAACTATTTAGAACAAGAAAAACAGGTGCTGAGAAAAATTTCAAGTCAGCGCGAGTCGGCCTTTAAAAAGTGCTTTGACAGAAAATTAATTTGAATTTATGGTAGACCTTTTTATAGTAGGTTGTGGGTTTGTTTTAGGTAGTTTGAGTGAATATGGTGCGTGTTGTGATCTTACAAGAGCTAATTACACAAGTGTCAGACATTTAAGATTCAGAATAAGAAAACAACAGAGCAATTCATTTTCCGAGGCAAGGATTCCATTTTCACCTTTAGCAAAGAGATAGTTTCCAAAGAAATGTGTTGAAAGCAGACGTCATGACCTTTTAAGCAAAACACATCTTAATCATGCCACATCAGCATGTCCTTGATCACTGCAGTGTGTCTCCAGAGAATACAATGAAAACTAATATTCACATCATTAAAAGACATCATCCAAAAACATTAATTTCTTCACATGGATCTAAATTTCACAAATAGTTTTGGTTGTTGTTCGGACCCCTGTTGATTCAGCCCTAATGGTGCATGTCTGGGTTTTTCATGAAGAAGTGAGGAATTCTTCAAGTACGAAAGACATTTGTACAAGTTTAAAGGAGAAATAAAGGCATATTGCTATCAGCCACAGCATAAAGCTTGTGTGCTTCACCACATTACGGAGTATGTACAATGAAAGTTACCACTGGCAATATAGTTAAAACATTAGTTTTATAGATCCATATTCTGAAAAGTAAACCTGTGAATGTGCAGACCGATATTAGAAACATATTTTCTGTTTGCTGGAAAGCAGTGGGACTAGGACACTCTTGTTATTGACTGGACAATTTACAACAATGACTGCTTAAAGCTATTGAATCCTTTTTTGGAAAATTCACTTATTTTTCTTTCAAAATGGTTGGTGTACCTAATGTGAATATTGAGCCAGAGCTCGTCTGAGCCATTGAACACATCAGAGACACAGCAGAAGCCCACAGCGGGCTTGTGTGTGTGGACAGCACAGAGACACAGTGCCCATTATCCTCTGGCCCTGCCTCAGCTGTCTAACAGGATCCAATGTGTTTGTGCAAAGTAAGCCCCCCTCATTTGTCAGTGTGCATTTAGTCTCTATCTGAAGCAGCAGCGCCATCGGTGAGAGTCATTACAGCGACCTGACAAGTGCTGACTGAAAGTGAGATAAACATCAGTGATGAACTACTAGCAAACACCAGAAATGTACTTCCTCTGATGTTTTGATTGGATAGACCAGTGCCAATACGGATGTCCTTTTATTCACCTTCACACATCTTAATGAAAAAGATATAAGGAGAATAACTTCAATCAAGCCGAATTTTAACGGACACTTCTATTTTTTATGCATCTGAATGTTGATGATAATTGGTCTGTGGTCACCACTTTGGAGACACATGTCAAGCTCATGCAATATGCACCATGCTTCAGTGTTTCCTGCTCATTCCAGCACATTAACATCAAACACAGAGCACATACGGCTGCAGAGCATTAGTGCACTCAGTCTGTGAAAACCCCAAAAAGGCCAGGACTCTCACCTCAAACACTGACTTTTTATTCCTAAATGAGTGGATTATTATTATTATTATTATTTATTTACACTACTGAACAATATTAATATGTGAAAAAAAGAAGGAGGTGATGACTGATGACACTATGTCATGCTTAAATATAAACAAAATTTTGTTGTGCATAAGCTTACAGACTTTAAGTCTAAAGAGTTAAGACAAACAAAAAAGGCATTATAATTGTGATAATTATGATATAATTATTATAATTATCATTAGATTTATCTTTTGTAACACCACCGAAAAAGATTATGGCACAAAAAAGTGTGTAACACATATGACAGGATGGTTATATTTAATCTTAAATGAGCAATATAGACATTCAAAAGACTGCTTTGTATGTGAATATATAGTATTTGGCCAGACAGAGAGAACATAAAGCAGAAATAATAAATATTAAATAAAATTAAAGCCGCTACATTATTTTTTCAGGGGATATTACCATCAACATTTACCAATAATAATGTGTTTCTAAAATTCTGCTGCTGTAATTGTGAGCACAAAGTTTACAACAGCACAAAACATGCTTATATAAATTTGCAACAATGCTCAACATGGTTGAGAGGACGTGGGCTTCCAGTAGAAGTACTTAGAGTGAAGACCTTTGAGAATATGCTCAGTCTACTCTGAGTGACACAACAACATCAAAAACATGTTTCCACAAAACATGTCATGACCCCATCACCGCGGACCCAGACGCAGCAGACAGCTGACAAGAGTCCACAGACATCCCAGCAGCTGTCAGAGACCCCACCTCACAGACACATACCCTCCTCTTCACCTCACACGAAACAGGTGAAATGCAGGGCAGGGACGCAGAAAGAGGATGGAGGAAAGGTTGAAAAAAGAAGATGACAGGAGGTTTACAAAAACAGAAATAGATACATGAAAAATCAACTGATAAAAGGTGTCCAGAATTACAGAATTTGGCTTCACTTCTTTTCTCAAGGTTATCTTTGACACACTGGACCAGCCGGATAAAAATGTAAAAGCTTTATCTGCATATGTGCAGATGTGAGGCTCAGGTTACATGACACAATAGTGTAATCTGCACAGCTCCGTGGTTCAGCAACTGCATGAAAAGGGAAACGCTTTGACAGGAATGAAGAGAAAGACTTCCTTCTTCTTGTTAATTAGGTTTGAAAGTTGTGAAAGACACTGACGGCTGCTCTCTCAAGGCAAAGGACAGGGTTTTTAAACCCACAGACCAATTTGTAGGGGAGTCACTCATCCTTTGCAGGATCTCTGACCTCTGCTGTGTAAAAGCAGTAGCTTTCCAAGACAGGCTCTGCAGCTTTCTTGGCCACAAAATTACTCATATTAATCACAATTTTGTCACCTCTGTAAAAATGGCTTACAACGTGCCTTAAATAATGAAACTATCCCTGACTTTCCCAGCAGCCTTTAAACCCTCAGACTGATTTATATTTAGCATTTAAAGGTTGAAATTTAACCCAAAATTTTGGATATGTGGCACCAATCAAGATGTGAGCCATATATTCTGAACAAAAAGGAGCACATTGATGCAGATGCTAAGAAGAGCATGTCAAGGTTATGAGACTCGTTGTCAATCAATGTTGACTTTCTAAAAATCTTCTACATATTGAAAATATGTGCTCATAAAAGTAGAATAATATTTTTTCAATCATACATGGTAATGGTAATTTAATGAAGTAACAATACCACAACCAGTTCTGAAAACGCCACACAGCTCCTGGCTTCTAGCACTAGTTGCTATAGGTACATACTATAGTTACTAAAGCAACCAATTCTGTCCTTTCTTAGCACAGTATTCATCTAAAATATTACTTATCAATACTTGTCAACCTAGTTATTAAGTGCCTGTCCATTCTGCAGCTCAATAAATCTGCATTGTTAAACAGGTCTATGGTGTCACTATGCTTTGAGTTTGAGACCTACGTCCTGTAAACTATTCTGTGCTGTGTTATCTTAAATTACAATGGTTTCATCCTAAGTTTAAAATGGCTGCTCTAAATCCAATGTATAACAGTGCTACTATATTCACACTGTTAAACTGTGTGGTGAGAATCTAAAGTACATTAACATTTTTACCATGCTCTGAGGCCTCAAGGCCACTTTTTACATTACCTAACTCTTAGTACAGAACATACACAGGTTCACATAAAACAAAATTACAATATAGTATTAAATATCAAGCAATTTAACAGCCACATTAGGAGTGTGACTATTCTGCAAAGGTGCTAAATGAAACATAGACATTGACACTACATTCAGGAGGTGTTAAAGATAGTGTTAAGAGGGAGGTATGGTCTGGGCAGCATTTTCATGGAGGATGCAAAGTTTTTTCACTGGCGGTGGGCATTACTCAGTTGTGGCAGAAAAAAAAAAAGTCACGGCTTCAGGGGCAGACTGAGCGCAGGATGAGGGACTCCAGGGAAGTCAGTGGGGATGGCTTTCAGCAGCCTGCTCCGTGAAGAGAGATGAGCCAGCAGAGGAACAGAGTTGTTCTCCCTGAGGTTAATGTAGTGCTATCACTTGTACAACCGTCCTCATGGCTGCATTGTTTTGACAACAGCTGGAGGGGAAACAGGTAAGAATGAGACGTACGTAACTTGAGAGAGAAAGGACACAAAGAATGCCTGCAGTCAATTAAATAAATAAATACTTGAACTAGGACGTCTCTGTTGTCCTGTCAATTGGTTTCACAAATGTACAGTATACACTACTCTACCCTATATGCACTGCACCTGGTGCAGCACACGTCTAATAAAACTAAAATCTCTTTAGGCAGAATGGATGTTTAAGCCTTGTCTGGCTCAGATGAGAACTGTGATGGGTTGGATCAACAAGATGGATGTTATCGAGTGTTTATTGATGTCCTAATTGATGATGCTTATTTACTGATTAGAACTAAAGGTCCCAGAGGAACTGTGGAAAAACACTGTCCAGGACTGCCTCCCTTTCTTGACTTCTTCAACATAGACATTTTCTAACAGCTTATGATAAAGTGAATATAGCATCTAATGTTTCTCAAGGCTACAGCAAAGCCACCTATGTCTATGAGTAAAGCTGACACGCTAGTCACAGTGTAAGCCATAACCACAAGCTATATCTCAAAAAAAAGAAATCAATTCAATAAATAAAAGCTCTTATAGTCTGACTAGAAGCTGACAGTAGGTAAGTGAGCTGTTAATCATAAAACTGCAGCTGGTGCCTAAACAAAGTTATTGAGCCTATTATTTTTAAAGTTATACATGAATAATAGAACACTATTGATTGTTGTACCTTAAGGATACAAAAAAACTCTTAGTTTAATTTTGTAGGCCATGACAGTGAAGTATGATTGATATCAGTCATTGTTCGTGGCCTCATTTCTCTGCACTAAATAAACCTGAAGGATAAATCCAGTTGCTAAGCCTGTCTCTCAAAGGACTGACCTTTTGATAAGCCCATCTCTCAAATTCATGGCAGCTCGGAGATGCTTTATTGCCACAACCTAGAAATGGTTTGTGTTGACACAAGATCATTTACAAGCTTCTCCCAGAACCCTGAAGGCTTAACACCTCTAGATGTGTGCGATTATCCTTGGAGTAAAATAACTTCTAGCAGCGCCCGAGATTGTATTGTTATCTGGAGGGAAGTGTCGGGGATAGATTAGGTGTAAAAAGTTAAATATAAAGCACTAAAAGTTCTTTCTCTTTCTTTCAGAGCTCCCTTCTGTCCTGTTTTATTTTATGAGCATTTTACTTCCCTCCACTGGCTTCATTCAACTGTTGAATGTGAGCCTGTTAAACGACACAGGTCAGGAAGTTAAAGGTGACTTGTGTGTGTGTGTGCATGTGTGTTTGTGTGCGTTTGTGTGTGTTTGTGTGTGGTTGAAGCATAATGTGGCTCATATGAGCAAAGGCCAGTGTGATATAGAAAATGAACAGGTGAATTACTCATGTGTGCTGTGAATGTGGTTATCTTTTGGGGCTCTTATTTGCTCGAGTGATCCGGCCCAGAACCATCTTCTTGGCTTCTTTGCGTGAACCGTGACTTTCAGTGAACTGCGAGCAAACCGCGGTGATAAGCGTTCCAATCGGACCCACTGTAGCTATAGAAACTGTGAGGTAATGTGCTGGACAGAGCCATCTGGCTAACTCCTCACTGTTCCTGCTCTGTTGAGCACAAAGCATGAGCCACCTGCCTGGTCTGCTTCAGTATCCACCACAAGTTGAGTACCAACAGGATGGTAAGACGAGATAATGTGTGCTCACATATCAGCAAGTAGGAAAAGATACAGACAAGGAAAAAGCATTTTTCCTTAGAGAGTCTGTATTGCTTGTGTGATATTGTATATTAAAATAACATCTTTCTCTTTTTTCCACAACACTATTCTTCATTCCGTGTTAAAGGATACGCATCTTCTTTTTCTACTTATTGACTGAGGCTCGAGCAAGGTCACCCACAAAAGCTTTTGCGACAACATTCTCCCAAAGAATATTGGATTTTATCTGTCTCATCAGCCAACCATTTGGCTTGAAAGGAGAAACATTTAACATTTAGTAAGATACACCGCTTTGAGGCCGAGCGTTCTGCCAATGCCCAAAACCTCAAGGAGCTTTACATCCTGTATCATGTCACCCTACTGTAGCAAGTTGGCAACAGCTGAGCGTACATTTTCTTGCAGTTAAAAGCTCTATCTCACCTTCTCTCCTCCCGTTGGCTGTCAGAGCTCACTGCCAATTTTTCCTGACATTCATATGACTCACCAGGGAAACCAGGGAGAAGCCCACTTCCATCCAACCTGTCAGAGAAAGAATATAAGTCGAGGGCCCGGAGAGAGATGAGAGAAGCCAGTTGGCTCTTGGCTCAGTGATAAGCTCCCTTGCACAGGACAGTCATTACACCATCAGAATTAAACGATAAGATTCCAATTACGTGCTAATTTAAAGGCAACAGTCATAGATGAGCAGGGAAGGATGATTGAACTGTGAAGGGATTTTAGGGTTTTGCGGGTAAAGAAGGAAACTGGGAAACTTTGCAGATATGAAATCATTTAAAACCTATTTAGCCATCTTGTTGTTTTCACTAGGTTAACCATGAGAAAGATTTCTATGACAATAGGCAATGGTGACCAGTTGTTTGCCTAATAAAGAGCCAACATTTAACAGCATTTTCATTGTTATCAGCATTTTTACAATATGTTAAAAGAGGGTTTTTAGGGGTAGAACCCTCTTTTTTAATTATTACTGATTAAAAACCTATTGATTAACTATTTGTAAGGGTAGACCCTAAAGCTGTATCCAATTTACAATGGAGACCACTGCTATTTACTGGTGAAGACCTACATGAAGCATTGTGACCAGCAGGGGGTCTTGTCCTCTAATTAATGCAGCATGTCCTGGTACTAAACACTGAATCAACTTGCAGCACTGCTCTATTATTCAACATAGCCAAAGGTGAGAGAGGAAGTCTGTGGTCTGGAGTCAGCTTACCCTGGTCAGAGCCAGATTGAAATGGATGAATGAAAGTGGCATTGTGGAGGACTGTGGAAAAAATAAATAAATAAAGGAAGTGGTCAAATGGTTGATTCAAAGGTAAAGGTAAAAGAGCATATCTGACCTGAAATGCTGGGGGGGGGGGGGGGGGGGTCAGAGCGTTACGACAGGAAGTCTATGTCCAGCTGACAACCGCAGACAAAGCAATCAAATCCCACACGTTTAGTTGGGTATACATTAAGGACATCACACCACAGCTTTTTGCCCCTTGTTCTTTTATTGTTTAAAACTTGATTCCACCCGAGAATACATTGTCTTCAGTTCATTCGTGAGATACACACTTTGCCCTACAAGTACAATGGTCAAAAACACGGTGGCCGTGTACCATTGGCTGAACATTATACAGGAAAAAAAGAAATGAAATGTACATTGCTCTCACACTGCGATATAAAATGTAAAAAGAAATGCTAAGATTTGTGAATTTAGGTCGATGATATGCAAAACAGACAGTGGGTTCATACATGCGCGTTTACCGAGAGCACAGGGTTGAGTGGTCAGAGAGATGCTGTTAAAATTTCTGGCAATAAACTCACAAAATGGAATTTACACTACATTCACTTGGTAGTTACGAAGTGGTTATTTATTTTATTCTGGGCAAACATATAGTATATTATTCGCATAGTATTCACATTATAATATACATCTCTATGTACACAACCCTTTCCACCATCGAGAAAGAAGTGTCGAGGCACTATCTCTGTCACATCGCAGACTACACTGTAGCTATTCTGAGCTGCCCCGTCAGTGGGACTTTAATGTCATAGTCCTGGTCCTTTGTTGTCAACTCAACTAACACCGTGGCTTCAAACTAGAGTACCAAGCTGCATTCTTCTTGTAAGATGTCCTTTTGTATTTATAAGGGCAGGTCAAGAAGTAATGTCTTTACCACTCTCTGAGAAAACCTATAGAGCTAAGCAGGTTTTAGGAGATTTGGTGGCACACATATAAAGATATTTCAAAGTAAAATAATGACATAAGGAATAAAGAGATGAAAATCAAAAAGCAATAGTTCTTTTTTTAAAATCTGTTTTTCAAACATTTAGTTTCATTTTGGGTCAGGCTGCCCGGTTGCTTGCCTAGCATCTTGTTACTTTGGGATAGATAACTCTGAAGCAACCATCAATGTGAAAAAGTTGATATTGATCATACAATGGTAGTTTTATTATACTTCAGTAAAACATTAATGCCCATCTTTACGTAAATATTTTATTTTTGTACACTAACAACAACAACAAAATTTTATTTTTTAAAACTTGACCTAAAACCTGAAAATGTAATAAAACTTCAAACTGGCATTGTATCTTCAACAGTGGAAATCACTGAGGCTTCATACAATAAAATGTAAAACAGGACGAACCCTGTGGCGTCACAGTTAATGGAGCATCATTGGTGATACCACTTCAATGTCATGTCAGTATGTTTCTGACAGTTTCCCTCTGGGTGTAACATAAAAACAATCACAACAGTGCATTACATACTGTGTTTTTAGAGGCAAATATTGAGATGGTTCAGTTGGACAAAGTAAAGCAAGGATTCAAGTCAAGCCTTTTGGAATGGCACTATGACAGACAAAAATTTCTAGCGGTGGTCCAGGCCTAGCTGTATGGTCCCTGGAAACGTCCACCTATAGCACACATGGTAATCCAGCACAAACATTATAAGATACAACACATCTGAACAACTGTACAGTTTCTGCATCCACTTAGCTGAAGTCTATAAATCTGTTTAACTGACTTTGAGAGTTACCATCGGAGAATAAGGCAGTTTATGGTATGGTAGAGAAGTGGTGCCACAACCACAGTGGACTGCAGTACAGCTCTTGCAGAGAAGAAAATGCTTGTAATGTAAAGATAATACTGCTGAAACTCTGAAATTTCATCCAGCTCCCTTGCCACTAGAATGAAATGATGAAACAGCCAAGGTGACCCATCTTCACAAGAGACAGGTCTATTTTGTAGCTCACAATATTGTTTGGCTGCTACAGAAACCTTTAGCACAAAAAATAGTCTGGAGGCAAAAAGGACTAAGAAAAGCACAAAAAATATCAAAAGATACACATCACCAACTAAAAAGGAAATCACAGCTGTACATTAAAGGTTAAAAGTTGGAACCTTAAGCGTGTTTTTTTTTCTCCCCTGTCCTTTGCTGCAGTCTTTTCAATACCATGTCTCTGGTTCAGAACATGAAAGTGGCAAGGTCATCATGTGGCCTCAAATCAAATCTCCAGTGTCTGAGATTCCTCCGCTGTGGTAAACATTTAGTTGCTATCTCCCTTCAAAGCAGTCCAGGTATTCCAGGACGAGGTCATAGCAGAATCGATACTGGTCCTATGAAAAATTCAGTATTCTTCACTTTACAGGCAAAACACAGGGCAACAATTATGCATAATTACTTTTGACAGAGGAATGTATTGATTTTTATTCTTACCAGGGACTCCACCATGTTGGGTTTGCAGTTACGTAGTGTTTTGACGGCATAAAAGATGTCCACCATGTTCTGATACTGGATCATCTCCAGGAGAATGTTGCAGGCACAGAACACCCCACTGCGGCCACCACCGTTGCTATGGAAATGTAGATGACAGATATCTAAATTTTTTTGAAGCTCTAATAATTTTATAGTGCTTTAAATTAACTGGTCTTTACATACAGTACATACGTTTACATACCCTGGCAGAATTTGAACTCTTTTTAAATCATAATGACAACAGAAACTACCCAAATGACCCTGATCTAAAGTTTACATACCCCAGTTCTTAATACCTGGTATTGCCTCCTTTAACATCAATGACAGCTCTAAGTCTTTTGGTGGTCGTTGTGGATGAGGCTCTTTTCTTAGATGGTAAAGCTGTCCATTCTTTTTGGCAAAAAGCCTCCAGTTCCTGTAAATTCTTGGGTGTCCTGCATGAAGTGCACGTTTGGGATCTCCCCGGAGTGACTCAATCATATTGAGGTCAGGAGACTGAGAAGCCAGTCCAGAACCTTCTCTTTATGCTGCTGTAGCCAATGACAGGTCGACTTGGCCTTGTGCTCTGGATCGTTGTCATGTTGGAACGTCCAAGTATGTCCCATAAGCAACTTCTGGGCTGATGAGTGTAAATTTTCCTCCAGTAATTTGTGATAACATGCTGCATTCATCTTGGCATCTATTTTAACCAAGTTTCCTGTGCCTTTGTAGCTCACACATCCCCAAAACATCAGTGATCCACCTCCATGTTTCACAATATCCTCTCCAAATGTAACGTTTATGGTTGTGGCCGAAAAGTAAAATTTTGTTCTTATCACTCCAAATGACTTTGTTCCAGACGTTTGGAGTTTTGTCTCTGTGCTGTTTGGCGTATTGTAAGTTGGATGCTTTGTTGCATTTGCACAGTAATGGCTTTCTCGATCATGCAGACCATTTTTCTTCAAGTGCCTCTTTATTGTGCATCTTCAAACAGCCTTTTGTTCTGAGAGAAATGTATTTATTCGTGGGATTTTCTTTGCATCCCGAACAATTTTTCTGGCAGTTGTGGCTGAAATTTTTGTTGGTCTACCTGACCTTGGTTTGGTTTCAACAGAATCCTTCATTTTGAATTTTCTGCTGATTGGCATTCTTAATTCCTTAGATATCTTTTATATCCCTTTCCTGCTTTAGACAGTTCAATTACCCTTTCTTGCAGATTCTTTCACAATTCTTTTGCTTTTTTTTTTTTTTTAGTTAGTTAGTATTTGGATCCCCATTAGCTGTGCTCTATAGAAACAGCTAATCTTTCTGGGGTCCATTAGAAAATAAGTTCCCAGTTTACCTGGTTCCCAGTTTTAACTTTTTACATTTAAATAATTCAATTTGTACAATGCATTCAATTATGCAAAAACAGTTTAAAAATAGATTGTGTCATATATTTGTTAAATATTTGTTAAATATAATCCTCCTATAAATTCTTTAGTTTGTCTTTTGAAAACTGCAGCTTGTTTAATTTTTATTTAACTTGATGGCAATTCATTCCATGGTTTTATGGCTAAAAAAATTTAAAAAAAATGCAGAAATGTCAGAACAGCACTGAGTGAGAGATGCAAGGGTCCATCAGAAGCCCAGAAACTCACTGACCTTTTATACACACACTGATGACAAGCAAACAGATCACAGGTGAGGATGGTTACCTTTAGTATCCATTCAAACCTGTTTTTGTCACTTGTGCATGTTAACAGGCCAAAATCACCAGGGTATGTCAACTTTTGATCAGGGTCATTTGGGTTGTTTCTGTTGTCATTATGATTTTAAAAAAGAGTAAACACATTTGTTTGACATTAACTGGCTTCACAACAACTATAAATGAAAGAAATAGGTTTGGGTAAACTTATGAGCTGTATGTTTGGTCTACACATGAAAGTCATGCAAAGTTACTAAAGAGGTCAAACTAAATGATTGCGGAGCCTGCTGGTGCTGTTGAGCTTTAAACTTTAGTTCCAATTGTAAAATTCTGTCTGACATTAAAAGTTAAAAATCTTTCAGTAAAATGTACACCAATATAGATTTGTTTAGGCGAGTCTTTCTTAGGTGTTCAAAAGCCGTTATAGCTGCTGGGCCTGTCCAAAGCAACCCTCTGCTTAACTTACAAGTAAGTGCTCTGTCAGTACTCATTGTGCTCCCTAAAGTGGGAAATGCCAACAGCTATCAATAGTTAATAAGCTGTGTTTACAAGTAACTCCAAAGTAAAAACTTATAAACTGTCACATTTTTAGTTTAGCTGTAAATCTTTTACACCTCATAGATTTATGTGAGTAAAAAAAAGTAGATGGAGCCCGATTGTGATTTTGTTGGGTGAAAGTGAAGAGAAGATTCGCTATCTTCAATTTGTATTTATTATTTTATGCACCATTTCATATCATACAGAAAGTCTGTTGAGTAAATTGCTTTGTAAATGAAACGTGCAAAAACAAAACTAAACAAATGTATTGCATTGCCTTGTCTTCAGCAATATTCATACGCATCCCTTTTTTTATGAGCTTCATTAGAAATCCCATCATATTTCGTCTGGTGAAATTCACACATACATACATACGCTCTGGCACAATACAAAAATATATCTCTGTAGTAATCAGCCTTCTAATACATTTATGTGGGTTATGAAAGACAATAATGCACTATAAGCAAGGCACAACACATGTAATCTGATAAGACTGTTTGTGATTATACTAACTCATAAAAAGTGGCTATACTCAACAGTGCTACACTAAAAATCCTGATACAAAACTAACAACAAAAAAAAGAAATAACCCCTCAATATGTCTTAGCTTCAAATATTGTCCCAGTCATCATAAATGAAAGGAAATATCAATAAACTAGAGGAGGACAATCCACTTCCTGTCTCCTGAGACTAACCCAGAGAAGGTGGGCACACGAGCTTCTGCAGCCAATACAAGCGATATTAAGGCAATCAATCGTTGTCAGGGCACTGGCAGCCCAGGATTTACTGTAGTGAGAACCAGTGCATTCTGTATTAAGCCATAATTGATTTGATCTCCATAATCTCTTTCCTGGTTGTCGTTGGTAACACTGTGTGACAGCGCTGAGTGATGTGCTTTTGGATGGAGGCGCTGGGCTGAATATGTGACGGGTTGGCAATGAGATAGACAGCCTATTCATATTCATCAGCAGGCATACGCTCTGGGGGCTTAGAACAACAGACGAGTTAGGGCACACAACCATCGGCTCACACTGCACCACACTGCAGCACGTCACACAACTGTTCTGCTCTAAAAATAATATTAGTACAGTTTCAGTGTGAAACAGATAGTGTAACATTTGTCCTTCCTTTATTGTAGAAGTACTGCATGCTTTTTTATGGCATCTTTAAAGTGTAAGATAAAAGATTATATAAATTTTAAAAAGCTGTGCAGTCTTGGTTTTGGTTGTTCATCCAACAAAATGAATTACTCACAGACAATGGACAACAGTGCGCCCTTCTCCACAGTCCCTTTGCCATTTGTGCACTTGAGCCAAGAGGTTGAGGAACGCCTTCTTTGAGTCAGGAACATCTCTGTATGCCGACCAGCGCAGGAACTGGAATGTGCACACCACTAGCTGGCCCTCTTGAAGCTAAAAAAACAACAACAACAACAAAAAACACAGAGTATTAATGGTCTGTATATGTGTTATGTATATGTTTGCTAGTGTTTTAATGCTATAATGTCCTGGTTAACATCCTGTTTGAGTGCTCTCCTGGCTGTACGCTGTGCTCACTCAGCACAGTAACTTTGAGATATATGGGTGTGCAGGTGGAAATGAGGCCTGAGCTGTGTGCGAGTGAGGTCCCTGTGTGTTCATAACCTTGTCCTGTAGAAGCTCACGTAACACTTAGGGACCAGTGGAGAACTGTAAGTCATGCAAATTGGGTTGGCAAAGACACCAACGATGCATAGAGGAATTGCCTCAGTGGAGGTGGGATTTACTCATTTTTGTGTGACTTTAATATCCACTCATTCATATGCTTACAGTGCACTTCCTTTGACTTTTACTTCTCACAATACTCTATATCATTGGAAATACTAATAGACAGAGCAGGGCAGGGAAAGGCAGAGATGTGTTATTTCTGTGTGATTTTAATCCTCCCTTGCTGCATAAAGTTGCCCTGCTCTTGACAGTGCTGTTCACAAAGTAAAATAAAGGTGGCACAGGAGAAATGGAACGACAAGGGCAGCGAACAGAAAAGATGAGGTTGCCAATCAGAAAAGAAAGTCCTGGGCACTGTCTGTCGCACAGTTAAAAATGGCAGCAACTAGACCAATTGCATACAGATTTCTTCAGTAATTGGTTGACAGGCATCCTGAGCAGAATGCATGCATGTACTTATGCAAATTCGTAGGTAAGAAACCATCCAGGCATTCACACATCCAACACTGTGAGGCGTGTCGTGTCAATGTGACTGATTCATATATACTCAGAGTGGTACTGAGAAAGTGTTCTCTCTAGCATGAAAGAAAAACATGCAACTTCACTAAATACAGCCATTTTCAATATTCCTGACATGTGAGACATTTTTGTCATCAACTGCTTTAGCATGAGAAAAAGTCTATGAAATATTTGAACAAATAAGTGAACACGGCTCATGGAAAGTTTTTTTTTTGTGTGTGTGCCATCATAAACTCAGCCATATAGCACACACTACATTTGGATTTTTGGTTAGGGCCACACATAATGAGATCTCATTTATGAACTACCAGCAGGTGCCGCTGACTCGAGGTCTCTGATTCAGTATAGCTTACCCTTGTGACATTTTTGACCCGAAACAGACGAGTTATGACGTCTTCATCTGCTGACATGGACAGAAACTCCACCTCCATCGGCCCGTACTGCTGCAGGCCCGGCTCTGGCCAGTACTGGACACAGGGCTGAAAATCAGTCAAATCTGTTAAACACTTATGATGGCTTGACTCTACGCAAGAGGCAATCTTTATTTCTCTATAATCTCTATATTTTAATCTCTTTATTTCTCTAAATATGTTTTCAAAGATGGAGGGTTTGTAAAGATTACCTTATTTTTTAAGCTACAAAACCCAAAATGTAAAAGCGTGAGTGTAAAAAACAGCTTTGATGGAGCGGGTGGTCTTTAATGGTGGAGCAGAGGTTGTTACGGGGCCAAACTGGTGTTAATAAAACGAGCGAAGCAGAGCACTAACACACTGATGTAGTGAGCTCTGAGTGATTGAAAAAGGAGCGAGATACATTTCTTTAGCAGGACAAATGAACAGAGTTCAGAACAAGAGCTTGCAGCTTGAAGTGGCTGTAACTCAATTTTTGGCCTAGACCTGAAAGGACAGCTCTGCACAGCAAGAAAACAGATGAAAATCAGAGCTAGATTAGAGAAACCTAAAATAAATCCTGTATCGTGTTGTACCGGACAGAACAGGGTAAACCAAGCACTGCACACAGTAAGAGCAACACAACACGGTCTGTTTAATGAGCAGTGTAGCCAATAGACACGGTCTGTATAACCGCATAACATGGTTCAAACATGGTTACATTCAACCATAAATATCTGAAACCTTTATTTAAGGACATGAGTCAAAATATGGGTACAGGTGAGTCTTATTCTGTTTTATATTTTATATTATATCAAATGTAGCAACATACATATTTGTAAGAACTCTAATGCAGAGAGCTTGGAACCTGAGCTGGAATTATTGGCAAAGTTTATTTACTTTACTGTAATTATTATATTTTTTTATGAATACACTGTTTTGAGTTTAAGGTGTTTTGATATTTTGCTGCAGTAATAAAATTATGAGGCTAACAGAGTTAAGAATTATATGTAACAAAGTGATATGTAATTATGCAATCAAAATCAATTTTGAGATAAAAGTTAATGAAGGACTGATTAATGCTGAAATGCCAAAGCACACTTTAAGTTTTATAAATTGTTTTAATTAGACGTTAACCGAAAATGTTGGACCTTTTCCACTTGGATCGCCTCCTGATGACGATCTACAGGGTTCTACTTGAAATACAGCATCTGCACAGATATTCTTTAAGGATAAATTATTAAACATCTTGGAGTTTCTCTTCATGCATTATCATGCCAAAGTTACTTTTCTTTCTCTAATTCAGCAAAGCTATTTCTAGAATCCTGTTTATCTCTCATTAGAAACTGGGTTTGTGCCATTCACACAAGCCTGAGAAATGAATTACTGGCCAAACATGTTTTGTTCGGCCAGTTAGAGTCATAATGCTGCAGCTCTTGCTGAGTATGCTGTATTTTTTGGGAAG
This sequence comes from Neodontobutis hainanensis, assembly GCA_024349245.1. Taxonomy (NCBI): domain Eukaryota; kingdom Metazoa; phylum Chordata; class Actinopteri; order Gobiiformes; family Odontobutidae; genus Neodontobutis; species Neodontobutis hainanensis. The sequence continues at coordinate 9,302,000 of JALDNG010000004.1, forward strand.
AACTGATGAGCATTTAAAAACTGTGGGCTCCGGCAATAACATTATATTCATTTCTAAGTCTTCTTTCAACCTTTTAGGAGCATGAGTTTTGTCTTTACAACACTGCACATATGGAATATCTTATCTCATTACTGCATTATCTTAAATCAACGTTCATTGAAACCAAAGGGAAAATGTCCACATTTTACTGTAAGTCTCAGGAGCAGCACAATTCTAAATTAAGTGACATTTCCATTTGCTATGATTGCTATAATTATTAAAAGAATAAAATACACTGTGGTACAGCAGGAGTTGTGTGCTCATGAGAAAAAGTGGGGCACCAACTAAAAGGACTCTGGGATATGGCTGGAGGGTAAGTCTTTTCTCTGGAGATGGTACATGAAGAGGAGGAGAAGGGAAAAACTGGGGCGGGCGTTATCTAGTCATGCTTTGAGATCAATGTGGTCAGGGATCAAAGTCTGACAAAATGGCATGAAGGAACTAATCTGAAGCACAGTAAGATATAGGAAGAATGAAGGCAGGCAATGTCAGAGAAAAGTGTCAATTAAATTTCGGATAACCTCGAGACTAGAGGCACAAACTCAGACGAACGGCTACAACAAATCAATTGCAATAACAGTGTACACAACACGATGACCTTACCCATGCTGAGTTGGATTGGTTGATCTGGTTGAGCATGACCACTGCAGTGCAACCATAGTCGAACACAAGTCTCCAGAAGTCAGCAGTGGTGCCGGGCAGCGGGTGAGGGGTCACCACGAAAGCGGCCTGCCGATGGAAGCTATCGGCCAGTGCTGCGTTTATGTAATTGTTACTTTCACCTTCAGTTGTGACCAGGAAAGCCAGGGCCCGGTCAGGTGGGAGGACGTCCATGCTTCGGTTCTTCTCTCGATTTCTGGGCAACAAGGCAATGCTGCACTCTTCAACATCCAGGTGAGGTGTCACAGAGTTCAGGGTCTGCAGGAGTGCATGTTTAAGAGAAAGAAGACATTAAAAATGGCACAGTGGTGGATTGAAAAAGGGAATAAATAAAAATCTATATTAAATTCAGTTTTTTTTTTTCAATGAGCCTTATAGTTATAATTACATTAGAAAACATTAAAAAGATTTGCATTAATTACACATCTAGATGTTAACGTTGGCTGAAGACTTTAATTTCAACATGAGATGGATGTGGTTTACAACATCAAAGCTGTCACATTTCCCTTAATTAACAACTCTCTGTAAAGAGTGTGTCGCACCACCTACTGTACCACTCCCTAATCTTAAGAGCTACTGTCATGCCGAATCAGTAGTGAAGGTGGAAAAAAGAAAAGTAGATACATACACATTTTAAGAGATGCAAATGCTGCCAGGTGGTCTTATGTTTTCTACACGCTCTCTCACAAAGTCAGGAGAGTTATGGGAGTTTCTGTCTAAATAAGGACAGATTTAATAACCTCAAATCCCTGCTCAACACAGTCACCTGAAACTGACATGTGTTGTACTATTTCAATATTGAATTACTCCAATATTACTGTTTATGAACTTTTGTAAATCTTCTCTAAATTCTATATGGTGTCTCAATATTTAGTGGCTTTAGGGCATACTACATCTCAATATGCAAACAGGATTCTGTCATTAGCCAGTCTGAGTACAAACATAAATGTTGCCATGATTAAACGAGATGGACTTTTCATTTTTAATTGTGCCAAGTTCTATATAAAGTAAAAACAAGACTGACTTGAAATTCTTCTCGCAGTTGAGAGGAATTACTCTGAGAATCCACTCGAAGCATCTCCTTATAAGTGACTGCAAACTCATTGACTAAGATTGCTGTCTCTCCACACAAACAGGCCTCCAGAATAGCATCATGGATGAAGATGTACTGCTCCTGTAAATGAATAGGAGAATTTACGATCAAGAGGGCTGTGAAGCTATATTAGGAGGTTTGTAGCACAAGGTTTTGGATTAGAATCATAAAAGAACAGAGACTGAAACACTGACAGATTAAAACATAGGTAGATTTAAATAAATGATCAGACAAGTGAAGGAGATTTTTCATAAGCAGCTTTGTTCTGAATTAAACATGTGCTATAATGCCGCCAGTGTATCAAAGCTGTTTGAGAATAAATAAATATTTCTGAGTAAACAAACACATGCGGTATGCATTTAATTAAAGCACCTCTGCAAATACCTACAAATGTAATAAACAGCTAAGTCAATGTGGGATTTACATAATAAGGGGTGAATATGCAGATGATGTTTACATCTAAAGGAGAACATGTGCCTACACAGCACTCTTAGGACAATGTAGGCCTTGTCTCTCAAACTATTCCATTGACCTTAAGTCCCAATGGGAGGGTATGATAACACATCCCCCTCCAAGCAAGACTTCTAAACAAAACAAGATTACACGGGTTTATAACTTTCTCATTGGAGATTTTACAAAATCAAATAAATGCAATTATGTGAACTAGTTTACTGCTCGCGCACTCTCACCTCTGTCTGGATCATGTTGATGCGCCGAGAACAAAGGGTTTTGACACAGTTGTAGATGTCCACCACACCTTCACATTCAGCCATGTCCAACATGACGTCCAGCACAATGTAGCAGCCGGTGCGACCAGCTCCAACACTGAAACAAATTATTAAGATGAGATATGTTTTTCTAAACAGTCTAAGAAGAGGAATAGATTTTCTTATAATAGTATTTTGAGTAAATGCTACACGTTGGGATTGAAAATCAGGTTTTAGTGTTACTGCACTACGTGAGACTGTGCTTTTATTAAAAGTTATACCCTCTAGGATAATAACAAAGTTAGATGGAATCTGAGCAACATTAAATGCAATATCCAGTACTGCGGTTGTAAAAGATAGAGAGCTATGTAATGAATTGAAAAGTAGATTACATTTACTTGTCAAACATCTTAATTAGGAAAAATAATGCGGACTGGAAAATCTACAAAAAGTCCAATCTTGCATTTCGATGTCCATCCAAGTGTGGATTTATCCCTAGGCTGCCTCTCTCATGTTCACAGTTTAATGCAGACAAAAAAAGAATCACTTTTTATTTAAATAATAGAAATTGGATGCTGGTTTGTAAAACAGGGCAACAACTTTCACCTCAAAGACCATGACGTCTGAGGTAATTGTTTTAATGCTAAAGTTAATACTATGTTGGTTTTGCAACAGTTTCACTGACAGCAGTAGATAGAATAGAAGCTACCTGCAGTGCACCACCACTGGGCCCGCGTCAGGAGGTGTAGAGGCTTTGACTCTTCGTATAAAAGCCAAAAGCCCAGTAGCATGATAGGGCACACCGTGCTCAGGCCAAGATGTGAAGTGGAACTGACGCACCTCATGCTTGGTTGAGTATCCCCTCTGCCAAAATCACAAAAGATTAGCATTTACTGTATGTTTAGACATAGCAAAATTTTAGACACTAATTTTACACTCGGCCATGTTTCAAGAGATGTGACACATTTTTCAGGTTCATTGAGCGGACAACTACATCCTTTTTGTTGCATTTTAGGTCGTTTAGGATGAAGCCTCAGGGCGCCACATGCGAGTGTAACCGCAGTGTGACAGACAAGCGGACAGGAATTACTGATGCTCATGGAGAGTTGGCAGGTTTCTCATCCCTATTGGGAGTCTGTATCAGTCACATAGCAGTCTCTTCCTCTACAGAGTAAAGCGACAAGGAAAAGATTTGTTAAAGACAGAAATCCCTAAAAAAAAAGAATGTGAGAAGAGCTATGAAGCTGTCACTAGATCACAAATTCTCCTGATTTGAATAAGCAGCAGCGTGACACTGTGATGATAGGGCTGTGTTTGTGCCACTGTCATTTCTCCGTTGCAATGAAGACTTCCAATAAGAGCTCCCCAGGAAACTGACAGTAAGGGTGCTATTGGGGCACTCGCTGTTGCAGCTTCGTTGGATAGACAGCAGGGCCATTCAAAGCTATTGGTGTTAATTCCTCACAGTTTAACATGTGCCCTCAGTGCCCATCAGAGTCAGTCCTGTCAAGCATTTAATCGCTTCTATTAGTGTGCTACTTTTAATTCTGCCAGGTAATGTCAGTCCACATCACTAATTCAAAAAAAGCACCAGCTAAGATTAAAGCAGCATTAGTATTGATTTTTGAGCCTAAAAAGGACAATAATTGCATTCAAACCCTTGGAAAAATGTAAATTTGCAGATAAACTCACCCTTTCCAAGGCAAAAGTGCGCACTGTGTATTCAGCAAGTGTCTCGGTTTTCAGCAGAGTGATTTTGATGTCACCGTACATCTCGCTGTCTTCAGGCCAGTATTTACAGCATTTTACCTGTTTAAGAGAAGGAACCGCTTTGATTTAAAATAATGCCAGTAAACAAGTGCTTGTGGGATATACTACTCATATCTTATCCCCATTTATCCCATGTCTCATTTCTTTATATCTTGAATCGAACATATCCAAGAATAAATGTGTGTTATCTGTATAAAAATCACACAGGGTAGTGTGACAATTACAACATAAATGGTGACAGTAGAAGAATAAAAACAACCTCTTCTGCATTTTTTTCCTGAGAAGGCAAAATGAAAAAGCTCTATAATCACATAATGGTGGGAAGCATAATGAACACAACAGCTGCAATCTTTTGTCGCCAGAACCAAACATAAAAGAGGTCATTTTTTTATTTAATGGACCTGTTTTTTGGATTCAGCCTCAGCATTGCACATTTCTTGACTCTTCACAGAATTGTGAGGATCAAGAACCAAATTGGATCTAGCACTAAGACTGAAAAATAGTGCCAATTTAACCATCTTAGCTGAAAAGCCTGAAGTACTTAAAGCTGAATTCATATACTGCAGGTATTTATGTGAGGTGGTAAATAGCACTCCACTGTGCTATGGCTATTGAAGTAGCGTATGTAAGGACAGCAGCATTAAAAGCACCAGGCAGAGGATGATTTTATGCATGCCAAGTACTTTATGGTACATTTTATGGCCTCTGATATCATTATGGTCATGATGGAAATTTCTATAATGCCCATTCACAGTTTGACGATACAGCTATAAACAGATAAAAGGGGTAATCTTTGTAACAACGAAGACTTGTTTATAATGTGCTTTTCAGGTGCTGCTATTGTTACTGCCATAATGTAAGTGTGTGCATCCGGTAACTCAGTATCAGCAGCCAGCATGCACAGAGAAAACATGGGAATATTAAAACACGAACGCTGATGTCTGCATGTATACAAAATGTTCCCTTGTAGTGAATGCTGTGTTTTAGAGCAGTAGGTCTTGATACTTACCCTGCCCACCTCCACAAGTTTAGTGATCATGACAATGCTGAAACAATTTTCCTGCCACACCATCCTCCAGAAGTCATACAGAGTCTCCTGTTTGGGTCCTAATACGCAGCAAAAAGATGAAAAAGAGGAAAATGTAGAATTAAGACAGCCTGTATGTTTTAATGTCTCTTATTATTTTAGATCAAGCTACTGATCTCACAAAAATGTGTTGTTGATAAAAATCATTGAGAATAAAGTCTGAGAGTGGGTAATAAAACAGAAGCAGATGATGAAAGCCCAAGGGAACCATCAGTCACGTATTGTCATTGCAGAAGGAAACATTAAGAAGGTTTTTAAAACTTGAAAAAAAAAACACAAAGCAAAGAGAAGCTCACACAAACAAAAGCACCACTGAGATTTATCTGCACTTCTGTTCCTCACACAGAGGGAGAAACAGGCTGGGGTAAAATAAGCACATATGATTTTGACTTTGTGATGGGAGCTCCCCAGAAAGTGAGGCTCCTTAGTTCTTAGTGCGGCATTGTAAACACATACAGTTTCAAATGTCTAAAGGTCCAGTGGAGTGTTAATGTGTACATGCTCTTTTCATGAATAACGTGAGAAGATGTTTATAGCCTTGTGCAAAAATGGTTTTACTCTCTGCAGCTGCTCCTTTTCAGACAACGCAGAAATATATAGTTTATTTAGAACTAACGTTGTGCGGTTGTTGATTTTGATTGACAGGTATCTGCATACATCAGTTTTGTCAAGTACAACTTTGATTATGCCAAAAAATAACAGCATACATTATAACAATAATAAATTACACAGTAAAGCTTCCACCAAATTAAAAACACTTTCTTTAAGGGAGAAACAGTTAATAACATATTTGTATATATAATAGCCTATCCCTCTATTAAGTGACGTCATAAACATAGTGGCATACTATCACTTTTGAATTTACAAGAGAGATTGTTTTGGCAAAGGACTGCACACTGGCAGAATCATTTTTAATTTATTACACCCAGACAAAATTTGAACACACACATACACAAACACACACACACCCCCACACACACAGACACACACATAGACACACACACACACAGACACATAAACACACACACACACACACACACACACACACACACACACACACACACACACACACACACACACACACACACACACACAGACACACACAGACACACACACACACACACACACAGACAGACACACACACACACACACACACACACACACACACACACACACACACACACACACACACACACACACACACACAAACAACACAGACACACATAAACACACACACACACAGACACACTGTAGAGCCTTGTGAGGATACTCACCCTGAGTGGCGATGAAGTGGTTGGATCGATGGTAGCCCTGAAAGAGAGAAGAGGGACATGCTGAGCAAGCCATCTGCACACAGAGCACAGCTGTACATGATGCGTCTCTGTCTTCCCCTTTTCTTACTGTCTCCTCTATATTCTGCCCCAATAACCACTCTTCAACCTCTTAAAATACTTCTCCCCCTCCCATCACTTTGCAAAGCTGACTGACCTGTTGTTGACTCCAAGCAGAACTCCACCCTGAGTTTAAAGTGACACAATGACTGAATTGTGTGACACTATATTATATATTATTATATATTAAGATATGATGAACTAACTAAAGAAGAAAAAACTGTTTTCTGGTGTGGATTCCCTTTATTTATTAATTTAACAATATAAATTACCTATGTCTTGTGTTTATTAAGTTTACAGCTGCTTCCAGACTTTCTAAGGCAAGTGTTAAATCATTTATACTGTATGTGACAGCATTCAAAACACAAGACATTTCATTGAATATGGGGTGAATATGACAAAAAAAAACAACAGTGACATGTAAAATAAAGTATTTTAGGGGAGAAACACAACACCTTGAAAAGCAAAAGCAGTTTAAGTCAAGCAAACTGCTCAAAGGAATTCCTGAAAATACACAAATATCTTTAAGGGGAATGATTCACCAACCTGTAAGACCAAGAACCATTAAGTCAGCTGGGAGCTGTAGAGTTCTTATTACCTTACATGACTCTGTCAGAAATAATCTAAGTAAACCATCAGCACTAATCACGTGAGCATGACGGCTGATGCAGGCTGATAAGAGTATTTATCAGCAGCAGTCAGAGCTTGTTCTGATACTGTACGCTGCTGATGGACTGTTGAGTTGATTTTAAACAGTCAGATAAAAAACAAGATGGGATGGTTTTTATGGAGATGGGTGACCAGTGCTGTGAGGCCTGCTATCCACAATGCTCTGGCCGTGGCCTACACCATAAGCATGAACGTTTCCACTCCTCCTCCACTCCAGACAGTTGCCATAGCAACTGAACTTCTTGAGAACGAGTAAAAGACATCGGGGTCCTTATCCAAAGAGGACAGATTTTCATGTATTCAGTTAAGACCATTAGCTGAAAGGCTAGAGTTTTGTGGCTTTTTCTCTGCGTGCACACACCTGCTGACCTTTGTTCCCTTGTGGATAGAGGATAAGAGGCAGAAAGTAAAGGGAAGTGGGAAGAGAAAAGGGGACAGCAAAAAATAGAGCGATGGCAGGCAGAAGAACGAGCAGTGAAGTACTTACTTCCCTGTTAATCCGAATCTACAGGGTCCAAGGACGAGGAAGTGGGAAGGGGAGTAGAAAAAGAAGATATAGGCTAGTTAATGAAAGAAGCTTTTAATAATCTGGTGGTATGGTTAAAGACATGTGGGTAGAGCAGTGTGTCTCTAAACAAGTGGGAGTGTAAATTTATTTAGGTTTATTTCACAAAGCTTCAAGTGCCATTAGGGCTTTAAAGAACACTGCATTTCTGCCAGTTCCTCTCCCTCATTATAACATGATGCACAATTTACTTTTGAATGAACAAACGTACTGTTTTATTAACCTGGAAAAGAAAAGCAATTGCTTTGAAAAGTAAGCAAGTAAATGAAAGAATTGCACAGACATACATTTACTTCATTGTTCAATGGTTGTATAAGAAGTTTGGAGTAAAATAATGCTATACTAATATCTAGTGACATTGGCTTTAAATTATTTGAGTGCCATGTTTTTTGTGCTCTTTCTGACACAAAGGCAGCATCCTTGGGGGAAAATTGTTTTAGATTAGAATGATATAGTGCTTTTTTACTGTGAGGCAGGTATTTTTTTAGCAAAGTTCTGGTCCCTTATCTGTTGCTCAGATTATTTTGAAACACAGCACAAAAACTTTGTGTCTGTCAAGTTGATATTGGATCATTTTATTGGATCATTTTGGTATTAGTAGGTATTTATGCAAAAGGTTAAGATGTTTCAATGTGTAACTTTTAAAAGGGGCATCCACATTTTCATGAATAATTAGATGCTGTACAAACACACTCCACTGTGGCTCTGTAGTGACTATATAGCTTGCCGGGTCAGCCCTGTCAGGGAGTAAAACTACTGACAGTGACACAGTAGTGGTGCGTTGAGTGGTGTTTTCTAGCTAATGCCTGCACCTCTGAACCTGACACCTTCACAGTAACTACAGTCCTAACAGCAGGCCAGCATTTTAATGCACTCTAAAAGCATCTCAACAATAGTTTTTCTGCACTGCAACAAATGAACAGGAAAAAAAACTGTATGATGTCAAGCATTGTGTTTATACAAATAGTCCTAGGAGTAATATTCTGTAATTTTAATATTATTGTTTTATCTGCAATGCTTTAACCACTTTAAAAGTTCAAACAACAGTTGGACTATTTCAGATTGCCTCTTACACACTGCAATATTTACTCAAAGAAAGACATCAAAAATTGAGCTAAAGAAATCATGACTAGCTCTCTGCCCCAGACCAATATCCAACAGTACAACAGTGGCTAAGGGATGTGACACAAGCAGAACAAATAAAAAATGTACCGCTGCAGTATGTCCAGGAAGCAGATATCACATGAATCACTTAAAAGTAAGTTTTTATGAATTGGGACACAAATGAATGAGACATATATGTTTAATGGGCTGCACAATAAATCACATTAAGATATCAACACGCATAATCTATATTTTGACAAGGTTTTGCTATTCCATGTGCATGTAAATATACTAATATTTAACATAATTGTTACTGCTTTAAATGAACGTATCATGTTATGTTTTTTTTTTTTTTTCTGAATTGTGCAGCCCGTGAGTATTTCATATGATCAGTGAAAATGTAGATGTAGCACTGCGTGTGTGGTACACAGCTGAGGTGGAGAGAGGGAAAGGCTCGTATAATTCTGGCCCATCAACAGATTGAATAGCATCAGCCTGCTCTATTAATTTAGAAGGATTTGCGTCATCTTACAGACATGTTCATTTCTGCTGAGAGACATTAAAATGCATTTATTCCACAATGTTTTAATAAAAGTGGTGACAGAGTGAGTCTGGGTCAGGGATTCAACAGAGGTACAACCGTGGCATCTGGCAGAGCACCAAGAGGGTGGTGTTAGATTGGATGAGAGCTGCCAGGTGACTGAGATGAACTGTGGCTGTGCAAAGCCTGATAAGACACAGAAAAGGCTAACTTTATGTTTCCCAAGTCACTTACATCAATGTAGTTAGCGTTGATGTAGTCAGAGTTGGGGTCTCCAAGGAGAGGGTGCAGCTTGACTCGGTGGCGGTCATCTGGAAAAAAAGGGAAATCAATGATTAAAACATTCCATGTACAATTCTGTCTGTTATCCTGAGACAATATATAAACTAGACTCTCACATCCTAACAGACTGTCATGCCTCCCTTGAGTTTTGTCCTGCTTCTTGGTGCAGTCCCAGCCATCAAAGAAGCTCTGTGAAGATAAAACCACACTTGTTTCAGGATCATAGTAAATCTTACTTAACTATCAAAGATCTTAAACAAACACGTATCCGTTTCAGAGCATCCCTTTTAATGTTTTACCGCTCACCATGTGGGCACAAGCAATATCACAACAAAGTTAGACTAGGAAATACAGTGTTTTACATAGATGTTCAAAGAATTGCCAGGCTCGCAAAATCCCCTGGCCTTTACAAGGACTGCAACTGAGAAGCCACAAGGTCAAGCGTTGTCTGAACAGATTTGTAATTTAAACACAGTATCTACATTTTTATCAAAGTAAAGAAAACCTCAGTGGATTTGTAGGATTACATAATTCAGTGTGTTGGGCTGCACTGTGTCAAATCCTGCTTCAGGTTTCCTTATTAATAATAATAATCAAAATAATAAAATGTATTATTTTTATGTGAACATCTGGAGGATTTTACATGTATGAAGCTCAAATGTGTGTGTGCAAAGACGAAAGGCCTGGCACATGGGTGTTAATATTGCAATGATGCTCTATTACTAAAATACTGTGAATTTAGCAAATGTTGAATTAAAATGTTATTGTTGACTAACATACAAACTGTAAATTAAGCAGTCTAATTGTGAAATGACAGGAAATAGTATTTCCCAGCATAAAAATAAAAAAGCTAAAGAAAAATGGTAATTTTTTAGCATTCTATCTGCCCAGCCACATACTGTCCAACCCACACACTCATCTCCCTGTCACACCTGTCTGATGGCTCATGAGTGTCCAGTATGTGCCTAAATTAAGACTTAAACAGCATTTTTAGATACAAAAATACCCCAAACCCGTCTAGCGCCTGTGGCTCTGCCAAACGTAGTCTGCCAAACGTCTGCATGCTGAGAGAGGGATTACACCACAGTTCTCCCTACAGAGAGCCAAGTTACAGCCAAATCCTTCCCGGGATTATACACTGCTTTTTCATGTTTCCTGTTTTTTCCTTCTCCATGTACTCATTTCTCAAAAAGCATCTCTACTTCCTTCTAGCACCTCACTCCCTGTCCACCTCTCCACCACTGTATGTTTGAAACACGATCTAGTGGCTTCATAGAGAGGAAAATATAACAATGCGGAGAGACAGTAACAGGAAGCAATCCACAAAAGAGGGGTAAATTGATTAGACATTGGCAGGGGTGGGGTGCAGGGGTTAAGAGGACACAAAATAACTAAAATGAGATGAAAGGAATTATGCCACTGTCCTGAACTGTCACACACACGGGATGTGGGACAGGAACTAATCCAGTAGCACTTTGTTTTTGATTGGTCCAAGACAGTTGCTTTGTTCACTGTTGTCTGTTGGGTATGTGACCAAAATTGCAAACTAAAAATATAATATATAAATGGGGAGTAATCCAAAACTGTTTTATAGGACATATGACTAATTCATGTAGAATAGGAAAAAGACTCAAGGCGAGACATTTCAATGTTTTCTGTTAACTAATATGAATGGGGTTTGGGGGGACAAGGCAATCCAAACTTTATGGATTTGTTTGTGTTTAAATTGTTTGTGTATGTGATGTTTCTGTAAGCAATCCTAATAAATACAAAGAAAAAGGAGTCCCTTAAATATAAATGATTTGAGATGTGTGACTTGAACAACAGGGGAATAATCTAGTAAGAAAATTCAAAACTAGCTTTATTCTGACAGAGCCTCGTGCAACATAGTAATGAATGAATCTACTTTATTTCAACATTCATTCTCCCTAACCTTAGCATCATGGTGTTGAGCTTAGATAAAAGTTTAGAGCTGGTCACTAAAGCTCTTTTGTTGTTTGTTTTTTATTTCTAAGTATGTGCGCTGGCAGCTGCCATGGATACAAGCCCCTTTACAACTTACTGTAAAGTGTTGCTCAGTGTTTTACAGAACATTGTAATTCTCGAGGGAAATAAAGGTATAAGTCTGTCAAAGGACAAAAATATGATACTCCTCATCATTTTGCGTCATATTGCAGAAAGACAGTTTATCAAAAAGATACTCCAGCACATGGAGGGAAAACACAAACGAACAGTGTATTGATTTTTTGAGTGTAGCTGTGAGGGACAGTTTAATAAGTCTGCAAGCAGAAATCCAGAGGGGAAACCTGTGATACAGAGACAAAAGATGGTTGGAATTTTCTCATGAATGCCACAGGAGGTGGGGAACAGTAATATACGTCTCCCACTGTGATTTCAACTCTCTCTGTTATAGTTGTTCCACTAGGGAGAGTTTTTCAGCCACTCACTATGTGCCCCAAAATGACCAACCAGGGGACAACAAACAGCAGAAGTCTAAACACGTCCCAGAAATAGAAACATTTCTGTAGTCATAGTTCACTTCAAGTCACAAAAAATAATCAAATGTATTCTACAGACAACAAAACATCCAATCTGCTTTAAACTTGAGTGGAAGCTACCAAACACTTTCTAAGTAAAACTTAGTTTACCAACTTTTTCATTTTTTTTTAAACTTCTGGACAATTTGTTGACATATCTGACATATTTCAATATTTTACATTATTCAGTCTTATTTCACACCTTATCTGAAAAGCCTGATTCCTTTATCTGGCATGTCCTTGATAAAGATTGGATTATAAAATCTAAATTGTCAAATGTTGAAGCACATACCTTGCAAAAATTGCTATGACACAGACAACGAGCAGCCACAACAAAATTATTTTCAACATAACATTAAAATTTCTTTACTTTTACATCTAAAATGAAAATTATGAATGGATTATTAATTAATTTAACAGTTTTCATTTCAGTTTCCACTCAGATCTCAGACACACCAAAAATGCCTTTGTTTCCTAAAACACATTTCAGTAAGACAAAGACCTCAATGGCTGAAAACCCTACAGACCTCATCAGGCTGGCAGCCATGACAGAGGTCTTCTTCTGTGCTCAAATTAGATGATTTATTCACATGTTAAGCAAAAGTTCCACCCAGCTACCTTTTCAACCCTGTTAATTAATTTCTGTGGGTGACAGGGAGGGCACATGGATAATGTAAGAGGAGGACTGATGACCTCCCTCACTGCAATCGGTTCTGCAGTGGCAGATATTTAGTGTGAACATGGACTAATAACACAAAATCTCTAATTAGAGATAAAGAGGTGTTCAGCACACCCCAGTGAGCTCTCTTCTCATAAATAGTGATTGTGATATACATTAAGCACAACATGGTATGTTTTTAATAAAGGGTTTCACATTCTGGCTGATGAAAAGACAAGGTAAGATTTAAAAAAGAACAAGTGCAGATGAAGCCTGAACAGCAAGACAGCCTTATAATAATAATAATAATAATAATAATAATAATAATAATAATAACATAACATAACATTGTAGTGGAAACATGTGGAACATACAAACAGCAGGACATAGCCTAGTTAAGTCGACAAACCTTTTAGTTTATTATAATTTTAGTAAAAGAGATGTTACCTTTTAACTAATGACTAAAGACTGTCTAAGACGTCTTCAGTCATAAGGATTTTAGGATTACAATGTGCATCCTTGACCAGCGTCAATGCTCACCTACTAGGAGTGCATACATTTCTTGGTTTTAGTTTGCAGGTTCAACACATTACACTCAACTTCTGCATTAGCTTGTTCCTCTGATATATTAGTCAAAGTACAGAAATTTGGTATCATTCTCTTCCTCCTTGAAGAGCACCAACATTAAGAAATGTACAAGGCTGCTGGCACAGAGGGTCTTTGTATCAGCTTTACAAAGCCCTCCAAATACTCCCTCTAGGTAACAACAACAGCCAATTAAGGTCAAGTACTCCTGCTGATAAAAGCTTAGGTGTTGACCAACCTTTGCCTTGTGAGCAGACATGAAAAAGTAGAGCAATTTCCCAGCTCCACTAGGAACAAAGCTACCTCATAGTCTTTTAGAGTGGGAGCTGCAAAGCAACAATAACATCATCTACAAAGTATTATTTTAATTGTGCTAACCTTTTCTGGGGAAAAGATATATTACAGGTGTTCCTGCCTTGGTCATACATGTTAGGAACTAACATCAATTTAAGCTCACATTTATGCCACATTCACAGTGAAGCCAAACATGAAGTGATTACCGACATACTACACAACACTCACCTGTCTTTAGTATATATCTCACCTCATATTCCTGTTTAAAGCCGTAGCCCTCAGCCGTTTTCATCTGGTTGATGTGCTGTAGCAGGTCAGCCACTCGAACAGCTGGATGAAGGACTCCAGTGTGGTACGGAGAGCCTTTTCGTCCACATTGGTGCCTCGGGGAGCTTCCCAGCAAACTGCTCGCCTCATTCACTGAACTACGGGCATCACCTGAGTGAGACATTTCACATTTCATGAAAAAAAAAACATCTTCTTAAACTTACTTAGCATAAATAAGCAAATAAATAAATGTCACACTACCCATACTGTGACATAGAGTTAAAGGCTTATTAGTCAAAGATTGTTTGGGTGATAACTATTATTCATAGTAATTCAGACAATTATGGCCAACAGTCAACATGAGTTGAGGAATGATGTATATCAACTCTTTCAGCTACGGTAATCTGGCAGAGGTTTGTTTAAATGACACTAAAAGTGCTGTTGACTTACTGCGCGTGCCGCAGGTGTGCGCATCCATGAAGGAGAGAGCCATCCTTTCATCTTCTTGTAGAGTGCTTTGGTCTGTAAAACTGCGCTCCATTGAGCCCATGTGACTCTTCTCCTGTCTGTATGTAATAGGAGTCTTATTCATGTTCACTGGTTTCCTGCAAATAGATAAAGAAGCAGGTAAATTTGACACAATTTGACAGAATGAGACAGACATGCAGAATACAGTTTTGTAATAGTTTTGCAAACAGGCCTTGATACATATTATTGGATCTGTTGTTGCTAGTTGACAAAAGGACCCCGATATTATAAAAAATGCAACTCTTACTCTGGAGAGTGTGCAGTTTATAAGGTATAAAAATGTGAAAAGAAAAAGTTAACCTATTGTCACATTGCAGACAAAGTATTCTTTCCTCTGCTTGTATCCAATAGTCTGATGGAAGCTGCTAAACAGCCTATACTAGGGGTCTATATATGAGTTGGAGCAAAACTGAGTGAAAACTCTATTGAATATAAAACCGCAACAAGAGAAAGTAAAAACAGACTTGTACAGAAGACTTGTTTAGCCTCTAGAACGTATGACAGCCAAAGCAAGAGCATGTACATGATCACAAAACTATGGGAAAAAGAAAGAGGTGGAGTCACTTACGGATAGTAAGAGTAGTAGTCCCTTCTGGCAAGAGTGCAGTGGAAGAAGAATAAAACCAAGAGAAAGAAGAAAAGGTGTAAGATGAAAGCAATGTCAGCTGAGGGCAGAATGCATTGATTACAATGAAAATGAGAACCAGCCTTGGCTGTGCCGTTTGCCATATGACAAAAACGAATGTACACAGCAAGTGCTGACAGACCAAACCGCAGGAAGGCAGAAAAATGTGTGTTTCCTTCAATCGAATATGTCTCAGTGTTACACTTCAAGCACCAAACCACGTGGCTTCCTGTCACAGCAAATTTAGAAATCAATTCTCTCTAAGCAACATCGTTGCAGCTTAGCCGAGGATTAATGTGCACAGTAATGGTGACTTTTAAAAACAGCACTGTTGAATAGCATCCTATGTGCTAATTGCAGTGGCCTTAAATAATATCCTATTTGCCATAGCAGACACATTAGAGGTTAGGTTTCTTTACGTCTTAAACTGTGCAAGCCTGCTAACACATCTCTAAATGAATGCAGAGTCAGAGGTGGAGATGATCTACTAGAAACCTGAGGGATTAAGGACTAATAATCTTTAAAAGTACACCTTTTCCCTCCTAATTACCATCTCATTTAGGGGTCAGGCCTCAGCTTGTTGTGCGTAATTAGGTAGCTAATTGAATTGCATCCACCTTTAATTAAATACTTCACACTCAGATAAGCTCTGCAGATGAGAGTTGTATGGTGGTGTTGTTTGGTGGTGCACCATGGGAAAATGAAAACAATGCAATGGCTGTTGATGGTCCAGCTTTGTTCCAAAACTAGTGCAACCTTTTAGAAAGTTCAGCTGGTGTAAAAACTGAACTGTTCTAAAAAAGGAAAACAGCAATGAGATGTGATTGTAAGGTAAACATTTATCAGAGTCCCTTTACCCTTTCTTAATAATGATGATGACGACACCCAGCAGAAGGATGAGGACAATGAGGCCTCCGGCACAAACCCCCAGGATGAGACCCATTTCTTCTGAGTGTTGGGACACCTCCAGGGCCTTGCGGTGATCTTTGCAGGGCGCTACACACAAACACACAGAAGGCGTATTAAAGAGGCTCTGCATAAAGTTGTATCAAGAAACACAGACAGAAGATGGAGGTGATCAAAGGGGAACACTACAGCTTTCAAATGTAATCAAATGTGTCAGTCAGGTCAATGCAGATGAGAAGATTTACAGAATAAAAAAAAATAATTCTTATCCTTGGCTTTGATTACTGTGCTAGGTTTTTAACTGACTAGTTTTTGTGCACTTATGCTTTTTGTTACCTTGTGTTGTTGAAATTGCTTCCATTGTTTTTCTCACTTGTAAGTCGCTTTGGATAAAAGTGTCTGCTAAATGACTAAATGTAAATGTAAATAAGCTTCTTAATAAAAGTACATTGTAAACATAGTATTGCAGTAAACAAGCTATTATTCGTGCTTAATCTGTAAATCTTTACATTTTACAATTTTATGCTACATTAAACTGACCTTGCGAACTTATACCAGTCAGTCTCATACCTATTTTCTTTCAATGTATTGTATTACATTTCATTTGTCTGCACTCAAGTCATCCGTTCTGCACTCCCGTATAATCTCAAGGTGCCCGCGTGTCTGAGAGCTACTGGAAAGGTCGTTATCATAATAGCAGGTTATTCATTTCCCTGGCATAAAGCTTTATACTTATGTAAATGTTGCTGAGCACTAGGTCCTCTCTTTGTCTTGTTCTGGGGGGCCCCTGATCTAGTTTTTTTTTTGTGTGTCAGCTTGTCCTCCAAGTCTTGACAGCCCCTAAAACAAGCCCTCCTGAGCCCATTGGAACAGCACAAGCTCTCCAGAGTGGGAGAAAGTCAGAGCGGGCCTGGGGATAGAGTGCTATACTGCAACCTGATGAGGGACAATCAGATCTGGGGCAATGAAAAATGAAAACAGAGCCATGTTGTAGCCTCACTCTCTGTAGCTTTAGGGTTTATAAATCTCCTACAAAATATAGCTCAAAGTTGTTTGTTTTAATTTTCAATTATTCTTATTCTATATCTATTACTTTACAGTGAAAGACTTTGTAAGAAATTATATTTTTTTCTAATTAATCATAAAAGGGACAACCTCAGGTGAATTGTTCCATGTCTATGTCCCAATCTCCAAGTTTTTGTGAGTAAACTAAAAAAAAACTAAACATAACTGCATCTTCTAATTAATATACATATATGTACACTTTAACAACTGAGCATTTACAAAAATAGAAAAAAATTGGGCTTATGTGAAATGATATTCAGGGCTACATTAAAATGTGTGTGTAACAGAGTTATGTCCTTTTTATGCAGTGATAGGAGATGGTATAATCTGACTGTAAATCAAATTGGACTTTTTGGTCATTCACACAAAGAGAAACACTATTATCATTTGTGTCTGAGTAAGTGTAAGTGAAAATGGTCTGCTTCTGTTCAAAAATAATCAAAGTATGCTGCAGGTACATTTAAATTGAGATGTACTAGTGAAAAGCAGAAGTGTCTTATGAAAGCGCACAATGCAGATGAGCAGGTGAAAAATCAATTTCACTTTCCCGACATTCTGGACAGATAAGATGGTTTTGCCACATTTAGCCCCCAAAATTTCTATTAAGCCCAACATGAGCATGAAATAGATTTCCACATGAATCTATGCACCTGCCAACTGTCCAATGCTGGAAATTGGCACTTAGAAGAGAAATGGAAGTCTATTGTTGTGGTGAGCCTGCTGGAGGATCCTTAATTAAACTGTCACCTCAAAGTTGAAATGTAATCTCCAGCTTTGTTATCCAAGCCAGAATCATTTGCTTCCACTTTGGTTGTGATGGGCTGCTAGATAATGATGGCTTTGCGCCTGATGATGCAGAGGCTCTGTTAATGGTAGAGGGATCACAGAGATCGCAAACAGCAGCAGGAACATGTGGCCTGTCGCACCTTGAAATTGGAATTCACGCTGGGATTTTTTTTTTATTAGCCTTTCAGGGATTCACGTTGCATCACCCTGGTTTTAGATGATGCAACCATGGTAGGTTTGTACCCTTGTTGCCCCATTTGTCTATTTCTACCATGTTTTGCTTTATTTTCCACATATACAGTTCCTATTGTCCATTTCTTCTTATCTGACTTCTCACTGCATCAAAGAAAAGAGGTAAGTGCTGTTTGATGCTCATTGCTGTGAGAAGACATTATTAATCACAGACCAAGTGGGCAGATGGAGACGCTGAGCTAAAAGGTCTGGCCTTGCCATTTGGTTTTATTCTTGAGAAAAGTTTTATCCCTTATATTTTACACACACAAATTAAGGAAATATAAATGACACCGCCAAGTCAATTTACTTACAAGGCTATGCTTATTGCAGCAGTGCTAAGATAACTATAAATACATGAGTTTTATTCAACATAATCTGACAGAGCACAGTGGCAGGGGGCTCTGCTGCCATCAGGACTAAGAGTCAATTTAGCTGCCCTTTTCAAGTGCCTCTCAATGGGAAAGCTGGGACACAGACGAAGGGCAAGAGTTTTCTTATAGTGATAGGCCAAGGTAGCTCTATCTGGAAGTTTTGATCTAGAGGACCCTTGTGGAAATGCAAGGAGGTCAGAGTCCTTTAGATGTAGACATGTTGTGCGCCGCTGATGAGAACAAAAGAGAGTGGCTTTGATATTCTGTGACCTGCCATCCGCTCCAAAACAAAGAGGATGAAAGAATGACCTCTAATCCCTGCCTGCTTGTTGACCTTTTCTCTTCGGCCTAAACAACAAGGACCGACAGACAAAATTTCTGCCTAAAAACTTTAAATAAAACCATATTTCAGCATTTCAGCACATAAAGAAACCACAGTGGAGTGCCCTTTAACATTTTTTCTCTGAACAATAGAAGAAACTGAAAATGCATCAAGGTCAAAGTGAGAAGAGTAGGGAATCTTATGCGGTATTACCTTTGCGAGCAATGCGAATGCAGTTGATCCTAGATTCCTAAAAGTGAAAAAAACAGAGACATCAGAGGAACCAGTCACTTTTGCATAACTTAGATGTGATAAAAGAAAAGGAAAGGAGGATGACATAAAATACTAAACTGAGACATACACATATATCACTTTGAAAAGCAGATAAAAACATGCTCTGAATACACAGTAAAGCTTTTTTACTCCTGGGATGTTAAACATATGAGGTGCCATCTCATGGTAAGGACATATTTTTGCAAAATGTAAGTGATATAATACAGCATCACAAATATCGCTAATATGAGGACAGTTGAGAAGAAAAGGGAAGAAATTCTTGCTCAAGAATTTAAAAAGAGAGCATAATTAAAACAAGGTTTAGACGTCAATGTACCGCTATAAAAAGGCATTTATTTTATTACAAGTTCACTTGTTGACATCTCTGCATTATAAAAAAGACTTGTGAAACATTTCTAGTGAAACAACAGTCAAACATTGAAATTCTACACCGCCACAGCTTGAAGGAAGTGCTTAACAATGAAGATTTACAGGTGGTGAGTTGGATCTGATGGCGGGGGAGGAAACTGGACAGACTCAGCAGGCCCAAACGACCCCATTATCGACACCACCGCTCGGAGCTGTGGCTGTAAGGTCTCCGGTGCCACTCTGGTGGAAGTAAGGGATGCCGAAGAAGGACTCTTATAAAACCTGGTAGGCTAGTGGGACTCCTGAGGCAACTGATGAGTACCGGCAGACAAAGCGAACTGCAGCATGGGGGGCTGTGGAGGCAAAACTCAGGTCTGAGAAGGAGTTTGGTGAGGCCATGGAGAAGGAATATTGGTTGGCCTCGAAGAGATTCTGGTAAACCGTTTGAGGAGGACTTGTCCATCACCCAAGCAGAAGTCACACATTGTATTTAAGAAGTATTAGGATGTTGTGGGACTGGCTGACTGCAGAATTGCAGGGCGGTCGGGGACAGTACCTCTGGACTGGCAGACCGGGGTGGTGGTTTCAACTTAAGAGTGATCACACTCCTCAGCCTCCCCAGGAAACTCTATGCTAGGGTACTGGGAAGGAGAATTCTGTGCTCTGGGAGTATGGGGTACGGGGTAGTCTGCTAAGGGTTGTCCAGTCCCTTTATAACCAGAGCAGGAGATTGGTTTGCATTGCCGGCAGTAAGTCAAACTTGTTTCTGGTGCACGTTGGATTCTGACAGGGCTGCTCTTTGTCATGAGTCCTGTTCATTATCTTTATGGACAGGATTTCTATGCAGAGGGAGTCAAGTTTGAGGACCACAAAGGTCTCTTTTTTGGCAGATAATGTTGTCCTGTTGGCTTCATCAAGCTAGGACCTGGGATGGTTTGCTAAGTGTGACGTGGCTGGGATGAGGATCTGCAACTCCAAGTCTTCGGTCCCCCAGAAATAAGCTCAGAATAGAGCCGCTGCTCCTCCACATCGAGAGGAGCTAGCTGAGGTGGCTTGGGCATCTGTTCTGGACGCCCCTTGGAGATGTACCAAGCATGTCCCACTGGGAGGATGCCCCGGGGAAGACCTAGGACCTATGTCTTCCCCCGGAATTCCCCCGGAAGAGCTGGAGGAGGTGTCTAGGGTGAGGGAAGTCTGGGTTTCTCTGCTTAGACTGCTGCCCCTACGATCCGGCCCCAGATAAGCGCAAGAAGATGGATGGATGGAGATGCCAAATCATACATTATAGCACACTTATGCAAATCTGATAAGTTGGAAAATAAGCAAAGGGTGATTACCTCAAATTAGTTCAAATTGCTTATTTAAATTATTCAAGTCCATTATAACATATGAGGCTTTTAGTAACATTTTCCCTTTTAAACAAACACAGATGCAATCATCTCTAAACCGGTTGTCCACTAGAAAACACAATTTAAAACTAAATTGATTGAATTTTAATCACTGAACTACATGACTGCCAAGAAAAAGGATTTACATATGACTATGCTGTCTGTGTGACGATTAGATCATTAGCTGCCAACAGCCTGTCTGTCATTTTGGGAAAAAGATACACTATGCCGCCATTGTTTAGTCCATATTGCTGCTCTATGACAGAATTCACTGCCTACTGATGATGCTTTGTTTACATTTGTGAGCAGACATTGTACAAAAAGGAATTTAAAAGTGTAGACCTGATTATGAGGACAGAAATGCTGACTCCAAGCTCAATTATACACAACATTTTCAATCAAAAAGCTGATTCATTTGAAGCTATCTTCTTCTAGTTGGCAGCGTATGATTTTGAACATTACTCATCATTACAAGCATTGCCAAACTACAAAGAAATTGTTTTTTTTTTTTTTTTTTTACTTTCTTTAAGATATAAAAAGTTCCTCTGGTGATCAACACATCTAAATCATTGTGTGCTTGCTCAACACTATTGCCAAGCTGGTGATTAAGAAATACATATCACACATCTGCCCTTTCTGTGCCAGTCATCCAAGGGCCCTGTGGCTACTGACAGCTCCAACTAAAAAAAAAACACATGCCAACAGACATCACAAGGCTCCATTCAGATTCACCTCTGTACATGAATCAATCAAAAGCAATTAGAGTGGTTTAACAACCTCGTTTCAGACTATGGGTAAATGTCAAATACTATAGCTTCTAAAACTGCCCACACCATGGCTGTCTAGAAAAGAATTACATTAACTGAATGTTGTCATACAGTGGGGAGATATTAACATTCAAATAATAAATCTTGTAGTTTGTTATTAACAATGATAAAAGTGTGACAATGAGGGAAAATTGTTGTTGTAATGGGATATGATGGAGCTGCAGAGTTTCAGATTCTGATGAATTACACAACAAACAAAGCTCTGAGTGTAGTTAATCTAACACTCACTTAACATGCTTAAGTAATACCGGCCCATAAACAACTGTTTTTAGTCATTATCTACACATGCTGCCATGATTTTTCATTTAGTTTTTCTACTTTCACTTATTTGTAGTTCTAAACTAAACATTCATTATATTTTAATCCAAATAAGTGTGTATATATAATAAGTAATAAAAGTATATAACCCTCTGAGTACATGCTTCCCTGCTAGGGAAGAGGAATTGCCACAGCCCCAGTTCAGGACTGATGCCCAGATTTTACCAGTGACTGCCACTTTATTTCCCTGAAAGCTAGGGATAGTGTTTGCTCTGGCGGATGGCTCCGTGCTGTACTTATTGTGCTTTACTTATTGTGACTGCTGGCCCCCTGCCATGCAAAACAAAACCTAATCCCATCCGCTGGTAAAGTCAGGCCTTGTTTATCTAATCTCATGCTTAGTAGCCTAGTTGTGTGAAGTGCACACACTGCAGTTCCTCCATGTGTTTCTCCATTGGCTTGGAAAAAGATGCATGACCCCGGCCACCTTTGAACAAGGGGCATTAAAGCTAATTAAAAAGAATGACATGATAGTGACAGAAGTGAACTTGCATAATGAGCCTGTGGTCACGTGATGACATTTTCTCAGCTTTTCTATTTATCCAATATTAAGCTGCACAGTTCTCTCTCTGTTTTTCTGCACCTGTGTCCAATTATCTTGGAGTAATTGGTTGGCCCAGGTAGCAGCTCCTGACGTAATGGAATTTGAGAAGGTAATGTGGTGTCCTCTGAGCATGACTAAAGACCACAAGGCTTTTTTTTTTTTTTTTTCAAAAATGGATAATGGATAAAAACATTGTGTGATTCTATGCTGTTTTAATTAGGCCTCATTGTTTTTGTCACACCATACAAACAGAGATATGAATGCATTAAAGCTTCCATTGCCGTATATTCCCTTGGCTATAGGCCACTCACAAGTTTTTAAGCTGTACAATCATCAAACAAGTAAAGGCAAGAGTGCTATTAGGGAAAGAAATGTTTAATAAAGTACAAGAAGAAGTAAAAGAAGAGACAATAAAACACAAATCAAGTACAGTATATTGTTGACTGATTACAACTAATCACTAGTTTGATAGCTGTTAAGTAACAACTTAAGTTTTAGGCACACATTTTCTTTCAGCTCTTTCAGGCATGCTTTGTTTGAAAAGAATCAAAGCATTGGGACATAAACATTCATAATTTGCATATATGTTTCTATGCATCAGTGTAAATACTCTTTCGGGTTGTGATCCCAGACTATGCCAACTGTACCACAGTAGCATCCACAAGACAGAGTAAATCCAGATACTACACACCACCACTCAATATGTGCCTCAATAATAACAGCTTTAACTAGACAACAAAAATGTTGTCAGAACTTTCTATTGCCTTACCCCTCTGAAGTTGCTCATAGCCTGGAAGTAGACAAGATAGCTTTTGCGTGGGTCCAGAGGGGTGTTCCAGTATCCGTTGTATGTGTGATTGTCCCCCACTGTGAAGGGACTGGCCTCTGGCAGGCTGCTGGGAGGCAGTTCAGCTGTGTAGTAGTGCGGAGTGCCCCGGGCCTGGGCTTCGCCATGGGACATGGGCAATGGAAAGCAGTCCTGATGCCCCAGCTCTCTTTTAACCTTTTTCACTGTTTCCTCCTCAACCACAACTTGGTAAGTACTATACACAAAGAGGGTGCACATTTAAAAAATGAGGTAGAAACACATTGTGACAGTGTGTTTGAGATCATTTTCTCACCTGACAGGAGCTCCTCTCCCTTGGGCGGGACGAAGTAAGACAGTAATTGTGCTCTCTGTTTCGCTGAGCGGCCCTGGGATGTCTCCATAGTCAAATGTGGGAGCTGAGAACACAAATAGAAATATACACTTTTCATGTCAAATATAATTAAAGCACACACATGAGCACACGTTTCCTTTTAGGTCACCTAATTTTGTCCAGGCTGTGCCCGTCTTTTTATTTTCGCATAAATGCATTAAGGCCCAGTGTCTCTTATACACCTGACCGAGCGTTACAGCAGCCCACAGTGCAAGTATAGGCAACACCCATATCCTCCAAATTCGGATTAAGAATTTCCCTCTCTTTGCAGAAGATACAGGTCCAATTAAAAGTCAAGGCAGTCAGGCTAAAGTGAGCAGGTTTTTCATTTAAAAGGGATTTGGTCCAAACCTTGCTCCTCCCTGGAGATGTGGCAGCGCATTTATCCTAAAAAAAGTAGTCAATTAGCGAGGGGGAACCGAGTAATGTATTCATAAGAATTCACTAATTATCATATTAAAAAGCGTTTTCAAAATCCAACCTTTATTTGTTGACATTAGAGGTCTGCAGTTACAGCTCAGTTAAAAGGTTCAGATACCTGCTTTTGGAAGGTGTTCTCTAGGCACCAAATCTACTGTATATATGTGTACAGTGTTTGTATGCAAGAAAATGTGTGTTTCTGAGGGCACTGCAGAGGGTATTTCTTGAAGATGCTGACAGTAGTGGCTGTTGAAGGTGTGTTCACTGTTTGCAAGCTGTCAGCGCAGATTTGAGAGATGCTCAGTGTAAGTGAATGTTCTGCACTGTGGGCTAGTGGAGGAGCTTGAGGATGATGTGCAAAGACTTTTGTACTCTATCTGTGGTGTGGCGTTGTGCCAGTTCTGTGTCTGAAAAGCAGCCAGTAACTCAAAGATTATGTAGTAAATCTATAATTAGACAAAGCAGCTTTGTAGAGAGTTGGGAGCAGAGGGAGCATGAGATGGACCGTGCGACAGGGTGGGCGTGGCTGAGTTGTTTGTTCCTAAGAGGTGTAATCCCATCCCCTTAACAAGCACAAATGCATCATTAAAAGAAAATAGAAACACCAAGGCTGCTTTTCTATCAGCAGTAATAAGCTCTGAGAGTCTCAGAAGTGACATTCTGGTCCCAGGTATGCACCACATCTTTCTTTATACATAACACAGTAGTGTCCCCTCAGTGGTGTTTCTCTGCTTCCTATGAGTTAATTTATGTCTTGAGAAGTGTAGGATGACAGTATGAGATAAGTTTGAAGAGGCAACAGAAGCTGGCTCTAACACACAACAGTGCCTCTGTGAGGGAAGAAAGATACAGAAGTAAAGGATAGAAAAGCCACATCCTAATTATAGCACAAAGCTGTAGTGGCTGTGATGTGCAGTGATCGGGATGAGGAGACCATATTATTCTGTCTTTGGTGATTTTTCAAAAGCATTCACTCAAGTGTCAGTAAATACTCCAGTACCTGATATGTTGGTGGTGATTTCAGTCAGAGCAGTCTGTCCAAAGCCTTTGCCTGTGCGAGCTCGGACAGAGATCAGATATGTGGTTCCAGGATGGAGGTTGGAGAACATGTGGTAAGTCTCATTCTTCAACTTGGAAACAGTCCTTCTAGGTCCTGGAACGTTGATGCTTGGGTCGGACGACTCAATACTCTGGTAACTTATCTGTTGTTGGGATGGAAGAAAAAGACATCAAGTTATGTGATTTTAGTACTCATATAATGCTCTATTGTTATTGCTGCTCATAACTTTTAAGACTAGTCACATTAAGCAAGGTATTTATTTTATACTTTCCCACTCATCAACAGAGGTCATTAAGTCTCAGTAAGAATTACTCTCATAAAATATAACAAAACGGTCTGATTGAAGTGATTAGCTAAAAAGCAAATCCATGTGCTTAAATTATGTGCTCTTGTCTTCAAGAAGAATAGAACCTGATTCCACTGGTAACTCATAAGAAACACTATGAATACTTAATTAAAGGGCATTTTGGAGATATGTTAACCCTTATTAACAATTTGTGAAATGTTTTTCTATGGAAGGGTGGGAAGTTAGCCTGGCACAGCCTGACGTGAACTCTGCATATTCTTATACAGGAACTGGAAGCGTCATAAACCAATGAATCTTAGGCGACCCTTGTTCAAAACAGTCAAGATGGTGTTTGCCTCTGTTTTTTAATCAGTTTTAAAAATCAAGTCAACATTATGTGTTTAAAGTCATTTAAAGGCACTCCGCTGCACGCCATGTTGGATATACATGCATGTCCGTTTGTTTACTTCTTTGTAGATTGTCGCCTTGCTAACGTCGTGCCCCTCCAAGCCCCGTCTTGAGGAAAACGGACTGGCAGCAATCCTTTCCAGACTACTTGCTGATACAGCGAGGACGGGCTTGCCAGGCTAACACTGTACTGTGCTGTGATCCACAAATTGATCCCACTGAAATAGTCTGATAGGAAATCAGATCACACACAATGATACTGAACATGCCAACATGACACAAGTCAAATCAAAAGGGTTGCATATGGGGAGAAGCTGAATGCTTCCTTGTTGTGAGGAATAAATTAGGTGCTATGTCCTGACCACACACAAATAGACATGTGTGGTTTCTGGAAAAGCAAATGTGCCAAAAAGCACACAGAACAGTCGGGAGGGTGAGCAGGACAGCAAGACAGTCAGCATGGGCTCAGGCAGAGTGGTCAATGGTTTAATCTGAAACTGAGAGTGTTTTTTTACAGCTCTGTGTAAAGCTTTGTCCATCAGCTGAGAGAGATCACATTACAGAGTAAAAATCCAGTGCAGCCTCTACTTTATATGTCAAACCGCAAATCCTATTTAATGATATCCTTGCGGCGACATAGCAAGAGAGAGCAAGAAATGAAGACTTGAGGGGAGTTAGGCAGCCGTACTATTGCCTCAGTTCAGACAGAGGCCCTCCTGTGTATAAAAAGCATTACTCAAACATGATCACTATGCACATGAGTTATCTCCTACAGCAGTCATAGTCACTGAGCACTGCCGCTATTTTGGTTCATACAGGATTATTACATCATGTATACAGACATCGCTCTTAACCACATACTTGCTTTAACAAGCATGATTTAATAATGTGAAAAATTTATGCTATATTTACATGTATAAAAAAAACGATGCACCACTTGACTACAAACAATCCTGACTGTCAAAGGTTGGGTTCTGTTATGTCATTTTTGTATTATCTGGACTTACCTCATACTGTGTAATCAGGCCATTAGGTTCAACAGGCTCCTCCCACTTGAGGAAGATCATGTCATCCAGAGGGGTGAAGGTGAGTGACTCCGGTGCTATGCCTCCGGGAACTAAAAGAAATTGTCAGAACAAACATTTGTTGGAAAATTGAAGTGCTAATCCCACAGCGAGCCTCAGCTGTCAATATCACAGAAATGAATGTCAGATCGGCTCAGAACAATGCCCCACATGAGACATGGAGACAGTCAGAGAACAGCAGGCGGAGCGCATCACATAAGACCACAGCTAATTTATGAACTACATCAATTATATAAGCACATGAGAGACAAGAGAACCGAACAATAACACACCAGTACAGTTTTATATACATTTTCTATGAAAGCAAAGGGACTTTGATGAATTTGTCAGATGCACAGTAACTTTACTTGAAGGAATATCGAATTGTCTCTTGTATTTCACCACACGCATAATACACAGCATTTTTTGTGGATACAGTCAGATACAGCAGTCCCCCTGGTGAGTGCTGCACAGAGAAATGCTGGCCTGAGGCTAAAGCCAAAGCCAAACAGCTGAGTCAACTGTTATTGCTACATAGAGTAAAGGGACTAAATTGCTTATTAAGGCTTTTAGAGAAAGTGATTATAATTGACATGGGCTGAAAGTATATAAATATACATTGCCTCTTCTTTATAACTAGTTAATAAATCCTTCATTTTGCTTTCTCACTTTCAGTTCACTCACTCACTGTATAGATTTGATGCTGAAAAATGTTGTTTGTTTTGATTTTCTTTCAGTTTTTTTCATAGAAGAATTGATTCCCTAGTCATCTAAAATGGAGCTCAGAACAATAATAGTGGATTAAAAAGAAGCACAAAATCTATTTTAAGGTTGCTGGAGTCGTGGTTTTAATGGAAAATGAAAAGGGTGTTTTGTTATGCAGACCAATTAGAAAGTCACTTGCCGGAGACAAAACTTCAAATTATCACAGAGGCATAAGTAGTTTCATTTCATTTATCCTGACATAAGATTTTCTTTATTATATAAAAAGGCTATATACAAAACAAATGCTAGTCTTATCATCTAAAAATGATATACAAAAAAGATGAATTTCTCTTTCTTTTAAAAGATAAATAATTGTAGATAACTCCCAGCAACATTTAAGACGTTTGCCAGCCTGACTATTGAGCAGACTCTGGTAACATAATCGAATATATATATAATATGGTAGTGTTCTCTTGGTGTTAATATCTATCATTATTATTATTTGAGATCAAGCTATCTTTTGAGAATGTTGACCTTGCAATGACAATTGTTGTGTAGCCCTTACTAATATCTTTATCCATTGGTGTAATAAATAAAAGGTGTATACATAAATGAGTAAGGTGTTTCTGTTTAAACATCAGCATACTGTAAACACATTTCTTTCCTCTGTTCCCCTCTCTTTGCTGCTGACACTCTTTTGCAACCTTCTCAGGGACTTACTGTCCTCTTCAGTTTGGAAGGTGACCTCTCTGCCCTCCTTCTTTCCCTCCGGATTGGCCAGTGACAGTCGGACATGGATGCTGTGGTAGGGTGGCAGATCACGCAGCGTGAAGTGTGAGGTATTGTGTTCCACTGCCAGGCACTCGCGCACTGTAGTGTTGTGGCCCCCGCCGCCCCCCGCCGTGGTGTAGCGGTAGCAAAGCGACACTGAGTAGGTGTGGCAGCGTGTCAGATTGAACGCCAAACTCTCCCACTGTAGGGTCAGCTGCCTAGACTGGATATCGGACGCTGTGGGTCCCTTCAATGCACGCATGGGCTCTGTAAATACATTGATAAAGAGAAAATTAAGCAACAATAAAAAAGCGGTCATGCATTGACAAAAAACATGTCTACCCTGTTAAGAGGTTACAATTTTACTCTCCTTAAAATGAGTAAGAGTGGTCCCAAGATTATTCTGGCAAGTTTTCAGTTGTTCACCCTCCAACAGACTGCCAAATTTTCCCACCAAAACAAAGAGGTTGACAGTTTTCTGCCAACACAACACACCCACATTCCCTACAGCAGAGTACAAACTCATGCCAGTTGTGCTAATTAATCGGATGGTCTATGGCTTTCTGACGCAGTCCCACCAGCCCTAACCCTTTGTGGTGATGAGCAAATTGACTATCCAGTAGTTACAGTTCTTTGTCCTGAGCTGTGACCCACACACGCACCAAAGATGGCAGTGATATACAAGGGCATCCACTTCCGTTGTTCACTTTTACTGCTGGGCCATCGGCGTGGCCTGACGCATATTTTTAGAAGACACTGAGTTTAATTCTGGTCAATGCCAAGTTAACCCTGACTTTCTGTGACTCAAACTGAAGAACAACAGCTCTGTCTCTGGTATCCTCTCTTAATGCAATGACTTGCTGAAAGACACAAAGGCTCTTTGGAGAGAAGCACAGACAGGCCAGTGTCCAGGAGGACATCCAAAAGAAGAGAGGTTAAGCCAGTTAAGCCAAGGGCATCCTCTGTATCAATGAAGGCATTTATCAGTAGCCATTATTAGCACAATCAATGCCTTTTTGACAAATAATATGCTACACAAGGTGCTGTAATGCTTTATTCTTTTAATAGGGCATGTTGAGTAATGAGGCAGGGAGGTAGGGAATGACAGCAGAGATATGAGGTGCAGGGGAGATCAGTGAAGTTTGAGGTTACTGGCCAAGGTCTTCATTCTCACACACACATTGGGACTCTCACTGCAGCACAGATCAGAGCAAGGAACTTAAATAAGGCACTTAACGCACCGCAGAGCAGGGCTAATGTGCTAAAACAAGAAATTTCCAAGAAAAGAGATTTGAAAGGCATTATATATAGTCTAAACACACACACCTTTACTGTTGAGTCATATCACTTTTTCATTCTCTACTGTAAACATGTCCCATACACAAACAACAGTATTTTATTACTGCAATTCAATAAAGTAATTCCTTAAAAACTAAACCAATTTTTAGTTTGCTTTTGTTATACAAGATTTGGATATATTACCCAAACATTGATAAAAAAATGTCACCCAGGCTACTGGAGGTTTTGATAAATAGGTGGGGAAGGCAATGGCAACAAAGTAATTACCCAGCCCAAAATATTTATGTTGTTAAATGTTAAATGTGACTACGGATTATCAATTGACAGTCCACACAGACCAAGTGCTAAATAAAGAGGGGCATTTAACTGCTGGGTTGATGAATGCACCCACAAAGAGACCACAGTGTGCTTATTGTGGCTTTCCTCAAAATGGGTGTTTGTGCCAAGCTCTCCTTTTGACTCATCTTGTTTGTGTGTAGGTCAGTGGTACCCATCCTCTGGCATCCTGTTTCAGCTACTCCATAGTGGCTTAAATCCCAAAACACAACTCTGAAGTTTACAGAGATTAGATGTTAGAGTCAAAGTGGCAGATTCAAGTTTATTATATCTGTTAAACCAGGCTGAGGGTGAACATAGAGAGAAAAACAGGTTTACTCAAAAATGCATGTCCGCACCCACGTGCAAATGAAAACACAGGCGCACATAAATCCAAACCACCCAAATGCGCAGAGAGGAACACATGATAAATAACATGCCAACAGAGGCAAACCACTTGTGCTGCTAATGCTCCTAATTTTAGTCTGACTTCTCTGTTGGCTCTCTTTAACAGAAACTCTGCATCATGGACAGGAGATTTCCAGAAGGTTCAATGACCCAGAGGCAGGTGGAGGCCCATTAACATAGTTTGGGGACCACCTGCAGAACAAATGTTCGCCTCTCCTCTGTGATTTACTTGAGGGGCTTCAAGCTGTGCTAATGCAGCGTGCTGATAATCACAGCAATGGCTCATCAAGCACACCTGGCTGGCCATTGTAGCCAGGCAGAGACCATGTTCACATTCACGGCCATTAGTTTTACAGCAGCCACACAAGGACAGCACAGTGATGTGGGCATGTGTTTGTGTATTGCAAAACCAGTTATCAAGGCCGACGTGTCTGGGAACGAGGGAATGATCGAACATGACCGCAGACAAGATTAGTCATGATGGAAAGAAATTCCCTCTGGTTTTCAATACAAAGATGGTCCAAATAACCTTTCTGTTTGATGGATAATTGCCATATCCTAGAAATCCTTATATTTCCTTGTGCTTAAAACTAATCGGGCTAGCAGCAAGTGGGACACCAGGATGCAGCAGAGGAATATGGGGTCAGTAGGGGTAGTGTAGACCAGATGGTGAGGAGGTAGGGTCAGGGAGGTCTGGGTACCAGCTGCTGAAAGAGGTGAGTTGCTTCAGGTGAAGGAGGTTTGTGTTGTTGTAGATGATTCTAACACAATAACATGCTCAGCAAAGAATTTGTGTGTGCAATTAAATCACATGCTAATTAAACATTTGTCACTCACACCTTTGCAGCTAATTCGGTAAAAGAATGCTTGGTACAGCAACCAGTAATATTAAATTCACCTACCCTTGCGCTATATTGAACTAGTACAGCGTCTAAATGCCCGTTAAACAGTTCAGCAAACACAGCAGTATTACTTATCCCACACATGGCTGAACAAGCTAATGTCACAGTGGTTGAAATGTAAATACATCATTAAAGACAGGGTTTAGTGATTTTCACAAACACTGATACCACCAACTGTGAAAACAATTTCTGTGCATCGTGAATCCTCTCTTGCTTCACCTCTCGAACAGTCACTTTTTGTATTCTGTTTTAAAAAACTGCTGTAGACTCGTCTACGCCACCCTCCTCTTCTCTGCAACCTCTTTTTTTGTATTGACTTGCTTGCCTTATCTCGTGATTTTCTCTGTCTCTTGAGTTCGGGAGATGTGTGCAGGGATTTAGGGAGGGCTGTGCACTCACTCACAGCGGCTGATGAATGAGGAGTGTCTATGGCAGTTGAAACAGGAGAGTAGCTTTAATATGTCATTGGTGAAGGGGAGGGGTGTACATGAGGGATGTTGTGTGGCAGGACAAGACCACTGGGCATAGAAAGAGTGATAACAGTGGAAGACACAAAACCACACACTGCCTTTGGGTAACACAATCCTTTCAATTTCGTGGGACATTACACATGCAGAGAGCAGTAATGTATGTCTGTGCTTTTGCAGTAACATACTATTATTTGCTTTAAATGTGTACATATTATATTTATACTTGTAATAGCATCAAGGGTTGCGCCTTCTTGTTTGCCCTGGGTGATGCAAGGAGTCCCAAGATGTCAGCAGAAAGTACTAAATGTTCTGATAAACGGCTGATAAATAACAGTGTTCAATTCTCAAATCAATTTGTATTTAATAATTGATTCAGAGACTCAACAAAAAGTATAGACACTTGTGAAACATAATTATTTTTCATCTGCAAATCATCTTGGTATTATATGTGCATAATATGTTAGTAATACTTTTTATATAATAATTATTTAATTATAAAAATCTTAATAAAACATACAATGTATAGATAATGCCTGTTTACAGAAGGATTGTATACTGTACCTTTCATATGCTTTAATGCTGATGGGCTACCTTCTATCTTTAAACAACCGTCATCCTAATATTGCTACAGAAATAAAAATCGCCCTGTGTCCTTAGCTCCAAATTTCAGCAAACCTCAGGGAAAGCAAATGCGCCTCTTTAAAGAGATACGTGTGTGAAGAAACTCTAAAGAATGAATTTGAACAGATTAGGATGACAGATGTAGCTCCAGTTAAGAACAATGTGGAATTAGAGCTTTGGGTTTCAATACTCTTACCATTAAGCACTCTCTTCAGTGCCAAGTAAAAAGACCTGTGTAGTATTTCACAAAAAATATAATGAATGGTTACTACTTTGATGGACTACTTATTCTGGACTAGCAATTGTCCAGAATGTAATCCACCTCATGCCCTAAGCAGCTGCAACAGGGTCCAGACTGCCATGACCCGTAAAGGACAAGTGGCAGAAAATAAATGAATGAATTAATCATGTATGGGGTTAGGAACCGCAGTGCTTTCAGAGATTTAAATTGCTAGACTGAAGACCATAAGCGCTCTGCTGGTGATTTGGCAAAACAGCTAGTAACATGCTGCACTTCCCTTTTTTTTGGTCTCTGGGGCGCTGCCTCTCCTACCCAGTGCAGTGTAATTGCCATAAGCACAATGTGTGGCAGAATGAGTTTTTTTTTTTTTAAAGCAAAAATCCTTCTCTGTAAAAAAGCCAGCACACATTTGGCTGGACAAAACATAAAACATTTTGGTAAATGGAAAGTGAGGGAAGTGAAAAACAGCAATGCATGAAGTCTATCTTCAGCCCAAATATGACAGCAAACAATTGTGCTTAATTGAATGGGAGTGTCAGTCAGCACAATGAATTTAGAAAGGCTATACTTACACAAGGGTAAATAATTATAGAGTAAACTGTATTGTGGTGGTTTGTCAACACAATTTTACGTTTCCGAACACTCACCTGCACACTTTGTCCTGCTCACAAGAGGAGGTCCCGGGGGGCCAGTGCCTCCTTCTCCAGGACGGGTGAGCAGCACACTGATGTGGTACTCGGTGTCTGGATCCAGGTGCCACAGTTTATAGGTGACCATGTTGACTCCGTGCACCTCGGACCAGGGGGACTGGCTGGCACGGTACTCAATCTCCTTCCTGATAATAGGGCCATCCCCCAGAATGGAATTTGTGTTCAGCTGGATGATAAGGTAAGTAGAGCCAGCGCGCAGCAGTTGGGGTGGTGCAATGGGGGATGGTGGCACTGTCAAAAAACAAATGGAAAGCAGCGTTGTTTTTTTTGTTTTTTTTTTTACTCACATTCGTACATTTGCCGTCGAGCAGCTGTGGTATTCATTTAACCAAATCACTGGTACGCAAACAGTTTACTTACTATACTAAAGTCCACCTTATAAATGACCCTAGGGACCATAGAGTGCTTGCAGGCCAATCTCTGTTCAAATAGCAGATTAGTTACACCTATTAACAAGGCAATACGAGCCTGGCATAAATTTAGCAAAGTAGTGAGTTAAGAAACAGCTGTGTTCACAACCCACTAAATGTGAATGGCATAGTTTCGGGTTGTCACAGCTGGCTACCATGAGAGTAGAAACTGCCTCACCCGTCATGGCCCCAAGCAGCCAAACAATTACATAGGCAACTATGTGCAGAAATAAGGGAATACGGAGCAAAGGTTGAGAAAAGATCACAGTTAGATCCATGGCTGTGACTAATCTCCCATTCTATTCAGAGCATTCAACATAAGCAGCACTGCGCCCCTTCTCTGTACCTCTTTCATTTGACTCTACAGTGGCTCCAGTAGCTCTGTCTTTGGCTTACATCCACCATTTCAATTCAATTCAAGCCAATGACTTTTCAGTTTATGCTCACAGTTACAGGAAAAGTGCAAGAAGTTATTTTGAGCTGATTTTAAGTTGAGTTTTAATTTTATTTACACCCATTTGAACAATTTATGCCTATTTTTGCATGTTATTTGTTTTTGTCTCTCATTATTTACCACTGCGTCCACAGTTACTCTGAAACTAAACATAGCTCTCAGTTATGATCTGTTTAATTAAGGGTTTCTGTGCAGAGATTTATGGTTTTAACAGGCTGCAACCCCTGAAAACCCATCTTAAAATGTGTTAAGAATCAAAATATAACAACAGTTGCTACAGGCAGAGATCCACAGAGATGTGAAGAGACAGATGAAAATGTTTTATTCATTAAGCGTTCTCTATGGGCCACTAAGAAAGTTATATAGCAATTCAGGCATGTAATCTATGGAGTGGGTTCAATGTAGAGATGATTAGGCTCTTCTTAAGGGGGCAGTGGGGGGAAAGATAGATTTATAACAGTCTTATTAAGGAATCAGACCATAGCTCCTGTGAAATAAGATTATGGAGCAACAGCTATTTGACTTGCATATTGCTATGATTTCC
This sequence comes from Neodontobutis hainanensis, assembly GCA_024349245.1. Classification (NCBI taxonomy): domain Eukaryota; kingdom Metazoa; phylum Chordata; class Actinopteri; order Gobiiformes; family Odontobutidae; genus Neodontobutis; species Neodontobutis hainanensis. Next base: position 9,337,092 of record JALDNG010000004.1, read on the forward strand.
TTTATAATATCCACAATAATCCTAGAGTGAATAATCCCACATGGACAAAAAGGGATATTTATATATTTTTGACTGAATTTCACAGACATCAATTGCTGCTTTAATTCTAGATCACAACAGGGAGGAGAACAGATATATTTGTAAGTAAATATTTGTATTTATGTTGCCCTATATGGCAGTGTGTTGGATTCTCGTGAATTCGTCCTTCGTCTCAATAACTATATAACCATAATACAGACTCTAAGTTAGAAACTGATACAGAGTGTAACATTGGCAAAAGAGATAAGAGTCTCATTCTTCTTATCCTCATTTTCCCTTTTCATCCTTCAGTGGCTGCAGGCTGGAGTTTGTTATGCCATCAAAGCATCCCACAGCCACGCCATTACTATGCTGTCAAAGTGGTGTCAGGCTGAGGGCTTGGAGTGAGTAATGGGAGGGAGGTCACCATCTGCGGTACATGATATGACAGGGCCAGCACTAGCCCAAGTCAAGTGAACAGCTTTTTGACAGAGAGCTGAAGAGCTGCGCATGGCTCGAGAAGCAACAGACGCCTATTTGACAACTGCGGCACTGCAAACAAGACATGTCAGGGAGATGGTCTTGGCCATTCAAAGTACTTTCTGTGGGTAAAATATGCATAATATTTGCACAGCTGGTCTCATTACTTAGAACTGCAGTGGTTGCTATTGTTTTTCATGAACAATGTGACCATTAAAAGTAGAAAGCCCTGTGCTGTAAATAAAATCAGCAAGTGGTTAGGATGTCAGAAACGGGAGAGGAGAAATCCCAAAAGAGCGGATTGTTTACCTTTGACCACGAGTTCAGCGAAGTTTGAGACCCCAGACCCCCGGGAGGACTGGGTAACACACCGGTAAAGGTCTTGAGCTGTTCGCTGGACGCCGTCTAGCTGAAAGGACACCACAAAGCGGCGGTGACTGAGGTGCTTGACGGATGCTGTTGTTAAAATGTCCCCATTGTGTCTCTGGAAAGCAGAAAAAAGACAGGGTCAGAGAAAACAGAACAGGTCGTCATATTGTTCTCTTCAGTGCACACAGAAGGGCATGTGGCTTTTGTGCTTTCTACACAAGCGTTGGCTGCTTACACCTCATATCCCGCAGTGCAATGTCACCACTCGTTACTTCGGTCAAGAAAAATAGCATAGTCAATATTTTACGTAAGAGCAACAAAAAACAGAGCAAGCCCCAAGGATCATCACTGAAAACATTGAGAAATGAAAAATACGACCACCAAAGAAGCTGAGCCATTGTTGATGAAAAGAACACTTCTTGATAGTGTTTTGCTGATGAGTAGCAACTGCAAAGATATGAATATGATATGGAGCTTGACTCTGTAAATTATGGTATATTGTGTACTTACTAAGAGTATTTTTAATTTCTGTCTAAGGAATACATAGTGACATCCACCACTATTTAATATTGCATAAACTCCAACAGCACAAAGCTAATAACAAAGAAAATATTTTCCTATCAGGGTCGGTTTTTATTAGAGCTTCATAATTAAATGGAGAATTGTCCAATTGTGTATGTGTTTTAATTAGAACCGCAGGACCATCTCTGTGCGTTCTGATTTAATCAGACAATATGACAATCTGATGTCCTTTAATAATAACAAATTAAATCTTGTTAAAGTAATAGTGATTATGAGAGTAATATATGTCAGCCCTTAATGAGACTCATCCACAACATCAGCTGTCCTCCGAGTGCCATGCTGTTGATCCACTACATTTAACAGAATGAGCCGAGAGCCAGAGTTTAATCAGTTTTTACAGTCAATGCATAGAAGCATGTACCTGGTGTAAGACAAGGAAAATGATATTGGCACTGTGGCTTTGACACACAATGTCAAAGGCAGACAAAATAACAAACAAATGCAAGTAAAAGTCTACTTGGACAATGAAAAAAGATGAAAAAATCAAGAACAAGTGAAATAAAAGTTATAGGCCGGACTTGCTGTAGCACTGTGCAATGCATTTCTCACATTGTTCCACACCATTAAAAATACCAGCATCTGTCAAGTTTCACACAGTCTCGGAAATACACATCATGTCTGGCATATTTTCTGATGTTTTCAGGCCATCCTCGTTTTTGTGAAACTGTGGACACATATTCACACATAACTCATTCTTTTTATCTGCCAGTTTAAAGTAAAGCCAAAGAATGTGAGCATGCTGCGATTAACAAGGAGACCTCTGGGTTATGCAGGCTGGTGTCCTTTGGGCCTTGAAAAACCGCAAACCTCATACAGAGCCTTCACAAACAAAAACATCAACTCAAAATCCACTGATTTAGGTTGATCAACAAATCTTGTGACTAAAGTAAAATAAGTAAACTTCAATCATACATTCCTATGTCATAAATATATTTGTGGTTGCCATTAAGACAATATGAGATTGCTTCATGTTACGGAAACAAGCTACGACTGATTGGCTAAGATGAACTGACCGAGAGAATGTTAATCTGTCAGGAGTGTGCACCTTGTACAGCCAACAATGAACACAGAATAATGCAAAGAAAAAGAAAGAGAAAAAGAATGAAAAATGGTGGGGAAAGTGGAAAATAGCAGAGAAACATTGAATGTCTGCTTTAGCAAAGTGAAAATGAGGACACTCTACATATGATACAATCACATTTAGTCTCGAACAACACAGTTTGCTTCAGGTCAGCAGTGATTAACAGTAGCTGTGGGTGGTCCATGTAGTCAGTGTATGACTGGAGTTATTGCAGCTGAGATGAAAAGTGTTTATAGCACAATGGCATGGCGCCTTTAAATCAGTGCAGCATAAAGAAAAGATTCTGACACCAAGGACGTAATCCTGACTCCACTGAGATGAAAAGTTAGATAATTAAAACACAGCACATGTTATGAATGAAAAGAGAAAACACTCTGACCCTGTAAGCATTTTTACTTCCCAAAGGCAAAATAAAAAGATTTCAAGGCCCTAAAACAAGGTCTGCAGTCTTTATTTAAGCACAAATACATCTGAGACATTTAATGTTTCAAACTCTGAAAACCTTTTGTTAGGCTGATATATTACTGTGAGAAAATCAAAGCGTCCAGTTATACATTGTGACTTTAGTTAAGCGATAAAAGTGTAAAAAGACAGAGAAGAGGTTTTTAGACGCATTAGTCCTTTCACTATTAAACTACTCACCTCCAGCAGGAACTTCTCAGCTTCTGATGACCTTCCAGCAGCAACACATTGAAAGGTGGCATTCTGCCCAGCATTGACCTCCTCGTCTCCTAGCCTGGAGAAATGTGGCGCCTTATCTAAAGACAGACACACACACGGATCAAAAGAGTCCATTACCTTTTAGACAGACCACAAAGACAGCCTCTAACACAAGAGACATTTTATTGTATTGTATTTTCTTTTTATGTGCATAAACAGAATTTAATACATTTGGAAACTTTATACTCACTATCTCAACATCTTTACTGAAAATAAAGCAGTGGACAATATTTTCTCACCGCACTAAACATAAACTTATTTTGTCATCTTATTTTAAGTAAATGAATGCATAATCATACATTTAATTTATAAGTTTGTATTTATGTGTAAATGGTCTGTATCTTTGAGAGGCATCACTCTGTGTCGACATCACAGAGATAAGTAGCAAGCCGACAACATAAGACAGCCGATAAATGAGCTGAACGTGGGAGTATCTGCTAAGTCAAACCATAAAGCAAGCAGCACTTCTCTACATTTTGACTAATAATGTCCCAGCATGCTGTGCAGCACTCCAATGACTCAGTGTGTAGGTGTAGCCCTCTCACCCAACTCGGTAATCAACAATAGAGCACTCAGACGTAAACCCCTGCTGAGCCTAAAAAACTGGGTAAACATCGCAGCACCGCCTGCCATCCCTAAGAAATAGGGTACGGCTAGTCAGGCTGTCACTCCAGATGACTGACAGGACGAGATGGAAGAGCTGAGGCTTCAGGGAAAAGTGTGGCTCTCACTCATCTCTGCTCCTGTGCAGCAAAGTAGGTAAGAGGGAGATGACAATTTGCTGAACTTGTTTGAATAAAGTAAGTAGAGTAAGAGGATAACCCCACAGGTGGCCATGTTTCCTTTCACTGAGTCTGCCTCCTAAGGTTAATTCATAATTCATAATTCATGGCTGGGAAGCAAACATAAACAAGCAGAGAAATGAGTGTGAACACGCACAATAATACTGGCACTATAGTTGGCAAGAAGCGCAGTGTACTACAGCTAAATGTGTCAGATCTTATCCTCCGGACTCTTTAGCGTAATAAATATTTTATTGTGCTGCAACACTAGTTAAAGTCAAAGACTGGGAATCAGGGGAATACAAAAGAAATGTCATGCTCACTTTAAAAATCTCAAAAATGAGCTTTTGGTTTGCTAACATTTTTTTTGTAAGCAATGAAACATTTTGGTCTTTCTTTCTTTACACTGGTCTCTGCCAAGTAATTCAGACTGGCCACATGCCATATAATAAGGCCTGCTCAGGTCTTGATGAGAGCCTTAATTATTTAATGGCCACAGTGGGAGCATTCAGGAGAAGCCATCTGCTGCTGCACTGAGGAACGGAGTGGCTGACAGGGTGGTGTAAGTACAGAAGGGCTATAAACCATCTCAAAAGCAGTTTTCATTTCGTAAAAGTGGGATGAAGAGGACTCCTTTAAAAAACTGACACTTCAAGTTGGGCCCATATACTTAAAGGGAAATAAATCTAATCTGTTGATACTAACACTGAGAACAAAAAATATCCATGAAGCTTGTGTCAGTTATAGCAGTCACTTAAAAACAGAGCTGTCAGCTGGTGTTAAACATGTCATGACCTGACAAGAGCCCTTGTGTTCAGCAGCGTGTTCATAGTCTTAGTGACCCAGGGAGACTTGGTCCAGGTATTAAACTCAGGGGGTCCTTATGTTTTACACATAGTCCTCCGTTTTTTTTCCACTGGTAACACGCAGAGCCTTTCCGCAGCAGGGAGTCATAGGTTACACCCTGAAGAGAATGCATTTTCATGAGCTTTGAAATGCAGCGCACCTTGTGAATAATGTAGAAACCCCCAGTACAAAAGTTGCATTTAATACACTTAACAAATACATTTAGCTGTCAAACAAGGCTCCGGGCAGACAGGCGGGTGTGTGTTTCAGAAGATGGTTGTGTTGGCATTAGAGTGTCACAGTGTTTTAGTAGAGCTCATGTTGCTGCAGGACGCCTTGGGCCTCTCTGCAGTGCTAATATCAAAGGTCGATCCGCCATTATTCTTCTCTTCATCCCGTTTACATTCCAAGCTGCTTTGATTTACATTTTTCTCCCAAAACCACTAAACCTTTTCACTTCTGTAATTGCATTCATTGTCAGAAGTGGTACTTACAGCAGGGATAGTTGAGCACCATGATGTCATCTATGGCAATGTAGCCTTTCCGCTCCCTGGAAACAGTAGCCTCTATCAGGACCTGCAAAAGTAAAGTGAAAACGATGAACAGATTGGATTCATGAGCACAACAGCCAAAGGAGCGTGTGATTATCCTAATGCACTCAAAGCTGAAGTATACCAGCAATTTCCCAAAGAACCTCTAGAGCTGTGCGACTTGTGCTTCCTTCTTATTTTGGAGACAGCACATTAATTACGAACAAGCCCATCATCACATCATTGTACATCTGCTGACCAAAAACAAGAACATGGAGGAAGACAACTGCAGAAATAAGACAGAAGCATGAAAAACAGAGATGGCTAAGCTTAGCCTCTGTCTGCAGGGCCAAGAAATATAATAGCTTTATCTGAGAGAACACAACGTGGTGCTTGAGTCGTGAGCCGCATTCTACATTCAGGGTGCAGCCTGCGATGAAGCTATAACAGGAGATAAAACGGCGTGCACAGGGCCATGGGACTCGAGAGGGAGGGAGGGGGTCTAACCTCCACACCGTGCGCTGGAACAATAAGCTGCATGAGCGGTGGGCTCTCATGAAGCCTAATCAATATCAAATCACCATCCTCTATAATGGTGGGAGAGTTATGAGACACAAGGGGGATGTTTGTTTTCGCTGCACCAAGGACAGTCTTCCATCGGCACGTTTGATCGAAGGCCAGTTCTGAGTTATTGTTTCTCGTAATCCTCCGACCAAACAATTACAACAAGTGTAATATCGCTAGCTCTTCTCCAACTCACACACACAAATGTCCTTCTAGCTACTTTTTATGGCTATTTACCAGCACGTGCAGAGAACGTACTGTACAACCAAAGTAATTGAAACTCATTCCTTTCAATGTCATTAAAACAAGATGTATTATAATCTTGTGAGCAAAATTTGGAAGTTGAACCTAAATAGTCCACTGTCTAGAAATTGTTTAGAATTTATGCCTGACATTGGAAATGTGTGTGACGTATTTGCTTGATGTTTATTTGAATTGTTCAAAAGTAAGAAAAGTTTGCAAGAATCCCATGGTGTTTGCTGAGTAACAACAACACCTCCAGGAACTCTGGCCCAAAATTTCAGCCTCTCACAGTCAGCAGGATGGAGACAGTCCACCTTTACGGACTAGGGCAAGGAATACATGTGATTACAGCAACAATTGGTGTGACAACAACCCCGACCGTGCAAGACCCTAAAGGCACCTCTGCAGATAGATAGGATGTGAAAAGATTGGGGTCAGCTGAAAAATAATTCCAGACAGAATGAGACAGAAAGCTAAAAGAAAAAGGTGAGGCTTGTGGGGAGAAAGAGAGGACGAATGAGGTAAGGGCTCTCTGAGTGGGCCATCGAGTTGGAAAGTGACCCTGCTCCCTCTACGGCCGCTCTCCTCTGGCTTCTGGATAAACATTGAGGCTAATCTCTTTCTGACAAAGTACATTTCTCACTTTGTTCCCAGACACAGCTTGAACCCTCACCCTGAAGATGCCATACTTGTTATTTACTGTCTCCTCACGCCCACTTCTCAGATTGTTTCTATGTTATATAGTATTGTGTTAAATGAGATCGGTTCTCTTTCTTCTCTTGTTAGCGATCTCTAATAGCCTCTCGTCAACAACCTTCACTTATTCAATGTATTTAAACTTCTTAATAAAGCATCAGAATCGGCAGTATGTTAACCAGTGTAAAAACGTGCTAAATTAACCAGGAACACAGATTGAGTGTAATGTAGTACTAATTGAAGGTGTTATTTCTCTGTGAGAGCTAAAGCGCTCCATGGGAGATTGATTGCTGGTTAATCTTCAGTCTTCTGTGCCATTAGGACCGAGGGTTATTAAGAGGCAGACCATCCATGCATTTGTTAATCAACCGTCCAGGGGTTTTTATGTTTTTTATTGAAACCCTCTTTCCCAATGAAATCCCCTTTTGCTTGTACTTTAATGAGTCGTCACTTCACTTTACAATGGCCTGAATGCTGGAATAATTTCAAGTGAGAAAATAAAAACATGCCATGAAGTGATTTATGACTGAAATAAAAATCCACATTGTGAGGACATATTGCTTTATCCTGAGAGACAGACTTTTAAAAGCTCTGGTAATGTATAGAAATCAAAAGACAGTTCATTTGACCCCATAAACAACCGCACAACACAATGGTAACTTAGGAAATACCATTAGAGAGTAAGAGCCTTCACTCACTATTAGACACGCTCATAGGTAAATAACCTCCCAAAAGTTTCAGACAAAAGGTCAATTGCTCAGGGAACTCTGCACAAGTGGAAAATGCCAGAGCAGTCTATGTTACAAAATATATTATTATAAATATTAATATGCTGGCTTTCACATTTTACAAAGGCACTGAGAAAACATGGGGACGCGGAAAAGAATAATATGTATGTACAGTACATGTACAGTACAGGTCATTAAGGCCAGTACAGTACAGGTCATTAAGGCCTCGTTCAGGTCGTATTTGGAAACAGGCCACATCATTTTCAATCTGAACAGGACATATGTTACTACATTTAATATTTTACTTTCAGACACTGTTGACTGTTAAAAACATCTTGTAGTGGGAAGACATACTTGTTAAAAAAATAATAATAGCTCTCAACTCTACAAATACAACAGCTCCAAAACACAAATAGCATTATTAGCATCACGAGCGTGATTAATTGAATTAATTTAACACTATTTGTCAGTTCTGTTCTGTTTTAATACTAAACGCTACATTATGAAAGAACTCCAGGTTACTCTAATAAAGATAAACCTTTGTCCTTCACAAATGCATGACAGGGCTGAAAATGTATAAAATATACAATAAACAGGTGGAAATCAATTGAAGGCCAAATAGCTAACCTAAAAAGTACTGACATTTGGAGTGAGACGAGGAGAGAGAAAGACCGTATAGGCTCATGTCTCCAGCTGTAGTTGGCAATCTTAGAGGTTTGGATAGCATCTTTAATATTTGATAACAAGGTTCTCCTGATATTGCAAATACTACTACCAATAAGAAGGAATATGGCAATGCACCAGACACAAAATCTCCAATCGAGACATCTCAAGGTCTCACTACCGGAGGGATTTGCACCCTCCAATCTCTTTAAGCCAATACCCCCATTTCAAATGTGTGTTTGGATAGAGGTCTGCGTGATATCGGACTAATAACAGCATAGGCATGTTTGAACAGTTCACTTTTCATGGTCTGTGTACATTTTATTACGAAAATCACAACATCTCACAGAGAGGTATCTGAAAGCTAGTTGAAATTACCTGAAATTTAAAAAGGCAGATTTGTAAACCCCTCAAACTGATGTACTCTTTACCGAGATATATTTATACTCACAGACGATGATAAGAGCCTATTTTTCACCCCCTGCTTCAAAAGAATGCTTTGTTGGTTTAATGACAAGGTAAATCTGCCTGCATACCACTTAGACTTGCTCTAGAAATGATTTAGCATTTCAAGTGAATGGGCTTGAAAATAAAAGACTCTGAGAAAACGCAAGAAAGCCCACGGACTCATCCTGTTGTTCACATTTTATTATGGAGCATTATTAAAATACAGCTAAAATATCACTCAACCCGTAAGTTACAAGAAATGTCTGCTGCATGCACATATTTAATCTAATAAATGTGGCTGCTTTCACGAGATAAAAGCTGGACAATTACCAATTGCAAAATGCAGAACTATTAAAAGACACACTGTGAATACTTATTCTCGTTCCCTAGCAATGTTTGTCCTCCCATCAGAGTCACCCACTCCCGCTAAACCCATTATAAGCCTCCTTCTTCTGAGTGAAGCTCTCTGGCAGCCGCTCTGATTTTCTGACTCACCTTCGAGACGTACTGTTTGCCGAGATGCTTACATGACTGTAAGACAAGAGAGAATGCAAGCTACGGGGGAACATGAGGAAGGGACAGGGAAAACATATCGACTGGGTACACTAAGATGAGAGTAAAATCAAGACTCTCAACAAATTCCACTTGGGCAAAGATGAAGGATGATACATGTGGCTATTGTAGATGTAAGACGATATAAGCCCTTTTCAAAGAAGATAAAAAAAAATCTCTTTTGCCAAGTGCTTTTAGCAGGAGCCTTTCAAAAATCATTTTAAATCTTTAGCATGAAAGTCACTACACATGTTTAGGAAATAGGGAAGACTTGAAAGTCAAACCTGCTGGTCAGCTCTTATATTCAAAAACATCAGCCACAGTTTGCTCATCCAGCAGCCATTAAGCAACAAACTTACTCAACAGTCAACCCACAAAAAAGAAACTTGCTATGCTTGGTCAAACAAGCCTAAAAAACATTTAGCACTCATATAAACTAATAGTAAACCCCATTTAATAGAATAATTTATTCTTATAACAGCACAAAAGGTGTTTGATAGTTTTGCAACCATACATCTTTATTAGATCATGTGATGTGTCAGAACAGTGTCATCCTATATCATGTACCCGAGATTGGTATTTACATAGTGAAGGTCAAATCTTACACGGCCGAATAGCATTTAATTAAAATGTAAGGATTGACAGTTCCTGATAAAATGCACACTACTCCACTTAATTGCTTTTTGACAGCTCCGCAGAGTTTGCAAAAAGAAGAAAATGGATTAACAGAGGCATATCCTTTGTGGTTACCTGTCTGTATCTTCCATCTGCAAACACAGTCAATAATGTGTGACCATGTCAAGTACTTCACCGAGAGCATTGCCAGAAGCAGGACTTACAAGTCTGCATTGGTCAAATCTCTACCAGGCATCTGTGGGATCTGGTTAATGCTCTTGGCACAAATACTGCTGTATGTTCATGGGGGAATCAATGCTAATTAAATTGCAAATGTATGTAATTAATACCAGATTTGCCTCCAGGCCTAAAGCAGAGATGATCACTGAGAGTTTACAGTGAATAATCTTTAGCTGTAAGATGTCAGTCAATGAGTCTAAAGCTGTTTATCATAAAATATATACAAGCCCCTTCATTTTGAAGATATTTAGGACCATGTAAATAATCATTATACAAGGATTTAGTAAAAGTATTTAAATTGTACTTTCAAATGTAAATTTAAAAATAAATTGTATAAACATTTCCTAAATTGCCATTTAATTAGCAATTAAAACTAAATTAAACTGCAATAAATACTGAATTCACTAAATGAATTTGTTAATCACTATTTAAAAAGAAATAAAAACATGTTGACTGCCCACTGCCAATAATTTCCAATTTTTAAAATGAGAAAAAGCCAAACTAAATGATTGATTTGAGACACACTGTATAGCACGTATAGCATGATATACCGTGCATAGCACTGTATAGCAACAAGGCTGGCTCTCACCTGGTATTCATTTGGCCAAAAGGTGCTGACTGCAAGCTCAACCTGGTGCCACTGCTTTCCGTGGGACCCTGAGGCATTCCACACTGGATTCCCTAGAGGGCCACCGTTGACTCGCACAAACGCATTCAAAGCCCCAGGGCTGTGGCCATCACGACTGTACAGGAAGTAGCTGAATTGGACACAGTGTGTGTCATTTTCACTCAGCGGCTGCAGCAGCAGCTGTGCTCGGTGACCCACGGCATGTTGGGAAGAGTTCACCAACATGTAAGAACCTGAAAGAAGCACAAGTGAGGGATCCGTTAATATTTGTATGCACAATTCTTTGAAAAAAAAAATCTAAATCAGAATTGTTTCTTACACTTCCTTTAAATCTAATATACAGTATAAAAAAATGACAAAACTTAATATAAAACAGCAGGTACAGTAAGGTTGTGCAAAATAGTTTTGCCATTTTCTCCTGGTAGTTGCAAGAATAACTGCAGATGAAATTCTTAGCTACTGTGGGATTTGTTTAAACTGGAACATTTGAAACAAAGCAAAAATTAAAATGTGGGGAAATGTGCTTTTTAACTTTTTTATGAGGGTGAATCCACTGGAAAAAAGGGAAACAAGGAACATATATCATATAATTCAGCAGCTTGCTGCTATGGGTGTAGGAGGATAACAGTGAAAGAAATGTGCCACGTTGAATACAAAGACCCAATCAGCACCGGCAAGGCAGTAGATCTTAAGAATGCAGGTAGTCAGAATGAAATAGAGTGATGTCAACCTTCCTTGTGCAAGGTGACACAGAGGCAGGCAACACGAATCATAAACCCCCCCGTAGCCTTCTCTAATCAGGATAGCATAACCCCATTGCCCTTTCCCCAGCATATGTCCTGCCTTGAGTCTGTGCCTGCTAACGTGATTAGCACAACAATGTTGGGAGACCTTCCTGTGTACTCTCATAATCAAACCAGTTGTCTTTGTCCTCCAAGGTCTTTCTGTTCTTGGTCAGAAACAAGCTCGGGAGATAAGACACTCATAGTCCTGGTGCCAGGTGTCCTCAACACATTTAGTCCCCTCACAGATTTAACTGCATGTGAAGGCTAGATAGCCAGGCAATTTGAAAGGAATGTGAGTAGACTTGTTCAACACAGCAACCAGGTATCTGAGTCACCACAGCACCTCTCATACATTCAACAAACACTAATTGACAATCGAGGTCCTAATAAAACAATGCCTAAGCACAGGATGGTCTTTTAAAAGGAAGTCAAACTGTGGCCCACAGAGAAGAAGATGGGGTTCATTACTGGGGGCTACAGAGTGGCCTTTGCTGCAAAGCCCCATTGCTCTGCAGCACAATGTCAACAACTCCTGATTTGTGTCTTGCACTCTCATTTCTCTTTGCTTAATTAGATCTTTCAGAGGCCCTCTCCTCTCCTGTACCCCAGGCCCACAGGGGACCTATAAAATAATAGCCAAGTCTGAAATGCACAAGCCGTACTGTCCTCACTCGTGGTTTTAGCCTGGATCTGTGCCCCTTGTTTGTTACATAGTCCCCACTTATTTGTTGACTCTGCATCTTACATGGGGATATATGAAGCATCACTTTGTTGCCCTTTAACTTAATAAAGATAGGCAAAATTGTGCTTTTCCTAAGTGTGAGCACATATTATGAATTGTTGCCAAAAGAAAATGGATAATTTGCTGTAATCTAGATAAACTGTTCATTTATTACAACAATGCAATGAGGAGAAAGAAATAATTCACTTAAAACTAACTTCCTTCAACAAACACACCGGCTGTTGTAAAATAAAATAGCAAATAAAGGCGAACGTGTGCATAATTTATGCTGCAATAAATTTATTTCAACACCTAAAAAAGCCCAAATGTCTAAATCAGAATGATCTAGAACAGTTTGAGGCCTAGCAGAGAAACAAAGAGGCTTCAAGAATAAAAATGTAATAAATAAATAAAATGCCAGGTCAAAAAGATAAACAAATTCAAAAGAACATTACACAAGAGTTAAAAGGTCAACTAAGAAGTGCCCAACACATCTCTTCTTAACCTTAAGGTCAGTCTGTTTACCTTTGCCTTGACAGGACGACACGTTGAATACCATTTCTCAGGAAAAGTTGTTGTTGGCAACTTTAGTTACCTTCTACCAATTCATTATAAGTGAAGAAGGGGTTCAATGACAGCACTGCCCACACAAGGTAATGACACCGTCCTGCCACTCTTCAAAATCCTTGGACGCCTCCTTTTAGTGAGAAGCTGTCACCATTTATTTCATGGACTCTGTGATTGCACACTTGACCAGAACCTTCAAAAAAGTAATCAGCACAGGATTTTACATTTCTGACTTTTACTTGTACTTACATGATGACTGTTTTTTTAATCAAATGATTAAGAATAAATGGGCCAAAAACAGCTTTCTTCTATTTTACTCTGCTTTATTCTGTCTACATTATTGCCACAGGTCTTATGATATGTCATATCATATGACCTTATGATGTGCCTGACTTCGATACATTTTATATGTCATCTGAGAAATAAGTAATAATAAAATTTTGGTGATTTGTGGCTCTCCAAGGGGGAGATAACAGGGTGGATAACAGAATGTATCCACTGAGACTAAAACTATTGAAAAATATTGTGATAAAATACATTATATGTCTTATCTTATTGTTACTTCAAAATGACTTATCTCTTCAGTGATGGGCTGAGAAATAACATAATATGGGCCAAAAACAAAGTGTTAAATTATTTTAACTAAAAAGTTTCATTAACACAGGCCAACATTGAATCAAATCAGTAAAGTGTACACTGCTATCATTTGGTTTCATTATCTCTTTTATTTCCTGGCTTTGTTACAACTACACGCACCCCATTTTTTATCTGCTGTTTTTACAACTTAATTAAAAGGTAGGCGCTGGAAAATATGAAAGCTAATTTTGGAATGATTTAATAAAAGTAATAATCACTTTATAATATTCTGTGCAGCCAGGCGTGGCTCCAACACAACACACCAGACAGCACATTTCTCGTGTTATACTCCTGTTCAGCGTGAAATCTGATAAAGTTCCATCCATCCATTGATGCCCCTCCCAAGGGCAAAAGAACATTCATAACAAGATTAGGAGTGATCCGGCACATCATAATTTATAGCAAGCGCTGCTGGACTGCGACCTGGTCACAGGCTATAGGTGACATTATCTGTGGCAAGACACAGAAGACTGAAAAGTGAGGGCACACGGGACTCACAGAAAAATGATGAAATGTTGATCCGAGGTAAAATTGAAACATTAACGTGACCTTTATTTTATTTTAATTTTTATCTTGTGCAACACGTTTTTTTGTTTGTTTGTTTCTTTTTTTTTGTTTTACTATTTGGGATAAGCTGGTTGCTTTGACATTCAAGGTAAGCTTAGTGTAATCTCAAGTATGCACAGGGCAAGATAGACCATAAGTAAAAAAAAAAACAGAATCAACGGCAAAGTTTAATGTGTCCTTGGTGCATGCTGTGGCAGCTCTCAGCACATGGCTGTAGATGCTTGTCTTTTCAGGAATTTTCATTTTATTCTGTTCTCTCTCATACTGCCACATGTGGTTTCAGACTCAATCTCCAGTGTTTGCCCAAATATCTGTCTATCGCACCTGATTGTAATGACCTTCACATTCACTACACTCAATAGATAAGTCAATACTGAGTTGAAATAACAGCACATTCACTTTCCATGTTTTGTTTCTCAAGAGGAAAACCTTTTGTAATAAAACAAAAAGTTCCAAAACATCTCTAGTATATTGTTCTAAATAGATCTTCGAGATGCATTTACCAAAAATCTGTAATATTAAAAAGCTAATTTTGAGAGTGCTCTAGGGAAATGTTAGTTTGATGTATTATGAAAGCTCTGACACCGGGATCAAGTAATAAAGACTTCATCCTTTTTTTAATTTTTATGTTTTATGTTTTTTTTTTTTTTTGGAAATCTCTTGCAGTGATAACGCAGAGTAGAAATTCACATTCAAAGGACTGCCCATCCCTTGTGGCGTTTTTGGAAAGAAACACCTTAAGATCTCTTTGTAGAGATTTAAGTTTATGTCTACTGCAGCTTTAAATTGTGACATTTATTGAAACTGATCCCATGCCTTTCACATTCTTACACACCATTATGTCAAACTCTAGTAGAAACATCAGTGTTGTCAGGTTCTGTTTTGCAGTTAGATCCATAAAGTAGGTTTGCCTCAGTTGTGTACTACTGCTCAGGTTTTCTGTCCAAGCTGAAGCTACTACCTGTTAAGGCACAAACTAGAGAAGGTTAATTCTAGAAATAATCAACATTGGACCTTTAATCAACATAACGTTGGTCCTTATGCTCACAATTTAGCCCAATATCTTGAATAGAGTTTATTTCGTACAAAAGTTATTATGTTATTGTTGTTAATTGTGATAACATTTTGATTTGAGTTCATGTTGTCTATCCACTCAATATAATTTTATTATTCACTATCAAGTGTCTGGGAGCTCTATTTCTGATATTATATTTGACATAAATGTAATTTTAATTGATTTTGAATTACAATAGGGAATTCAAAATTGACATGTCTGTATATGCACAATAGAATATGCTGCGTAACAATGAATGGCCCTTTGAAACCTTCAGTCTTTTGTCTCAACAACTCATTCTCTTCTGGTCTTTATCTTATCCACTCATTTCTGGCTCTCGCTGTGGCTGCTTCTCTGTCTTTATCGCCTCAAGCGGAGAAGTAGTAGACCATTACCTACGCCACTGGGGACAGCTCTATGCGCCGATGGTAGAAAGGGAGTACGGGCCAAAGAGGACTGATGTTGGAGCGGGAAATAAATGAAATACAAGTGGAGCTATTGTAGACAGAGTCTGTGCCTTCCAGCGTTTGAGGGAGATAAGACCACGTCAGCAAGTGTTGTTGTCTTCTTTCAGAGCATTTTCTCAACAGTCGGCTCATGTTGACCTTTTGAATTGTCCTCCAGGCTGTTCAGGTTCAACTGCCAGATTCGCCCAGGAGAGAGCCGGACGAGTGGACACACAAGGAAAAAGGACACGTTACAGCAAAAGGCTGTGAGAAAAACATACAATGATGCACACCGCTGCTGCTTATGTTAATTACTAAACCTTGTAGGTCATTGAAAACAGCGAAGGTTCAGAGCATTTAAAATTACTTCCACTTCAGTATTTTCGCATTTTAAAGCATTAAGCACAATATAGCTCCTGAATCATATTATAATAAACATGATTTTTTGAACATGTATAACGCTGAAAAATATTAGGCATTAATGCAATGTAAATATCAGCCTTTTGGTATATTGCTAACCACTGTGTTAATTTTGCAAACAAATCTTTCTTTTATGAACGCTGACAGTGTATTTAAAAACCCTTAAATCAAAATAAATTATTTACAGCTATTTGACAGGTGTCTTTGAAAATACAGGTCTGTGCAAGTTTGGTTTCAAGCTGCAAAAATGTTGCATCATCCTGCGTATTTGTCATGTCACATTACTCAACATCTCTTGTCTATATTGTTCAGCGCTCATTTGTAGAAACCTGTGTTCCTTCTATAACACAATGAAATGGTTTCTTTTCAAATCTGAACAAAATAAATTTTTGTCTGATAATAATACTGCATTTATGTATTTCAAAGCACCTTTGATCATTTAGAGAATATAATAAAATTCTCAAAAGTCCAATGTTTAACAATCTCTTAAATCCTGTAGAACCACTGCCAAACGCCACACCAATTGGAATTCACTGATTTGCTCCTGCTCAAGGTTTAAATTGTCCTAATCAGTAAAAAATTACCCATAGCTGTAAAGTTAAAAAAAAAAGAGTATTGTAGCCTAAATCAAACAAAAGTTCAAGTTAGGACAAAAAGTTTCTCAGGCAACAGTGGAACAACTTTATTGTAAAACACAACATAGTAATCCCTCAGGAAAAGCAAGCGACAAACACTTCCTGTGCCGACATGACCATCTCTCACACCAGCTGTCCATCCCATCCACAGCCAGACACACAGCGGTGGTGGCAGCTCCATGAAACAACAAGAGGAAATCCAATCTATACTTGCCCAGATCTTTACCATATGACTGAAATTAGCAACTCATTAAAGGAGATTATCTTTGGTTAAAGTGCCAGATATGCTAATAATTTAAATTATTGCACATCTAAGTTTCAAAGCATTCAGGGCAGTAAAATTCACAAGATGATCTCTGGCCTCACACACAAAGCATCCATCCACAGAACAGTAGCATGCCAACATTTGTCAACAGCTCATTTACATTTAATACTTGTCAATACTGCCCATTTTACATCTGACTGTAGTCTGAAGCTTTACTGTGATTGTGCCATCTGCAGTGTCCACTTATCTTCAGAGGCCATTTGTGATGCCCTGTGCTTCACAACAGTATGAGTCCACAGGAAAGTGTGCATGAGATCGCCCTTGGGGCCGTAAAGCTCTTAAGGTTGGTCAGGGATGTAATCAACCATGTGGCCAGATTGTAACCCCTGCCATGAGGAGACAAACTAAATTTCCAAGAGGTCATGATTACTGTGGGTGAAAATAAAAGATAGTCATGTCAATGAGGCATGCAGCACCATTAGCAGCTTGGTCAAAGTGCAAGACCACTCTGCCTTCCTCAAGAAAGAACAAGTCACAAGGGGCTCCGAGAGAGGAAACCATTTGGAGATTAGGGTGCAAATACAATTTAACTGTACTTTGCATTCTAAAACATTGCTTCTTCATTACTCAGCAGATTAATAAAATCTTTGAAAACACCAAAGGTCACTGTCTTGAAAACAGAACACAGTTTAAGTAAACAGGCACAGGCACATTCACATTCTATTTGCCACTTAAATAAAATGATAAAGACTCCTTGAAGACAAGGTTTATTTCATGTCATGTAAAATGTCTTGCAGTCTTATCAGACTAGACATCATTTATAAAATATTATAGTCAGCGGAGATAAAGTTTATTTTACAGAAATTGCAGTAGTGTGGAAGAACTACAGAGGCATTATCCATGAGAAGTACTTTTAATCAAAACTGAGAGAAAGATTTTTCTGTTATGCCTATACAGATGTGCTGGATTGGATTGGGTCCGAAGGCTAAGAAAAGGCTGTGTGAGTATGTGGAGACATGCTGACACCTGCTGCTGTTTGGCCTGCTGTTGTTCTAGTGGCTTCAAAAAATCCATAAACCTCTGCCCCTGGAACTCAGCATCAACCAGTCCTCACCCACAACCCACTGCACAGCCCTTAAAGACAAACCTGGGCAACACTTCATTTACAGGTTTGTCATCATTTGTTTCATTATTTTCAACAACTGGTAAATCTGGTAAATATGTTAGGAATCATAATACCAAATTCAATGTAGAAAAATGAAACTGTCCTTATTGTCAAATGTATTTAATTACGACATAGTATTGTAACAAATAGATTTGCAGTGTAAACATTCACAAGTTATTATTCACATAATATCTAATCATATGCATTACAGTCCTGAGTGCCGAGCATATGTTCACATATAACTGCGGGAGACAATGTGCATATGGCTGCCCTACATTCGACGCCTACAGGGCATTTGCACATTGCACTGTAAAACTCGTCCATTTAGATTCACTGCAACATTCATGCCTTGAGGGCTTCAGCGCAGATAGCTGTTCCCCTGAGCGATTCTGCCTGGACCAGGAGGAGACACCACTGTGTCCCCAATCATGACAGTGCACCTTTACATAAAAACAAAGGCTTTAATGGTTTGTCTTTTCTGCTTGGATATTTTAAACATTTCCTTGGCCCAAGCCTTGACCTAGTCTTTGTCCTGTCTTTTAAAACACCTCAAGAGGACAAAGATAAAAGAGACTAGATTAATGTGGCTCCATTAATTCATTTCCTGTATGCCTCTCTCACAGCTAAATTTAACAGCACAGCAATGAGAAGACAACCTATCCGAAGTGTTTCCCTGTCTCCATCTGATATATTCAGGAATTGTTCCTAGTGCCTGAAGCATTAAAATGAGATAAAATAAATGGGGGGGATAAATAAATAATAGAATGAATTGGTCATTCTTTTCCCAAGATGACACCTCAACTAATGAAATTTCAGTATTTTAGTTTTTTCTTAGAGAGAGACCTAAGTCAGAAGACAATCCTGAGACAGGCTCGTTTTCTGATTAGATTTTCATTAGCTCCTTGTTATCAATGACTGATCCCATTAACATGTCAGCGTGGTGACATGTCCCTGTGGTAAACTGAGAGGCTTCCAGGGATGGAGGATGCAGCAGCTTAATAACACATGCCATGGTCTGGTCATCTGTCTTGACATGAAACTAATGAGCTGGACACAAGAGTTGGCAAAGACTCCAAAATAAGTCTCTTCCTGAGCTTTCGTGGGAGCTATTTAATTGTCTCACTACATTTAAATGAAAGTAAACATTGTAGTGATTTAATTGTACGCCTCTTTGCACTATACCCTGGGTTGTTATAGTCAGCAGTGACAAATCAACATAATCAGTCATTCAACCAAAACAACTCAAAATACAATGTGCTCATTTGTCTCAAAGAGTTTGAGTATACAATAACAACTAAACTTAATATTCTTGCAACACTTGTGTCTCCTACAAGCAGTTTATTTTTCCTAATTAATAAGAGTCATGAGCGAAGCTGTCCACCCACTCCATCATCCCAAAACATTTAAAAAGACAATGAGCAGTATTACTTTAAAATACTCAGAAGTATTTTACACATCACTGTTTGGAATAGTCAGACTTGACTGTGTGATAAAGGTGTCATTGTGTTTTTACAGAAATATCAACCGAAAACTCAGACAGCTTCATCCTAGGAGGCCTGTTATATCATTGTGTACAACTGGTAGGAGCCATGAGCGACCGCAGCGCTTAGCCCCCCGCAACTTTACTTCTATTAAAACATCTTGTCATTGGTGTGAAAAGACAGGTATTCCACATGAAGGATTGTAAACACAACACTGAAATGAAAAGCAATTTCACCATCACCACCAGCTAACTGCAGACAAAACTAATAATATATTAGGCTTAACTAAAAGGAGAAAAATGTTCTGATGTAAAACACTTAAGGGATATATTTTACAAGATAATGTGGGTACGGTATACTATGTGAAATAAAAAAAGACATTAAAAGACATTTACTTTCTTAAATGTCAAAACTGCATATAATCCTTTCTCGAACATCCTAGAGTATGTTTCTTAGTAAAAGAGCCTTCACTGGTGCCATCAGGCAAACAATCCACCCACACTGCAGTCCCAAAACACTCAAGTCCCAATAAAATCTTCCAGTTATTCCTCCAGCCATGACAAACCAACTTCCTGGCCCCACAGATCTGTATTGTACTGCTAACATTTACTTTGTGCTGCAGCCTGAATGAGCAGCATGAACAATAGCATTGCCACGTGGCGCCTGGCCGCTAAACACAAAGACAGTAGCAGATTGTGTCCACTGTGTCAAAGAAAGACTTTAGGGGCTGATGGATGGACAGGTGCCAAGCTCGGCTCGAGACGAGGCCACAGTCTAGAGCAGGCAAGATAAATCCAAGG
The DNA here is from genome assembly GCA_024349245.1 of Neodontobutis hainanensis. Lineage (NCBI taxonomy): Eukaryota > Metazoa > Chordata > Actinopteri > Gobiiformes > Odontobutidae > Neodontobutis > Neodontobutis hainanensis. The sequence continues at coordinate 9,357,418 of JALDNG010000004.1, forward strand.
CAGACACTGATAGGCCACAGAGTCATCATAATGACAGGCAGGCTGGAGCCAAAGGCAGGAGGCTGCAGTTCCGCCCATCCCCGAGGTGTAATGTGCCTGTGATTAACTGTCAATCCCCACCTGTTTGGTGGGCAGACGTTCAATCTCACGAAAAACCACTCTTCATCGTGACAGCTACAGTAGCCCTGACCTTGGCCTATACTGAGAGTGTTGCATGTTTTCATTAGAATTTTCAGAGCCAACTAAAAAACGTTAGCAATTTGTTTTACTGTTGTTTTTTCTTTCCTTTTTATATGAGGCGGATTTGATATCAGATTCAAAACAAAAAAAAACACATTCAGAACTAGGAAAAACACATTATTACACATCTCATGAAACATTTTGTTGCTTTTTTTTTTGGTGTATGAATGTGTAGGGCTGTTTGATGGTGGTCGGAGAGGCTGTAGGCGCGAAATGGCTGCCACGCCTCTGTCAGCTGTGTCTACAGACATAGCTTACCACCAGTGTGTGACTGTGGAGTGAATGAATATTGTGAGAACTTTGAGTCTCTTTGAGTAAAAAATATAAATGAAATGGCTTATTATAACAAACAAATGTCCAAACGCATCTGTAAATCAAAGTGACTGCACTAACCCTTTAAGGCTGACTTTGTTGAGCTTAGGGTGCCACAGAAAACCTGCAATTAAGGCCAAGCAAATCAGAGACACACAGAGTCCTGCTCTTTTTCTCCATCCAAACCATCCAAAAACAGTCCTCTGTGTACCTGACTTGTGATGGAACTCACACAAACACTGGGAGGACGTCCAAACCAAACACACAGTGATCCACTGAGCAGCCAGTTAACAGCAGCCAGAGACAGTCAGGAAATATGTCTCTGCTTGTGCAAAGATAGAGGAATTCAATATTCATACTGTGGTATTCTCCTGATATTTTATGCAAATTGAGAGGTGCAGCAAAGTACCATAAGCACTGCTTAGTGACTGTGGTTGTCACTCGATGAAAAATGCCTGTTGTTTGAAAACAAACACCTGCTGTGCATCTACTGCATGTTAGCATATTCAATATAATAGGCACACTGTAAACTAATTATGCACTTGTGCTGAAAACTGCATGTTTTAGATCACATTATAAAACCCAGTTGTGACACAGCTGATTTTATACAGCTGTAATGCAACTTCACTAAACCAATCTGTGCATTCTTTACCACACGGAGATCACAAACTAAGACTACAATGTGAAGAAACTGTGTTTTTCTTAGGCTCTACAAAAAGTGTGTTTTCATCCTCTATTTTGTATAACCTCCCATTGATTATAGCTCTGCTCTGTTGCCTTAGAGCACAGTGAATGTTTTCTGGGCTCTTTGTGGTGCCTGTCTGTTGTGTGACATCCCTGTCCTGACAACAAGACTAGGAGAGAAATCTTTAGAGAGAAAAAAAAAACAACACAAATACAGCCAACCTTTAGCAAGATTTGTTTTCAACTCAAAGTGGACAGTGATTAAAACAGACAAAATGTACTTAATATTAGTTTCTCTTCCCTTTCTGGGAAATAATTTGTTTTGCATTCATAAATCTTCTTAAATATTTCTTGTTAAAAAGATTACATTTAGTCTTCTTTCTTTTCCTTTCCTTCCCATTATCATTACACCTTAAGGGACTTAATTAGAGTGGGTTAAAGATGAGGCCATGTCAAGATTCTTCTACCTTGTTGTAGCCTCTCACACTCCCCATTATTTATTTACATAAAAAAGTTAAAAGTTTCAAGTATTCTCTTGTATTACCCAAGTTATGTGGCTATGTTTTCTGTGTTAACAAGCCATGAGGGAATCAAAGACAGGAAGTTTGTGACGACAAAACACCAGATTGTGAATGTACCCATGTCCTTTTGCTCTTGTTAAAATAATCAAAAAATTACTTCAAACTAAATTTTAACAAACACCCCTAGTTTTTTAATGTCAACGGAAACTCAGAATTCCACTCTGCCATCGTCTGTCAAGGCTTTTATGTGCAACTCTTGCTTAAAAAGGATCAGAAACTGTCAACTGCCAACCTCTGAAAAGCTGCAGCGTGGCCATTAGGCGAGTGCCGAGCCTGCAGTGCTAGCTTTGAGAGGGTTTGCAAGAGAGTCGCTCTGAAAAGCCTTGCCAAGCCCCAGCCTTAGGGAGCACTGTGAGCTCAGGGCCCTATTTCTACTCCGTATCCAGGCTGCTCTCATCAGCCGTCTGTCTGCAATCAACAATAGAAGCAGATGGACAGACACTGAAGGATGACACACACACAGCTAGAATATATAAAACTCAAAAATAACTTTATTCAGTCTTGACACCTCAGTTTTACAAGATTTACCGGGATTTTTAACTTGATAACAAATATCCAGACAGGAAGTGATTCCAGATATTGACAGGTTAATTACACCTAAGGGGCAAATGGTTTACTCAGATGCTCTGATTGGTGGGTGCTCTCTACTGCTCTTTTGGTAAATTACTAATTGCAGCTAATTAAACCATTTAGAAATAATGCTATGCTAGTGTGTGAAAGGCTTGATAAGTAAGTGTTAGTCCTATGAGAACATAAGACATCTAGGCTTTCATATCAAGGAAGCTTTGGCTAAGAGAAAGTGTCGATGGATACGTTTGCTTACACAGCAAAACAGCACAAAAAACATAAATATAGAAAAGTGAAGCAAAGTGAAATGCTGATAAATATATTCATGTGAAATTAACAAGTCAGAGATAATTGCAGGATCTAGTCTAATGCTGAACTCAGAGCTAGAATTTTATGGTAAGCTCTAAACATCTGTTTAATGGTGTATTAGTATTTTGCACTGGCAAATTGATTCAGTTTGAGACTTTTTAATAAAATAAAAGCAGTAAAGGTTACTTTGCTGTTGTCGGAGGCTGAGGTGTGGGGTTGGTGACGGGGAGGGAAGAGAATTTGTATGTATTGCATCTTGCATGTGTCAGCTTCTCAATGGTAAACATTTTCCAGATCAGTTTCTTTGACCAATGCCAAATATTAGTTACCCCTAGTGTAGATGCCCAAATCTTGTTCCATAAGGTTACATACTTTTCCAAGAGAATTATGAAAGTTATTGCTTCTGTTATGGCACAATAAATAATGTAAAACATTTTGCATAAAATGTGACTAGATTTTGAAATGTCACTTAAACATCTTTTTTGCAGTCCTTAAATAGAGCCATATCAAGTGCTCTTTGCAAAAGATGTGGGGGATGAAATTAAAATATAAAATGTCACATGGGAGGGAAACTGGCAGACTTGAAACGTTTATTCAAAATGTATAATTAATTCACTCCGGTCTGTCAGCGAGGTAGTGTCTAACGTTAACTTGAGGATTATATTTATTTAAGCGGAGAAAAGAGCAAGAGGCTGGATGCTTATGATGGTTCAGACTAATCTGTTTTTGATTGCGGTGACGAGAGGATGTGGCAGTCTACTTTACCTGACAAAGTGAAAAACAGCAGAAATTAATACATATGTCTCACAGACATAACCTTTCTGAAATCTAATGCACTTTCTTTCAGTGAAGAAGGTTGAGCACATAGCCGTTGGTAAACTTTAGTGGGTTATGTAGACAGTAGATTTCAGCTTTGAGGAATTATAACATATGCTCATGAGTCAATTAGAAGTTTCTCACATAAATGAAATGCTTTCTCCTGCCAGACACATATTTTACGGTTTGCATAACTAGCAACAACATATTATACATATTATATATTCATTGGCACCTCATTTAGCATGTTAATAGTCAGTCACATAGTAGACAGAAGTAGTTTGAACTTTCTTGCTTTCATTTTTATTTATCTATTTTTTCGTGTCAATCGATTTTATGGCAAAGCACATAAACTTCACAGATTGAATGACATTTAGACCATCCGTTCACCAGTGTAGGGCACACCTCCAGCTGTCTCAGTCTTACATCCACCATGGAATATGTCTCCACAACACAGAAGAGCTGCTTGGTGTTTTTTGGTGGTGCAACCTACACAGTTGCCCGAGACAAGTTGGACTTCGAAGCTCAACACAGCCACAGGGAAGAAAAGCGGGATGAGAAAGCCCGAAAGTAGCAGCATTAGAGCAGAGGCTTTGAACTGAGCAGTAAGCTAAACCTTTCAAACTTAACATGTAAGAGGCAGGATTTGCAGCCACTGCTAACCCCATCAGTGTAAGTAAACAGGCGGTCAGAGTGTCCATCTGCACTCCGACATATAATATTCATTTTTAATGCAAGGTGGGATGTGAACAAAGCAGAGACAGTAATGAAACCACAGCATCCACACATTAAGTCGAATCTAATGTAAGCCTCTGTACATTAACTTGTCTTTGAAGTGTTCTTCTTGCCATACTTAGGAGGTTCGACCCACTAAAACCTGTGGAAACAGGATTAGTCTTGCACTGCTTCCTAATTAATTGCTGTGATGTTTGGCTAATAAATCTCAGTTATCTGGTGCGCTAATCGTAGCTGGAGATAGTACGTCTCTGACCCAGCCATTGCAGTTCTTAACAGCTTTCTGTAATCAAGCGCTGAGAAACGTGATGGGGAATAGCTGCTTTATTTTGCAACCTCTCCAAATTCAATTATAAAAGAAAAGCCAATGCATTGTGGAAATTGTAGCATCATTAAATTAGTCCCTAATTGGCTAGTTGTATTCTCCAGCAACTTTAGCTTCCCTAGGTGTGCTTGTGAATGCAGTTCCAAGAACTCTGCTTGATGCATGGATTAAAAAGGAAGGCTGTAACTTTGCAGGGAAAAAAAAGTTAAGAATTGCTTTGTTGCAGGTCACTTCACGTTCAAGTGTGTCGATGAATATTGTAAGTGCATTGTAGATGGAGTCTGGAGACTGACGTCGCAGCAGATATTTGAGCAGGAAAGATACCCTGACACTCAGCAGCACTTGTGCCTCCAGCGATGAGCACAGGTTAGAAGGCCTGTTCCTGGCCTGCCACAAACGGCTTTCCTCACAGGAAAACAGCTGCCCAGATCTTAGCCTAGCACAGACAATATCTGTGTGAGCATCATTCATAATGCACCAGCCAGACCTCGGGAACTGCTATGTCATCTCATTCTCAGTTTCATATGCCGGAGTGTGAAATCAAACTGAGGCAGAGGGATGGCAGAAGCTGGTGAATGAGTACCAGATAAACTGTGGAGGAGCTGCACAGGTGTGAATGTGCACTCTACAATCTAGCGACTGGTGAAATAAAAATGTGTTTGAAAGTTTAAAAATAGGCTTTATTGCCCCTAAAGAGCACTCAAATAAATTAGGTTAAGCGCTATGAAAATCCCACAGCTGTTTAGGGGAGCGGCGCGGGGGACACCCAGCTGTGCATCAGCACCCACCCCTGCCACCTCAAAGAGAACACATCAGAAGACTAGGAGAACACTTCGGCCTCCCCACTGGAATCATGTTCACAAGAAAGACTTTGAAATGTTCTCTTTCCCACTAGTTGGGCTTGAAATGTCCCTGTTTTCTCAGCAATGAAAAATATTACAAGCAAAGTGCATAAAAGAATATGGGTCTCTGCTCAAGGTATGATAATGGCTTTTTCTATTGCTCCCTTTAGACAGCATGTCCCCTGGTGAGGGAGCGGTTCAGGCACTTCATAATTGTATTGTCAAAATAAAACTGATGCAGAGCTTACATTTTTCAGTTAATGAGCTCACATGAAGCATCGTTGAGCCTGTTTATATAGCTTTAACTTAACCTGAAGGCATTAGCAAAGCAGTGCAGTAAATATTTAGATACAGCTTAATTTTCCACATGTGATACTTTCTGTAGGGGCTACTAAGATCCCAATATTACTGACCCCACAAAACAGTATATACTGTACTGTTTTGTCAGCTATATAGACACATAATTGTGTTCTTTTACACAAAACAAAAGATGAAATATAGCAGTAGGTACTTCACTGACAGAAAACTATTGAGTTAAATAAAAACTAGAATTTCTTTTTTTAATTTTATTTTCACTGGCCTCTAAACTACATAGTTCTGTGCAGATGTCACTGCTGCCTTCATGTGGTGACTCCTGCCACGCTGCTGCGACATGGCCCGATATTAATATGTGAGCAAATGCTGTGCGACAGCTCCTCGCAGAGAAGCCCGGCAGTCATTAGCTCTAACAACCTGGGAGTGTTCCTCTGAGGGACACGCTTTTCACTGCCATTACAAACAACACACAGAAAGTCCAGATCATCACGCCATTGTAGACCAACCTCTTCTTCATCTGATGTTGTTTTTCTTAAGCTACAAAAAATCTACAGTTTCGTTTTTCTCAGAGCAATTGTGGGGTTTCAAGCTGTGGCTATAGCTGAGGCATCCACAGCCACATTTTGATGATGATGACAAAAGGCATTTGCTGTTTTATGCCATTCACACTCTATAATTGCAGTCGATATTTCTGGAGGTAGGAAGTGGCGAACAGATTTGATGGAGGCAGTAAAAGGCAGTAATGACAGTGACTGCAAAAGAGGAATTGAATGGAGTAATCCTACAGACGCAATAAAATCTTGTGAGGCACTACTCCTAAAAAGATTGTCCATTTTAGAACTTGCCGTAACCTAGACCATCTTCATGGCCAAACTCTCCATCTTACCTGACATTTACAGTAAAAAAACAAAAAACTATGCCACATGCAGTATGTGAGCGTCTCCTTTTTTCCCATGCATATTATCTTCTCAGACAAAACACTATTTTTCTTTCACTGGTGACAAAGAAGAATCCCTAAGCCAGACCCTTTTAGTGTGCATCCATCTAATTCTGTGTTTTGCTAGACAGGGCAAAGAAGAATCTAGAGGCTACATCTTTAATAACGGCTTGGTAATATATCTGTTGAAGAGCTTGAATTATTACTATTTACCTTTCTTATCAATGACCAAAAGGGTTGCTCAATATGCCCTTTAAAAATGAGCCTTTCGGACTGTGAGTTATAGGAAAGGATTTGGAGAGTGCCACATTAATCAGCTAAGGTATGTGATAGAACTGGACACAAAGTCACCCAACTGTTAGTCGATTATCCGCTCCATTGCCTCGTGTTAACTCATTTGCATCGCTGACATTATGGTGAGGGATCCAATGAAGATAGGGCTTTTAGGTATAAAGCACCATTTTTAAAAAATAAGAAAGTGCTGATCCTAATCCCTCCCCCAGCGACTTCCTCTTGCACTTAAACCACTTATTTAAACACATCTCTGACTTTGACATGGGCCCGCATCGAGGCTTTGTCAGAGCTGCCACAGAGATAATTACGGCAAAATAAAAAGTGAGCTACTGCCTTAACAACAGCTATTCACATTTGAATGAAAGAGCGCACGGATACAAATGTTACATTGTTATGAAGCAACATTGTCGTGAATTTCACACAGAGCCTGACAATAACCAACCTGTCTCAAAAACACACTGAATTATCTGAATTTGAATATTTGAATTTCCTTTTGTGGATAAATAAGGTTGTTTGAATGGAAATGAAATCTGAAGTCCCGAGAAAAGACTGGAGAAATGAATAGGTTGTAAAATTTTGGACTTTTCAAGCAATCTTTGGAGTTTCTACCCTTAACAATAGAAGTAGGTTTAGAAAATGTGTGTGTATTTGGCTTCAATAGAAATTGCTCAACTTGGCTTTTAATCATTTTGCAGAATATCTTTCTAAAATTCATATGGTTACTTTTTTGAACTCTTACATTAAGTGTGATCCTAAAGAGTTACATTCTTCGTTATATTCAACCTTGATACAGTAATGATCTATTTTAGAGACAATGAGCTTTCCTTGTGCAATAATGGACAACAATAAAGTTTGGTAAAGCTTGAAGAACTAATTAGGGCCACTCTGGTTACATTCACTTGAGCTGGCCACCATACTAAATAGGCACATTAGGGATTAGGAGCCGGAAATAGACGAGCTGTCACTCACACTGCTTTTTAAATAACGCCACTGTGACACATTCTCATGCATTATTCAGTCTCACTTCAACAATATAGTTTACATTCTATTTACTGCATCAAACCTAGCCTCATGTGATACTACTAGGAATAGGCAGAAAGAGATGTCAGCTGCGATACCTCATTGCTTACATGTCGGCCAATACGAATGAAAGACAGCCAACAAATGCACAGAGAGCAGAGGAATCCCATGAGACCTGATATAATATATTACTTATTGTGTATAATTCCAATAGCCATCCATCTCCAGTTAGTCATTCTGCTTGCATCAGGCCTTTCACATTCATTATCATATCAGTTAACACGATTTAATGCAAATGGCTCCACCCAGAAGTAGTGCCTACATATCAATTACCGACAGAGTGTAGTGCATGACAAGAGTTATAGAAACACAGCAGAATTCAACTGCACCTGAGAGGAAGTGTGAGAATAAGAAAGGCAGGAAGGCTTAAAGTGTGAACACAAGTGGAGTATAATGTTGCGTCCCCCTTTGTTTATTGTCTCAAGGACTCTCTTGGCATTTTGCGGCTCTCTAAGCAGATGCCAACTTGAGAGGATCCTGAATCTCGAAATCAATGTTATTCCGGCAAATGGAGATAAAATAACCTACACTCAGAAACCCCTCCTGGCGAGTAGATTGCCACCCACTACTTGTACAGAGAGAAAATACACTCAAATCATTAAGTCTAGCAGCAGACGATCAATGATTGCATACAGATTCTGCTCATGCCATTTGAAGGGGTATTTACTTCACCATTATCTTGCTCTTTTCACCCTGATCATTGAAAAGAAACTTGCTTAAAATATACACTGTGTCTTCACTTTTTCCAGAGCCCATTCAGCCGAGTGCCTCCTAATATGCATACGGAGCACAAAGCACCGTTCACCAATTTTTTTTTTTTTTTTTCAATAACTTCTTCTCTTTATATGTCTGTCAGAGTTTATGAGATGCTTTATGGTGAGGGAGCCATTTTATGAATCCTTTGCGGTGCAACCGGTTTTCCCAGTGGGAGCACTAAAATATGAACCGCGGTCCCAGAGGGATACAGATAGCACTGGCTGGCAGTAGCAGCAGCAGCGCACTCTACACGTTTTATTTCACATAGAAAAGCAGTCAAGCTCACAATGACAATAATGCCTGTGGAGGGAGAATAGAGCTCATGAATAGGCAAGTCAGCAAGATGGAAATAATTTGCAAGAAAGTGAAACAACTGAATCTTGGTGTAGAATGAAGGGAGTTTTAAGTGTTTAAAAACCCTATTAAGTGCAGAGACTGTAGTTTGTTTAATGTGTTTAGTCAGGATTGAACCGTATCCAGGGCTAGACCAGCTTGGATCCCTCTTCCATACGGTTCACCAAGTCATCGGTAAATTAGAGCAGTTAGTACAGTCTGATATGGGAGATTTACAGTGCATGTAACTCATGCAGCTTACCATAAAGTGAGCTGGACCCTGAAGCAGCAAATACATGACAGAATTTACTGCTGATTTTGTGGGCCTATAGCCACTCCTCCCTGACCCGGGCCAGGTCGCTGTGACACCATCATACTGTCTCCCTGGTTCTCTCAGTACTTTCCACTATAATTAGCTTTGTAAAAGAAATACTGCTCTTTGCATTTCTCAGATCTTAATTAGAGGCAGAAAAACACAAAAACATTCTTGGGCCCATTTAATATTGTTGTTCAGGGTACAATAGTCTTGTTTCCACCACGGTCAGAGTACAGTTTATTTCAATATGGGACGGATACACCATAAAGGGATTACATTATTAAGGTAGTCTAATAATCATTCACATAATTACACACCTTATCCCTGTAGCTCAAAACACTTGCATTTGACTACGGGACCTTAACGTGACAGACTCACATTGAGCCCATAAATAAATAGAAAGTACCTTGTGTCATGCTTGACCTTTGTCTGTTTTTTGTTACTGTGAACCCACAACCCATATGGAGGCATAAAATATAGAGAGAATACGAACATGATGTTAAGAGCAAAGTGCAAAGCAGTCAATCAACCTCCTGCTGCACAAAGTAAATGCACCAAGCTGAAACAAAGCTGCTAGTCACCAAAAACATGTCTGTCCTTCTATGTCTAATTATTGTATTATGTTGGTGTACAACTGCTAAATTTAGCTCTATAGGCCCACACAGTTTTAAGAAATATTTGGATCTGCAGTGCTTTTAAGCAACGACCTAAGCTTGTATCTGTGTTGAGTGCTGAGGCGCAGAATGCGACCACAGAGGGGTAGAGTAGTAGAGAGCCTGGAAAGTTTACAGTATACTACAACCATCCTCGTCAGACAAAGCACATGCCAATCTCTAAATCAACAAAAAGGAACGAGTGATGAGCAGCAAAGCAATACAAAGAAAAAACTTCTAAATAGCATTTTAAAGCCAGAAGGTATAAAATTGTCTTGTCTCTTAAATAAATCTTTGTAAATCTGCCAAGAAAGTATGCATTAGTAAGCCGTAACTTTATCCATCATTTGCAGTAAGATGTAAACTCTTGTATTTATGCTAGCTCCAAATAGTCTTTATGCCCTTCTCTCCATTTACAGTCTGCAACACTGCCTCGTTCAGTGGTGTAAACTTTGACCAGTCCAGTCCTGAAGTTGGACGTGCAGTGTCCAAACTTTAGTTTAGAACATGGTTATTTCAAATATTTATGTTATATAAAATGCTTGATATGTGCGGATGAGTTCATTAGTCTGCACAAGTGAACACATTTGCAGAAGTTCTTTTTCTCTATGCATCTTTAGACTTTACATATGGTATGTCTAATGTATGCATTTATTCATTTGAATCTTGGACCGGAAAATTGTATAGAAACATATTTTTTGGGCCCTGTTCCTTGCTGTTCTCTGGGTTTGGTAAAGTGTACACTTTTAGGTCCTCGATACATATAAATGAGATCGAAAAGCTATGTGTTAAATATAGCCACAGATGCTAGGAGTTGAGGTGAGAGAGTTTAGGTGAGGTGAGAGTGTGACTGGTGCACTTTGAGCAGAAAAGTTAAAGAAAAGCAACACTTTCTTTGTTATATCTCATTTTGCTAACTCCTTTTGAGCCAGTTATGTGTTTGAACAAGGCTAATTTATGCTGCAAAGATGCTTATTGTGGTGTTTAACTGCAGTGCCCTTTTACAAGCTGTGCTATTATGCTTCTAGTGATTAGCCATGGCTTCTAACCTGTGCAATAACTCACCTGTATGTAACTATTTCACTGCCATTCAGGGTACAGCTTCAATTATGTTTTTAAGCAACATAAAAGCCCTCTTGGCTGTCCCATTAAAGTGACACTAATTAGACAGAAACTCCAACCCAATGTCGGGGCTGTATTTTTATACCTACACATTACCTGCATGTGTGGGTGAGAGTAGCCGCAACAGAAAAGTGCCGGTCAAGTGGCACGCTCCAGTTGGACTTTAGACACAAGCCATTCCACAGTGTCTCCATCATTCATATTAATTCTACCCCTTTTACTGCATTGAATAGACATAAAGGGCAGCCGACCGCTTCCATAAATAACTATTCAATTAATTATTATATTGTAAAAGCTTAAGTTATTGGTAGTTAAATATGAGCACTTCTTTGAGACACTAAGTCATAGTAATTATCTGTGTGAGCCGAGGAAACACAATGCAGGTTTTCGTTTGGACACTACAGCTGTCCATTGCACTAATTAGTTTATTTCTGTGATGCAAGGTGTTTTAATTAGCCATTGCTTCTCTCTACATGCTTCAGTGAACCAACTGTTACTCAAAATTGGCAAACATACTGTACATCTCAAGAGAATAAACCACCAACCACTCTATTGCTTAGCACTATTATGTGTGGTCTAGTGTTACCATCATTTCCAAACAATGAAAAAAAACACATCATTACTACAGAAATGTGTTATTTTTTATAGCCAAACAGTCAATAAAAGCTCTGGATGTTTTTGAAAAACAAGCCCATGAGCGATAGTATATGACACCATACGACAGAAGCCTGTGAAGAGGGTCCAACTCCAGCTTTTGAGCGGATAAAGGCTGACAAGTACAGAGTAACAACATATCCGCTGTAAACACTGCAAAAAGAGTCAATATTCAAGATTTAGTAAACCACCTCTCGCCAAACCAGCACCGCACTCATTCAAAGTTCATATTTACAAAGTTCTAGTTACAAATTACACGCTGTCACAGATCGTCACCTTTAGCAAAAATGATGCTACAAACTGGGGCTGAACCGCATTTGCAATTAAATCACAATATTAAAAAAACAAGATTTTCAAAACGCAGAGGTAGCAATTATTGGCCATGTGACACAAGTTGTGTCTCTGAAAGATGTATTTTGCTGTATTTCTGAACATGCAGGGTCGGATCTAAGAATGTTGTGGCCCATGGGCTATCATATTTTTGAGGCCCCTTTAGGATAATCTGGGGGCCCTAATCTCCTGTCATATTTCCTTAGTTAATTTTTTTTTCCCCTTTACTAAAAAGGAAATGCAGTTTTCTCTTTAAAACAGGTGCTAAATCAGAACAAAAGTAGGACTGTCATTGACTGCACCAAAAGGATTCATCAGCCATTATGAAGATAAGACAGAACAGAGACCGCACAGCCAAATCCAGTCCTGTAATTTAAACGGTTAAAATAAAATATGTCATTCATGCATCTAAATAACATAAAGGCCAGGCCAAATAAGAAATTTCCAAAGTCATTCAGCGATAATACTACAAACTTACCAACATAAAACCCAGCCAACAACAGTGAACTCGATTTATTAACAGCTGTTTTAGATATTTCTTGTGTTATGTTTTACTTTCCTTTTAACCACGTATGTAAAATCAATGGAAAACAGTGAACTCTAGGCAGAGCCAGGGCAATGTCTCTGAAACCACCATGTTATCCTATTGAGCTAAACAGTATGTGGAACAACAGGGATGTCCAATGGCTTACGTTTATACCACCACACACCATACATCTTTATTAATTTGTAATATAGCAAGTGTTTCCTAAAAATAGTTACAATCTTAAATGTAAATGTAATGATATTGGCAGTAGACATGCTGCCAGGAGAAAAGAAAATACAGAGTTAGAGTGCCTGGCTCGTCAGCTTTCCTACAGCACGTAAACCAGTGGTTTTATTATTATTTTTACATCCACAGTGGATCACGAGTCACTACACACACAAACACACAGAGTAAGCTGGCTTTGGGGCCAGACAAGGGTTAGAGGTGACAAACAGCCAAAGCAGAGAGCGACATTGTGCTTAGAAGCTAAATGATGACAGAGCTATACATGTGGAGGTCAGTGTCTTTGACTGTATAAATTAAGGTTATTACATCAAATAAGCTGTGGCGTAATGTCCTGGCTGACCGTCTCTGACCTCAAGACAATGTTTGAAGATTTGTTTTGTGTAAGTTGTAACCTTTCTAAGTTTAGCATTCATGCCTTTGAGCTGGTGATTCTTTTATGTTAGCTTGGAGAAACGTTTATTACCTATTGAACGTGAAAATCTTCACCAAGATCAATTTAATTTTTCTACTCTGAATAGACATAAAAAGTCAGTTTTAGTTCTTTTGAATGACACATTTTTAAAGATTGTCATTCAACATGTACATTCAGCTGCAGATATGGACTTTTGATTAAGGTTCCACTCTTCAATCAATTGCTTTTTAGGCAAAGATCATAAAAGACAAACCCCTCGGAGACGTTGTTGTGTTACAGCCACAAAGTGCAGTTTTTTAGCCTTCTTTTGACATTTGAGCATGTTCTTTCTTCTGTGTTCCTGCCACAAGAAAAAAAAAAGTGTTTTCTGTTCTGGCATTACAAGTCATTTTGTGAGTGATAGATGCGTGTACATGAAAGCTGTGGCTGCGGGACTGAAAGGCTAAACATACATATTGACTTGACAAATTGAGGCCAAGACAAAATAAAAGTTCAGCTTGCAGATTTCCCATGCGTTAATGCAAGAGAAATAACATCTTTGAAAAACTCATCTCTGTCTACTCCATAACAACGCAGGACTCAAGAAGTGATGCTGTTGGTGTTCAATAGATTTTTCCCTTAAGGCCGCCCTAATACCCTATCATGAATGTTGCATCAGGCTCATAACTTTTCACACTAATGAATGTGCACTTGACAGTCAGATGCATTCTTCTTTACAAGGGCATATTCCCGCAATGCCTGACTTGTTCATTAAAAGAGAGAAAGAAAACTGAAGATTATCAATAGCAGTTGCATATCTGATCTTATTCAAAATAATACAGCCCAATGTGATAACAAAAAACGGTCCATTCTTATTAAAATCTCACTGCATTTTGTCTTGGTGTTTGTTTTAAGACCATTTTCTCTTTCACAGAGTATAATTTCTCCTGGGACCCACAAGCTGCTGCTATCTCAGCTGTGTTTACTAATCTTCCCTCGACACCAATTTCTCAGCCCCACAAAGTTAATACTGGTCCTATGTAAATAGCCTTATCTCATAAAGTCTAGTTATCCCCTAACTGCGTCTGCCTGTTGTGATACAGTACAAACACAGGGGGATTACAAAAAAGACTTTCCACTATGAGTATGGACTAAAGGTTGCTCACTTTAAATAACAGTGAAAATGTCAAGGTGCAAGAAAGGGACAGAGGAGTCACTGCACGGCCACGGTCAGATAAATACCACGAGTGCAAAATTCGAAGCACGAGGACATCATAAATTCAAGTGTTTTGAAGATGATCGATAAAGAGCTGATCCTATTTTCCTGTAGTGTTCACATTACAGTACCTACTTCACTCCACCTGTGCGCGTCAGTTTCTCTCAGGACCTCGGATGGCTGTAAATGCCACGGCAGTAGTTTTTAATTAAACCCAAAGGGAAAAGTATTAATTATCCCTTCGCCTGTCGTGAATTGGCTGGTGGCTGGGCGCTACATTCTCACTTGAATGCTGATGATGTGAAGGTGAACGGGGGGCAAGTATAAGAGTCGAGGATTAAAGTCGGGATATATCAAGTTCAGAATTCTATTTGGACAGACGCCTCGAGGAAAGGAGAGGGCTTGAAGGAGATACATCAAAATCGGAAGTTGGCAGCCTTTCAAAACTAGCCCCATTCATCTCACCTGGACACATTCATACATGTTTTCAGATTATTACATTTATTATTTCATGTTTAGCTACAATATGGTCTTTTATCCATCTTTGATTATCACAACTATATCATAGCTAATTGCTACTGTAATGCTTAAATACATTGAATGTCAGACTATGAGTTAAATAAACTTAGAAAATACATTTGAAATCTTGAGTCTGTGACATTAAACAAAGTTTATTCTCTTCTGAATATGGAACCATGCCTAAATAGCTTTTCTTTTTTTGTTGCTACAGTTCAAAAACTTGCTTCAAATATGTAGGCTTTATGTTCTATGGAAACACAACTGAGGCCATTTTATACAAACATTTTCTGGAAAAATATCACATACCTTTTGATAATTGTCTGATAATTAGTTGAGTTATTCAAGTTTTCAATACATTTAGCTAGTCAAGGAGGCAAGGTGTCATGTGCACCGCAGTAATTGATGGAGGTGATTAATATAAAAACAGTTCTTGCTTTATGGATCACTCTGCCACATCAGGTGTTTAGGTACATTTGTATGCATCCTGGAGTAAGAAATCAATAATAACCATTCAGTATATTTAGAATACATAATTCAGTCCACTGTACTTTAACTCATCCCATGTGTGCAAGGACCAATTAGGTGAAGGTTTGTATTAAGGAGTGATTTCATTCTCATTACTATTGGATAGATAGTTAGAGGAGCATCCTAATTACGCTGCACACATTTATAGCGCCGCAGCAGAGGGACCACTGCACCGCCACCACCGCTGATGTTTCTGCTGAGAAGCTGAAACAGCACTCTTCCCTTTGTCAGTTCCCTGTAGGTATTTGTTAATGCAGAGATGGAGGAGCACCTTATAAACTATGCATGCCATCTCCCTCTGGCAACCACCAGAAGTGACAATAATGGCAGGAAAATGCTGGTTTCCATTAGCCCTCTGAGGATGGTTAACATAAAATTATTCTTAAGGATAGTGGGAAGCAGACAAAACTGGGATGTGCTCTTCATTACGGCAGATGTATAATAAGCACTGGACATCTCTGTAAGATGATTTTAACATAGATGCCCACTTTAAACCTCTGACACAAACAAAAACCTTATTTATTAAGCAAGAAAGACCAGGAAAACCAATGAGACGTAGCTCAGTCTGCTGTTTTTCATCAAAAAATAATAAAGACACAAAATAGAGATGCATTACAAAAGAGTGAGTGGAGAGAAGGCACTCACCCCGCAGGAGGTCCGAGCTGGCGTAAGGTGAACTGTACGTCCGGAACAGCATCCAGTCAAAGTCATCCTCCTCCCCCTGGGTGAAGTCACAGAGGTTAGGGTCGGAGTCCTCTTCAAATGTGCAGCCTGCCGCTGTAGACAGAAACAGGAAAATGTGAATAATTGTGGTTAATGAATGAAACATTGGGCCTTTCTTTGCCATTCACTTTCACAGATTGATTAATCTCATAGATGACTGCCCTTCATTGAAAAGAAAATGAAGATTTACAGCCGTTTCTTCAATTATTGTAAAATATGCAGTCATAAAGTCTCAGCAAAAGTTACAATGACCACATCTCAACCCCTTCCTTACCAAGGCAGTGACTAGTGCTTGCTATAATTGAAACATGTCAACAGCATTGTCTTTGAACTGCTGCCTGAATCCAGAATTGTATTGTGTTTATTAGAAAACTCCTGCAAATAAGCAGGAGTCTATGCCATCAGGAAAATGCTTTGATGTGATTTTACACAAAACACTGCAGCCTTTAAATTGGTTTGAATGGACCATGGCCTGAATGCCCTTTTGATGTTCAAATGGCACCAAATGAAATGTTTTCTCACATGGACCTGGGCAAAAACAAATCAGGCAACCCACTATAATTTTCAGAGGCATACACAAAAGACCACAAGCCCTGGCAAAAGCAATAATTGCCCCCCAGTCTAAAGAGAACATAGCAAACAAGACTAAACATCCCAAAGCATGTTCACAAAAGACATACACAAATGGGAATAACATTTCAGAAAAGTGGGCACCCTGGGGAATGTAGTCATTATCATAATACCTCACAACCTGCAATACCAAACGCCAAAAAGCAAATTTTTTCAAATTATATTTAATAGCGATGGCTTTAATGGCTCTTGGGTCCTGAATAATGTTCTCCAGGCGTTGCTCTCTGCATCTGTTGCCATATTTCACATTAGGATGTCTGTGAGATTACAGGCTAACAGTGGACTGTTTGTACAGGCCAGTCATGAGCTAGAGCTAAAATAATTAGAGCAGGACCGCATGAAAGTCGGCATGATAATGACAGATCCTGAAGGTGACCCCTGTGATCCACAGCTTTATTACTCTTCATTCTTTTTTGCTAATCTGCCATTAAACACAAATGACTCTATATGATAGGCTGCAGACAAAAACATGTCAGATTTCATTGTGCTGAGGATTCATGATTCTCGTTTTACTACTGACATCCACAGCTTCCAGTCAGTGATAGGTCATAGAGACCCCTGGAATGGTTGGCTCTAGTAAATGAAGGACAATAGAAAGACATTCAAAGGAAGAGTATCAATTTTCATTTCTTCAACAATGCAGTGCCTGTGACAAAGCAACACAACATTACACTTGACTTTACTTTGTAAACCATATTTTACTAACAACTAGCTACTAGCATGTCAATTCTGCCAGTAAGAAAAAATGTATTTAAGCTGATTAAAACAGTTTGATAACTAACAGTTTGATAAACAAAAAATCACAGAAAGAGACACCATTGCTACAAAACTGACAATGAGTGTAAGCTTTAGGGAATCTTCTGGCTTTACTTAAGCACATTTTCTATGTTTAAATTTAGTAGTATTTTTATTATATTAGCATCACAATGCACTTTTACTCTTGCATGCCCCTTCAGTCAAACCAGTTAAAACCGTAGGTCATACTCTTTGGTTTAAATGTTCTGGCTGGATCAAGTGTTAGACTGCCTCCAGATGGTGCATTCACAGCCACACAAACACCTTGGTGCCCTTGCCGTGGGCTATAACTAATACATTACTCCTGCACATACAGTAATAATACAATAGCATGGAGCATGTATATGTTAGTGTACGCTTGCCCCATTGGGTGATAGTATCAATCCAGAGCACAAGGAGTGGTGCTTTCTCCCTCTAGGTTTGATTTATTGCCCCATGTTGGGCTGTTACAGCACAGATCTGCTGCTGGGGCGAGGGGTTAATTGTCCTGCACTGGGGTCTATTTCTAATAGAACAGCCAGAGATATGGGACCTGACACATCCAAACGCTGGCACTATATTATTCCCTGCTGTTTCCGTAAATGAAGCCTGCAGACTTCTGCCTACAAAGTCTCATCATCCAGAAGACGGAAGCCAGGATTGGCCAGAGCTGCCCGGTAATGTCATCTCCTCCAAAGGCACCCGCGAGATCAAACTCATCTATCACGACAAAAACACTCCCACCTCTGCTTCTTCTGGTGGACTATGGGGTCAGTACATTGTCAGCCGCCAT
Organism: Neodontobutis hainanensis; assembly: GCA_024349245.1. Classification (NCBI taxonomy): domain Eukaryota; kingdom Metazoa; phylum Chordata; class Actinopteri; order Gobiiformes; family Odontobutidae; genus Neodontobutis; species Neodontobutis hainanensis. The sequence continues at coordinate 9,375,962 of JALDNG010000004.1, forward strand.
TTTTTATCTGAATAATTACAGCATAATTTAGTGCAATGGCCAGTGTTAAGTGAGACATTGCCAAGGTTTGCAGCTAATTGAAGACATGATTTATAGTTTCAGATGGTATCTTTGTGGAGGTACAGTTCATTCTTTTCACATACGTACATATTCATTGAAATATCGGTTTGCTTAGTGTGAATAGAGAACAGAAAACTAAGATCATGGCATTTTACCATGCACATATTTGTCTCAAGATTAGTTTAAATATGTTACATGTGCTCCTAAGCTTTTCTTAGTGTTACATGTAGCCCTTCATTTTGGATTCGGCATCTCTTCTGTTTCCTTGTATAATCCCTTGCCTTGCCATCTAATGAGGGTGTCAGATATGCACAGTGAACAATGTCGGAGTCTCTGTTTATCCCCTTTATTTGCATAAGTTTTAAGCATAAGCTTGCTGGCCTATAAGCTCATTAAGGTGCTACTTCTCCATCAACTTTCACGTAAATAAATCAACACAGCCCAACCTAGAGGTAGTAAAATTAAAGAGCAGCCTGCTTCCTGTCCCAATGTGTCAGCGCTAACTAAGATGTTGCTGATGTTTTGTCATGACCGCCTGTATCAAAGGCGACTATCATCAAAGTGAGATCTACAAAACTGAACAGTGTTCTTTTTTGCTATTTCAAAGAAAATATGACCACTATTAAATATAAAATATAACCCTTTGATCTAAAACAGTGCCAATATTTTCACTGCATTTTAAAAGACTGGGTGTAGAGAATGAGCTGAGTTAAGCAGCCAAGCTCATCACCACAGGCCAGAAAGAGTACAAAGATCATAAATGCAGATATAGTATTATGTATATAATATTAAGATGAAAAGCTAATGATGCAATGTTCTGCAAAACCCTACGTCCACATTTCTCCAGCTCTTCTTATATGCAGTACTTTTAGGTTAATGTTTGTAATCAATCCCAGTACATGTTGGTTCTATAATTGTCTGAGAGCTTATCAACCAATCAAAAACATTCCTACATGTAATCAATTGAATCAAATCAACCTAAAGAATGGAGTAAACGGGATTTCCATCGTGTGAGAATTGTAAAGGAAATCATCAATGCACATTATACTGCTTAGAGGTATGTTTTAGTTTTGACTTGCTTTAAACAATTGAATTTATAAAAACATACAAAAATGCAATTCACTTTTAGCCTCCGTGGTCCTTTGTAGGTAAACTGAAGACGTCACACCAACAACAAGACATCCTCATAGGTCGCGGACCTCCAGTTTGAGCTGCAATAACTCCATCTATTGGTACAGTTATAGACTATTTGTACATACTTTTTTGATAACAGTAACAATAATACAACAGAAATAAACTGAATAAACCTAAAACTTCAATACTAACCAGACGGAAGATTTATCAAAAATAAAACATCCGACATGTGCCACCCCTCTCATTCAGTGAGTTAGTATATGTGCAGGAATGAGTCTGTGTTCATTTTAAAGGTCTGCCACTTACTTCCAATTGACTGCTTCCTGTAGAGTCCTTCATGGTGCTTTTGACCCAAGCTACATAATCAGTAAAGTGCTGTTATTTGGACTAAATGCTACAATCAATGACTGAGCGGGTGTTTCTGCACTCAAAGGTGTCCACATTTAAGAAGACCATTTAAGGTTTTTTTGTTTGTTTTTTTAGAAAATGTACTCTCACTGCTTTTAAGGTGAAGAATATGATTGATGAAAGAATGTGACAAAATATTCTATTGATGGGAACAGTGTGACCAAAGCTTGATTACAAACAAAAAACAAACACAAACTTTCATCCACCACTAAATGTGCAGATTTTAATTCAAGAAGTCTAATGTTTTATTATCAGCGTGACTTTATTTGAAAAATATATAAATAAATGCATGCACAGGTTTACTCTCCTGAAGGCCTTAAAATAATATCATACAGGTATGATCTTGGCCTCATAAAAACAACTCAAATGTCACACCAAACCACTCGCAATAAATATGATGTGAGAAGCAATTCAAAAGCTTTACTTTAATGTCAACTCTTATCCCTGTCCTTAATTATATGACAGGTAATGAACACAAACAAATCAGTGCAGCCCCTTGAAAGTGGATTTTTCTTTTTATCAGCATCAACAAACGGGAGGCAAAGTATTCTAAGAAAACAATTGATATTAGAACCCCACTCGACACAAAAGCCTCTTCTTCGTCGGAGGCTTACTGAAGGTGCAGATTCGGGGAGGAGAGGATGCTGATTTGCATTGCGGTGTGCGGCTCGATGCATCAGCAGGAGACAGGTATATTTATTCTCTATACTGAGGTTCTCCTCCCCAGCACTCCCTCGGCTGCCTCTGAAAGCCATCCATCCCCGCACCTGAATACGCAATGAAATCATCTGGCTGCCTCCCGGGGCATTAATAACTCAACCCTGGTGGCTGGATAGGCCTGGTCACACAGACAGGCCTAGGAAACAGATTGAGAGAGGAAGGCACTGGTAGATGCCTGGGCTTCGGGGTACTCTAAACTGAAATGTGCGGATAACAGAGCTTCTGGAGTGGGATAAAAAAATACATTTAAAAAAATGAACGGTAGATGCTGAGTTCAAGAATTATACTGACAAAGACACAAAGGAACATGTAATCTAAGAAGTGCATTCACTCATTTTATTGTATTGTCATCTTGTGACAAATGTGAATTCTCAGTAATGCACTCATAAAAAAGGTGTCTCAGATGTCAACCGTATAAAAGTCTAAATGTTTTTCTTCCAATTTCAGATTTTCATACTATTTTGAGGGCAACACAAAGGGAAACAAGGACACCGAGACAAAAGCAATGTGAGATTGTTGTCTGCAGTCTCTCTTCACAAAGTGAAAAAATAAAAAATAACATCAATTATTCCACTTCGAGGCTCCTGTGGGTTTCAGGTAGGGGGTCGAGAAATCTCAGTTCACACAGCTGATAGGCAGCTACTTTTAATTATACTTTTTCAGAATGTTTTCACTCGTCTATTTTGAGGTGATGGCTTTTATTAGATCTGACTGGGTGTTGCTGGAGCCTCTCCTCATGGCAAACGTTCATCTTCAGTTCAACACAGTCACTTTCCAATTCCTCTACAGCTACTTCTGCAGATGCCAGAAAGTGGATCGTGATGCCGAGCCAATCCAAAGCCTCTTGTAACACGTCGCTTTAATAAGCAGTGGACCTCTTGTGTCTGATGGCTCCCTCTTCAACATCTGTTTAGTGTAGTTTTGAAAAAAAAAAAAAAAAAAGACTTGAGACTAAAACCCAAAGGGGAGGACTAGACAAAGTAAAACAAATAGTGTCGATTCGGTGCATGTATCTGCATAATCTTGGTCCTCATAGTGTGCAATATTTTTTGTTTACGCCTACATCTGTTCAATTCATCTGGAACAGTCTAATTTTTGAATCAACCTTCAAAGTACCATGTGAACAACAAGGGATATGCAAGGACACAATTCTTCTTTGTAATTACTGCCCAGCTCTCTTCTCATGTAAATTATATTTAATGGCCTAAATATGGGCTCAAAGATTAAGCAAGGCAAGGCAATTTTATTTATATAGCAAATTCATACACTGGGTAACTCAAAGTGCTTTACAGAAATAAAAGACAATTTACAAGATTTAGATTTAGAGACATAAGAAAAATTAAAAGCATTATAAAAGAAGAGTGCAGATAAAAAACATTTTAAGTTGTAGTGTAGGCGGAGCTAAAAAGGAAGGTTTTTAACCTCCCCTTAAACATTGTTAAAGTTGAGGCTGTTCCAGGTTTTTGCTGCATGAAACTTAAACACTGCTTCACCCTGTTTAGTTCTAACTCTGGGCACGAGCAGAAGGCCTGTCCCAGATGTTCTTAGAGTCCGAGGAGGCTCATAAGCTACTAGCATTTCAAAAATATATTCTGGTGCTAAACCATTTAGAGACTTGTAAACTAGCAGTGCTGTTTTAAAGTCTATTCTCTGAGCAACAGGAAGCCAGTGCAGAGATTTTAAAACTGGACTGATGTGGTTGTACTTCCTGGCGTTGGTTAGAACCCGAGCAGCAGCGTTCTGAATAAGCTGCAGCTGTCTTAACCCTCGTTTTGAGAGACCGGTGAGCAGGTCATTACAGTAATCTAACCTGCTGCAGATAAAAGCATGAATAAGTTTCTCTAAGTCTGGTTGAGACATTATCCCTTTGACTCTGGAAATGTTTTTAAGGTGATAAAATGCAGATGATGTAATTGACTTAATGTAACTGTGGAAATTTAAGTCTGAGTCCATGATGACCCCTAGATTTCTAACCTGGTTTTTAGATTTTAGAGAAAGAGACTCGAGGTGAACATTAACATAGTACAATGTCAATTAGCCAGTATTGTGGTGTTAAAACTTGAATTTACATGGTGCAAACTGTTGTATATATGAATGCTTATGCTTTTGCAGCTTGCCTGTGGTGGACGGCATTATTACAAACCTAGTTCCTGGTTCAGCTACAGGTCATTTGTGTATTTTCAGGGTTAATTCAAATGTCAAGGATTGCATCTTATGTCTACAGTTACGTAGAGGAAACCAATCTCCGGCAAATACTAAGTAAACAAACTCTGCTTCACTCATTTCAGAACGCAGCTGACCTCAACTGCAGACAGATCCTAACCTGCTGAGCGACTCCCCTGGACTGTGTAGACTAATCAGTGTGCCTGTAGCATCATGACTAGCATCATGACCCAAAAGAAAACAGGTGTTGATCAACTACACTAAACTTCACAACCAGGGACCCGCACCATTCTACAGCCTGTCAATTACTCCAACACAAAGGCAGCCAATTGCTGTCACCAAAATCCGCAGCCTTTCAACTGCACTAACCCACATATACAAACCCACACAAAGAGGGAAAGAAGGAAGGGCGTATTTCACTTGACTATGCCTCTTCTTGCAGTCATTGTTTCTGATGGTGCACACACAACAGCGGCTTTCTATTACTTTATACTTTTGGTTCAATGAGGATGAGACAGCAATGCTAGAAAACTATTCTGCTGAGGGTTAGAAACATTGTTTCTGACTTGGGATTTCTTTCAAAGACATTTTAATACTCCACTGAAGCTGCACATATCTCTTAATTACAGCAGTGATCTCTCATTTTAATTAGCATTCAGGCAAGAACAACTTTAAATAATCTTGTGTTGATACAATTTAGTAGTCAGTATAGTTTCAGACTCTATAAAAGAAAAGTGGGAAGACTGAAGAATTCTATTAAATGAAATTCTTACCTATAAACCTCACAATACAGTTTAAACTGGGTAATGCTTACTGTTATTAAAATCATGTTTTCAGCACATTAGAGACTGAAGCAGCTGAGTAGCCAGTGTTTCAGGTTATCATAAAAGAAAAATAAACAAACAACTAACATTACTGCTGTATACCATGCAAACATGTTAAAGCTACGATATCAGAAGTGAGTAAACAGCAAGATACAAAATGTCACACAACCGAAACACACTGTTAATGTAAAGTCAAAGAACAGGATGCAAAAAATGTTCTTGTCACAAAGCAGTAGCTCGGCAGTAGCTCAGTGGGTAGAGCAGTCATCCTTCAACCGGAAGGTAGGTGGTTCGATTCCGCTCTCCCCACAGTTCATACTGTCGTTGTGTCCTTGGGCAAGACACTTAACCCACCTTTCCTCCAGTGGCTGTAACACTGGTAATTACTGTAGAACAATGAAAGTCGCTTTGGATAAAAGCGTCTGCTAAATGAATAAATGTAAATGCCTATTGACATGTGAGCAGCATTTCAATAAGTCTCAGCATACACTTAATTAGTCCAAAATCTATTAGCCTACTGAATGGCAAGTTTTTGTACTGCATAATTTCATTCTGTAGGCTATATATTAGGAGACAAATGAACAAACTTTCTGTCACTTTTAATAGTATCCATTTGTTCTCTGCACATTTAATTGTAATATTTGGGGAATGTGAATAGCAAGAAATTGTGTCAAAATTTTAAAGTAGCAGGACTACCTCTCACCACTTTGCAAATCAAACCTACAACTCTCTACATTCTTGAGCATGGTTCAGAATTAGTCATGCTTAAGAAAAGGTCAAATCCTTCTAGCGCATCCCCCTTTTCAACAGTTTACTGATGTCAATCCAGCTTTAAACCCACTTTCTGGGCACCCACCGAGGTTAGACCCTCACCTGACCATCTCCAAACATCCGGCTGCTCTCCTTTGGCCTGCAGTGGACATACTTCCTGGTGCAGCTGCCACCTGCCCAGTCATGAGCTTTTTTGCATCAATCCTTGACGCTGGTGCCAAGTGGCCAGTGCAGTGTGTGCTCATGATCTGCATGCTTGGATTTCCTTGAGAATTCATTTAGAAGCGTGATGTTTGCCACTGAGTGCCGACACGGTGCTGACGGGACACCATTCAAACAAAGACGGACGTGTAGAGAAACAGAAATAGACATTAAGCAATCACACAGCAGGTTGCACTTTCACACTCAGTACAAAGAGAGATGGAGACAGAGGCGTGAAATACAGCCAACTGCCCTCGCTGTCATAGCACATAAACCTGCCCACTTTGTTAATTCTTATTCATTTCTCTATAAGAGTTCAACCCAGGAGTGATTAAACTGACCTCAACTCTAAAAAGCCTCTGTTAAATGTCGCTGTCTGCTTTTAACTGCGATTAGTTTTGTACTCTGCTACATAACCTCTGCTGAACTTGTCCTCCTTCTCTCATGTCTAGACATAAAAAGATACAGACTGAAAGGCTACTGGACTCTGTTAGTACAGCTGGCCCTTACTTGGAATGTGTTAAAAAAGCAAATGCCAAACATAGTAATGATGAGCTCCACACACAGTAGGTAAATGAGCATGTCCCATGTAGACATTTGGTCCTGCTGTATATTTTCAAATATTATGAAAAAGCACAGTATTTCCATGTGTCTCCTGGGGTCTAATCAGTGAGTGTCTGCCATTGACGCACAGAGAACGAAAAGAGAAGATTGCAAAGTGCACAGCTGATTGTGAGCTTTACCAATGGGACAAGGACAGCAGCATGTTCCAGCCACGTTTAGCCGCGTGAAGACGGCAGGAACAAAAAGCCTTATTTAAAGTGATTAGCCACACCTCAGTCCCAGCACTTTGAAGAAAGACTTGCAGCTCTTCCAGAGGAAATACAATACTGAGCAAATTTACTTTCTCTTTCTCTGCCTATTTGTTACCTTATTTACATGAAAACCTGATTCACAGCTTGAAAAAAAGAGTGACTGTATTCACTGAGGCTTAACAGAAGAGCAACTAGCTTGAGGTCAATACATATTTTTTTTTTCAATACATTACTTCAAAGCTCTTTTGACATTTTTTCTTTAAAAACACCATTACTGTGTTATTGTAAAAGCTTTTTTTTTATCTCAGTGCATTTTTTGAACTTAAGTGAAATTGCATTGGAGGTGCCACAGACACTTGGATCTGATCTGACCAATAGGGGTCAGTATTTGAAGCAATAGGTCTTGAATGAAGAAAGCTGGCAAAAGACAGACATTAGGAAGATAATTAAACTACTGGCCCATCGTGAGACAGGTAAGATGGAAAAATGGAAGCACAAAACACCTCTTGGCTCTACAAAAATCATACTATCTGAGTGAGAGTTCTGAGTGAGAAACTAGGAGAGGGAAAAATAATTGTTTTTCCAATGCATTGTCGTTATCTTTAAAGCAATTCTGAATCGATTCAGAAAAGCTAATCATCGGAATTTAAAAAAGGACTATTATATTGTTAAAGTTTGCCTCATACATGCCGTTGTCACATATTGTGCAGCCTTGTCAGAGCATAATAACCGTGTTTGTTTTATCTAGAATACTACACATTAATTGTCCGATCCATGTTTTAGTAGACTGGCCAGCCAGAGTGCTTTCTCATTGAATTACACAGAGAAATACGTCTGGGATTGTCCAGTCTGCTCCTGCTCTTTCTACCCAATCGTAGCGAAGGAGGAAAGAATTTTTTAAACCAAAACAGTCAAGATGTCTGCTGTATCAGAGGAATTGTTTGATACTGCACTTACTTCTGTTCTTAAAGACCTGGACATGTCTTTAAAACCAGAGCAACTTCTCTCCCACTAGCCATGCTGGTGTTCCCTGTGGTTTGTTGACAACTGGAATCAGACGGTTGCTTTCCTTACATCACATTTGTGGTTTCTCTGATTGGTTTACTCAGCGAACACTAGTTCCGCCTATGGTCCCACCTTAAGATCCAGTTCAAACCCCCACAATCCCCCAAAAAAGAGTACAAGACTTCAGCTCCAGAGGCACGGTGTTTATGTCATTAGCTGTCAGGAGCATGCATATAAAGATACTGAGTGCTCAACTGGATCACGTCAAGCAAGCTGAAATTACAGGTGTGCTTCATGGACAGAAAGGGCTACAACAGCAAATAAAAAAAGTAATGTCAGAGGCATTCTGATTTGCTTTGGATTTTATTCTAACGCCAACACGTTTTGACTTAATTAGTCTTCATCAGGGTATTGAACAGGACAGGTGTGTGAACATTTTATAAGTAGTCATGTCATGTGACCTCTAAAGCATTTTATTCAAACTGTTATGTTAAGTGTGTTTAAAAACATGTCACGGTTGACCGGTTCTCCTCCAACATTTCGCAAAGCATAATGGTCTATTTGACCGTCTAGTGACCACTGCTGCTCACCACTTTTACTAATGCATTGTGGGAAACTTTGAGTGCACTACATTTCGATCACTAGACATTCGGACACCACTACAAAATGGCGTAATCACTATATAGTGCACTATATAGTGATTAATGTGTTCATTCGGACACTGACTGGACACATACGAGTGCCTCGGACATCCATCTTTATTTGCATACTACAGTAAATTTTATATTATTTCGGCTTCAAGTCTGTCAATAATAAGCTTGAAAATGAACAGATACATTTTTTTGTTAGACTTTATTAATTAAAAGCTCATATGTAGTATATGTAATGGCTTAAGATGCCTCACTGCCTCGTTTCTGAATCAAATTGTGGGCTGCCTAAAGATTCCTATCCCTGGTAGAAACAGATCAGCACTGGTCTTTCGATCACAGCGTCTGTTTCTCAGCTGATCACTATTTCTCTCCTCACCAATGAAAAGTGATTCCAGGAAACTGGGTGTAGCTTGTATCATGATGCCCTGTGTGCGTTGTGATGAGTTTCTCATGTGCACAGAAAGGAAATTACAATGTGTCAATGCAAAAAAACTCCCTGCTATTGCTTACAGTGCACTGACAACCAGCAGGCTGTCTGAAACATGACGTGTTTTTAGTCCCACAGTCTATGTCTCTGTGAACCACAAGAAACTCTAGATGAAAGAATGAGATGACGTAGCATCTTCAATTTATTATGTGTTAAATATTGGAACATATTTTTGTGAAATCATCACAATTTCCAACTCAAGAAATGCTCAAGCAGTTTAGTGACAACTCCACAGGTAGAGCTCAGCACATTTCTTAGAGCAGACCAACATTCAAATCACCTCAAAGAACACAGAGAATGGTCTCTTTGGACCCACTCCACTTTTTCTTTGAGAAATCCTGCATTTCTGCTGCAAAGACATCTTATAGAATCTATGGAACATTTTAAGTGCAAAACAGGGATATTCTCCTGGCAGATGTAATGAGGTGGTGAGCCTTTGAGGCCTTTGTTTGTTGTGTGGCTGCTTCCCAAAAGAGAAATGGCCATCCATGTTAATGTGGACTGTTCATTTAAGCTTCTTTAACTTATCACTGAATGCTTGAATACTGTCAAAATAGTGAAGGGGGCATTATTTTCCTCTACTGATACAATTATTGGTTCTGTTTAAAAGATTATAATTAATACACAGGAAATCCAGATGGAAGATTTCTTGCTTTAAGAAGTATGTTTTTCATTTGCACAGTAGGTACCATGTGGAGTCTGTAATTCAAATGCATTAACTAATATTTCTTAGATATTCTATGCCTGTGGCAGACTCTGATCAGCTGTGTTAAAGCAGACTATAACCCTGAACGTTAACAAAGCTAACATGAGAGCGCCAAGCCCTCAGACTGATTGGAGCAGTTGCCTTTCTGCCCCAGTTGGTGAGCACTGCTGATGGACGGCCCTGGGCTCCTTCTATCTCGTCCTGGTACTCACAGTTTGGAGCCATGCAGAGGGGACTGGGGGTTATGCAGCACACATTGCTCCGAGCTCACTCCCACTGAGAGCTGAGAATACAGAGATTAAGAGAACTTGGCTTTACAGCCATTTTATTTTGACATGTTTCATCATCCTCAGATTTACATCATTTTCAATTAAACTTTCAATTGATAAAACACCACTTCCAGCAACACTCTCAGTACTTACAATTTATCAGTATGTATGTATTTCTTTTATTTAAAAAATTTGTTGATGATGACCTACTTTTCCGGTGTTTATAATTCTCTTTTGAATGTCCACAAATATGAAAATCAAATACTGTCTTTAAAAACATGCTCACCAAATAGGCAATATAACTTTGTGAACATATGACTGATGATGATAACCAATCTTTCAATTTTGAAATATTTTGGGTCATTTTTTTCCAATAAATGTGAAAGGCAAGAACAAGGCACAAAGTGAGTCAGAGTAGTGAGAAATAAATTATAAAAGCATTTCAATAGTAATTTACTATAGGGTCTTTTGTAAATTCAACATTTTACAGTAATACACTTTAAAAAAATCCTACATAAATAAGAAAGATTAATGATATAATTGACTCTCAAGTTTATATTACTTTTTGACATCATATTTTTACTACACAAATTCAGAAGAGTGACTTTCATAGAGACTGAGACTTTGAAGTAGACATTTTCTATCCACTTTTCACATTTACAACCTCATTAGCCAGTCAAACGAGTTAAGGATCTTAATCAGGGATCAAGTAGTTTCAGACATCTCACTGAGGAGATTAAAGTTGGAAATACCAGGGGACACCTGGCATTCGGCTGGAGGGGTGCCTGAACAGCTTTTTATGAAATTTCTTTCAGGAACATGCCGCAGCCACCACCATCCCACTACCTCCTGATAGGATGAGGGGCCCCACTGGCGCACTTCAAACTCTCTCAGCATGTGACTCTCTTCTAATCTTCCGCTCAGAAAAATGGAAAATTTGTCTTGTAATTATAAAATCTGTGTTTTGAACTGCTTTTGTTATTAAGTATCTAGACAAGTTTGGATAATTGGTATTTAAAATGAATACTGATGCTAACAGGAATGTCAAAATTATACTGTATATTGTGTATTTCATGACGTGAGTCTGTTGTTTTCTAGTCAACATTCTGGAGTCATTGAAGTTAAATGCCAAGCTGTAAAGCCACATAACTAGACTGAAAGTCTCTGCTGCATAAATTATCAGAACCAACAGAGACAGCAAAAGTCTGTCAACTTCTCAGGGTTATCACTCAAGGTTAATCGCTTTAGAAAACACATGTCTTAGCATTTGGGGTGTCACTATTCAGTAATCATATTTGATTGTAAGGGTAAAAGGGCCATATTTTATAAGACCACCATTTAATTGGGAGCACACTGCAGACAGGGACCTCTCCAGTGCACAGATGCTACCAAGTTCTCCTTCACAGTGAACATGGGAGAAACACAATCTGTGGTAAAACAAACTTTGTGCAGGTTCTAGTTTACAGATTTATTACTTCAATCTTGTGTTTTCCTACTGTGAATGGGATTGTAAAATCATGCAACAATCATAGCTTCGGCTTGAGTTAAAAAATTATACTATATATATTCAATAATACATATAATAAACTGTAAATTACATATCATGAATTAGTATAAAAATACATTTAAAATAATAAAAAGTTTATATACAGAAGTATTTGTCAATGAAATGTTTTTATTTTTTTAAACAAACTTTTTCTAGAAGCAGGCAGAGTGTTGCTCTATATTTTAATAATATATTATTAACATTACTGATGTGCACATGTCTTTTAGATTTGGCAGAAATTCCCTTAAGGCTCTGACAATGAGTCTAATCCTGAATGTAAGGATGTTGCACTGGTTTAGACCTGGTTTAGACCTGGTTCAGTCCTGGTTTAGACTTGGTTTAGTCCTGGTTTAGAGAATGTCAGGCATTCTCAACTGTGTCCTCAGACTGAAGCTCAGTCTAGGTTTATTTAGCGACAGTTGGAGTCAAGTAACGATCATTTCAAAAGCATGACTGTCAATAAAAACACATTTTGAGCAACTGACGTCGTCATTAAGAAGTAAATAAATGCAGTGCTGTGAGGCTCTGAGTTACGAGCTGTCATTGTTTCATTTGTTCCGCTATTTAAACTCTGGATGAATCTGATATGAAGGCAGCAACAGGAGAAACTATTTGCAGTAGCGTTCGGCGCTAGCTCCGCTGTTCCCATTAGCTGAGCCCCACCCACACTTCACTGTGATTAGTTAATTCTGTTTGTCACTCAGTCAGAGTATGACGTGGACTAACCAATAGTGAGAGTGGGAGGGAAAAAGCAAATTGCCGGCGTTTGTCTTTCAGAAAAGAACTGTTCCAAATAGAAATGCACGAGGTATGATATAGCAATCTTTCCAAATTATCAGATTGTCCATAGTTCATATCGTAACACAATATAATATCGTCATATCACACACCCCATAAGAGAGTTTGATCATGACACCCCTCTTTTGCATCACATTCCTTTCCTTCTCCTTACAAGCCATGGGGCTGAACTGAGAACAAGGCCTTTTGAAGTCAATCAGTAAAAGTACCTTCACTTAAAAAAAAATTGTTACCAAATTTTTTGCAGATGGCAAGTGCTCAGACTGGCAAAAAACAAGCACTAAATGTTCTGCACTATTATGGTATCGGAGTGTTTCTTCAGTTTATTAAGGCAACACACAGAGATGCAGGCTCACAGTGCAGAGTGTATAGGCCTGAAATCTTTCCATCATCATGTTCTCTGACAACATAATTATGCATTGTATCTCACTTTGCATGGCTCGCCAAACCCCATCAGCGCCACTCTCCAAGTCTGACGTCCCAGCAGCAATGAAGCTAGGGAATGGGTGAGGGGCCGCAGTGGCTGAGAGTGTGGAACTGCCTTTAGAGCCCGAAGTTAAGCAAATGGAATGCAAGGGTGGTAGATTTGAGAATGGACCCAGAGGGGGCTGAGAGGGCTGTCTGAGGAGCGCCAGTGATCTTTCCCTTTGCATCAACGTCAGATTAAGGGCGCTGGCGAGAACAAGCAAGAACGGAGGCTCCTAGGGCCAAGAGTGGCAAAACGAACATGGGGGCCAACAGAATATAGTGCTAATCGTGAAGCCGGCGCTGCCACCGCACATAACTGGGAGTCCACTTTAGGGAATACATGCTACGAGTTTAATCTAAAGACATATATCAAAAGATGAATCCATGTGTTTAAAGCAGTCTAAACATTGAGTCCTGAGGCTGGATGTTTGCTATGGTATTCTATAGATGCACTGTAAAAAGAAGCAGATTTTGCATCCTATGCAGACATGGAGAGAACATGCAAACTCCACTCAGAAAGGCCCTGCCCTGCCCTGGATGGGAATCAAACCCAGGACTTGTGAGGGAGGAGTGCTAACCATTCACCGATTTGTCTATTAAAGGCACAGCTGGATGTAGTCACTCTCAGGTGATGATCCATTTGTCCACTTGTGTGCAAAGTCATGTTGTGGTAGTTCAGGTGCCCAACCAGTCCTTCTGCAGCCAACAAGGGGCGGTAGGTAAAAGGGGCGGGGGCTCCAAAGTGGCTCCTTAAATCTCTACCTCCATTAATCACACTTTGCACGCCTGCGGCCCACCGAACAGTGTGACAGTGACAGCGCTGAGAATGATTAATACTTAATGCAGCGTTTAAGAGAATGATTTATGCCATCTGTTAGTGGATGACATGCTGCAGAAGTTGGCTTTACCACTCACACATACTTGTCAGCACGGATTAAGAGAATGATACATAACTTAATCTCAAGAGCAGCAGGTCACCTCCAAAATTAGGCAGATTTTTGACCATGCACACAAGGGGGAGAAGTCCATGGGAGGGGTGTCAGGGTGTGAGTGTGCATAACCTTAGAACAGATTTAATTGGAGCGGGCCAGGAATAGTCCACAGCTAAGCAGGCATAGCATTAATCGGTCCAATGCTGGGTCAGTCATTAACACCTCATTCTGTGCTGCCTAATACAGTGCACCCATCTATTTTCTACTGCTTATCCAATCTGAGACACAATGGCCGCCCTTACCACGTCCTTAGTGTTCAAGACTTGGTACGATTGATGTAATAAGTAAAAAAAAAAAAAAAATTAACCTAACCAACTGCCCTCCATGGACTCTGGTACAACGCTGACTATGAATATCTGTTGAGGCTTGTGAAGGAAACTCATTCCAGGTACTTGGTATCTGTGATCTAAAGCTGGATTTATACAATCCAAGGGGTTAAAAGTACTGCTGGTGGAGACAGTATTGGAAGTTTCCATTTGCCGTTCCCCACTCAACTAGTATTAGCACGACTGGAGCACTAGATGGATGGACTGTTAGTGCCCAAGCTACACAGTAAGTGCTTTTTTTAATTTACTTGATACAGTGGGCCTCGATGAAAGAGTTCCATTTAAGTCTGAAATATTTTTCAGAAGTATGTCTGTTGTGTATTACAACTTGAAATACAAGTATACATCCATCAGTTTGTTTTTTCTCAAATGTTACAACACATACGTAACCCCCGCTACAACATATGTGACCTGGGTTTGAATCCAGCTTGTGTAAAGCCTAAAGGCCAAAATAAAATACTGATGAAAAAGACAATTCTAGGCTGTCGACAGACAATGTAGTTTTGACAATCCAATGTTCTGACAGTCGATATGGAAATTTTGGAAATCCAATTTGATTTATGGTAGAGATAAAATGTGGGTAATCTCCAGATGTCTGCAGACAAACTGATTGAGGGGAGATTAGATATTCCAACACCAGAAGACCACTTCTTAAAGTCTCATATTTTATTTAATCAATAATTTGTTTTACTCATTGTCTATTTTATAAACACAAATGGCTCTGAAATAAATATAGAGTAGTCAAGACCACAACAGATTATAATTATTCATGATCATCGTTAATTTCCAAGGACGCAAAACCTATCTTCAAATGCAATTACTGTTTGTTTGTTTTTTTCCACATTTAGTTATACCAGTGATGGGCAAAGGAAGGCCCGGGGGCTGAATGCGGCCCATAGCCCCCGGCTGGCACGCCAAGCATTTACTAATAATTTATTAGTAAATCTATTTCCTTTTCCTTCAATATTCTGCAGTGATCAGATGATTCCACTATACGACATGCTTCAAGTGGTAACAACCTTTTATAAAACCAGCTTCTCTACTCTGAGACAAACTATAAAGAGTAGATCTAGCTGTGACTGTGGTGTTGAAATGTTTATTGCACATATTGTTTTGCCTATAGTTCAAACTTTAAACTATAGTCAAAATAAATTTGTTTCTATTGAGCATAAGTGAGTTCACTGTGTTGGCCCGACCCTCCACCAGATTCTCATGTTCTAATGTGGTCCTTGAGAAAAAAATAATTGCCCACCCCAGGATTAGATCATTAACAACACCTCACTGCCTTCTTCAACCCAGTGCTAGCAAGAGACTGGATAAGTAGTGTCTGAATTTTAGAACTACCCATGTGTATCTCTCACAATGTACCATGCACTGGTCTTAACTTGGCCTCCACTGCATATCTCTCAGTGCCTTGTTAAATGCCTTGGTTATGTCCAAAAATGTGTCAATTTTTGTATCAACTGAAAATTGAGAGCTCAAACTAAAGTGCAGTGGTGTACAGTACAACAACCAGCTTTTAACTAAGACTTAAAATATGCTGACAGATCCTAAATGCTACTAGGCTCCACTATTGCAAAAAAGTATCATCTAATCTCAAGGCGTGATTGCAAATGAGCAGCGTTATCACTGCCTTCCCGTCCTCTCTTTTCCTCTCTATTCACTGAGTATTTACATATTCAAACAAACTGTCAAAGCCCCAAAACAAACAATTTGTTATCCGCCTGAGTTTGCATGGTTAAAAATACTCTGCATCTCATCTGCATATAAAGTATCAGTCTATCGTCACTGAGCACCGGATTTTCCTGCTTACCGTCTCCCCCTCCCATCTCTGTTCTTCGCACAGCTTTCAGATGACAAGGTGAACACAAGGGTAATCAGTCTGTTCAGTGCTTTGAGTCTGTCTTCTCTGGAAGCCAGCATATTAGTCTCACGTTTGACAATCAAGCTGAGAGTTAATCAAAAAATCAGTCCTTTTACCACACTTTGTACAATAAAAGGGCTGTCAAAACTTCGCTTCAGATTAACATTTAGCCATCATAAAATCAGCCACTGTTTCATGGTCAAAAAATATTCTGCCCAATGCCAATTACTATTTGCTGGAAAGTCAGTCCTTGGGAACTTATAGTGCGCCTTGCACCAAAAATTTGAGGTCAACAAAGAAGACAGTTGTGTGCAATATGATATTCTAGACTGTTCTCGTTAGCAAAAAGCCAGTAGGATCACGTACAAGTCTTTAGTCGTATCATTGTTTTTATTATTTTGTTTTTATTATTTTTTCAGAATATGGAGTACTCAACCTTTGACTACAACCCACAGGTGGCTGCTTGCTGAATTTAATTTTAAAAAAGCAATTTTAAGTCGTTCATTTTAATTTCCTTGGCCTATTTAACCTGTATTGGAACATTTTCTTTTGCTTTATGTCTGTATGCAAAAACGACAAAAATTACTGACTTAAAGCAGCAACAGGCAAGATTGTTATTAGAGAAAATTACACCGCAGGAGCAAACAGCAGGAATAATTTACAGAAACAGAAATTTCAAACAAAAAAAACTCAAATTATAATAACCTAAATTACCAATCAAAACAATGCCACAGATCATTAGGGCCCAATTAGATGCTAGCATTCACCATTTTTCAACCAAAATAGAACAGCACATGATTGTAGATACAGACACACTGAAAACACAGCAGCTGCACCGTTCACCTACCATTCTTTGCAACTTGACTTGAACGAGGCATAGCTGATTCCTGCAAGCTCATGATTGATTGATAGATACACAGTGGTAAATCACAGAACCGGGTGCCTTTCCCATCACAGCTCCCGTCTTTGAACATAAATAGCTGCTAGCATATTGCCTGTGGCACTTTCAAGTCACTATAAACACAACCGTTTGAAAGTCGTCATGCACACCATGTCTGTTTGAGATAGAGACAGAAGTCTTTACAAATTTAAATTTATGTACACCCATCTGACACTTTCCATTTTCTTGATTAGGTTGAATTTTGCCACCTTTGCCTATTATCAGAGATGATTAGGAATGTTTTTGGCCCATGTTGAAAATCACCATCCGTCTACGATTAACCTCAGCAGTTATGGGGCAATGCTCCGTATAGAGACAGCAGGAAACCTTCTGGCTGCTGGTGACAGCCACTCAGACTCTGAGACATTAGGCCATCACCTGCACAACATGTACTGTAATAACAAGTCTGCTAACTGCAAAACCAAAACAGAGCTTTCTTTACAGCCAATTAAAGCTAAACACCATGACTGTACTTTTATCTGTAATCCTGGAAAGAACCATCACAATTACAGTGCCCTGGAGAAATCACTGCAGTGAATAAAGAAATAAGAGCCACATTTGCAGCATTAGCGCCGATGTTTGTCCCGCATTAATGTTGTTTTTCTGTTCCAGGCATTTATGTGCACCATCTTGAGAGCTATATCGAGAGATGACAGTCTGCCAGTTAGGACATTAATGGACCCATCAATTCTGAGAACACTGCCAAAAATGACTCCCAAACACATACAATTCCAAATCAATGTTGTTTTTACACACTGACAATACTTAGGATTGTTGCCAGTTTACAAAGTATTAAAAGAGAAACTGAATCAATAGCAATATCTTTTTGGAAGGACTAGATTAGTTCAAATTAGGCATTGTACACAAACACATTAAAATATAATACATGGAGCATAAATATATGTATATTAAAGTACTGTGCACATCAGCTTCAAGATATTAATTGAAATAGTACCTAAATACCTAAATAATTTACGAAATGTAAAGAACAGCAATGTTTTAGCATTTACAGTTATATTACCATCTCAAAAGACTCCCTAATATCACCCAAATAGTTTGAATCTTTAGCCTGTACCCATTTGCATATTTTCTATTCCCATTAAACTGACTCACAGTTTTATTCAGCCAGTTATCACTTCATTGCCTCAAACTGGGTCATCATATCTCCAGGCACAATTACAGGCAAACCTCAGCGAGACAAATCTGATGTCAGTAGCCGAGTCACTTTTATGTATGAACTGTGAGCTGTCAGCGGGACAGGCTCAGATAAAAAAAACTGAGAAAAGGTGCAAAGGAAGCGTCATGGATCATCCAGCCGGCCTAACAGGTCGATAGAAGACAAACGTATGTCTAATAAGCCGATGATGAACCCAGAGCGGTCCCTCTTGTGGGGTCCGGGCCTTGGCTTTAACAAATGCGTTATTGACTACAGCGCGGACCAAGCGGCCAGTCATAGGAATCCACTGTGTGTTTGAGTGTGAGCGATGAGACATGAGAGACTGCTGCAGCAGGTTAAAGTATCGATCTCACACGGTTTATACCCCCCGGCTAATGACGAGCACGGCATAATTGACACACAACCGCATGACAACTTTTACATTGACAAAACCATTAGAACAATTCACCCATCATAATGTATGGACCTGTGATACATACATGGAACGTTTCCATTGAGTGAAAATGCAATTAGAAACACTACAAATTGAAAATCAATTGCAAAAATAGGATATTTTTGGTTGTGCAGTTCACTGTTTGTGTTTACACGTTTTATTTTATATATAGTATATAAAGTAATACAGCAAGGCACTCATCTGGAGATGCTATTTAGGCTTGGTAAATGCTGTGTAGTAAAGAGCTTAACATTATTAATGAAAAGTACTCAAGAATGTGATGTTATAAAACAATAGGTGTCACATAACTAATACAAAAGCCTGGAGATTTTATTGTTAAAAGAAAAAAATATTCAAGAAATATAGTCACGTCAAACAAAAATATGCAAAAACATTTTAGTAAATTAATTTGTTTTGATTTGCCCAAAAACAAGAAGCTACAGATGACATTCCTGAAAAGATGAAAAATACCAATAATAGACAATGCAACCAGAGTTTTATCAGACAATAAATACTAACTTATTGAACTAAATAGGCTTCCACAAGCACTCCTTCATCAGGAACTGTTTACAACCGTTTACTTTGTATACCACGTAATATATAGTGCCCTCGTAAAAACATAGTCTTCATAATATGTTAACAAGATGCTTTATAATAAAAAACTGGTAACTAAATGGGGTTCATTTATATGACGCTTTTCTGTACCCTTTTCGGGCACTAAACGCACATTCACACCTGGGGCAGACAGAGGGAGGGGGGGCGGGGTGGGGGGGCATACACAAAGCGCTCACAGCCTTCCCCGACACCACCAAACTCTCCTCTACAATCACACACTCATACACCAGAGCTGTGACACTGTAAAAGTAAAACTTACTTTATAGACCTCATTACTGAAGACTTTATAAATGTAGGTTACACTGATTTATTTCTTAGTGTACTGTAGTTTATAAATGTGCACTTAAATAAGTTACAGGTAATGAAGACAAAATGGCAAAATTACTTCCAAATAGATTATTAATGTGTTGGCTTCAAATAGAAAGTAAAGTGTAGCTTGTGTAGTGCTTCTGAGAGAGTTATCAGGAACCACCAACAATAAGTCAGGACCACATTAAAGCCACTTTATCCGCAGTTATTCATCATTGTGATTCAGTAATATTAACTACCGCTATGCAGTAGCATGCCGTGCATTATGGTTATGACTTATGGAGCTCTGAGGCTGAATTACAGTCGCTGCAAAGTTGACTGAGGCAGACTGGAGCGGCGCGGCTTTCCTTCACTTGTAAGTTGTGTGTTTGTGTGCTCTGTTGAGCTACGACATGCATGTGAACACACGCTGCTGAATGAGACTCATTAGGAAGACATTGGACAGCTTCTAATTCATCTTTGTGTTTTATTTTGAACTTTATAAAGTAACTTCTTAAAATATTCATGACTTTAACACAATTTGGTCTTTTCAATAATAAATAACCATTAATAACTTAGCAAATACACTTGCCTTTGTGTTTAGTTTGTTTTACGCTAATAAGCAATTAAAAAAAAAAGTATGCCTACGGGTATTCAGTTGAACTTTTAGGACTGTGCTGTTGTTTAGAGTTTTTTTGAAACAGCAGATGAAACATAAACACTTTTAATTATTAAAACTAATAACAAAAGGCATTCAACAACAGACCACACCTGCAGTTATTAAACTAAGTTATGTCAATAAGTTATCAACAATAAGGTCCAGTGATAAAGAGGTGTTTTGAACATGAGGAAATATGTAATGAATGGTTGATTGATGTTAGTAATTTGAATAAGATTAATGCAAAACAATCTCACATTAGTGAGCCCAATGACAAGCCCAAAAGCACAACAAACGCTGTCACACAACACTCTCAGTGCACCAGCTTTTTTAATGGTTTGTTTATTTATTTTTTCAATGGCTATCATGCATTTGTCATCAAATAAATACAAATAATGCATATACACAACTTGCATTTGTCATCTTGCATTTCTCCACCAAACATTCCCACATTTGTTTATTTCCTTCCACACAAGTCCACACCTGTTTCTGCATATATGTTTGCATTTCTGTGTCGTTATACAGCACATATATTTCGACACACTCACTTTCTGTGCTGTGGGTTTTCAGTAGTGAGGTGCATGGCGTGATAAATGTCCTGTTTTGGTGCTGACAGAGCAGGTCCTTGAAAGCTCTAGTGTCCCATGGGTGGGAGGCTAATCACAGCGGTTTCTCTGGAGCCCTTCTTCCACTGAATGACAAACAACTGCATCTCAAACTCAGGAGAAAAATACACACAGCACTCAATGTACTCATTCTACTTGTCTCGACCCAAATTGTTAATGTAAAGTTAGGCCAGTGAGACCCTGTAAAAAAAAAAAAAAAAAAAAAAAGTAAAAAAATCTAAAGGTGAGTCCAGGGTGGGCCAAATACCTGCTCTCAGCGTTATCAATTTATGAGGAGCTTTCACTGGAATAGTTCTAAGAAAACATGAGCATTTTTACTTTTTATTGCCTGAAATTGAATTGCCTATAACCACCAGACTAATTCAAGTATATGGAGAGGCTGCTGTGAATAATTTTGAGAGTGTTCTGTGCTTATCCTCTTGACAAATTTGCATTTGAGATCAGAGCTGATACTGTGTGTAGACACAGTTCTGTTTAACAAAACGTTAATTATGTAAACTCCACAAAAAGCAAAGCCCAGTCCCTGCCCACATATTTTCCTTTCTCTTTTTTTTTCTCCGCAAACAGTGGCTCCATCCCGCAAATCACACATGCGCTGACACACACTGTTCAGTGAAGCAGAACACATCTGGCTACACAGCGCGTCAATCTCACGCTGCTATGTGGCCTTGCTGTGGGATGACATCCGCTTGGCCCATTCTCCCTGCTGCTGTTGATTTAAGACTTCTCACTGGATAGATGGGAGGATAGAATACGGAAGCAAGAAGATAAAATGCAAGAGTTTAAGAAAAGAAATTTGGAGAGCAGGATGAAAGATGGATTTGATGCATTTGTGCCCAGCAAGCAGCTATGCATATGAAAAGCAGTGGGAAAGGCTACTGAGAAATCCTCATCTTCTGCAAAGCGCTGTTTTGCAGAAATGATAAAACATTTCCAACTCCAATAGCGTACAGTTCTGTGGGTGCTTAAGACATGTAAAGTTCCTCTTTTTCAGCCAAGAACATGCCATTGTACATCTGAAAATAATATGAAGAAGTCGGCAGCCGTGTATATAGGGCCCCCCTGTGAACACAGAGCCTGAAGCTGTATAGGGGTGGCACAGTGTCAAATGAATGGATCAGCTCAGCGCAATGTGAAAAGGGTGCTGCTTTAAAAAGAAAGAGAGCCAAGGCTTGGCTTGTCATAATGGTATTAGCAACTCTTCAACCCTTTGCACTTGCTGCTCTGCCAGGTAACAATGGCTTTTGCTGAGCAGGCAGCAGCGAGAGCAGGGTTAAAAGAAGGAAAGAAGAAGAAGGAAGCACAGCACACGGCTCCAGGAAATCTCTGGCAGATATTAAAGGTGCACCCCACGATATCTTCATAGTAAAGCTGCTGCTTACGGCACAAAGTTAACACGATGCCCAGCGTGAGCACAAAAAAGATGAGCTTCTCCATCAGTATAACTCCTACGATAGCAATATTATTTTACCTTCAATGGATGTTTTTATATTTTCTGTTGCCCCACATTCTCAAAAGATTACGCAGATTTTAAATTTATTTATACAGGTGGGAAAAGCATAAACCTGTTTGATTATATTTGTTTACTAAATATGAAGATTCAGTATAAATGCAACAGAAATTCCACACTTTCACCTTCATCCATTTACAACCTTAAAGTCTTATTTTGACACACCTTTGTGTTATTTGTTATACATTTAAAAGAATATAAAATATATAAAGGAAGTGCACCGACAGACTTACTCAAACAATCTGAGTTCTAAGTACCAATAACAAAAAAATTCACAAGTAACTTTCATCTCTGTCTGCCAGAAAAAAAGACAATCATTTTACATTGTTCTATTGTCTTGTTTTTTCAGTTATTGAGGTTTGAGGTTCTACGCTGTTGTGAATCCCCAGTGCAGATTCTCTAATAACAAATCTGTTTCATGTCACACTGTAGTGTATGCTGAAATGTTGCCCTTCTCTAATGTTCCAGATTTCTGTCAGAAGTACAATCCACAGCACCCAAAGGCCATTTGTCCGGGCTGCTTTGGGGACCATCCCTGCGAACACCCCTTGCAAGCACATGGTTACATGATTTTAGAGTGTTTTGATGAATTGTCATAGAGAGAGGGCACTGTTCCTCCCCACAGGTCCCCCTTGGAGACAGGAAGTTCCCCACCCAGAAACAGCATGTCCCGGCTGCAGAGATAATAACAGAGCATAGTGTGATATGAGCTTTCATGTTGCTATAGCCACTAATGATCTACCTGAGTGCTGTCTTTGTCTGGTTTTGTTGGTGCCTTGAGGCTTTACTACAAGCCCATGCCACACACAGCGATGATAATGGATTTGATTTGGAAGAATTTGAAAACTGTCATTTGTCTAAAATCTAAACATATATTTATTAAATCAATGTTCTAATTTAGCTTCCAGTATTGAGTGTGTCAGAGCAGTGTTAGATTGAAAGAAAAAAAGAACACTCGATCAGTCAAGGGAAGATTTCATTTTCATCAGTGTCTTGTCTGTTTAGAGCGAGAGGTTGCAGGCAGCTTGGTTTTCCTAAACAGGTTTCAAAGCGGCAGGAGAATCTCTGTGAATCCCAGCTGTCAGCTTGAGAGTGACAATAACAGCAGCGAGACATGTGAGGTGGTGTCCTTTCTCTCATCTCAATGTGTTTTTACCTGCCCCCCTTCTTCTTCACCTTGACCAGGAAACATGTCTGGGGAGCTGACAAGCCCGAGCCTGCCTTTTTGTGTGTGGGACTCCTGTGAAGCATTTGTAGGTCAGGAAAAATATCCGCGCTGGGAGTCTGACAGAAGGCTTAGGTATACTTTTTAGCCTGAACCCACACCAAAGCCCTACTTACGAATGTTATATTACAGCTGTAAGAGTATGTATGTGTCGAGAATATGAAACGTGCCGAGAGTGGACACATTCAGTTTCAACAGGTGACTGCCGACACAAAGCCATTACAATGCATTACAGGATAAGAGGCTAGACTATTCATGAAAGTGGCATTCATGACAGCTCCCTCAAGAGATTTAAAGAGTTTAATCTGAAGTATACAGCTACATGCACAAGGCTTAGGTACGCTCAAGAGTTTTTTTGGTCAGGGTTGAAAATAAGCACAAGAATAATATGATTGTTTCACTTGACTGCCTTCCACTCAAGGCTATCTTGGGGATATACAAGAATAATATATGTGAAAACCTACACCAAGTCCATAATCTAATGCTGTAAGTCAAAACTAGAATTGCAACCAATCAATCCAGGTTAAAAGAGGTTAATGTTTGCCCTTTTTCTAAAACGGTAGGTGGCCCAGTTTAACAAAAGGATATGTTAACAGATAGTTTTCCATAGGGAACAATGAAACCAGGAAATAACAAAATACGTCACACAGTGATAAGCGTAGACCATAAGAAAGTGGACCAAAGAACTGTGATGTTACTTGCCTACAAAGGACCCTGAAAAGCAGCTTTAGCAGACGTTGGGGGGCAAAAGGTATTTGAAAAAAAGGTTAGTGTAAGGGTCACAACCTCAGCTGTGCCTACAGGTTAAGTAGCTCAAAGTAATGTAAATAATGTGAATGGCCACTTAATAAAGCAATGGTAAAACACAAAAGCCAGTTTTTGCAGCTGCCGAGTCCTAAACCAAAAGGAGGTCACTAGCATGTTCTCAGTAGATCAAGGAATTAAAAGTGGAAAAAAAAAAATAAAAAGGCTAATCAACAGGAGAATATAAATCTGTCAAGAAATCAGAAAACTGTGAAGATTTTTTTGTAATCTGCATTGGAAAATATGTGAAATAAAAGTTGTAATGCTTGGCTATTAGATTTTAACTTTCTTTTCACTAAAGGGTCTGGCAACATGGACCATCTCTCATTATTTGAAGGAAGCACTGAAAATGTCGCTTTAAAGCAAGTGGCAGTCACATGAGATGGTTGATAAGCCTGGTTATTTATCATAGATGATTGTGTGACAGAACAATAATGTACAGATGGACCTCGAGAGAATTATCAGACTTACTGACATTAACCTCTTGGTCCAATTCTGTCTGTACATCCATAAGTAATGTGGTCTTTGTGACCTTAAGAACAGCATGTTGTTTGGCTGAAGGCACATGTACAGGCATGCAATAAAGCAAGTGTGACTTCAATCATGTAAATTATAGAAAGAGAGTTTCTAGGTTGCTTTACCTGTTCATTATATACTTGCAAATTACACAGCAGCTAAAAGTCCCAGGAGCCTCAATTGACCCTCCTTCTTTCCCTGCACAGCGCACACACACACACACACACACACACACACACACACACACACACACACACACACACACACACACACACACACACAAGGAGAAAGACTTGCCAAATTAACATAGTTGCAGGTGTGACACTTGCTCTCCAGACTGGGTTAGTATAATGAAGTTAATCTGTACAGCGGGAGATGACTAATTAAGTTACCTTCTTCCATAGCCCCAGGTTTGGAAATTATGTCTCTGTTGGGGGTCTTTTAACCTCGGGGTATGTGCATGTTTTCCCCACCACAACCTCCGGAAACACACACCTTCACAAACCAGCTTAATGAGAACCTAGGGAGGCAGGCAGACGCAAACATTGTCAAAGACAGATCAGCTTTGAGCTCTCTGCACCCGATTTCTTTCCAAAAGACACTGATAGATCCTTGAGGCTACTGAGACAGGACAGGTGATGGGAAATGCAGCGTGGAGAAAACTGAAAAATGTGGTACATCCAATAAAATGTACCTGTCACTAACTGATAAATGACATGAAAATCAAGTGCAGCCACAATATGAAACACAAAAAATTGGTTCATGCCCAGTGCCTATAAATCAGACTTTTACTTGGTAACTCTTAAAAAAAAAAAAAAACACACACACAGAAAGGTCTCCATTTGAAAAGCAGACGACAGCTGTGGAAAAGCAGGTGCTTTCTATGTTTGTCTTCTAGTAAATCAGCCTCAACACTTTCTCCAGCTGCTTCAAGCCAAACTCTGCCAGAAAAAAACTAAATCAGGATTGATTACAAGGAAAACAACTGTTGGGACACCAATGTGGGGATAACCTACTTTTGAATTGTGTTGTTGTAAGTCCTAAATACAGTGCCCTTTTCAGAATCTGGTCCTTTTTTGTCATTTTTGTATAACTAATGTACACAGTGAAAGATAAAACATTTACTGACACAACTTGTAGTCACAAGATGGGGTTGGAGAAAACCTGGAAAAAGTCTCATAAATTTTCATAAAAAACACCTCTCTAATACATTAAATACTAACCAGTCATGGCGTTTATACTTGGTTTGGCCATTTTTCACAGATAAAATATTAGAATATTTAAGCTAAAATTAAAATTAATATTAAAGGAAGTATAATGAGAGAGAGGCATTCATTTATGAAACGTATTTCTAAACGTTATTTCCAAACAAGTGTATTGGGGTATATATTCATAAACAAACTTACAGGCTACATACTGTGTTTTGAAGCTGAAAATTAAACAGTGTTTGTTATAGTGATAACTTAGTTTCACCTGACAAATTTTGTACACAACGAGCTGATTATTTTGTTGAAAGTAATTCCAAACTTGGCTGCGTTTAGAGGAGGACGCATAATGTTTAGGAACAAACCAAATCTATTGAGCGGCTCTTTAAGATGAATGATGGGAATGGAGTCACAGTTAGGCTACGAGCCATTCTTTTTTTCACACAGATCCTTTGCTGCTCCACTGAGTGAGTGGACAGGTGTGTGTCACCTCCTTCTCCTGCTCTCTGTGGGTCGCTGTGTCGTCATGTGACTCAGGAGCAGAAGTGAACAGAGCAGGAACAGGACGAGCGAGCGCTGTGTGGACTTATATTACTGTAGTTAATGAAAACACTGCCAGTTGTGATCTATGTGCTTATTATGGATTTATTTCATGGCCAGCAAAAATTTGAATAGTGTTTAATCTATATTGCATTCGAATATTAGAATATTTGTGCCCATCCCTATTTTATTTTTTTAAATATGGTACCTCAGGTCTTACCTGTCTACATTCTGAAGGGTTTTGCTGTGCATTGGCGCATAAGTTAATAATGCCTTGTTCATCATTCCCCCTCAGTTCTCTCTTCATTCATTTCCAAGCAGAACATATCAGCTGCAGGTACTGGCACAGACACATATTGCAGCAAAAGGAAAATCTTTCCCCCAATCTCTCTGGAAAACCAGACAGACGGACAGAGCAGTCTTAAATCCTTGAGCAGGCGCTTGTGGCGCCACAGGGACCCACTGGACTGGGATAAATCCTCAGTTCCATCGCCTCAGCACTGAATGAGACCATTCCCCCAAGAGGGCATGTGCCTAACCAAGCCAACAGACATGCAGTGGAGCGAGGAAGCCTCCTCTCAGAGGTAAACCTAATTTATCTGCTATAATGACAGCCTAGGCCACAATTCCATCTCCACAAACCAACAGTGAATCCCAGTCAAAAGTTGTCTTCAGCTTTCATCCAATCGGACAATAGCCTCTTATCAGAGTTCAGCGAGTGGAATTACAAAGTCAAATGTCAGGCGTTTTCCTTTTTTGATTTTCCAGCCAGGATTGAATAAAGCCAAGTTCGCCAGACAAACACATTCCTGTCTGCCTCTTGTTCTGGCAGCACTACCTCAGACGTGACTGGAGTAAGGCCTTCATGCTGTGCAGTTCCTCTGATGGGATTAGCTTTTAAAGACTGCAGAAAACAATTCAGTGCTCCCTCTCAATGAGGTCAAAACACAGCATTTCTGTCACGTGCCTACAATTCTGTCAACAGACCACCTAAAGATTATTTTTGTATTATACTGGGATTTAAAAAATAAATGCACTTTGTAAGAAAGAATAATAGAGCAAATTATCTGGTCCATTTGGTAAAACATTCGTGTTTAAATAAGGCCTACATTGTTGTTATTCACACTGGCCTGTTCTTTCCAAAATGCAACAAATGGTTTTACTCAGACATGGTGGAGAGGCTACAAGCATTGGGTTACCACTATGTGCACATCACAATAAAGGGCCAGACTAGACAGTAAGTATCTTAGGTTTTCTTGTTTTAGAGCCATGTTTCAAAGAAGATGAGGGCAGGCACCCAGGGGTATCAGGCTTTTAGTTCAGCCTTACAGCTCGTTCCCTCATTTAATGAGAACATTAATTACATTCTACAAAAATATCTCAAAACCAGACAAGACTGTGTGTGCATTCACAAGAGAGAGGAACAGTCACACATGCTTCATTTGAAAGGTGCTTGTGTAAGGCAAATACTTCAGAACAGTGCTAAAATGCCCCAGGGAGGTGTATGGCAAAATATTACCATTTTCTAATTAGGTTGAGACAAATTGTGCAAGTCTGAATGCACGAGGAAAAGAGATAAAGAATGAAGGTGGAGTGTTCACAGTGTGGTAAACAAAGCTATCTGCAGTAAAGCCTATTAGCGCTGAGCCCAGGATCTTAGCATCAACAGGACTCCTTGTCAGCTGTCTTAATGTCACATGATACCACAGCTAAGACGAATAATACCCATATTAACCACTATTCTTCTAATGCCTATTCTCCTGTCCCCTGTGATCAGCCTACTTGCAGCCATAATCCCATCCTAAGCCCATTCTTAATTACCCCGGTTGTCCGAACAGGCAGAGGCCAGGTCTGCTCTGCTGAGGTCTCGACACAACGTGAACTCTAACTGCTCTCAAATGCAAAAAGCTGCTCCTTCATCTTGTGCACGGCTGAGAATTTATCATCAGAGAAATATTTGCGCTGTATGCTAATTCTTTCATTAGCATATTCACTGTAGAAGAATAAAGAAAACAAAGGGCCCTGTAATCCACGACTATGATTTATGAACATTGAAAATGGCCGAAGGAGTTAGAAAATATTTACATATAATCAGGTGGGAACAATCTGGCTCTTTCACATATACTAAGCACACATCAGTCCCTGGGCAGCAGGCGCAGACACCCACACATAAACTCTGGAAGCAATAATTACAATTTTCTGTTAGTAGAATGAATTAAGCTCTTTGTTAACGACACCCATGGGCTCTGTGGACATTGTTGCATGTTTCTGGCTTGTGTTAAAATGAAATAGTAGTCTTTCTTTGGCCTGTCCAGAGTATTTGAAAACAACATAAAAAGCCTTCTGTGGTCTTTTTAGGCCAATCAACACATCTCACTCATTAAAGTGTATAAAAAGTAAGCATTTTTATTGACAATATTAAAAACTGATAATGGTGTTGTGTTGACCTGGCCTTGAACTTGACATGAAAGCCTACATCAAGGCAACAAGTCAATGCCCACCTGAGCTTAGTGGTAATCCCTCAGTCTCTTAAGAGAATCACATTCCCATTCCCAGCCCCCACTCGACATGGCTTGCTAGCCCCACCAGTCCACCAGAGGCTAAGGCAACAGGAACAAACAAAGCTCTTTCAAAGTGTTTGACAGGTTCTCTCTGAGGAACGCCAGGCAGCCGGGCAATTTGGGAACTAAGGGGCACCCTGAAGAGCCATGAGCTTCCTGGAGAAGCAGTAAATGCCACCTGTATACAGCCCTCAGGGGAAGATCACCTTTGGGCAGACATCACATTGTGGTATTTTAACAAAGTGTGTGTTTTAAGCAACACAATGATCTGAAGGCAAAGGGCACATATTTTGAAGTCTGAAGTTATCTCTATTCATTAGTACCTTCAAAGCAGGCTGTTTCAATTCACAGAATAGAAAATAATGACTCATCTTTTTACCCTGCGGCGATCATACCACCATGTCTAAAAATGTGAATAGATACTGTTTTCATAGAATCAGCTGTTAATGAGAAACTGTTGCATTGTTGGGACCAGGGATATGGTAAAAAGGGCGTTAAACCGCCTGCTACTGAAATAACTTAAAAACACACCAAGCTGCCAACAGCATTTTTTACTGTGAAATGGTAGTCCCTTGAGTAAGTGTTGAAAAAGAGTCATATCAAAGCAAGAAGCACTGTGATGGGAGGTCATGGAGGATCGAAGGGAGAGTTTCAAGAGGAAGAAGACAATAAGCTGACTGTGACAGACGGTTTGAGAAATCAATAGGCTGTGCTTTTGTTCAGTCTCACTTCAGCACCTGAACTAGACCGAAGCACCCAAAGCTGGCCGAGTTCCCAAAACTACTTCTATTACTTGACAAAAGCTTTGCTACTGGCGGTCAGAATCCAGTGCACCAGCTTATTATACCAGCTTCAGCGATTGTTTCTATTTACATGTAAATAAGAAACTGCTTAAGTGACCCTGTGGTCAAAAGTAGAATAGGAGTCACATGCATTTATGAATAATACCAAAACTTACTTAGTGTTTTATGCTACACAAACTGTCAGACCATTGTGTAGTTTTGCCCACATGAAACTGTGATGAAACTAAACGCAACAGTCACAGAGCTGTTGAGAAAACCATGCAACAGTAACAAATGATTTCACTCCTAAAACATTAATAGGAAAAACAGTTAACGTCACGTTTTTATGGAATTTTGGGGAAACACTGTTATCAATGACACCACTGGCAGCTTGTGTTTTTCATAAGACTTCAGAATCTGTGTTCGCTGCATGTGAGACCAGTGTTTTTGCAAGTTTGCCTTTTTGATACAACTTGAATTTGCAATTTATTTTTATTCATGCCATGAGGACTCTGAAAACCATAAACATTGTTATTCATAAGAAACACTTTCACAGTTCATCCAGTGCTACAAAATGCTTTTGCATCTTGTAGTTTTGCATCTTTTACGTCCATAATGAGCTTTAACAGAGCTCGTGACTGATGCACTGGCAGCTGACACCTGTGCCACCACAGCTGTCGTGACCTTCCAGCACCAACCACAGCCAAGAGCCACCGCTGTGCCAGGGGCCGCTGCTACAGGCAAGACACAAAATGCCTGACATTCAGCAAAAACGAACAAACAGGGGGAAGTTGATGCACTGGAGAAGATCTAGCTGAACTGATAGGCAGTTAGATTTCACACTGAGCTCCTCCAAAACCGCAACACTCTAAGTCAGCACACTCGACATTATGCATGCTCAGTTATCATCTCCATGTCCTAATAAGATTTATGTGAAAAAGTCTGTTTATTAAGGGTAAGATTCATATCAGTGTGATTAGGCTCATGGCTCGGTTTCAGAAACGTTATTTCTTAAGTCAAACTAGAAATACAACTTCCCCTCTCAGAGCGTGAGTCATGGCACAAATACAAACAAAAGACGCATCCAGTACACAGGGAGTGGGGGGAAATTGTCCTGAAGAAGCTGTTTTGACTTGAAGGCCTGTCAGGAGATCCGATTTCACTGGGCTGCCACAGAGAGAGCACTGCAGGCAGTTCAACAACCAGTCTCAACAGCAGTCCTGGCCTAATCCTGAACCCTGACTTTAGTGACCTCAGCATTTGTTTCGCACCATCACACAACGGCAGCCACCTGAAGAACCAGCCTGTGAATTTGTTGACACAGGGAAAGGTACAAAACTGAAACACGGCCACAAGGCTAAATATAAACTGCACACCAGGCTTTTCTTTCCTCTAGGTAGGGATGAGGAGCAGTACTCACAGCATCAGTCTTGTAGACCCACTTTTTGCAGTGTTGTCTGCTACCTCAGGGAAGACAAGACAGGCTCTGAAAGGGCTTGCCTCATAGCCCTACTAGTGTCTTTGGAAGATAATTACACTACTGCATGTGTCCAAAATGCACACCCTCACTCCGCCATATCTTTCTCAAGCTATGCAACTGGCACAGAAGGAAAGGTATCAGTACTATTTGTCAGGTGTATTTTTTTCAAGTGATAATTTATATAAAAGTCATTTCATATCAATGCGTCAACATGCTGTTTGCACTTTATATTGCCCCCATTGCACTGTAAAATTCCACTGCACCAACTCTACACCTGCTCCAGTCAGCTTAATTTCACACCACATACAGGATGCCACTTTGATCAAATTGAAATAAAAGGGACTTTGTTGGAGTTTGAAAGATCAATAGCACATTAATAAAACCTTGCAGAGAGCCAGCTCTCCTGCTGTCGCTGTGGAGTGAGAGGGAGAGACAGGACAAGGCAAGCTACTCGATGTATATCTCTCAATCCTGGCGACTCTGGAAAGTGTCACTGTAACCCTTAAGCTCCAGTCTGCACTCACGTCAGAGTCAGGACTGATTGACTCAGATATGTAGGACCTTCTAACTTGACAGGACCCAAGTACCTGCCTTCCTGCTCTTACAGATAACTACAGACACAGTGCCTAATGGAAGAGGCTTATTCAAATACAAAATGCCAAACACCCACTCATGTTAATATTTATGCTCACATGTTTACAGACCCAAAAGGGAGCAGAAACTTCTAAACTAAGCAGTTTGTCTGAACATGACAAAATTATTATTTTTTTTCAGTGTTGCTGCGTTAACTATAATCCTGTTAAAAGGTAGACTATGTGAGGCTGTTGAAAAAGCCTTTGAGACAAGACTTTGCTAATTACCAAGTGTCTTTGTCTCTGTGTTTAATGGTCATATAAGTTTTCATGTAAGAATAAAATTACCGCTTTGTCTTCTATTTGCTCATCGAGTGGATGTGCCACTGATTCCTGACCCATAAATAATATACTTAAAAAGAAGGCATGACAGGATAATAAGTGTCAGGTGCAATGGCCTCCAATTGGGCTGATTTCCTTCCAAATGGTTTCTTTCAGGGTTTATATTTAAGTCACTGGCCACAGACGTGATATGAAGCACACAAATCAGAGTTGGGCTAAAATAGACACTGCCGAGCATATTGTGCTCTCAGGCAATGCCCAGCTCTCGGAAGGCAATAATGCGGCTTCAGAAACATGGCTCCCAACCTGTATTTGACCTTCCAAAAACACAAGCACAGAGCTGATTTAGGGAAAAGGATCGTAATGGGAAGTGGAAATACTCAGCAGGACTAATTAAGCACAACAATCACAGGCTAGCACAATGAAGTCTCTGCACACTCAGCACAGTGCAAAGTGAGGCGAGATCCATCATACCACAATGAGGAACGAGACCAGCAGAAGATAGAGGAGGACCCTTAACAGACATTTATTAAAAGTATATTTCATTCAGCATCCAAATTCATTTTTGTACATACAGAAAATTATTTCTTGGTTTGCTAGAGTCAAAAGTCAAAGTCTCGGATCTGGCTCAAGCCCCCAGATCATTACTAAACAGTAAAGACAGAAACAGGCTGTAGTGATGGGGACCAACCGGGAGGACAAACGGACGGTCAGCGCCCACAAGCCCCAACAAAACCACAAAAACCAAAACTTCCTCCTGACACTCTATCAGATTTATTTGAGCTGTTGTTTTTCTTATGATCCAGTCCCATTGCCGCTTTTCCCATATGCTCCTTGAATATTCTGCCCAAACACAACAGCCCCTTACCCTTTTGCAATTGTTGCCTGGCTCCTGTAGCAAACTCTTTAACTTAATTTTCAAAAACTCAATTGTGTAAAGTTACAACAACAATTCATCAAACTATCCCAGGCTCTTTTGTCCATTCAGTTTAGTAAATACAAGTGTTAATGGACTCTCAGTAATGAATGTGTAACAGTTGTGACATAAACAATGCAACAATAATGCACCTGTGAAGTAGGAGGACAGTCAAAATGATATATAGTGCCAAGACAAGATATGAGAAATACTAAATGCAAGTGCTTCTTTGGCCCATATTTATCTGAGCATGTATCTCAGTGTCAGAGTACTGCTGTTATATTGCTTAATATATGTAACCTCTAATGTCCTTATCTGCTCATGGTCCTATCAAATAGTTCTCAAAGCTATTGCCAATGTTTATGTAGCAAGCAGTATTATTCATTCCACACCATGCTTCAACCAGACATTCCCTGCTTCATAATCCTTTTCATCTCTGTCCAACTGCTCTCTTATTCACTGAAATAAGCAGAAAAGGATATTCTGTCTTAACTTAAGATCAAACTGGCCAACGAGTCATGAGACACGAGATAATTACACCACTCAGTTGACAACACTCACTGCTAATAGAGGAAACAGATGGTAAGTGAACGTCTATCTCTTCCCCAAAGACGATTAAAAGTGTCAGACTGGGCACAAAAAAAAGAGCTCATGGAAAGACTGCCTCAAACTGGACTATCATGTCCATAGCAGCACAACACAAATATGATCTGAATGTCAGATTTATTCGTCTTATCCAGCCCCCTACAGTCTGTCCAGAGAAGCTCTATATTTCATAGCCTCTAATAACTTCACATCTACAACTCTTGACAGCTAGGACTAAAGGTGGTATAGAAATATGGATTTGATCAGGTGAAACAGCCAAGAAATCCCAGAAGGACTGTCGAGGCTTAACTGTTATTGGGCATTCAAGGTTAAGGTGTGGTCTGAATGCAGAGTGTTAATCAAACAAGACGCCGGGAAGATGGTGGGAGTCAAGGCTGCATTCCAACCCTTTCATTTCGTCACTCGTGAGCTGGAAGCACGATGGGCCAGGATCAGTCGTGTACAGATGCAGCCACAGAAACTGGCAGCGGTAACTATTAGGCACTAATAGGAAGGTACACGTGCAGATGGTGAAGCTTGCAACACTCCAGTTAACAAACTAAAAAACTGACACGGTGTAAATTTGTGTTGACAGACTCTCACACAGCCTTAGTGAAGCGTCGCCGTTCCATTCCCCTCTTTTAATTACCTGTGTGTGATTTAATCCTTCATATGTCTCAGCTCATTCCTCTTAATGATCTGCTCCAATCACCTCTTGACAATACACATCCTGCATCTTTAGTTTTTGTCCTATCTTGACTTCTATCCATTATGTGAATCATAGTGCCGCGAGCAAGAGCACAAATATAAACTCAAAGGACAATATAAAACCAGATTTGCACATAATTATCCTCTTAGAAAAACAAATGACTGACATTATCTCACATTGTGCTGAAGCGGTTGCAGTCTAAATGTTGTTATTATGCTCAATCTTTTGCAGGCTTCAGAGAATGTGCAAATGTATGAGAGTGTGTCTAGGTAACAAAGTAGCTTCGCTCATTACAGCTTTTTTAAACTGCAAAATGCCAAAGAATTATTATTGCATGGCATAATACATTATAAGAGATTAAAAGATATCACAATAAAAGAATATTCATACGCACATGCAATATGTTTTGAGTCCAGTCATCTCTCTAATGTGAGCACACTTGACACTTTAACATGTTTATAATTTTGAAAAGAAGCCACATTCTTTTGTGAAGAAGAAATGGAACCGTTTAATCCCTTTGTTGAAAGTAAGTGTGTATGCTTTTAAAGAGACATATAAAGATACACATCATTTTTAGTATTAGTATAATTCAAATATGACAAAGGAATGAAAACAAAGTGGTAAAATAGATCAGAGCAGATTCTACCCAGGAGAGACGTATCAAGAATGAATGAAACTATTTCAGTCAATTCTTGTACATCTATAAAATCAATATTTATATAACAAATCCACCAGGCATTCCTGTAACTTTTAAGGAGACACTAAACATACACAGCCAGTCTGAAGCAGCTGCAGGATTCTACACACTTATGGCAACCTTACACCATATGCTCATAAATCCTTCCTGGATATAACACCGTGGGAATGTCACTTATTCTGCTTTAGGGATAGGCTAACTGTCGCTCTGAATAAAAAAATAAAAATGCAAGCTCTGGATTACATAGAGCGGTTTCTCTGATAGGCTACCTGGCGCCGAGTTCATGCTGGAGCAGGAGAGGTGTTTTTTTAGAAATGGTCCCCTTATACCACGAGTTAGCCCTATCCCAAAGCCACATTATTGAGCACTGTACTGGCACTAAACAGAAAAAGACATCGGGCTTTTAAAGTTTTTAGAAGACTCTTTTGTAGCTTATTTCACATTTCAATGCGTAAATCCATTTGAGGATAAAAACCACAAGCAAGCAGGGAGCGTATTACGGAGCAGCGGGATAAAGTTGGCATCCAAGCCAGACACGCGCAGTTTGCTTTACTGTAACTTTATTCAAAACTAAAAACTTCTGAACTGTTTTAGGCACGTGGATATGAAACTACGTCTTACCTGTTGGCCCTTCGTTACCATCGGCGTAGATCTGAACAACCAAAATCAACAGAAACGCGCAGGTGTTCATCGTGAAGCTGTTTTAGTCCACTTGAAACGTGTCGCAGAAATCATTTCATTGACTTCGAAAGGGTCCGGGTAAGTTGTAGACTACCCATCTATTGCGCCTCTTCTCGCTGGGTAGACTTTCGGAGACAGACGGGGAGACAGGGCACAGCTACTTCTGCAAACTGACGTCAGGGTAAACAGTTCAGTTCAGCACAAGAGGAGATTTCTTTCTCAAACGCACTTTTTTGTCACCGACACTCAGTAAGTGGCGGGCGCCCCCAAGCGGCAGGGTTAGGCATCGACACGTGGTAAGTCTATTCAAACATCAGCCAAGTGCAGCTGTACCCAGTGCGTATAGGTTACAGGACATCTGCTTCTAATTGTATGTTGAGGAGTTCGTTAGACATTTTGTTTGCGAGTCAGAGGTTTGAATTAAAATCTTTAATTACAATGCCCCTCAAAGGAAACTATCACAAGCATCGAAGAAGACTTTGTTTAATCAGTTATGCATATAAAGTTTCCTGCAGATAGCTCATTTTTACAGGACATATAATACTAGAAAAAATTAATTTGTTTTTAGATGTCTGATTTATTCTTCTTTGCATAGTATGCTAACTGTTTGCTGTTGCTACCCAACAAGTCAGATAAAGAAGTTCATTTGCAAAAATAGATAAATGCCATTTTGGAAATCAGTAAACTGAGGCTGGTAATTTATTCTGTGCACAGCACTGTTTTCAACCTCCAAATCCATTTTAGTTTGACTGATATCACCTTTAGGAAATAATAAAATAAAAGAAACTCTTTATTTGTATTTACACAGTTATAAAGCAAAGGAAGGATATATAATTATGTTGCCACAGTCGTTAATTGTTTTGTCATATATTACTCATGCACATAAATGTATCTTCATGTAAGTGATTACAGCATTCAACGGGCTTATGAGGTTCACCTCTGCAGTACAAGTACTAACTAGTGCTGATGTTGCAGCCACCTCGCTGCATGAAGTCACCTCCTGTCACACACTTATTGGTTGCTCCAGGATTCTCAATTGCATCAAGAAGTCATTATGCAGCATTTTCACCGTTTGTTTGGTTGTGAGTATTATAGCTGTGGATTCAATTTAAAGGGCACTACAGACACAATGGGGGCTTCCAACCTGGACATGCACAAGTCTCTAATGAGGTTAGGGTTAGTGACAGATGGATGACAATGGATTGCAATGTGAATTACTTCATTTAACCAAAGGAGCACCGCATATGTCAAGGTAACACCTGTAATTACACCTGCTTGATGCATGTCAGCCTTTTTGCACCCTGGTATTTCAAGGACAGGGTGGTAATTTATTTAAACTGTGTGTGTGTGTGTGTGTGTTTTCACCTAAACCTGCTTAACATGCATAAAGTTTAATTTGAAACAAACTTTGTGCCATGTTGCAAAAATACTTTTTAATTCCAACAAGCGGACAGGATTTAGCACTAATGCTGACAGCTCAAGTGTGATGAAAGTCATTTTATCAAGCATTTCATCAGCTGCCACTCATAAGCCCTAACAAATAACTACGTCCACAGCGTCTGGCCTGAAAAGGTAATTTTTTTGTCATTATGGTTCTGAGGAAAGTCTGGCTATCAACACATCACTGTCGGTCTGAGGCCAATGACATGCAGCAGGCTACAACCCAGAATGTATAATAGAATCACAGTTTTATGTTTAGGGTTATGATGTAAAAATTGTATTACTCATAAATGTTCTCACATTTAACACTATGTAACCTGTAATAAAATAAAAATATAGCTCTTTTATTCAGACATTTCAGACTTTATTCTAACACATGCCTGATTCACAAATATATTGTAAAATACAAATTATACATGTAAAAAAAGCATAGGACTATTTCAATTTGATCATCATAAACCCGTTGACAAACATCTTAATTATGTACAAAAGTTTTACAATGTTACTAAAGTCAATAAATACAATTTAAACCATGGGCATGGAAAAATACAAATTACTATGACTCATAGTTTTAACATGTATCTTCATAAATGTCTGGTCAATACTCATTACGTTTGTGGAAGGAATTTAAAAAGTGCTTATAGTGCCATGTGCGTAATATATAGGTCTAAATGAGAACAGATTCAGTAACAGGCTGGTTCCCACACATACTTCATTTAAAGAACACCTTCTCCTACTTTGGTTTTGTTGATGCCTTTGTGAGTGTGAGAGTGTCATGTTAGCTGTTTGTTTCTTTTTCCTCTTCTCTATGGCATGGAGATTTCTCAGATGTGGCAGTCCTTTGTCTCCTTCTGTATCCCTGAGGTGTCTCCTTTAGCGTCTCAAGTTACTTAACATCGTCTTTAACTTGACTTTTTGGCCATCCCACACAGATTTGTCATAGAGTTGCAGAGATGGTCCAGGAGCATGATGCTGCTCAGTGGATATGCAGAGAAATGGCTGAAGGGAAGAGGTTTTATTGTCTGCGGGAACAAGGCAACAACAGAGAGAGGTAGATTTACTGGGCTTGTTACAGCTGTGAGTATGTTAAAGGAGTTGTTCAATGACCGCTCAAGTTGCAGTTGTTTTCGAGGATGTTGCTTTGAAAGAAAAAGATGTTTCCAGCTTCCATTTTTTTTTTTTTCAAAGTCTTACCCAGCCCGATGAACACACACGAGTTCATACATCTTATTTTGATATGATTGGATACATCTTGTTGCTAATTGCAGTTTCACCATAAAGATAATTGTGGATTTTGTTCTCCTCATTTAGATTATGCCTCAGTTTTACAGCTCTCTTCACAGACTCGAGAAGTCCAAACATCTCACATAACGAATTAAGGATGATGGCATCTATCAAAAACAATAATCTTAATAAAAATAAAGAATGTCCTAAAAATATACTATGTCTGGCCATTGTGTAAACTCACCTTCTGCCTGAAGATTGGCCTTCTCATTCTGGGTCTCCACTCCTTTAAAAGCAGTTAATAACTCAGTCTGAAGAGTGGACAAGACGTCCCTATTAACTCAGAGTCTGCAAAACTCGTCCAGAGGCTCAATACTCCATCTAAAATGTCATAACAGTATTATAAAGTTTGTCAGTTTGCTTGAATGTTTATTAGGAAAGGGAAGATGTCTATGCAATTGTTTTCAAACAAAAATCTTAAAATAAAAGACATTCATTAGATTAGATTAGACTAAATTTGATTAGGAAAAATGCAACAGCTAAAAATGGTTTTAAAAAAACAAAACAAAGATGAGCAACAAAACAATAGATGAGCAACAGGAAAAGCAACAGAGAAGTGTGGCTCGAGCAAACAGAATGTTAAATGGGTGATGGGTGACAGAGGTAGCAAAGGAAATAGGTCAGTATACAGGTGCTACAGAAAGAGGGGAAAGAGGGCAAAGTAGGATGGGGAGACTGAAAAATGACTTCGGGTATGTAGCAAAAAATTCAGAACACAAGCTGAGTGTATCAGGCTGATAAAGTGTTGGAGGTGTTATGCATCTACATTCATTTTGCTTGTTTCTTCCACCACTTGCCTTTTCAAGCTCATGTGCAGTTCTGTAAAACTAAACAGACATTTCTCTTTACTATAATCTGCACAATAATGGCAGAACGCACTTTGTGTAGGGATTGAAGCAATGCGTTTATTAAGAATTATCAATATGACAAGCGTCGTAATTTGTAATAATACAAAAATGCACAAAAATATTTTCACCTAAAGCCAGAACTGAACCAAAAGACTTTTTATGCAATAAAAAAATGAAATCAGGGCAAAAAACATCAGCATCACCAGCATGTATAAAAGGCATACACCCAAAGGATAAGCAACATATGAAGAGGACAGTCAAGGGCTGAAGCATGCCTATTCTCCAGTGCAACAAAATAAAACATGGGAAAAGTGAGTGCTGCCATGTTTTTGTGTTGATCTGTATAAACAGTGTGAGACAGCACCCAAAGGAACCTGTCGTTTATTTTCAACTTTAAATCAATCTACGCTAGTGAAAGCCAAAGCCATATACTAGAAGACACAACCCTCAAATAAGTTGTTGCGTTTGTTAATTAGAGGGATGAAGAAAGATGCTTAAGTACTGAAAAAAGACTTTTTACTATCCTCATGACAAGTGTAGGCTGGACTAATTCTTATGGGAACTTATCAAGTCAGGAATGCTCTAATGTACCAGTAGCAATGGAAACTTGGTGTGACCCATGTGCCCTCCAAAAAATGATTATCAGCAACATGTATTCTGCTTTGAAATGTGAATTATTATGGCCATGTCTTGAATGCAACATCCCTGTTATAAAACTGTATTATATTCAGTTACAAGCTGTATGTGCTTCATAACGATTTACCTGGTGTGTCACTCCTCTTGGCAGGGTGTCCATTGGTAGAAGGACCCATCTCTTCCTCAGAGAGCTCCACTGCTTCTGCTGCATCATAAAAACTGTCTCCTAAGAAAAAAACTGTAAATTTAGCACACAATCTGTTTGTATTACTAATGAAAGTGCATGACCAGAGGGAGAACTGCCAAAGCAAATTTTCTCTTTGATTTCCACTGTATTGTTTTGATATGTGGCCATGTTCAGACTGGTTCAGACTTATCAATATGTGAATGCAAAGGGTACAACCTGTCAGAAGAGGCACCTGTCCTCAGAGAGGGTCAGGACCCAGACATTGTGGGTTTGCTGTGAGCTGCTGATCTTCACATTAAATTTAGTGCTGCGACAGGTGTTGCTGCATACAGCATTGTGCTGACAGAAATCTATCTGGCCAAAGTCCATGATTTTTCTGCATGGGGTGAAGAGGTCACAAGAAAACAACTGACACAAAATGTTTTAAAAAGGAGTTTGTGGAGTTTTTAAATAAGTCTTATCAGAGATCAACATAGAAAAAAACAGGTATTGCTTGTAGAGAAGGAATGCATATTTAATCATAGTAACACCAAGAACAAGTGCTAACATGATAAAAGTTGTGCATTATTGCTAAGCAACTTGCACTTGGCCCTGCTACAATTATAACACTGGTTACAAGCAACGTCTGGAATGTGCTGGCAAATACTGACAAAGACAAGTGTCAGTTTTATGAGAAAGGGTTTGGTAGCAACAATTTGTAGAACTTACAATTTAAAGGCAAAAGAGAAAGGGTCACAATGGCCATTTACAACAACAAGAAGGTGAATGTATTTGAAACCCACCTCCTTTTTTACATGTGAGGGGTGTTTTTGGAGTTAGTAGTGTTATTAGCAACCAATTTAAAAATAAAGCATAACTATGTAATAGATGACAGGAGTTTATGCAAACCAGAAACTATTTGAAAACAGTAGTAGACCTTAATTCACTGATGAGCACTAAAAGAGAGTATGTGGTACATTGCCAGGTCTGTTAACAAACATTCACTTGGAAACTTTGCATATTATCCACTTGTATTTGTTTGTATTTTTATCTGTTTACCTGAGCATAACCCCTCTCTGTCTAATGGCCCGTTTCCAGTCCTTCAGGGTAGCTTTTCCTGCCAGATGCACAAACTGCTTTGGACTAATAAAAAAAGCAACAATAAGTCAATTATAATAAAATTAAATGGCTGACTGAGGACATAAACACTGCAGAATTAAATCTTAAGATGATAAATAGAAATTTCACAAATAAACTTACTTAGACACATCTTACATTAACTCCAGAGCATACAAACATCTTAAACAGAAGAACTGCACTGCTGTCTCCACAGGTGATGCAATAAATATATTCAATCTCCTCTTCTTGAGTTTTCCCCTTATCTTAGAATTAAAGAACAAAAATCGTGACATGCAGTTCAAAGCATAACAAATTAATTTATTTTGTAGTGAAGAAACCCTAAGAAGTTAATTTAGCATTGTGAGTGTCTATGGCCAAGACAGTCGTGCCAGTGCCTGTAATGTCACTGTTTTCCCTAAAGAAGGCGACAGAACCACACTAAGTAAGAATGAATCTTGAACGTATGACTATTTACTTTTTTTGTTTAATCTTATGACATTTGGGCTGTCAACCCAACAGCTAGATATAGGCTGGTATTGAATCATTTCAAGACATGTCCACAATAAAAACAAAAACAAACAATCATATAATTGTATATAATTGTTTGTGATTTATGACACAAACAGCACCCCTGTACTTTGTACCATAGAAGAATGTGTTAACCCTTAAAATGCTTATTGCTATTTTACCCGTGTAGGATGGGCTCCTGGTGCAAGACTTTTTCTTCACCATCATGACAACCTGAAGTCGCAACGACCTCAGCCATTGGCCTCACAGCAGAGCTGCAGCAGAAGAGGCACAATCATCATCTCCACATACAAGGTATTACCACCTACAGTGGTCATATAATCCTTAAATGAGCAGGCCTTCTCAGTATACTAGAATCAGGCCGAGGCCTATATGAAAGGCTCACACATCAAACAAAAATGTCAGTCCCAGTTTGAAATAATTCAAGAGCAGAAGTATTACCACTGTTCATGGGACAGAAACATGAGACAAAACAGGATGTTTAAATTCAATATATGTACAATGCAATATTGGCCAAGAGATCAGTCCTGCAACAACTGCAAGAGAGACAACTTAACATTTATTTTGGAATGTTATAATGAAGTTTGTACTGTTAATATTTATTATAGGCTACAAAAAAATAAACATTGTGTAGAGTTTTGTTAAATGTAGCGTCTGTAAAAATGTCCTTATTAAACTAGAACCTCAAACAGGTCGAGCAGTCAAAAAAAAAAAAAAGCCAACACAGGCTATTGCGTGCACTCAAACTGACGCTGGAGCGCCACACGCACATCCTGGACAGTAACTGCGGACTTGTTCATAGTTTATGTAGACTACGTTTGGCCTTTTCAAACAACCTGCCGCGTTTTAAATTCCTTTTGTTGTTTTGGGACTCACCGTGTTCCAGCAGGGCACACAGCTCATGCTCTGTTTGTCAGATAAGTAGGCGAGCATGCGCCGTGCTCACTACTTCCTGCACCGAGAAGCATCTGTCCCAGGGTCACGAGAAGAAGTCCGCACGCGACGTGTAGCTCGGTCACACTGCGCTTATGCACGAACGGCTGGACTGAGTTAAGCGGGTCTGGGCAATGCCTGCGCTGAACTAAAGGATTTTAAGACTGAAATACCATTTGAATACAATGCACGATGGACTATAATAAAGCTCTTTGTTGTTTTAAGCACATTCCAAATACAACCGTGAGCTAAAAGTGTTCTTTTCATTTTATTCATTCAATTACATTTTGTTGAAAACTGTATATTTTGGTTGTTGTCTGTTTCTCACCAGAAGGTGGCATGGGTAAACTATCCTATTTTGTGTAATGCCAAAGGAAAGACTCTTAATCCGTCACTAATACCATACAACTTGACACAAAAAATGTATGACTTATTCCGTATATGTTTATATCTAAAT
This sequence comes from Neodontobutis hainanensis, assembly GCA_024349245.1. Lineage (NCBI taxonomy): Eukaryota > Metazoa > Chordata > Actinopteri > Gobiiformes > Odontobutidae > Neodontobutis > Neodontobutis hainanensis. The sequence goes on from JALDNG010000004.1 coordinate 9,419,442, forward strand.
GGTACTCAAGATAACTTCCAGACATCTCACCTGACTGCTCTCATCTGCTCGTCCACAGCCTTCACAGGAGCCCGCCCCTCTGTGGGAAGGGAATGCCAAACTCTACTTGATTGACATTAGTGATGAACCAATGAGAATCCGGGTTTAGTTCCCTTGGCCAATAATAAACGTCCCATACTTTGCACTCTTGACTTTCTTCACTGGACGGGTAACTCCGAGCTTTTCGGTTCTTGCACCTTACTCTTCGCTGCTGAGATTTGGAAAACATGTACGAAAACATTGGGGATGCTGTAAAGACTCTTGTTGCAAGTTCTTGGATTATTGTTAGCTTCTCTTTCGTTGGTGTCCACGGCCAGGAGGGTAAGAGACATGGAGTCTGGAGAAAATAACATAATATTCAGCGCCTTTTCTTTGAGAATTTGCTATGCTGCTAGACTCGCTAAATATTTACTTTTTGCCAGATAGACCTATGTGTTTTATAATCCTGGTATAACAGAACATTTTGACTTTTAAATACTGTGCAGGCTGACTTTTCTTTACTTCAGAAAACTGAACATACATAACTAGGCTAGTTTGATATTGCCATTAATAAGTGTTGACTACAGTGCAAGGGTAACATTGGTGTCATTCAGGCCTCTACCCCTCTGTCTTTTGTAGGCTGTACCTAAATACAAGTAGCCTAGTTAGTGAATGTTGAGTCCAAAGGTCACCAGCATCATGTTTTGATTCATTCTTAGCATACCTTTTCCATACATATAAACCAACAGTGAACAGTGATGCAAGGTAGATTATTATTTTCAACTGTAGTGGGCTGTGATTCACAATGACCACACTTCACACAGCCAAACAGAAAAACACTTGTCAGACTATGACTAACTCTCACCACAAATCGTTTTTCAGTGTTTTAGTCTGCCTGTTGAGTTATTCCCTTACTTAAGAAGATGGTTGGTCACATGTTTATCCTGATTCAATTGTGCTTGTTAGTAAATGTATTGGTAACACATCAAACTTTGGTGGGGCCATGGGATGGGGGGACTTTTATTTTCTTCTTCTGGGCTGTAACATTTTAACTGAAACACCAAGTGACACAGGCGAATATCCTGTCTGCTGGTGTGGACCTGTCAGGACACGCCAGGAAAACCTCAAACAATGTTGCTGGGGTACTTTTGATTGACTGTGTGCAAACCCAGTACCCTTTATTATTGTAATTTAACATTTACTGGCTCTGTAGTGGAAACACGTTCTTCTATGAAACTGATTTTCTTGATATACCATGAGAAATGCTGCAGGGTTCAATAATCAAGTCAAGATTACCGGACACAGAGAACTTCCCCTGCATTGCTGCTTTGTGGTTTCCCACAGGAAGGTGACAGATCCATGGTCTGTAGCCCACGGTGGCATTTCCAGGGAATCCTATGGGAACTTGTGGGGCGTTTCAGACTTCATGGTATTTGAAGATAAAAAAGTGACATGTGGTCTCAAATCAATCCTGCAATTAATTAGTAATGGTTTATGAACCTTTTACCCTTAAAGTTACCACCTATATTTTTAATCTTAAAAAAATGTAATAATCGTTTGTCCAGATTTTGGACCATTATCTAGTAGTGCTGAGTGTGTGTGACACAGGGGTGAGTTAAGAATTATCCTCTAAGTTCACACTCAACAAACATTCAGAACCCTTATATGGACAACAGGGGCAGAAATGGTGTGTTGGTTTAGGTAGTTGCTGGGGATTTTCAGGATTTGACCATTCATGGAGCACATCAGTGCTTGACATTTTGTGGTTTTGAGCTGCTACCCCCACAGTGTTTATCTGAGACTGACCACTGAGGGAAAATACTTCTATTTGTCATTACCCACATTACAGTTGGGGGCTATAAATATTTGTATTATTAGTTAGTGCATCTTGAGGACACAGGATGTAATTAAAACTATAAAACAAGTTAAACAAGGAATTTTTAATGATTTTGTAACTTTTCTTAAAAAATGTTGCTATACTTTTGGCAGTTTAAATTTTAACCCATGAGATAAGCCATCACTGTAGATATCTCCAAGTCTCTTCTGAAATCAACTTTGAATAATAAGTGAATTGAATGTAATATCCCGGACTTTGGTTTAGCGTTACACTTTCACTAAGTTTGTCTGAAACAGATTGCACAGATTGAAATTCATACTCTTCAAATTATTTTAGGGAATGGCTGTGGACACACTCTGCTGGGAGCAGAATCTGGCACGTTGGCCTCTCAGAACTATCCAGGCACTTACCCAAGCAACACATTTTGCAAGTGGAGGCTTCGTCTCCCTGAAGGAAGGACTCTGCGTCTTCTGTTTGGAGATTTTGACATTGAGAGTAGTCCAGGATGCAGTAATGGATCCCTTGTAATCACAGATAAAAACGGATATACCAGTTGGGGTAAGAGTGTAACAGAATGAAAAGTTCAATGTAAATATTTATAATTGTCAGATTTGACTCACCCAGTAACACTGTCATTTCTTTGCACTGACACATTAATAATAGAGGTGATGGAGGCCTCTTTGATTTAGTAGTAAACATGTCATTCAACCAGGTGTATCAGCCATGCCTCAAGGGCTTAGAATTCTGAAGACATAGTGTTGAGAGATACAAGAGTATTATTGTCTTAGGCTATGTTCACTTTTATTAGAATCCCAAGAAAAAAAAAGAACAAGACTTTGTCTTTCTATGGATGTTTTTTATGGCAATTTTCTTTTGTAAAGTTACATGCTTAGTATCTGTAGTTAATCAACATGTATTTACACAGGTCCAATTTGTGGCAAGCTTGATGCATCACAGAGGAATGTGACACTACGGAGTAATGAAGTTGTAGTAACATTTATGTCTGGCCCACACCGCTCTGGACGAGGATTTTTACTGTCCTATACAACAGACCTCTATCCAGGTATGTTTACTCTGGGGGCTTATATCTCTTGCTTCTATGGTATTGTTTGTATAACAAATACGTTATTCATATTATACATGTGTACCAATGATATGTTACTTCACAAACAGACATTTCATTAAACTGGAATGTCTATATTGTTGTAACATCTGCTGTGTGTTGATTGCGTATATATTTGTGAGCGCATGAGTCACTGCCTATTGGTATTCACTTTTCATGATTGTCTTTGCTCCAGCATGTTTGCTCAGAAAGCCTTCTCTGAGGCTTGAATGGAGTGAGGCCTCAGGCTTCAGTTTGTTGCTTGGAGTGGCTGAATATCTTCTGGTTTCTTCTCCTACTCCCCCCCTCTCCATTCACTCAACCACATGAACAGCCTGCTAACTACCACTGAGCCCTACTCTACACTGGCATTCAGTTACTCTGTGAGACCTTATTAGAACAAAAGTTACCCTGGTTCTACTTTCAGAATTTTATATATATATATAAAGGATATAGGAGTCTCCTTGTGTGTTCTTCTCTAGTATATGTGGTACCAGGATTATTTATAATACTGTTGTTGTGTTGTGGCTGCCATCCAAAATGGGAATGTGACGTCTAGTCATTAAAGTTAAAGACATTATTCAGTAAACATATGTTTTTTGTCTGATTAAGCAAAACTAAAGTTTCCTTTTTTTAGGCGTTTTGTCTAAATCTACAGAACTTTTACAATTTGGAGATTATTGTTCTTATAATTTTAACTATTATGTGGCCTTCTGTTTGTCTGGAAGCTTGGCTATAATTAGTGCTTATTTTGTTTTCTCTCCATGAGGTCATTTGTATTGCACATCATGTATCATAGTTTCCTGTTTTTGACTGTTTATGAAATGTGTCTGTGTGTGAAGCTAATATCGTGGTCAGACTCACAAACCACTGTCTGTTTGCTGTGATCACACGAGTTTTGCACACTGTACCCATAATCTCTGACAGTAACAAAGGGCTTTTAGTCACATCCACGATAGAGGCTCATGTCCTAATGTAGCACACAGGGCAGACTATGGCCAACCATGTCACAGAGAATTTGTGTTTTTGTGTGCCTCAGTGAAAGGAGCTGGATTATTATGTAAATATGAGATGCCACAGCCACATTTTAATTATACATTTCTGTATGTATTCTCTCATAGAGCTCATTTCCTGTGTACAAAAAGGTTCTCACTTTAGTTCACAGCATTTAAGGTAAGGCCCATGCATTCCACACAACAGCATCTCTTGATGCTGAATGTTTCTCATGCATCTTGGTGTTTTTTTGCCAGTGTGTACTGTCCTGCGGGGTGTACAAACGTCACAGGTGATGTTTGGGGAAGCTTTCAGCAGGGTTACAGAGATGTAAGTATGATGATTTTGGTATCAAAAGAGAGCCAAGAACTAAGATTAAGAAATAAATTAAAAAACATGTTTTTCCTAGACATCGGTTCTGTGTAAAGCTGCTGTACATGCTGGTGTTACCTCTGATACCGTGGGCGGTCGTGTCACGGTGACTCGAGGGAGAAGTCTTACGCTTTATGAATCAACATTTTCCAATGGAATTCTAACAAAAATGTGAATTTTGCAACATGTTAATCATTGCCTTTTAATGATATAACTCAGATTAAATGCAATCAGAGGTACTGACATTTCTTTTTTGGGGGGATAGGGGATCATTGTCAGAAAAGAAGTTGCTCTTCAACAAAGGTATGGGCCTGTGGTGGCATTGTCAAACATTGGAATTTATTACACTGTTATATTTGCTCATGTATTTACAACCACATTTTTTTCTTATTTTACAGATTGTAACAGCATTCTGCAGGTTTCTGGTTCAAATGCCTCATCATTTGCAGATAAAAACAGTTCGGAGCACAAAACATTCTGGTCCTCAAGCGACATGGATTCTGGCCATGACTTTATTCCTTGGACAGCAGAAAATAAGGATCCTTTCCCCTGGGTTGAGCTGGAGCTAAATGATAGAAGCACATTAACAGGTAAGTTGCAAATGCCGTATGCAAAAGCTATGTTTAACATAGCTTGCATTTGTTCCATGTTTTTTTGTATTTTTTTTAACTAAAACTGCCCTTTTCCAGGAATAGTAACAACAGGATCACATGAGAACTACATTGGCACCTATAGTCTTCTTTTTAGCAAAGACAAAAAGAATTGGAAGTTTTACAAAGATTCCCTCAGCAAAGAAAAAAAGGTATAGAGTATATACTCACTAAGCGGATGATTGACTGTCTGAAGACAACTGGCAAAAGCAACAGATCTGCTTTTATAAGATGCACAATGGGGTCTATCAATAAGTAACTTGGCTGCCATGGTTTCCAGGTGTTTCAGGCCTATTCTGACGGCCACCTCAGGGTCCTTAACAGCTTGGTTCCTTCAGTAGTGGCTCGCTTTGTCCGGCTACTGCCACTGAGCTGGCGTGGCAAAGCTTCATTTCAGGTCCAGGTTTTAGGGTGTCCTGTTGCCAAGGTTTCACCAAGATCCCGCTCAAATGCAGGTACACATTAGTTTAGATTTTTTTTTTCCAGAGTAAATCTGGTTTTACTTTTGTGTTTCTTGTTTAACAGTGTCTCCATCAGTTAAAGTCAACATGGCTACACTGCCAACAAGCACTAATCCCAACTCTACCGAAAGCCCGGTTTTAGTTGAATCCAGACTAAGTAAGTCCTTGTTCAGATTACTAATGCACACATTGTCAGAACGTTCACAGACATAATGCACACATTGTAACAGAATAGACATCAGATCCACATTCAAAAGTGTAAAATACAGCGTCCTTGACATTCTAGCATTTGTTAGTGTGCACACTGCAGTAAACTACATTCTTTTCCCACATTTGTACAAATGTTTACTTATGCAAACACTCTCTTGTAGGCTCAAGCCAGCCAGTAATAGTAGCAGTGGGAGTGGTCCTTGGACTGATAATGTGTGGCAGCTGTCTCATGGCTGGGGTCTGGTGGAAGCAAAGGTGCAACATTTACATTTCATAGGAGATGTTTTGTTTTGTTCCTGTATAATCAAATCCATGTGTTTTTGTTAATATAGTGGTCTTTTATGAATAGCAATACTTAAAAAAAACTTTATTTGGATCTCTCTAGACAAAAAGCTTCACAAATAAAGTACTCCTTACCTACAAGTAAGTCCTTTTTTATTTTTTTCCTTTATTTCGATGTTTTCTGTTAATTTAACGAAGTACGTGCGTGTGTATGTTTAGTAGGTTGTCAGAATCTCCAGATAAAGACACTACCATGCCCACAGTCAGAGTTTACCTCGTACCCACTGGAGCGAAGTGTCCATGACGCTCTACCTAACCCCCTCTTAACAGTAAGTTTCAGTTGTTGTCACTGTCTTGTGCTTTCCATAGCTCCCAATAGCTCATCTTGCTCATGTGTCCAATTTCTGGGCCTCACCCCCTCCTCCTCTTTCCATATTTCCCGCTTCAGCAGTCCCTCAGGCTTGGCTGGTTAGTTTGAGGAGCTCATGCCAGGCTTGACAGGCAAACAGCGCTCTCGGCAGGCCATCCATTCTTTCCCCCAGCTGAGCCCATCGCCCAGTTGCAGTATAAACATTCCTTTCTTTGGTCCACAGAGCCTGTCTGAAAGAGACCCTTTAATTGTAGCATGATAAAGGGAGCTCAGCCCCCCCACCACCACCACCCACACACACACACACACACACACACACACACACACACACACACACACACACACACACTACCAGTCCCTTCACCCCCAGCCACAGAGAGGTCTAGTGATAAACAAGACAGAGGGTCAATGGTAAGACAATCATAGCCTAGCATTAAAGAAAGTCTAATTAAAATAGCACTCATCTTCAGGTTTTGCACAGATTAAAGGTCTGAATACTAAATTATTACCACCTCTGTTTTAGAGAACACAGTCAGTGGCTCGCCTTCTTCTATTGTGCATTCGCTTTGTATCGATGTAATAACTACACTTTCAAATAAGAATTATCTACAGTAAGTAAGTGTGCATACATTTAAACTAATTTTAGTTTTGACTTATTTTCCTGTGTTTATCTTTTCCAGACTTGGCTGCACCTGTTGGTCAAAAAGTTGGGTCAACTTTTAGGCCATCGTCAGATGAGGGCTACACTACTCCCTTCGCTTTAAACATTTATCACACCCCTTGTAACCTGCCGGAGTATGCTGAGCCACTTCCTCCAGAGCCTGAGTACGCCACACCATTCAGCGACCAGCTCCCAGAGTCCAACCTGGCAACTTCAGCCATTCACAGCAACACACACAGTGCCACTGGGAGCAGGACTGTATCCCACCATCCTCACTATGACTGTCCCTCACATAAGATGTTATCCAACGGTTACTGCACCCCTGTCATCCACAAGAACAGCCTGCACCCAGTCACTGAGTGCTATGCAGAACCCAAGTCTTGTGACTATTTACTACAGAAGCATACATATGAGCAGCCTTTGTAAACCTAAGCAGGCCAAGGCATGAAGAGAAAGGACTCAATTGAACTACGACATGCACTGAGTCATATGGCCAGAGATAATGACCTCAAGTGGTTGGACAGCTCAAGGCACTTTGACCATTGTATTGTATTGTAGTACAGCAAGAGCAAAGAGCCATATGTAAACATATCTTTTCAACGACACAGTTTATTGATTAATGATTATTATTTACAAGGTGCAATTTAATGAAAAGAATGGTGGTATGATATGCTTTAGTGTGTGTAACAAGTTAGTGCAAATAGTTAAAACTGTTACTTATGGTTCTCCTCACAACACTGGTATTGGATTCACAAAATATGAATTCAAAACCTCTTGTTACAAAAGGAGTGTTAAAAAGAGAAAAAAAATGTCAAAGCATCACAAAAGATAGACTGTAGTGATGTGGTTAATAACACTGCTATGATCACTTGTATCCAATAGGTGGCACATTTGGGTTTTTAACATTGTGCATAATTATGTTGCTGAAAATATATATTTTTTCCAAGATTACATGTTAAACAAAAGCATAACAAATGGAATCATGTGTTGATTTACTATATATGTATGCAAGAGAGAAAGCCTTTATCAAATAATGTAATAATATACTGTTATATTGTTGTATGTGCTCTCTTGTTGACATGTTTAACAATGCCCAGAATCTTACATCAAAGGACAGAAATTTATCTAAAATAAGTACAATAAGTTCTGACATTTTTCTGCTGGATAAGATACATTGATGGTCCCAAATCTGAAGGGAGAAACCTTATGTTAAGGCTATTTATTCCTTATTAAAGTTATTTACTTAATATTTTATAACATTAAGTTAAAAACCCTACTCTGCTATTGTTCTGGGCCATCATTTGTGCTTATGTCTTTGCTGACTGCTTCACCCTGTCTCTCAACAGAGAAGTAGTGAACTAAAGTCTGGTGTCTATTCCTGGAGGGAGCATCTTTAAAGCGCAAGCCACAATCTTCACATGTATAAAGTAGTGCATCTCTGTGATCATCTGAGTTTGCACTCTCGGTTTGGGATTTTCTATTATTTTCATCTCTCTGGGCAGACGAGTTAGTTGTGGTGATCTGAATGTTAGGAGAAGAAACTGTCCTAGGTCGCCCTGGATGAGAGCTATGGCCAGCTGATCCTTCCTCTGGATCTTCAGGGACCAGGCCATGGACCGTCCGATAGTGGAAGCGTATGCCAGAACGATTGGAAAAGCCTTTTTCACAGATTCGACAGGTAAAGGGCCTTTCTCCTGTGTGGATGCGAGTGTGAATCTTAAGAGCCCCAGATTGGGTGAAACATTTTCCACACTGACCACACCGGTAAGGCTTTTCCCCTGTGTGTGTCCTCTGATGGGCCCTGACCCCTGCCAGATGTGGAAACCCCCTATTACAAAAGCTACAAGAGTAGGGCCTCTCACCTGTATGAATGCGCCTGTGAATCTTCAGAGCACCTGATTGGCTAAAGCTCTTTCCACAGTCCGAGCAGGGATATGGACGTGCACCTGTATGGACGTTTAGGTGAATGCGGAGATTACTGTGAGAGTTAAAGGTCCTGCCACATTCGGTGCAGAGAAACCCAGACGGTTTGTTGGCATGCTCTGCACGTTGGTGTTGCAACAGCTGGGACGGCCTGGAGAAGGAGGCAGGACAGTACATACAGCAGTGCACAGACAACAGAGGTGTCTTACATCTCAACTCTTGTTGCTGTGTTGGTCTCTGTTGCTGCTGGTGAAATACCTGGGTGCAAGCAGGAGTGGACCGCTGGCAGGAGAAGCAGGGACAGGCCCCAGAGAGCTGTGGTGTTTGAGAGTGAGCATGTTGAGAGCAGGGCAAGCAAGAAGTCAAAGGGCAGTGATGATGGTGAAAATGATGTGCATGGGAGTACGCAAAGTCTGGCACGCGTTCACACGTCTGGATGCTCCGATGGCAACATACACACGGGATAACGGAGGCCTGAGGGAAGGAGGATCTGGAGGGAGGAGATAGATCAATCTGACTAGCCCTTACTGGATTATCCCTTTGTCTTTCACCAATAGCTAGCTCTGAAGTGCTGCTGTCAGGTATGCATGAGTTTGTGCTGCTAAGGTCTTTGGGAAGGCATTCCGGTCGAGGTGATGAAGAAGACTGTCTTGGTTTTAATGTTTCAAAAGAATAACTGGAGTATGGGCAGCCAGGACAGGTGCAGGCATGATGCAAATCTAAAAATAACCAAATACATGTTTTAAAATAAAATCACAGTGCCCAATTTGTTTATATTGTGACATCGGTTACTTTTCTTAGCTCTCACCGTGTCCACTGTCATCTCTGGTCTTCTTCTGAACTGTGCCAGGCTCCACGTGCCTGTCTGTCTTGCCAATTCCAACCCGGGACTCAACTGTGGAACCTTTGAATCTCTCTTTCCGAGCCACGCCCCATGCGACATTGGGCACCTTCGAGGTCTGACACAAGGTGCTCCCAGTTGTTATAAGGTCACCAATAAATTGATTGAGCTCCATCCAGGAGCACTGGGCATGCTGTAAGATGGTCAGGGTATGAGTGGGCGTAAAAGCAGATCCACATTCACGTTTTATGCTTTAACATAATACAGAATAATACTATATTCCTGTAAGTGCGAGGTAAATGTAGCTCGAACACTACATCGTGCAAGTCTTTAGTCTTTTGGTTAAACCTGGTAATGGGCTCGTCTACTTACCTTGTCGTTACTCTTGTCTTTGTCCATAATGAAACCATGCGTTACAAAAATCGCCTTGGATTTCTAAAAAATGCTTTTTCATAATATGCAGACTTATTTCATACCAACAACAAAGTAGCAAATGAGCAGTTTCACGTTTTATTCATTCTTTTTGTCTGGAACAGAAATGCGTCGTCGCCATATTTTGATGTATTTCCGTTTTTTTTTTTAATAAACCACGTGACGTGTAGTCTCCACACAGATTTTAAGTCCAAAGAAAAATAAAATGCAAAAATATAATGCAACACCAAATAGTCACTTCCACAATGATTCAAACTATTCATTAGTTTTTTTTAATATGGAACAGTCTGGAAAATACAATGTACCAATTCTTTTAATTCCCTTAAATAAAGAGCTGAAAACCTTAATGTAAGAAACACACAGAATACAAACGATTTGCTTTATAAACCATAGAGCATAAATATGGAATAGTGCAACAGAAAATCTTAGACACAAACAGTAACACATAAAATATCCAGTGTTCTTAGTTGAGAAAATAAAATAAGAGTTAACCATTTAAGTGTTTTTAAAAACAAATGCCATACTCAAGCGATATTGCATAGAAGTCTTCAATATCTTACATGCCCAATATACATACAGACTGAAAAGCTTGGAATGTGTTAAAGAAATATTGCTCCCACAAAGACAAACTGAAAACTTGCAAATATTTATTTAAAAAACAGTATTCCCTTGTGTAAAATACTACTTTCCTTTCCTAGGCTGCAACAGAGAAGTCAAATGTTTATCATTCCATGCCTGGACAGTTATCAGCTTCTAATGCAATTTTATTATTTTCTGAGGCATACAATCTATGTGTTGAGGAGACACAGATTGCTGCAAACCAGGGTCTGCACTGGCAGATTTAAACTCGTCATTAATATGCCTTTTCTGTCCAGAATACCCATTATCCTTTTCAAGTGAGAGAGCCATGTCATCCATTTTCAAAGGTGTTGCTTGAACATCCATATCGCTATCATGACTGCTTTTTACTTCTCCTGACACTTCAACCTCTTCGGGTTCCCTTTTTATGGAAAGAAGGGAAGTATCATTTAGAGCTAGATTTGATGGAGTAGGTTTCTTAGACAAATCTAGAGGTTCAAGGTCTGTCTCCTGTTTAAAACTAGCTTCTAGAGCAGTATTCATCTGTGATCCACCACTAGTGCCAAGTCTGCTTGACAGAGAAGGAGTTTGGACTTGCATTTCTGAAACCGGCAGCACATGAGGTGCACACGGTAGCATTAAGCTACTGGTTTCTGTTTGACAAACAGGAAGAAACAAGACCAGATTAACACCAGCAGGTGGGGGTTTGTCAAGGGAGAGCTTCCAAAACCCTTTAGCTGGGTCAGTACAAGTGGACCCTTCATCTGTCACTAGGTCTGGACTAGCGGGACTGTTAACTGGTCTCACAGTATCTAGGATTGGAGAAGCAGAGTTATTAACTGACCCACCAATCTTTAGGCCTGGCCTTGCAGAGCTGTGAGCTGGTCGCACTGGCACTAATTCTAAACTCCCTGCAGAACCTCTTGCTGGTTCAGTTTTTAAGACCACACATGAGGAACTCGTAGTTGGTCTACCCGTCTTTAGGTCTGGACTTGAAGAACTCTTTGCTGGTTCCCCGGTTGTTACGCCTGGACTTGCTTGTGAGGTGGACTTGTCGACCCCAGTTGCTGGATTTAAAGTGGCCGATGAGGTGGACATTTGCATAGCGTGGTTAGCACTGAGTCTTTCTTGTTCAGGTCTTTTAGTTGACTGATGTTTTTTAGGTGCTTTCTGTAATGAAGAGGAAATACATTACAATCAGGAATAAAACATTGAAAAAGCCACATGTCAGAAAGTGATCTTCAAAAAAATTATCATCTTACTATCATTCACTTGATCTAAACACTTTTATGTGTCACAGTTTGTTTAAACTTAGACAACATCAGATACAACGTAACTAATGAAGGATTTAACCACTGAATACTCACTGGGGTATACTGAGGTGTCTGTCCACAGGTCTTCAGGTGACTGTCATAGCTCTGTTGATGAGGAAAGCCCACTCCACAGCTCTGACAAAGACAGGGTGACTGGCCTGCGTGACCGCCCATATGGGACATTAACAGCAAGGCAGAGCGGAACCCCTTCCCACATTCAGCACACTTCAGAATTCTCTGATGAGCACCAGCATGTTTCTTCAGCTCTTCATTAGTATCAAATCTTTGTCCGCACTCCAGACATCGGATTTCGTCGCCCTTGGGCTCCTGATTTCCCCAACATCCTGTATCCTTTTTGTGCTGCTGGAAGTCCTCCTCACTAAGGAACTCTCTCAGACATGCCACACAGTGAATGCTCTGAGGCTTACACTTGTGTCGAAGGTACAGCTTTGCGAGCCGAAAATGACACCGGCACCTGACACAAGTGTAAGGTAATAAGCCTAGGTGAGAGAAGCTGTGTTTAAGCAGGGCGTTTTTCTTGGTAAAGACCTTTGGACACTCTGTGCATTTTAAATTGCTGTAGCATTTAAAGCTGGTCAGATGTCGTTTAAGGTGTTTCTCAGTTTGAAAATAGCGGCCACATTTTTCACAATTAACTTTTCGCGTACATGAGTACTGTACATGATGTTCACACGCTTGCAATGACGTGAACACCCGCTTACACCTGTCACATTCATAAAATGTGTCTTCAAAGTGATTAGTGGACAGGTGGAATTTTAAATCAGCCTCTTTTGCAAAGTACTTTAGACATACACGACACTTGGGCTGTTCTAGTTTGGCCTGGGCATGTGTGCGCAGATGAACGCGATAATTGTAAACCTGGGAGAATCGCTTCCCACATTCAGCACACGAGTATGGCCGTGCTCCTGTGTGTAGGTTCATATGATCTTGAAGCTTGAACATAGAAGGAAACTGGAGGTTGCAAACATTGCATTGGTAGTTTCCCACATTTGCTGAAATCATAAAAATAAGAACATTATTTTTTTTAAAAAACAGCAAAAGAAATTCCATTAAAAAAATTATTGTTGCATCAGATTATTGCAGCCTTCCAATTACAAAGCATGTATTTAGAAATTATAGTTAGCTTTAGACTAATGATGTTTCAACCAATAACAGCAATAAAGAGATTTAAAAGACATACCACTTGACTCCTCATCATCCTCATAGAAATCCTCTTCCTCCTCGACCTCTTCTTCCTCATAAGACACATCACTGTCATCTGAACCATCCTCTTCTGCTTGCTCCACTGTCAACTCAGCTTTTTTTATTGCCTCTGACTGTGCAGGTAGTGTGTTTTTGGTTTCAGTCTGTGTGCCTTGTGCAAGATCTAATATCTTTAACGATGTCTTGGTTGGTTGTATTTCTGGGGTGCATGTTTCTTTTACTTCTGCTCGTTGCTGGTCATGTTTAGTTGGAACTGAAATGTGGGAGGAAGAGTGATTTGAAGATACTGAGTCATTACAAGGTGTAGAGTTTGGTGGTGTCTCTGCAACAGATGCCTCTTGTGGATGAACGATATCTGGAAATCCCATCTCCGTTAGCTGGATGTCAATGGTGTATTCTATGGACATGGCTGCAGGTTGAGAAGTAGGCTAAGGGGAGATCATAAAACATAAACCAGTTAAACAATGCTGGTTTGGGATAACATTCATGTAAAGACGTGTCCTTACCTGTCAAGACACTCTTTTACCTGTTCCTTTGTTGTATAGTGTCCAAACGCATGTCTTGTCTTGTTGGTAAAGGTGCTACTATCCCGCTTCGCTCACCTGACAAAAAACAGATGACAAGAAAAAAACGTGTCCTCTGAACTAATGAATAAACAATATCAACATTGATTGTTCTTATTCGAGAAGGAATAATAAGAAATATAACTAATAAATTAAACTATTCACTCACATTGTTTGGTCCGCTTGCACAATCTCACCTTAATGAAAGCGGGGCTGGAAAAAGAAAACAAATGCATCGCATCGCCACAATAAGAGGAAGTGGGTAAGGAGACGCGAGCGCACCTACCGTCCTGGAGTAGAAGTGCATCAATGCAATTCTCTACTACACACGGCCACTATTAGAAGTACCATAAAGCTGCTGACACGGAGCCTGCACTGTCAGATGACTAAGACTAATCGTACTCTTTTGGTATCCTACAAAATGTCTAAATCTATCTAAATATAAAGCATAAACTGCTATTATGCATGTTTAAATGTAGTTTGAATACTTTCTCCAGTGAATAAATACATTGACATTATTTTGTATAAAAGGATTCTATTTTAGCCCGATATATTAAAATTTGTTTTAAGTGAAAAAAAAAAACACAAATTAGATAGCTTCCTCACTTGTGAGAGTATGTTTTATTACATTTTAGCTGTGCTGACACACACAGCAGTGGGAAACAATTCATTCAGTGAATTACATTTGATATACAGTTGTTATGAAACTATAAAGCATTAAATAGCCAGAAAAATGCAGATATATAAACAGATTTTTAAAAAAAAAAAAGTAAATTAAACATTAAGATATATAATGATTATAGTGGATCAATAAAGCCCACACGCCAAGCACTCCACATTAAATCTGGAGCAATTAGCTCAAAAAATGTTTAAGCAGAACACAGTTATGTAATTAAAAAACAAATCCAGGCTTTGGGACTTAATTTAGAAAAGATAATCAGAATATCAATGGTAAAAATACACAACATGAACCAGAAGCTGTACATAACATACTTCATTTGACAAAATGTCTAAATGATGTTTCAACCTGGCATTTCTTCTAGGTACAGTATCTACTTAGCTACATTTCCTTGCCAAAACTGTTTATCAAAGCAAACAAAAAATAAGAGAGACAATTGAAAGAAACTCAAGCAAAGTTAGAATGCACATCACACACAATTAAAAGTAAAAATAAATGATAAAAAGTTAATCAAAACGGTGTTTTTACAAATGAAGTTTTTGTGACAATGGGGGTAATACACAGATTCAAATTTACTTGGTTAGTCAAATCTAGGATGTGTATAGGTTTAACCTTTATCATTTCATGATCAAAAATTATTTTATGACAATCCAACCTTATTTCAAAACATCGTAAAATATTAATTTTTAAACTGTATGTCACTTCATACTTCCAAAGAAAAGACAACTACTGACTAAAATCTTCAAAATTATACAAAACATGTTTCAATTATCTCTTTGCTGCTTGGTTTTCCTCCTCCGTGTGGCCTTTCTCGTGAGCTTTTAAGGTACGTTCACGGCCAAAGCTCTTACCACACGTTGAACAGGCAAAACGACCAACAGCATGAGCCCTTAACATGTGGGCATCAAGCTGCTCTGGACGGGCAAAACTCTCTTCACATTCTTCACAGGGATGCGCTTTACGTGGAGTGTGCTTCTCCTTTTTGTGGGTGCGTAGTTGAACCAAGCCAGAGAATGTGAGATCACATTCAGAACAGGGGTGCTGACGAGATGGAACAGGCTCTGCTTTAGGCTTCTTCTCCTTTTCTGAAGCGTGGCTTTCATCTGCAGTGCTCCCATCTTCTCCCTCTGTTTTTGCTGCTGCTTTAGAAGGACGGCCACGCTTTGCTCCGCCTGATTTGCCCTTTTCCTCTGCAGTTGTTGTTGCTGGCTCTGATGCGCTGAGGACATTTTCTGGCTCTTCCGACTCTTCTCCCTCATCCTTCTTTTTTCGCTTACCTTTTTTCTCAGCAGCTGCTGCATCTTCGGTTTTGGGGGGCCGCCCACGTTTCTTAGGTGGAGCATTACCATTACACTGCTGTCCTTCAGGGTACTTCTCTTGGTGTGCCAAGAGATCCGACTCTGTATTAAAAGCATGACCACATTTCTTACAAAGATAACTTTTTGCAGGTTCCTCTGGCAACTCAGCAGTCTCTTCTGGGCGAGGATGCTGGGTCAGACGATGAGTGCGCAGCAAGGCCGCACTCCGGAAGGTTTCACTGCAATCTTTGCAGGGAAACTGGCGCTCTGGACACAGCTGTCTTCGATGAACAGTTACCTGAGGAACAAATTCAACAATTCAAATTTAACTATACAGCCATGCCATACTGGCAATAAACAATCCCCCTGTAACACTCACTTCTGAAAATGTTTTGAAACTTTCTTTGCAATGGACACATTTGAAAGGCTTATCATCTTTGCTGTGTGTTGGCTGGTGCTGTGTCAGCTCTTCAGATGACATAAATGTGCGGTCACAGACATAACATGTAAAAAGAGTGTTTCCCTGCAAAGACATATTGAGAGACAACAAGATAGTTACACTAATATTTGTGCACAGCATGTACAGATTTTTCTCTTTTACTTAAAATCAAACAAACCAATAAAGAAAAAACTAGGCGTAAAATACATATAGCACTTACAACTAGCAAATACGCAAACAACTCTTAATGTTAACATACTTGTTGAAGTTGTTGCTTATACTCTTCCCGGTGACTCTTTTTCATGTGTCTTTCCTTGGCTTTGGCACTACAGAAAGTGATAAAGCACTGGAAACACTGCAGATTTTCATGCTGGTCTAAAAAGAAAAAAAAAAACATGCATGGATAAATAGAAATCATGTACTGTTCCTATTCACCATAATTCCTTCAGTGTACCATATACTGTGTCATTAATACTGTCCCACTTACATGGTGTGACAGGTGGTACTGGAGGCCCATTCATTGTGATGGGTTTGTATGGCTCTGCAGACTTTGCAGGGGGGGCTGCTGGAGGTGGATCTGGCAAACCTCGTCCCATTACAATTTCCTCTATGTTCAAAATGTCGGAGTCCATCCTGTGATTTTAGCACCTTTAGCTACAATCAGGGGGGCAGTTGTTACTATTTAATAAATATTCCACATCTAGATTAGTTGTTTAAGCGTTAAATTGTTACATTACCAATTTTCAGACTGTTTAAATTTTATTTTTTGTGAGACAAAAAAGTATTTTATAACTATCCGTATCACTGTCAGTGATCCCGCATAATATTGTCAACAGATGGCGATATTCGACACATTAAAAATTATGTATTAAGATGTGTAGGTAGCGCTTAGCTAAACTAAGAATTTCATATGTTTACAAACACTGGCTAAATCTTTTACCATGGATCCCAGAAAAGTTTTACGAGGGCTAGCATTTAGGCAGGCCATTAGCAATAGCCAAATAGCTCCGTAAAAGCTAACGACCGCGCAACCTTTATTGTGCAATGCATACGGCGTTTTCTTGATTTTAGTCATGCAATTGAAAACGTCTGCATAAACGATTAAAATTCATACCAAAAAACTAATATATATTGCCGGAAAACGCACTTAATTAGGCATTATACGGCTGCGCGGGGTAACACACGCTAGCCTACGAACAGTTAGCGTTAGCTAAGGCTAGTGCTGATTACAGTGAGTGTCTTTCACTTGGCGTGCTTTTCTCAGCTATATGGTTATATACAGTTACTTCCCATAAAATAACTTGTATATTGCAACAGCACATTATGTTATAAATCATAATAGAACTACATAACATGTTTGCCTTACCTTCACCCGCCCTTTGACGGTAGTTTGACTGAAAGCGTTGACTCTAAAGAAATACTGCACATAGATCGGACACTTCCTGGTCTATGATGTAACGAAGATGGCTGCCGGGTAATCTGCTGCACAATTTTATTGTTATGAAAACATTTATCTATGAATCAGTGCAACACACTCAGAGAAATATGCCATAGTAATATTTTACCTTCTCCTTTGCCACAACGGCTCCTGGAACAATGTATCATTTATCTCTGCTAATAAAACTAAAACGTCGCCGTTTCTGTTCGTTCTAATTCTATTATTGGTTTGCAGCCACCTGACAAAAACAATTGAGTTTGACTGTGTGGAACGGAAAACTAGAGACCAAATATGTAAGCTTGGTGATCTTTTCTAAATACAATAAAGTAAGTTATATTTAACTAAAGTAGGAGCATGTTAATTGTATAATAAGCATCATTCCACTAGAGCTTAGCAACATTTTTATTGTGCGAATATTCACATAACATGAATAAAGTTAATTTTTTACATTGTCAATAAATTATGCAAAGTTACATATAAACAGAAAATTATATTGTAAGAGAAATTATTTTATGGCCATATTTTTTCAAATTAGCATACTTTTTAAAAGGTTATTTCATTTTTACACCAGAAAAATGACAAGCACATTAAAGAATCAGATTTATAGATTTCTTCCAAAAAATCTTAGAAAATTACACTCAAAGTAAGGCAAAATTGAGTTGACCTGGCTCAGATGTAGATTTATGAATGATACACTGTAACTGAATACTTATTATTCTTTCCCCTGACTCCCTTGACTGTGAAAATTCAAAAAACAGTTGTGGTTGCGTGAAATGCAAAGAAAAACACAGCATTTTAGGCAAAGGACTCGGGATGTTCTCTGACAATCCCCAAAACGACACCTGCCACCTTCCCCCTCAGCAAGCTGCTCTGGCCAGTGTCCCGAACCATCGTAGCGTGTGGCAGCATCAGGAAGGGGACTTTCATCTAAAAGGCTCGGGTTTGGAGTTTCACTGGTTGCAGGAGCATTCTCTGTTGGGGGCTGGGGGGGGACTGAGTCCTGGATGTCTGAACCACTGGAGAGGATCAAAGCCTTGGAAACTTCGAGTCTGAATGCAAGTAGAGTTAAAGGTGTGGACACATCTATGGTGTCCTGTCTGTACAGCAGCCAAGAGTTGACTAAAGCCAGATCCGTCAGGTACCAGAGCACTGCTTGAGGCCAGCAACCTGGGGCAAAACTATTGAGCGGTATAGAGTATAGATTTAGCAAATCTTTGTTGAGACGAGCTGATATTTGTGCCTTATCAAAATTGTCAACCATAGAAGCCGCGTTCCTTTGGCAATTTCCTGTAGTAGAAAGGATGAAGCCACAGTCGGATCTCCGTAGCATCAATTTACCATCAGAGCTTACAAACTCATCCCCAATCTGTCCTCTGGCTCCACCTACTCTACCTGCACCATGTACACCAACTGTTAAAAGGTGTTCTAGCATAGCAGGTGTTGAAAGTTCCTGCTTACAAAGAAATACCATGCAACCTTTAGGGGCCATTTTCTCCACTACACTTTCTTTGTCTGAAAGATCTAATTTGAGATCTGCATGCAAGACCATCCCACCAAAACTGATTAATGTTGTGCAGTGAAGTGAAAGCTTGTTACTTTGAGTCTTACCAGTTAAAGGAAGAGGATACTGATCAATTGCATAATTTTCCTCTCGTCTCAATGACTGACAGCCTGTCAAGAAACACTGTAATAATGGCTGAATCTTCCACAGGGGATCTGTTTTATATGTTTTTCGGTATTTTAATTTTTCTTGATGCCTGTTATTACAAACTCTTGAAGGATTATTATTGTCTCCTTTCCTACTATTACTGTTGGGTTGATTGTCTTGTGGACAAGCAAGCTTCAACATGCGCGACAACTCCAGAAACCGTGACAATGACATGGCGTCAGCAACCAGGGGGACCTTTGTCAAGTCCTTCCAGTAAAGCAGGGGACTGGGAAACTGAAAGAGAAAAAAACTGATGTAGAAAATTTTACTTGCAACAAATCAAATGGACATTTAATATAACACAAACCTTTAAGGTTCCCATTGCAATGTGGATGCCAACAAACTGTGCGACCTCTTCAGCTGTGACAGGGCTGGACATGTTGGTCAGTTTGTTTGTGCAATTAGAGATTTCTTGCCACATATCCCAGCTGAAGTATTTAGAAAAGTATTCAATGGGTTGTTTGATGTGTTTTTCTACTACTTTATCTTGAACCGGATTTGATGAAGTTGAATTACTATAAAGAAATAACATATCAGCCAACAATTCAAAAGCCCATTTAAAGAAAAAAAAAAAGTATATCTTGTGTAAAATACCCAACATGTGGCTGGTTTGTGCAGTTGTTCTGTTTTTTGTAGAAATATGCCATTACTTCTGCTTCAGATTCTAGCTGAAAATCACATATTTCATCATGAGGATCCTCTTCATCAGAACTTTCCAGGAGAAAGTCATGGAGGTTTGGCGTTGTCTGCCACTCAGCCTCTGCATGAGGTAAAAACATGAATATCCGTTAGTACAAGTTAGCTCATAGTCCCAAAAAGAAAGTGACGTCAGAGCTGACAAATAATAATCAGTGTTTGTGGCATTAACAACTTTGTACCATGTTGGGTATGTTGGCTTGAAATAAACTCAAATATAATTTATACTGAATAAAATATTTTAGGGGTCATTTAAGATCCTGTGAGCCAGCCTGACCACTGTTTAACACTACTCTGTTTAGGAGTTATCTTGGTGATGTCTCACCACTTCACTGACATGCACAGGCATCTGCCCCAACACTGTTTGCTTCACAGCATTAACAGATTACAATTCACACCAGTGATGTTATGTTAACAGAAAGGAACCCTTGTGTGGAATTTTTCTATTCTAATAAATTGTGTTTGCAAAATATGGCCTGGGCCTGAGGCAACCCACCATGTCCATCTGAAAAATCCTTGTCTATTGGTTCTGACGACAATCCTCTGACTTCTTGGTTTTCTTGTGTAGAGTTAACTCCATCTTCTGTTAAAACAGATCCAGCATTAAAATACATGACATCTTATCAGGTTTGGTATTTATGAAGAAAGTTTCAAATGACTACCAGCTGTGTGCTGTTCTGACTGATGGCTAGCACTGGAAACCCCTGCTGACACAGGCCTACTGTCACTCTCAGATGTTCCTAGCAGAACCTCCCTCTCCTCTTCCTTAACAGGGTAGAAGATGCATTGACTTGAGTTGACGTTTGGGGCTATGCTACAGTCTGTTGTTGCTTCCATAGCTTCCATTACTAAAGGAAATAACCAAAAGTGTTATTTAAAATGCAACACATTGGTGTATATTTCATACTGTCAAAATATACCAAATACTTACAGGGACTGGAGGAGTTTTCCATGGTGTCTTGCTCCACATTCCAGTGCAAGTGTTCGCCTCTCTGTGGTGTCTGTGCATCATTTATTAAGAGGCTACTTTCTTCTTTTACAAGAACAGTCCTTATACCTTGGCTTGGTGGCTTTATACTTAAACTCCCTCCACTGAGACGGTTGGTGGTAATCTGTATTATATCTGCAGTATGGTCCTCAACCTTGATGTCCTGGTTCCCAGTCTCAAAAAGCTGCAAAAATTAAAATAAAAAGGAATAATTTGTTCTAAAAATATAGAGAATATACACAACACTGCTACATCCAGGAAGAGGCGCAAGCAATCCACATTTTCTTTAATAAATGCTATACTCATTTATAGAGACAATTGCGCTTTGAAATTGCATTGAAAGTTAATATTCCTATTACATAAATAAATTGTGATTAAATGGGGCCAGAACTGCAAGGATTATTTCATATTTCATGTCAACCATATCTCATAAAATGCCTAAAAAATACATAAACATACCTGTGCTTGGTTCTTCTCTTTGTTAGCTGAAGATAGGACCTGCTCAAGTATGATACCTGGAGACTCATTTCTTTCACTCTCCTCTCTTCCCTGATGTTCTGGTTTATTTGTTTCCTGCTCAGTTCTGGTGGTAGCCAATGCCTGCTCAACTATAGCCTGTTCTTTTGGGACTTCCCCTCTTGAAGAAGGGAGCACAGAGGCAGTGGCTAGAACGTTCGGGGCAGAAAGGTCACACATTTTCTCTCCATTTAATGTTTGTGATGCAGACTGACTATGTTGAGTCTCACCTGGATTATAGTTTGAGTCAGAGTCCACAGCAGGTTTTTCATAAACTACTTCACAGTCATCCAGTTTATTTTTACCGTCTACTTCACATAGTAGTTCTTTAACTAAAACTTCTTCCTTTCTCTCAATACCACTTGTAGCCCCTTTGCCTTCCTCATTATTCTTCGGGATTATAATTTCCTCCTCTTCGTCCTTGATCTCCACTTGATGTGTAGAGCAAGAAACTGTGTGTGAAGTTGGATCCGTTTCATTGAGAGCAGAATGATCACTGAGGCCACAAACAGCATTATCAGATCCAGTAGGTTCATCTTGCGAAGCGTTGTCTTGAGATGAAGTCAGACTTTTTTTTTGACAATGTTCTCCCACAGTGACTAAATCTACCTCAAGAACCAAGTCCTCCTTAATGTCATCATTGGCGGTAGCTTGGACTTCAGTATCAGTGCTAGATTTGTCCTCGTCTGTGACTAGTCTTTGAGGAGACTGTGTGAGAACTTTAGATGGGTTCCTACTCAGACCATCTGCACTTGTCTTTCTTCCATCCTTGTCAACATATGTACAGTAAACATCTGATGGAGGAACAGGTAACGAAGGCGAAGCATTCAAAGCTGGGAATGAAACGCAACGCTCTCTGTCCAAGTCACCAATTTCAGGTTCAGTATCCCAGCCTGTACCAGAACTTATCACTCCAATTACTTTATTGTTCTGTTTTGGTAGCTTGTAAATATCTATTCCAGATACTCCTTCAAAAAGATTCCCGTTTGTATATGTGAGACCAGGACTCTCCACAATATGCACTGTTGCCTTGTGCTTCTGGAGCAATGAAACCTCACTGAACTTCTGTCCACAATCCTTGCACTCTAAAGCCCGCTTAGATGTTATCACTCCTTCAGTTTCCACCTTTGAAGTGGCCTTTCGCTTCCTGGAAGTTTTTGGTTTGGTGGGCATTGTTTTATCTGTCTTTTTTGATGTGTGAAGAGAGGACAACAAGGTAAGTGCTTTCTTTGACCTCCCTCCTTTTTTCTTGTTTTCAGGTAAAAGATCGATTGTAGACTCATTTGAGTCATGACTGACTGAATTATCTTTTCTCTTTGGAGATGTTTTAGACTCACCCATTAACCCCTCCTGTGTCTTACCTGCTGCCTTTAAAGGGTCTAATTTGTGAACTTTAAGCTGGGGCTGTTTATGACCTTTCAGCAGAAGTAGAGAATCTTGTGCTATGTGAGGACTAAGGCTCTCAGCTGATTCTGCTTTTGTTAGTGCAGTTGATTTCTTCTTTTCTTTGGCCAAATTTCTCTTTTGCTTAATGTTTGTAATGGTCTTTTCCTTCACATTCTTAGACTGACTTTGCTGAATAGTTTTTTTCGGTTTCTTTTTAAATACTGGTGAGGCTACACTGATATGCTTCTCGTTCTTCTTTGCCCCAACCTTTTGTTTCTTCTTCTTATTTTTACTTGTGTCCTTTTGTTTGTACTGTAGATCTTGGTCTTTAGACAATGCAGGCACATCTATTTCCGTCGTACACTCCGAGTGCACCACTTTCTTGTCCTTTCTTCCCTTTTTCTGCACTTTACTTGCAGTCAGTGCTTTACTTTTCAATTCCTCCTGGGTGGGCTGCTGCTTTGATGGCTTACTTGTTTTTTTGGTTTTCTTCTCTTTACTATGGGGACCAAATTTCACCACAAGATGAGAGTTTTTGGTCTTTTTACGTTTAGCAGTTCTACTATTATTTTGGAAGTCATCGTTGTATATGGAGCCTACAAATTCTTGCATATACCCTTGAAAGAAAAAGGCTTTTGGTGGCTTTCTTTTTCGTACTTTTACTAGTTCTTGAGCAGACATTACATTAATGGGTAGCTCCAAGTTCAGCTGTGTCTGCTTTGTTTCCATCTGTGGGTCATCTGGGTTATCCCTTTTACAGTTATCATTTTCTTTCTCCCTAGTAATGTTTGTTGGTTTGTGTTCAGATGGCACTCCCTGTTCAGTAGTTTCTTCATCATTCTGTTCTATTTTTTCTTCTACTTCTGTTACAGTTTGGACTTGAGCTAAATCTTCAGTTTGCGTAAGAAAATCAGGCTCATTATTTGTCACAGTTTCAGAGTTATATTCAGGAAGTGTTTCTTGTGAGACAAAAGTGCAAGCTGGAATGACTTGTTGCTCTGTTTGTATAGGCATTAGTTCTAGTTCTACTGTAGACATGAGGGATTGAACAGACAGGCTGGTCTCCTGCTCGCTTATCTGAGTCTCATCATGAGGTCTTTCCATTTCATTCATTTGTTCTAATGTGGAGGATGGCACTGCAGTTTGTAATAAATGTTGGGATTGCTCTAACTCCACAGTTGGTGTCAAAGCAGGGGTAAGTTCCAATATAATAGTTTGTTCTAGGTCTGGTTCAAGATTTTGTCCCATTACCTCATTATGACAAACCAACTGATCCGTTTGCTCCAACTGAATTGTGCCAGTCTCAACGGGCTGCTGAAGAACCATTACCTGCGCTACTGAATTCTCTCTTTGTTCGGTCTCCACAAGTGTTAGTTCATTGCTGTCACTTGCTCCCATGTTAGACCCTAGCTCAGAAAAAGGAGGGTTTATCAGCTGTCCGTCAGGTGTGATAGGCTCAAGGATAATCGTTTGCTCCATAGGGTTCTCTGAGGTTTCAATTGTCTTAGAATCCGGCTGGTTCAGTCCCATGAAATTAATTTGTGTCGAATTCATATTTAAAGTCAGTGGTTGTGTTAGTTCGGATATTTTTTGTACTTCTAGTGGTGGAGCGTTGGGTGGCACCTGACCCAAAATGACCACCTGGTTCACTCTTTGAACATTCCCCAGAGATTCAATTAGTTTCCGAATCTGTTCAGTGTCAATGTTGGCATCAACCTTTTGCAAAGGTCCATGGGGCCCCACCTGTAGCAGTGATGGCCCGGAAATAGATATCGGAGTAATGATGGGTATGCACTGTTTTCCTTGTTGTGCACTTGTTTTACTCAATGCCACTTTTGACACATTGTGCTTTGTTTTTATATGGTGATGGCGTGTCTTGGTACTCTTAAAGGTGGCTTTGCATATGGAACAGGCATACATCACTGAAGATGCACCTAGAAAAGAAGTTGTAATGCATAAACATGGGTGATTTTGGAGCAAGTTAAAGTGTATGCTTTAGACATTTGCATAATTTGTAAAATAAAATAAAATTTAAAAAAATATGCTTGGAAGTTAAAGGAAACAAACAATATCCAAAATATCCAAACAAGATTTTTTTTTAATACCAGTTTTTGGTTGAGAGCCTTCTGGCATGTGTGATTCCATGTGGTTCTGGAGCGCTTTGGGCATGCTGAACCTCTTTCCACACTCCTTACAAACATACGGTCTCTCTCCTGTGTGTGTACGTCTGTGGTACTTCAATAACGTCAGAGTTTTGCAAGGTTTCCCACAGTCTGTGCATGTATAACCATCACATCCAAAATGAATTTTTTTATGAAGTGTAAGCTCTGATGATTTAAAAAAAGACTGGCCACAGATGGGACACTTAAAAGGTTTCTTCTCCAGGTGAGTCTTTTGGTGAGCCATGAGCTCAACAGAGTTTGTAAAATGCCGGTCACAAACATAGCAAGCAAAAAGGGCGTTCCTCAGTATGGACTGCTCGTATTCTGCTGGATGACTTGACTTCAAGTGACGCTCTTTGCTTTTATGGTCACTAAAGATAATGTGGCATTCAATGCACTGGAGTGAGATCTGAGATGCTAGATGATCACAAGAAAGAAAGAGGAAATCAGCAAAGGGTAACATCATAAAGTGTAACCAACTGTAAAAGATTATCATAGGAAAGTATGGCACCATTTAATATTAGTGGTACTTACATCTAAGTCTGTAGATGCAAAAACTAAATGCAGGAGCTATTTATACCTTAAGAGTAATTGTGAAATATTGCATAATACACTTAAGTTATAATAACTATAAAACTAACTATAAATATTAAACTCTGATACTTACAAGTGAGAGGCATAACCAGTGGCTTGGACATGTCAATCTTCAGTGGATCTGTCATAGCTTTTTTGGAAGGAACATATTTCCTACCATCACGCACAGCTTTATCTTGTTTTTTTGTCTTTGGCTGAACATGTTTAGCATTCAGATTATCAACAGTTACAGCCTTTGATAAATCCAAATCTGATGGTTCAGTCTCCACTTTATGTGTTACTTCCTCAGTGCCAGGCATCCCTGTTGCCTCTTCATTGACTATGAGAAGTGTTTCATCTTGATCAAAAGATGAAATATTGTCCTTCTCACTTTGCAAAGGCTGAATATCTCTTTCCGTAGGCGTGTCGATGGTTTTTGTGTTGGTTGTGCTTGAGTCCGAGTTCATCTGGACTGAAGACTGCATGTTGACCAGCTTCTTGGTTACTCAAATGCCCACTAAGCTTAAAAAAAACAATAATAATAATAATAATAATTATATAACTGGACACCACAGCACATTCACTTGCATCACTAAAATATCGACATTACGTTAATAAATGGGCCGCAGTTATAAACGTTTTCCAAAAGACTTCTTTGTTATTTAGGAGGCGGCAGCTGCTACATTAGGCAATGAATGAGATTAAAGCAAATGTATTACAAAGGGTGGACACAAAGGGTGGCGACAGATGGACAACACTGTTCAAATTTTGCATTATAAAACACAAGAGATTTCTTACTGTTGAAGCTCTACATTACTTCAATTGTGCCCTCTTTTATTACACTGATCTTACAAATACACACAATTGTTAGCTCGTTAGCTTAATTTCAAAGATTTACAGTGAAATTAGACTGATAGTTATTTCCGACCTAATTTGGTGTCTATTATTGGGGCTATCCCAACTGAACGCATTCGAGAGCACGCCAGAATACATCTTTAGAGAAGTAAGGATGGAGATATAGGTTACCTACATTCCCTCGATCGCCCAAACATCTCCGCGTCGGTTCTGCTCCACACTGCACAAAGCAAGCAACACGGAGACGCTGCATACTTCATGACGTCGGGCAGAAGAAAAAAAGCGAGGGGTTGTGGGAATTGTAGTATTCAACCAAGGAGGACCGATGCGTAAATTGTATTAAGCATTTATCTTATTGTGGCAGTTTGGTGCAATAAAGGATCAATGCCCATAATGTAAAAAAGGAAAAAAGCTCAAAGACAGAGCATTTAAATAAGTGTTAATTGATAGTGTGATTAAGTCATCTTAACTATAATAAGAGGAATAATAAATAAAATAAAAAAGTTGAAATACATAGTGGTGATATACTGCTTTTGGTAAATAAATGCACTTCAAGGATCAAGTAAGTGAAATGTATTTATTGAAGTTTTCATTAGTGGACAAGTGTTCATTTCAAACATGTAAAGACCAAAACATCCCACCCTTATGTCCAAGACTTATTTTTTTAATAACTAATAACTAATCTAATATCTTTAAAAAAAAATGTACAAATGCAAATGTAGGCCCTTTTCACCGTTTGATCTCATGACAAAGGAATCTCCCCAGTAGCATGCTGGACATAATGACTATGCAGCAGTGTGACTTGATTAAAGCCCATATTACATTCACAACAATCCCAAAGTTTATATTCAGGCTTGACACTTTTCTGATTGCCAGACTGGCCATTGTCACATGCAATCTGAGGTGAAATTTCACCTCCACTTTTTCCTGACTGCCATTTTAAGTTTCCATTTCTCTTGATTTGTTTTTGCTGTTCATTGTTGTGGTGCATTACTCTTGCCTTCATCACTTTTTTCTCTCCAACTGATTTGAGTCCTTTTAAAGTACAATAAACTTTAAGATGTTTTTTTCGATGTGCATGCAGAGTTGCAGGATTTGAAAAGGCTGTACCACAGAATGAGCAAATGTATGGCTTTGCACCTGTATGAAGGTTGTAGTGATTGTTAAGCTGTCTCAAAAACAAGAAACTCTTCCGACAAATACTGCACGTATGTTTCTTACGGTTGTGCAAATACATATGCTTTCTGAATACCCACTGGTCTGTAAAGCCTCTTGCACAACTAAAACACCAAAATGGTCTTAGTTCGTGGAGTTTAAGGTGACCAATCCATGATGTTGCAGAAGCAAACGTCTTGTTACATTGATCACATTTGCGATTCGAGTTCTGCCTTTTATGAAGTTTCAAGTGACTAATTAATCTGGCTTGTCTAATAAATGTAGACCCACACTCTGGACACTTGTACCCCTTCAAACCCGAGCTGCCTGGTTTAGGACCTTTTTGTTTCTTTTCATATTCATGCATTTGTTGATGTTTTTTAAAAGAAACCTGGTACATATATATTTTGCCACAAACATTGCAAGCATACACTTTTCGAAAGTTGTCCGTTTCCGTTGTAGTCCAACCAGACTCGGAGACGTTCCTTTGAGATGAAGCTGTCGTGTCAGACTCACTTGCAACACCAACTGTGATTTTTTCATCATTCACGTCATCCACCAGGCTAGCATTTGCAGGTTGGTCCCCCTCCTCCACTTCATCCAGTACATGACAGTGCAGGTGACTTGTTAAGGATTCCCAATGTGTAAACTTCTGGTCGCTGTCTTCACCTTCAACAGTACACGTTCTTACTACAAAAAACAAAAACAAAAAACAACGCTTACAACCGAGGCAGAAAAATTGCTTTCTCAGAACAAATTGTGCACAAATAATGCTTTTAGACTACATTTTTGATCACATTTTTGTATAGATGTATTCATGGGTTTCATGTGACGTAAAACTAGGAACGTTGCCACAGCAATTAACAATTCAAAACATTGCTGATCGAAAGTCAAAATGGCATCCATAACAGAAAAAAGTAATGTAACTGAAACCCATGAGTAGATAGAATGTACCCTGTGCAACAATAAATTTAATGAGATATTAAGTTTGAAAATCCTACCTTAATCTTAAGTATGGGTGCCGAACCTCTATTTAATGCACTCATAATTATGATTGCACAAGTCCAATCACAAGACAATTGAAGATGTTTTTCAATGTGTCATACAGAACTTTAGTACACCATCTCCACATGATGAGGGTAACACAGACAGTGCAATACTTTGAGCATATACAGCATTATTTATTTTCATACTGTTTACAGACCCTCTTCCAATACAACAAGTCATACTGATCATTATGAACCACACATTGGTCACCTAGGGAAAACAATATTAATCTTTTAGAATAGTAACAATCTAACACCACTATAATAAAGATATACTATACTACACTACATTACAACGGTGGTCCAGCAACAAAAAACATAACTGATTTTAGAAAGATTTCTACAAAGGAAAGGGACACTCAAAGACATATGGTCATTAATAAGGTCACTGCATTTTTAAAGGCTGCTATTGATATTTGATTTAACAATGTTATTGTTCATAAAGCAATTTTAAGACCTTAACAGTGCCAGTCAGCTGATCCTTTCCTTGTCCCAAAAACAAGGGTCTGTAACAAGGGAAATGGACATTATGATCACTTGTAACAAGTCGACCTATAACAAGGAATTATTTTATAACATTAGTATATTTACTAATTAGATGTTAAGCATAAAATTTAACAAAACTAAACAAGCATTTACATTTTTTACATAAATACTACAAACAATACAGTAGGAACAAAAATACTTTTTTTTTTTTAAACTAGCATATTTTTAAATTTGGCCAAAAAATGAAATAAGCCCATAAGAGTCTTCATTTCTTATCATTGTCACTGGTCACATACACACATGTGGCATGTGTAATGTAGTGCTGGTGCAAATCGTTTTCTTGAAGAAAGGTAGTTCCACATTCAAGACAAGTGAAGCCATTATCCCCCAATTGGACAGCAGCAGTGACCCCTCTTTGTCTCAAGGAACAACCTGTACATTCCTGATGATGTTCAATAAGTTCCTGTATTTCACTAAAGGTCCTTGGGCAAACAGAGCAATGGTAAGAGTCACTGTTGCAGTACTCCATTTTATGTTTTTGCAGTGCAGTTAGAGATAAAAAGTCTTTGCCACATTGTTGGCACTTATGGCTACTTTGTGCTTTTACGCCTGGGATCAGTAGCGGATCATTCATTGTTGATGAATTACCTTCATCTGAAGAGTGGGTGTTAGCCGTTTGATGTGTTAAGGCCAGAGCATTGATTCTAAAGCGAAGCTCATTTGGGAGGCAACCACGGATTTTGTCATGCCAGATGAAGTGCTGCTGCAGTTGATTCTCAGTCCAGAAACCACTGCAGCAAAGAGCACAGCCATAAGGCCTACTCTTTGCCTTAGCTCTGTGATTTCCCAATTGCTCTAGGGTTGAGAATGCCTTCGCACACTTGTCACACTTGAAGAGACATTTGTCTGAAAGTTCATGGAGATGATAAGGTGAAATAACCTCTACTTCTTGAGTTTCCAGTTCCTGTTTGATCACGTCTTTCACATCCTGGCACACTTGCATATGGTCGACAAATGCACTAGCATTGACATTCCTACCACAATTAAAGCTTGAAGCAGTTTTAACAGGTTTATCATCTTCAGTTTCATTAATTTCTGTAATAACAGGACTATTTTTCTTTGCATCGGTATCACACATGAATGTAGCATGTTGCTTGGGTGTTGTCCCATCACTCTTTGTGACCTGACGTTTCAATATTTTTTTGCCTTTTTTCCTTCTTTTTGAGTGTGCTTGCCACTTGTGGGCACGTAGGCCTCTGACACTTGCAAATGACATAGAGCAGAGAGGACACAAGTATGATTTAGACTTCAGAGTTGGGGATTTAGACTCACTAAGCAGAGGGCTTTTACCAAACTGTTTTGGGATATGGTCAACTGAACTGCCCAACCCATCTTTAGAAGAATTTGTTAAAGGTTTGCTATGTACATTTTCAAAGTGAACAGACAAAAGTGAAGCTTGCTCAAAGTTTTGGTCACATTCTTTACAAGAAAACACAATGCGTTTCTCTGAGCTTTTACGCTCAACACATTCATCTGAATTCAGATCTTGATCCGTTTTTTGACACTGAGGATTAAAAATCTGATGATGCTGAAGGACACGCAGATTAAAAAACATTTTGTTACATTTGTTACACATATACGGTCCCAACTGTGTTTTCATGTGTGCATCTTGATCTAGTAAAGAATCTGAACATGGCCTCTCTTTATGCCACCGTTTGTGGGAGCCAAGGGCCAAGTTAGACACAAACCGTCGACCACAATCCAAACAGTGAAACGGTCCTTTATTTGACTCTTCAAGTTTAGATTTCTTAATCAAAGCTTTTGCTTTGGCTAATGCTTTGTGGCTCTCAGTGTGAATTCTTTTATGAAAATTCAAAGCGCCAACCACTGAAAAGCTTCGGTCGCACACTTTACATTTGTACTTTAACTCATGTACATTTGGCTTTTCAGTTTCTATCTTTATGTTGACATCAACCGGTAAATTATTTTTCTGTTTCAATGCAGAGGTGCATGAATCATTTTTGGGGGGCTGTCTCTGTCTCTCTCTTTTGGAGCAAAGTTTTATATGAGCACGCAAGGAGGACTTTTTGTTGAAATGAGCAAAGCAGGTTGCACACTGGAGATCCTCTAAACGTCAGCAGACTTTTTAGATGGTGGCGAGTACCCCGTCTCATAACCATGGCTTTTCATATGGAACTGAAGTGCTTTTGCACGTGAGAAAAGCTTTCCACAGTCAGGACAACTGTATGTATTCTTTTGCAATTGCTCAACCTGATGCTGAAAAGATTTGACTGGTGGTGGTAGTAACTGGTTATTATGCACAGCCCGATGCCTGAGAAGACCAGAGAATAGACGAAATGACCTGTTGCAAATGTCACATTTGTGATTTCCATTTTCATGCTTTCGCATGTGTAAAGCCATAGTGCCTCTGTGACGAAATTTTCTGCCACAAACAGGACATGTAACCTTAAAACTAGAGCGGGAATGTCCATTAGTAATGGATCCTCCAAAACCTTTTCTAAGCCTTAGATCTGTACATTGCATTGGACTCTGCTTATGGTGAGAGAATGCGCCCAATGACCAAAAACCCTTTCCACACTGTTCGCAGTGGTAAATTTTTGGGCCCAAAAGAGTTTTCTTTGGATTGTACTCTTTCTTAGTAGCTATTAGACTCTCATTCTTTTGAACAGAAGATATTTTCATGGGACTGAAAAGGTTTGCACCATGTGCATAATAAGACGTCATGCAATCATCACCCTGGAATTGTCGTTTTTGGAGGTTGGTTTCATTGCAGCTTAAATCAAGTGGGTTTACTGTTAGTGACTGAGTTTGAGCCTGCTGTCTTCTTTTACGAACGCCATGCCACATTCTGTGAACACGCAGAGATGTAGGGCTTGTAAACCATCGATAACAATCTGGGCAATCATATCTTTCATCTATAGGTTTAATGTCCAATTCCCTCTCTACTAGTGATGGCAGGTTTTCACCATAGTCAATCTGTACAATTTTGAAATCCATCTCTGCTTTTGACACTATTCTGGGATGAAAAACTGTGTCCCCATCCTCTCTTACATCATGATCAGATTCACAGAGAAGTTCTAAGTCAGAATTAAAGTCTTGCTCAGGCTCATCTTCAGACTCACTCGAACTAATTACTTTTACAATCAAGTCCCCGGGTTCAAAACTCTCATCATCTTCAATGTCATTTACATAGTGATCATCAACTACTGCAGCAGGAAACTCATTTTGAAGAACTTCCTTGCAGTCAGCCTCTTTTGTTTCACATTTTAAAAATTTCTGTTGATTTTCTTGAGGTAGCAGTGAAGTGGAAACACGAGCTTCCTTCTCGGTTTCTTTGAAAACATCAGTATGATGAAGTTCATGGGAGTGAAGCGCTGAGGCTCGCGAGAACTTAAGCCCACAGTCTTTACATTCAAATGATTTCTTTTGTAGTTGGCACACTTGGTGAAGAAATGACTTAGATGGAGTCTCTTTACTGTGCGCAATTCGTTGATGTCGATAATAAAATGTTAGAGTCATAAATACTTTGCCACATTCCTCACAAGGAAATTTCTTCACTGCGTCATCATGAGCATGCCATCGCTCATGGTTGATAAGAGCAATTTGACCACTAAAAGTCTTATTACAATGACTACATTGAAAATCTGAACTTTTCTTTGGCTTTTCTAACATCTCCTCTGGAGAACACAGACTGTTGCGGCTAAAACGTTGATGGGTTTTTAGACGTAACAGGGTAGCAAACGATTTACCACATGAACACTCAAACGTTTTCTCAGGGTCAAGAGTCTTTTCAGCCTCTTCAGTGTTGTCGTCAAACGACTTGGTGTCATCTAGCGTTTGCCCTGTTTCTCTAGAACTCTTGCATCGCAACTTTACCAACTTTTCCTCATGACACCGGAGATGAGCATCCAGAGCTGATGCACGAGAATAACTCCGACCACAAAACTCACACTGAAACGATTTCTTTTTTAAATGTTCAAGATCATGAAAAACTGATTTTGAAGCTTGTCTGTGTGAGCGCTGATGGTTGAGAAAGTGTCCCAAAACACCATAAGACTTCCCACATTCTTCACATTGATAGGTGGGCTGCTTAGTTATCCCAGAATTAATTTTCGCAATAGAGTTCTTTGGACTGGAAATACCATGCTCTATATCCATATGTGGATGTTGCTGCATCTCTACATCATATTTGTCATTCAACTGGTAATCCAGACACATGGCGATGTCTCCTTGGGAATGCTGCTGACAGTGCTTCAAGTAGGCTGCCTCTTCTCTGAAGGCTTCTCCACATTTCTGACAGCAGAAAACCTCATCTCCTGGGAATAGAAAGGAAAAAAGGAGGTCAAGGCCACTCCTCCTTTAAGAGAAAAAGTTAAAATAAGAAACTCAAAAATAAAAAGGTCCAAAGCATAGCTTTAATTATTTATTTATTTTTATTTTCAAAAAGCCAAGTACACAAAGCATAAACAACAAAATGATGAAATATTAAAAAGGTGAAATATTAAAGTCTTTTTTTTAAAACTGCTAGTAACGCAATATCCATAATAACAAAAGACTAATTTAATAGCAGTAATGTTATGGTCTTTAATATCAAAATAACTATCCAAAGGGAGTTAACTTGTGATGCAATAACATGTAAGTTAGTGGAGCCAATGTGACCAATCCATACCCATAACAATTTTATATAAGTTGGAATACACTTCAACTTTTACAATGGCGTAAAGGAAATTTAAATATCACAGGTAATATTACAAGTTCTCTTCTATCATGCAGTCTAAATGGCCACTTTGAGAATCAGTAGTCTCTTTTTAAACATTTATTCAAAGATAACAGCAGCAGGTTAAACAGGAACATCTAACATAACAGTTAATTCTATTGTGTGTTCAGATGACATTGTACAGAAGGGCTGCACAATATATCACAACTGCAATATCTGCATCACAAAAAGTATTGTATTAAACATACATTGACACCTTTCATGCTGAAATAACTACTCAGTCAAAGCTAAGGAGACAATGGGGTGCAACCAACAGTACAAACTGTGCGTGTTTCAAGAAAAAAAAATCTGTTTTTTTACTTTTGACATTTAATACACCTGAACATTATCAAGCGGAAAGTGAGTGTTCAAATGATGCATGTTTTTTCAGCACACATCTCAATAACTCATTTCCATGAAAAAGATTTTCATCATAGACAATAGTAAATGTTGACAAGCAACAGTATTATGTCTGTAATGGAGGGAGAAATACATATTTCATATTTCCCCTCTTGGCGTTATTAATGCAAGTACAATGTAGCATATATTTATAAAAAAACAGTTCCCTAAAACACCCATACCCAAACACCGATATCTGATATGTGCATGCCCATATTAATAAAAATTTGTTTTTCCTTGTTAAATAAATTCGGAAAATGTTTAAATTCAACAAGCACGTACAATTATGGACACCATCTACAAATGTGTTATAGTACAACAAATGTGCAATATAGTAATCGACTCAATAGTAATTTGGCTATCCTCAGTTGTTCAATAATAAAGCATGTTTTCCCCTACATTTTCCTACACATATTTTTCTTATAAGTGACCAGTTTGACCACATTATAGCAGCCGCCTTCTGCATTAGGGGTCTACATTTGTAACGGTCATTTCTAATGTGTTTGGGGCTAACCATGTAAACGTTAATAAAACTCAAGTTGAATTGGTCACTTACTTTTATCTTGGTTCGCTACAGATGCTTCGTTATTCCCAGATGCTTCGTCATCTTTGCGGAGCACGTTTTCTTCTTCATCCTCTACCAACACCACCACAGCAACAGCAGCAGCCTCGTCCATCTTGGTGTGGTGTTTAGCTAGTAGCTAAAATCCGTGTAGTTCGCCTCAGACATCAGTCAGTACTAAATGATTATCGTTTTCTTTTCTGCGGTGCTCTACTCAAAAAAAAACAAAGCGTGATCAATTATCGCATTAGTCGGAATAACAAAATAATTATATTCCGGGCATAAAAAAGACTATTAACAAGATATTCTCACCATACATGTAGCTCCGTGTGGCTACCAAAGATGTGCTACTCTCGGAATGACACCGGAAGTAGCTGCTGCTGCTGCTATTTCTTCTTCTACGTTTCTTTTACCAAACACTGGTATTCTTCAACCACAAGGCTCCTGAAAGGCTGCTATTATTTTCACTGGCAGGCTGTATATTTTACTGTAGCTGGTATATTTGATAAGTACTACAGCATAAATCCATATATTACATTGTAGAACATAGAACTACAATCAGAAAATGGGATGGTAAATATCAAGCCTGTTACTTTTTTATGTTCATGTTTTCTGTAGGCAAAAAAGTGCAAGACAAATAACTTATATGTAACATTTCCACTGGCAATAAACACACAACTCCACATAAATTTGACTTATAAAAGAAATAAAAAAATCAATTTTTATTAAAAATTTACAGTCTGAACCTTGGTGCACAAATGGTCACTTAAAATGTATTTAGCTTACAGATTAATTGTATCTCTTTAATACAACAGTGATAGCAGTAGACAGGTCAATGGTACTGATTAATAAGACAGTTAGTTGCTTTATTTTAATTAACTTATTAATTGGGGGACATATAAATAGAATAATTATGATAACTTATATTTCATCATCTATGATAGTGCTGATTTTTGTTTAGTGGTGTTTTACTGAATACCATTTAAAATCACTTAAACTATAAATTTAATTTAAAACTTTCATACAGAAAAAAAAAGATGAATAAATAAAAATGGAAAGAGGCTATTGCCATATGAGCATAATTGTGTCTTTTTGGAGCAAGGTCACATTGATAAGTCTACCTTTAGCACAAACTATGTCTAGAATACAAAGACAGTAGACATGCAGATCATACTCATAAAAGGCACACATTATACTGTACATGGAAAAGACAGTTTGATTGGTTAGGACATAGACAAAAAGAGAAAATAAAAAAGTACAAAAACTGACTTAAATGTAATAGTCATTGGCAATAAATGGTATACAACAGAACCTCATTTATGTGCAAACTCTAGAAGAACCTAAACCGTGTTTACATCAAGATAACTGAGGAGCTTGGCAACATTTCAGACATTTGTGCATGCTAAATTATGACTCACTGAGCTTTCTATAAATGAGGTACTGCTGTATAAAAGATATCAACTAGTCTTGCCACAAACCACTGAGAACTTTATATTTCTCCTTGTGCATGTTGCAGGTAATGCATTTGTAGATCTACCTCTCGCGGAAGAGAACGCCCACATATCATGCACTGGTGAAGCCGATCGGGTGGAAAAGTTAATCGGGGACCAAGTTTGTGAGGTTCTGTCTGTGGAACGAGTTGAGGTAGGGGCAGGCTCTGAGTGACCGTCTGTGGTGTGAAAAAGATATTTGGATGTGGAGGTCTTGGAAGTGCACCAACAGCGACAGAATGAAGAGGGTGGGAGCCAGGCAAAGCAATAGGTGGAAGAGCAAGAGCAGGAGAAAAAAAGTGAGATGGCTGATTTATGATTAATTTTGTGCCCGTTACCATTGACTGCTGCAGTTGTTCCTGCCCATTTCCTGATTTGAGTTGCCCAGTAAGCATCACCTGAGGACCCACTGGGTTACTTTGGAAGCCCCACACTGGTGTTCCTATCCCTTGGCCCAACCGATGAGGTTCATACTGAATAGAGATGGGAACTTTCTGTGTCACGGTCTGACTCTGAACCCCAGCCCAGCTAGGTGACACCTGCTTTTGCTGCAACTGAAAGTCTGAATTACTTAATAACTTATCAGGTGAGTTTAAAGTCTTTTGGATGCCAGATGATGCCTGGATGTCCCAAATGGTAGCTCCAATTCCATGAGTGGCTGTCATTGCCATAGAACTGCGGCTTTGGTCTATTTGAACAGAAGGGGCCATGGATGCACTTGGTAAACCTGAAGCCCATGGCTTCTCCTGTTGATTTGCAGTCGGCACTTGAGGATTACCCATGTCCCACGTTCTACCCTCTTCTTTTTTAGAGGGAGTAGGCATTTTCTTTGGGATAGGGATTGTGGTACCCTGCCATGTGGCCAGCTGGAGCTCTTGACTGAGCTTTTTTGGAGAGCTCTGTGAACTAGTTGTAGTAGCAGGTCTGACACTCCACAGTGCTCCTCCATCAATATAGGTGCCAGGGGGGAAAAAAAAATCATTCTGTAAAGAGCTTGTGGAAGCTACTACAGATGTTGGATGATTACTCCAACTAACAGCCTTTAGTTGCCTGTGCTGCTCAAACTCACCTACTGATGAAGGACTTGATCTGTTTGGCACAGCTGGACAAGGGCCAACCATAGAAGGTGAATTTTGCATCATGTGTGTCTCTAGAGTGTGTGTAGACGTGGGCCCCGAACTTATGGAGTTGCTGAAGGACATAGACTGTGATGCTACATGGGGCTGCTGTATGGATGGGACAGGCATTACCTCACCTCCATCCACCTTCCACTGGACAGGAGTTTGGAACTCAGACAGTGA
Organism: Neodontobutis hainanensis; assembly: GCA_024349245.1. Classification (NCBI taxonomy): domain Eukaryota; kingdom Metazoa; phylum Chordata; class Actinopteri; order Gobiiformes; family Odontobutidae; genus Neodontobutis; species Neodontobutis hainanensis. The sequence goes on from JALDNG010000004.1 coordinate 9,457,227, forward strand.
TGGCTCCCTCTGCTGCCTGCCTTGTAAATCCATGCCAATTGCAAGCATGGGAGGTGGCTGTCCAGCATTTATGTGCAACTCAGCATCTCTTAGTGGAGTATCAAAAGGCAGAGATGGCTGAGAGGCAACCATCCCTGAACCTGCAAAGGATCGGGTCAAACCCCATGTCAGCCTGCCCCCTCTGGGACCCCTACTACCTCTTCCTCTCATCCTACCCCCCATCTGAAACGAATTATACTGGCTAAAACCCTGACGTTTGCGAGCATGGATTTTCTGGTGTACTAACAGACTACTAAACCAGGAAAATGTTTTGTTACACTCGTCACAGCGATGAGGTCTTTCTCCTGTGTGTGTGTTCATGTGATCACGGAGCAGATAAGCTAATCCAAAGCTTTTACCACAAATATGACACTTGTGAGGTTTGTCCCCGTTATGAGAAAGCATATGGTGCTGAAGCTGAGCCTCGTCACTGTAGCCTTTGCGACAACTGGTACAACGGAAAGGTTTTTCTTGATGTAGCTTTTGATGGGATCTCATGTTCTGTAAAAAAGCAAAATCTTTTCCACAGTCTGGACATTTGTACGGTTTCTTTCCTGTATGAATAATGAGATGTTGTTGTAAATAGCTACTAAATCTGAAACCTTTTCCACATATTTTGCACTGGTAAGGCTTGTCCTTGGAATGTATTCGCATGTGCAACTCTAATACTGAGCGATGACGAAACGGTTTGCCACATTCAGGACACTTGTATGACTTGACAACATCAATCTTCAACTTTCCTTGTATAATATCAGTGCTTAATGGCAAAATGGGTTTGTTGGGTGCTGCTGCTATATTGTCTAGATTTGGCGCTACAGATTTGTGAACACTTGACAAATGCACATTTAAACTTACTTCATCACGATATACACTTGGGCAGTGGGGGCAGTTGTGTCCTTTATCCCATTTTGTTGGTTCCTTTGGTGATCTGGATGTTCTCTCTAGCATGTCATACTCTGCCTCATGAGTAAGCATGTGGGTTCTCAGATTTGCTGGTGTAGTGTAAGTTTGGGGACAAAGCGGGCACTTAAAGGTGCGCATCACATCCCTACTTTGATGTGCATTCTCTTTTTCTGGTCCCTTCACTGGTGCCTGTGCAGAAACAAAGACTGGGTTCTTCAATTTCTCAGTTGTGGACAGCAAGGGAGCTTTATTCAGTGAATGTTGACGGCAGTGTGCCTTCAGGTTCTGGGCAAAAGCAAATTTTTTGCCACATTCAGAGCAGTGAAAAGGCTTCTGGCCAGTGTGCAGATATTTGTGCTGATGGAGAAGACTGCTATACTTGAAGGACTTGCCACATATGTTGCACACATGTAAGCGTGAGCGGTCTGTGTGCTTGCGCCGATGGTCTGCCATGACAGAGTAGTGTTTAAAAACCATGCCACACTCTGGGCATTCATATGGTTTTAGAGCAGCATGGCTGCGCTGATGGAAGCGCAATGACATATGATCAAGGAAAGTTTGATTACACTCTGGACATTGAAATTTTTCTTGGGAGTGGGTCAACATATGCCTTGTGATAGATGATCTATGCTTAAATTCTTGACGACACAGTGGGCAGTGGAAAGGTTTTTCATCGGTATTACTGCACTTGTGGTCTCTCAGCTTGTCCACTGTAATAAAGACTGCTGCACATTCAGCACATTCAAAAGTACCCTCCTCCTTTTTGCGTACTCCCCTTTTTAAAACTAAAAGTTGCTCATCTTTCTCTTTATGTTCATTTCTGTGTTTAATGAAGCTACTGCGCTGCTGGAAGGTAAGGCCACATTCTTTACAGGTGAGGGGTTTGAGCTCATCCTCATGTAAATGAAAGTGCCGATGTAAGTTGAAGGTCTCACGGCGGTTGAAACTCTTGCCACACTCTTTACACATCATGCCACCCTTTTTTTGTTTTGTAGATGGCTCAACATCCTCCTCTTGGTCTACATCCTCTTCATCCTCAAGCACATCAGCCTCTCGTTTTGGCTCCATTGCCATTTCTTTTTCAGTGCACTTCTCCACAATAATTGTTTTTTCTTGTTCATTTATCTCAGTTTCATTGGTTTCAGTGTCTGTTTTTGTTGGCATATCACACGGTCCTTCTTGAACTCTTTCTTTAACTGCGCTGAGGTCTGCAAAAAACAATTACACCATGGGAATTTAGAGTAAACAAAATTAGAACCCACTTATCAAAATAATAAACCTCAAGTTTAGAACATTATAGTAACTTAGACTGTATTGAAAAGTACAAAATGCATCGCAGGAAATTTTATCCTAGACATTAGCATACCCCTCTTATGTTTCAGATGTGTTTGTGTCTCTTCACTGTTGTCGTCGGTTTCAGACCAGTCCAAGGACCGCATCTCCTCCCCACACGCCGTGTTGTCGCTGGCGTTTTTGTCGGCCTTTGCATCGTGGTTTTTGGGTGACTTACATGTCGTGCTACCTGCTCTGGACTCGACACCGACCTCAGAAAGGCTCGTAAATGCAGCGCCGTCGGTGGGAGCGGTGGCTCTGTGTGCATGCGCAGGTTTCTCCGCTGTTTTCAGAGCTGTAGTTTTATCCTTATGTTTCAGGATATCCTCCGAGCTCAAAAGCACCGACGTGTCCAACGATTCTACTTCATCCGGACAGGAATCCTGCCTTTTTGCAGACTCTGGAGGCTCTACAGCCGCCATGTTTCACCCATGCACCCCCTTCTCCAGAGCAATAAAAATATCACGCTTCAGTCTCAGACCAATACACTTTCCGGTCACCACTTTCAAAATAAGACAAAACATACGGAAACCAATTTTAATTTACACGATCTTACAGGTTAGATACAGACACATTTTTCCGCTCATACACTGTCTTTACATTTCCTTTCATGCGCACCAAGCAATCCCCACAATTTAACTGGCATAAATAAACTTCAGTAATTCACAAGGCATTTACTGAAGTTACTTGTAATCCAAGTCTATATTTTATTATTAGTTTTGTTAAATAACAGTAGCTACCTATAAAACATAGCCTTTGGAAAACTACATCTGCTGTTATCTACACACATCTCCATCTTACTGCATGCAGGATTATAATAAATAATGTATGCATTTACTACACCAATAAGAAAAAAAACAAGTAAATGCCTGACGAAAAAATCAGTAAAATGCAACAGTTTTGACTAAAAACAATAAACATAAAACCATCTAGAATTTATTTTCTGACCAAGATGAAAATAATGCACAATGAAGCTGTTTAAAAGCATACATTGTCCAGAAAATAATAAATACAATATATGCACTGTATATTACAAGTAAGGACTATGACTTTGTGAATTTGAAGGGTTTAGTCAATACTTAACTAGTATGAGCATTGCAAGTTTGACTGCGAAGTATGTATAATGACATGCATATTACACATTAATTCCATAAGTCACATGGGTAAAATTGTCACAGCAGAGTAACTGGAACTTTAGCACAATAATGTATGATATGAACAGAGCTAATAATAAGGCTAGGGTCTATTTATGTAGTTTATGTTTGCTGAAATCTTAATAGAAAAAGTTATTCACATTTTGACATAGGCAGTTTTTGTTTCTGCTCATCGTCGTTTTCTGCGCCTATGATCAATGGGTTTTCTCGCCGCGGCCTATGTGCACTCCCATCTGCCTCTGGAGGTGAATCAGACTGATATGTGCCATGTATGTCAGGTGCTCTCATACCCACCGGTGATTGATTGTGTTGTGAGACTTGAAGCTGCTGCTGTTTTGGAGTTTGATGCTGTTGTGCCTGTGAATGTTGAGGCGTTTCAACCCTCTGTTGTGGTTCAAGGTGCTGTAATGTCGTCTGTAAGTGCTGCTGAGATATTTGTGACTGCTGTGATTGCACACGATGCTGTTGATGTTGTGGTTGCTGCTGGGCCTCCAGTACTCCCAACAGCCTTTGTAAAAGGACATTATTTTGTTGTAGACTGACTGCCAAAGCCTCTTGAGAAGCTACAAGTGTTCTCATGTCCTCCCTGAAACTTTCCCCAAATTCACGCAGACTCTTTTCTACATGGTTTCCCAACTGAATTGCTGCTTCCCCTAAGCCTCTGAGTTCATCTTCAAGCCAAGAGCTACGTGGTGGGGCTTCAAGAGGTCCTTGCTGTGTGCCAAGTGACGGCTGGGGGCTACCAGGCTGAGGGCTGCCATTTAGAAAAGGAGCACTATACAGTGGGGAAGGAGGCAGCCATCTTTCAGATGGAGGAGGTGGTCCTATACCCAAACCCAGCCCTAAACCCAATTTGTCCTCCATACTGTTTTCTACAGGTTCACATTCAGTTTCCCCCACATCTTTGTCCCGATCAGCATTGTCCTCTTCTTTTTCCAGACCATCCCTGTCTGAAGCATCCACTCCTACACCTGCAAAATGTAATAAAATAGTTGCACTCATAGATGTAATTATTTAAATATAAATGTGAAGCATGGGCGTCAAACAATATTATCTGTTTATCTACCTCAACTTATATAGATATTAAAAGAAACGCACAAAATTGTTAACCAACCATTGGTTAAATCACAGTTTACCTGTATCAGAGTCAGGGAAGCATGGGAAACTGAGCTTTGGCCTGGTATTTTGTTTTTGTCTGGTAGGTTGAAGCCTGGGGCTTGGCTGACATGGACGTCCAAGAAGCGAGGTACTTCTGCTGGATGGCAGATAACAGCTGCGGTGGCGGGCATCCGCCAGCCTGCCTCCATTGCGTCTCTTTAAGTCATCCCAGCGCTTCTTCACCTCTCTGAGGGTTCGGGGGACTCTGGACACTGCATTTACTCTTTCCAAGATTCCAGCCCAGATGCGCTCTCTTTCTCGTCGTCTTAGTCTTCCAGCTGGTCCAAACAGCTCCCCTTCACAACGAGTGACTTCAGACACTAAGACCTCCAGCTCCGCACCACTAAAACGGCTCTTCCTTTTCCCAGCACCGCCAGCTGCAAGTGCAGCAGACATTGCTCGGTCTATTCAAGATGAAGGATAGAAAAATAGAAATACACACTTCACACACTTCAAAACAGCTAAGTAATAATGTTACTACACAAAATTCAATCATGGGTCATAAAATAAAAATAATACAATTTAAAATTTCCATTTTTTGATTTGATATTCTGTTCATGTTTATATTTTACTTGCTCTTTTTTATATGAATAAATATGACGGTGTTAGATTCACCAAAAGGAGTAACAGTAACAAATGATCTTAATATTAGATTTTTCCATGCTTACTTTGCTCAATGGACAGTAGGTCATCTGAGGACATGCCAGGTGCCATGATGTTTGGGTGCACCACTACCACATTGAAGGGGAGTCCCCCGGGTAAACCACTACTCTGGTCGCAGCTACCATCCGAGTCCTCATCCTCCCTTGGGAAGCCGTTTTCTGAGGCTCCCCCTCCAAGGGGTCCCTCCGGGGACTCCACTTTGATGTGCATGGGAGGTGATTGCTCGTACAGCAGCCCTCCCTCCTCATAGTACTCAGTCATGGGTCAGACCTGATCTGTAGCAGAACTGACTGGAAGGCCAATTCTGAGCCTTACAGTGGCCCATTAATACAAGTCCATTCTTAACATGCTGAAATACTAGTTTCTAATTGATCCCCCACTCAAACAAAGCTATGGGGGTCTTAAACTGATAGAACTTCGTAAAACCAAGTACTACATCCATTGACTAAAGACAGATCAGTTTAAACACAATTATTGCTAACCACAACCGGTTAAAACAATTTCTGTCATTTTCAGACAATGAAAACGTAGACAGACTGTTTAAAAATATGCTGAGCGCTGCATCATTTCCACCTGTTTTATGCTGAGGTGCAACACCAAGGTAGTGGACCGCCTACAGAACTGAAACACAACAGAACACAACACAGCTCATAATAAGGTCACAAAGTAAATAATTAGCTGCTAGTAGGCTATATGTATTGCGCAATGCAACAACTTTGAGATTCTGTCGCATTAATGCGCATTTTCTGCACCACATCCGCAATGGTTGCGCATTCCTCATATATTAGGTGCTCTTAAAATGAGGCTAGCTATTAGCATACTAGACAACATTAATGGTAAACTCTAACTGTATTGTGTACTGCCAACGAATACGGAACAACTGTCGTTAAGAGGACGTATGGTATTATTCTTACCTTGATATAACCTCACACAAAAACAAAAACAAAACACATACGATGCAGCTGTTAGCTCAGCTGTCGACACACAAACCTACGACTGTCGCTTTCTGATGACGTACCTGAGGGCGAGTTTCGAATGTTATGAGAGCAAATGAACATCTGTCATAAGATACTAACTCAAAAAAACAATATATGTCTTTACAATTGCAACCTCTTACAAACACCCCCTACTATAGCCTACACTGTTGTATGTATTACTGTTTTCTTACTCCTTACTACCTTACAAAAGAAGTTATTGGTTTAGGGAAAGAAGGAGGACAAGAGGTGATAAACTTTAACTTTTAAAAAAGATAAAATGGTTAAACAAAAGCCATTGGGGATGTTTAAACATTGGGGATGTAAATTTTTGATGGGATGTAATTATTAAAGGCCTACTGTTTTGAAAATCACTGTTGGTTTGAGATTAGCATACCAGTGTTTACAACTCTTCACTAGACTAAATGGTAAATGGTATGCATTTATATAGCGCTTTCCTGCACCCTTCTCGGGCACCCAAAGCGCTTTACATAGTGCTTCCACTCACCCCATTCACACACATTCACTCCTGAAGCAGACGGAGAGGGGGATGCCATACACACAGCGCTCAACCTTCTCCTACCACCACCAAACACACAACTCCACAGTCACACACATTCATACACCAGTGCTACAGACACTGGAGGCAAGGTGGGTTAAGTGTCTTGCCCAACGACACAACGACAGTATGAACTGTGGGGAGAGCGGGAATTGAACCCACTACCTTCCGGTTGAAGGACAGCCGCTCTACCACTGAGCCACTGCCGACTATTTGGAATAATGGTATTATTACTGTTAAAAATAAAAGCAAGATAAGATGTATAGCTATGAACATTTTCTAAAATAAAAACCAACAGATCTTTTCCTGTTAAAAATAACAAATTCCAAACTGTAATAGAAGCAATTCCCTCAGGAACAACTGTGTTAATTAAGTCCCACTTAAAATATCAAAACAGTACATGAAGAGTTGTACATTGAAATTTTGGTCAACATTGTGACACATTGAACTTACAGTAATATTACATGACTAAAGGACACTTCACTGTTATGGGCGTTTTTGAAGCCGGCCATGACTATTCTGTCATAGAAAGAAATGTTTAGTTTAAACACATTGTCATAGGACAGTAAAAAAAAACATTGGTAATGACATTGTTCTATTAAAGGGTAACTGTTGAACTCCAGACAAAACAGAAAATACATTTAAAACAAAAAAAAGCTTTAACCTACACTGAAGGCTGATTGTTATTTGAATCATAACAGATAATATTACAATTGGGCTGGATGTTTTAACGAGCCAATAATTACCCTATGCTTGGAAAATGTGCACACACCCCGTGGCTAAAAAAATATATTTACACTGTCACCATACTGCAGTTTCCCAGGTGGGACAATGTTTAATCTTTATGCTGAACCACCTGCTTGGAAAATCCATGTGTGTTAGATAAAGAACCAGTAAGGTACAGGTTCTTGCTATATAAGTCCTTTGCACTCACACTGTGTTGCTCATTCACATCCTGTTCATCACTCTATGTTGGCAGGTTGTAAGAAGAGAAATCTGTAAATATCTGTCAGGTTTAAGTTTAATATCCCACATTTTGCCATTCTCCCCAGAACAACAAGTTTGTGTTTCTTTTTATCAGAATCAGAATTGTTTTATTAATCCCCGAAAGGAAATTCTTTTTGTTACAAACATGCATTCCCAAATAAAGATAAAGAAATATAGAATAGCATTAAAATATGCCAAGAATAAGTAAACATATATTATATATATATATATATATATATATATATATATATATATATATATATATATATATATATATATATATATATATATATATACAATATTATAAATATATGAAATATAAACCCATATAGAATAATATCAATAATAAAACAATGTTTTATTGTAATAAAACCAAAATTGGAGAGTTGAAGACTGGAAAAATGTAGCCTGGTCTGATTATTCTCAATTTCTGTTGAGACATTCAGATGGTAGAGTCAGAATTTGGCGTTAACAGAATGAGTACATGGATCCATCATGCCTTGTTACCACTGTGCAGGCTGGTGGTGGTGGTGTAATGGTGTGGGGGATATTTTCTTGGCACACTTTAGGCCACTTAGTGCCAATTGGGCATCGTTTAAATTATTATTATTTATATTATATATATATATATATATATATTAACTACAAGGTCTTTGAAGACTCCTGCCAGGTAAAACACTGTCCCCACTGCAACGCTAGTTATTGTAAAGCAGAACACATACTGACATTTTTGTTTTGTATCAGGGTGACTCTGTTGGCCCCGTAGTGCGCAACGGTCAGCTGCAAGGAGTGGTGTCCTGGGGTTATGGCTGTGCCCAGAGGAACAAGCTTGGAGTGTACACCAAAGTCTGCAACTACAACTCTTGGATCCAGAACACCATGGCCTCCAACTAAACCCATTTAACAAATACACTTTGCAATACAAAACTGTGGAACAATGACTGGTATATATATCATAATCATACAATTATAGAGTATACAGACAAGCACAGAGCACCAATTGATACGTTTTGTGTTGGGTGGTGCTTTTTGCTGTGGACCAGAGTGTGCAGTATAAGGGAAATATCACTGACTAAAATTAAAATATATTAAAGACCACTAAGTCCAAGTTGGTAAAACATCTCCATACTACTACTACTACTACTACTACTACTACTACTACTACTACTACTAATAATAATAATAATAATGATAATGATAATAATAATAATAATAACAATAATAATAATAATAATAATGGTGATAATAATAATAATAATTAATCAATTATATTCAGATATTAATGTTATTAAAGATAATTAAATTAATACTTTAATAACTGAAATTGTTAAGGTGATGTCAGAGAAAAAAAGGATAGGACAATCAGCAAATACCAAATACAATAAAAATTAAAGCCGCAAGCAGTAATAATGGCCCTCGCCTCCCTTGAGAACCCAGGGACACATGTACTCAGAGGATTGCATTTCTTGCTTTAAAGCTGAAACTTCACACCCTATCCCGTGTGTGATTGGGTGTGGTTCCCATTGGCTTTTTTGTTCATAAGCACATGCTGGATGTGTGTACCAAGTTTCACATAAGTTGAATCTTTTTGCGTGGCGATTTAGGTGGCCGTGCTTTTCATCCCTCATGGACTTTCTGTTGAGTTTAGGCTGTGGCTCTCATATACTTTTCGTTTTGCCCTGAGATGTCCGATGGCTGTACCAAGTTTTGTATTTCCACACTTTCCATAGACCCAATGTATTTTGACTTTTCTAAGGGGTCGCCACTGAGTCATTTTCCATATTTTTTGGGGGGGACTTCAAATACATAAATTATTTTGTGTTTTTTGTGTCATGTCTACTGGGTCAAATTGAGGATCATTTCGGGGAAAAATAATAATAACAAAAATAAATAAATAAGTAACTCGAGCAAAAACAACAGGCTCTCCTGGTCATCACCAGCTCAGGCCTAATAAATACCAATCTAGTAAACCTCATTTAAATGTACTGTTGTATATTTTAAACCTAATAATCCTGATGGGATAAAAAAATGGCACCAAGGGCACACAAAAAGAAGAGAATTCTATTGGTAATGAACATGAAAACCAGAAGCACTATGAAATATAACAATACAATCCAAATTTAAAGATTTAATATAAAAAAAAATTTAAGGAAAAAAAATATACATTTGTCTAAGCCTGGTTGTTGAGGAACTGTGGGTTCACTCAAAAGAGTGAGCCTATAGAAAATGTTATCAGTAAGTTAGATTTTCAGGTGTCCTTTTCACATGTTGGTCAGCAAAACATGTACAGCATATGGATTTACGTTTAACATATGACCTAGTCTCATCAGATAACAGAGGGCCTTTAAAAGGACCAGCTCTCAGCTTAGTGGACACTGAGGTTCAGAGAAAAACCAACATGAAGGCTTTTATTCTTCTGGCTCTGTTTGCAGTGGCATGTAAGTACAATGACCAAACTGTGTTCTTTGTAAAATTTCTATAAGATTCTGTAAAATGCCATAGATATGTCCATAGATGCCGCTCCCATTGAGGATGACAAGATTGTTGGAGGCTATGAGTGCAGAAAGAACTCTGTGGCCTATCAGGTGTCTCTAAACGCTGGCTACCATTTCTGTGGAGGCTCCCTGATCTCCAGCTCCTGGGTTGTGTCTGCTGCTCACTGCTACAAGTCGTAAGTGCACAGAGGGCAAAATAAAACTATATATTTAAATAAAGATTAGATTAAACTTCTGTCTTTTACCAGCCGCATTCAGGTGCGTCTTGGTGAGCACAACATTGCTGTCAGCGAGGGCACTGAGCAGTGGATTGACTCTACCAAAGTTATCAAGCATCCTCGCTACAGCAGCAGTAATCTGGACAACGACATCATGCTTATTAAGCTGAGCAAGCCTGCCTCCCTGAACAACAATGTCCGCGCTGTCTCCCTGCCCTCCAGCTGTGCCAGCGCTGGGACCACGTGTCTCATCTCTGGATGGGGCAACACCAGCAGCTCTGGAAGTCAGTGAAACCCTCCAATTGTATTGTAACAGTTAAGTGCAGATTTGGATGTTAATTCCCCTGTTGTTTCTTATAGGCAACTACCCTGACCGTCTGAGGTGCCTGGATGCCCCCATCCTGAGTGACAGCAGCTGCAAGAACTCCTACCCTGGGCAGATCACCTCCAACATGTTCTGCGCTGGATTCCTGGAGGGAGGCAAAGACTCCTGCCAGGTAAAACACTGTCCCCACTGCAACGCTATTTACTGTTAAGATGAACACAATCTGACATTTTTGTTTTGTATCAGGGTGACTCTGGTGGCCCCGTGGTGTGCAACGGTCAGCTGCAGGGAGTGGTGTCCTGGGGTTATGGCTGTGCCCAGAGGAACAAGCCTGGAGTCTACACCAAAGTCTGCAACTACAAGTCTTGGATCCAGAGCACTATGTCCTCCAACTAAATGCACAGATCCAGATATACAATGTGTCAGACACACAACAGGCCTGCAGTCTGACAACAACGCAGCCCAAATGTTTTTACACATTGTTGACTGAAATAAAGTAATCTACTCACTATCTTTACTTGGTTTATTTTGTTTTATTTGTATTTTATTGTTTTACTTTGGCACTGAAAATATGGTTACATCTACTGCATCTAAAGCATTAAAAGAACAAAAACTAATTGCAACAATAATGAAATTCAAAACTTATATTTACATTGGTGGTGGTTTTTAACTACTAGTTGCACTGAGCACAATAATGCACAAATATTTCCTGGAACATCATTACATTCTTCATATTAAAATATGAAACTAATGAGATCAATGCTATTTGTGAAAGCTATGAGTTTTAAAATGTATTAATTGTAATCCTCAAGTTTTATTTTATTCTATTTTTGAAGTATCTCTTGAGAATAGTCTTTTTTGGTAGTGAGTGATACAGTGATAACGTTAAACTGCAAACTCTGAACACGCCAGGTGTTTTTTTACACATGCAATCAACAGATAAAGATAAAAAAAAATGGAAATTTGTGACCTTGACTGGTTTGATAACAGAGATCCATGGGGTTTAAAAGGGCCAGCTTGCAACTGAGTGAACACTGAGGTCCACACAGTAACCACAATGAAGGCTTTCATTCTTCTGGCTCTGTTCGCAGTGGCATGTGAGTTTAAAGACAAAAATATACTCTGTTCTTGGGAAAATACTTTGACTAAAGCAAATTGATCCTAATCTGTGACTGTCTTGTGAAATTTTGACAGATGCCGCTCCCATTGAGGATGACAAGATTGTTGGAGGCTATGAGTGCAGGAAGAACTCTGTGGCCTACCAGGTGTCGCTGAACGTTGGCTACCATTTCTGTGGAGGCTCCCTGATCTCCAGCTCCTGGGTTGTGTCTGCTGCTCACTGCTACCAGTCGTAAGTGCACAGGGCGAAAAATAATAAAAAATATTGAAATAAATCAGATTAAACTTCTGTCTTTTACCAGCCGCATTCAGGTGCGTCTTGGTGAGCACAACATTGCTGTCAGCGAGGGCACTGAGCAGTGGATTGACTCTACCAAAGTTATCAGGCATCCTCGCTACAGCAGCAGTAATCTGGACAACGACATCATGCTTATTAAGCTGAGCAAGCCTGCCTCCCTGAACAACAATGTCCGCGCTGTCTCCCTGCCCTCCAGCTGTGCCAGCGCTGGGACCACGTGTCTCATCTCTGGATGGGGCAACACCAGCAGCTCTGGAAGTCAGTGAAACCCTGCAACTGCATTTCAAAACAGTTAAGTGCTAGTTTGGGTTCAATTTATAGATTATTCTTGTCATTCTCTGCAGGCTACTACCCTGACCGCCTGATGTGCCTGGATGCACCTATCCTGAGTGACAGCAGCTGCAAGAACTCTTACCCCGGGCAGATCACCTCCAACATGTTCTGCGCTGGATTCCTGGAGGGAGGGAAAGACTCCTGCCAGGTAAAACACTGTCCCCACTGCAACGCAACATATTGTTAAGAAGAACACATACTGACATTTTTGTTTTGTATCAGGGTGACTCTGGTGGCCCCGTGGTGTGCAACGGTCAGCTGCAGGGAGTGGTGTCCTGGGGTTATGGCTGTGCCCAGAGGAACAAGCCTGGAGTCTACACCAAAGTCTGCAACTACAACTCTTGGATCCAGAGCACCATGGCCTCCAACTAAACCAATTTAACAAATAAACTTTGCAATACAAAATTGTGCAATTTCATTCAGTCTAAACTCACTAGTAATATAGGAAATCTTGACAAGAGAACATTGCCATGTGGTATACAGACTAACATATTACAAGATGTAATTATCCATTCATCCTGGCTAAATACATGTACACTTCACTGCAAATATATAAAGATGAAATTGGAGAAGAAATGAATAATAAACCTTAGAAACAAGTTAAATTATGTTAATGGTTTAATATGAACTTGTCAAATAAACAGATCAAAGAAAATACCATACACAAGTGACCTTTATTGTTAAGACAGCTTAAAGCAGGAAACAGATACAAGTTAAGCAGGTGTTGAAATGTTTTAATGTTGGATTTGGATTTTAGCCTTGTTTCACAATTATTGTTTCACTTGCTTAAATCTACTATTAGTAAATGTTTTTAAGACACTTGTATTATTCACTGTATTGTTTCTGTAAATCAATGTAAAACAGTTTAAGAAAGACTCATTACAGAAAAACTAGACATTGTTATAGTTCTCCTCTGGCATGCTGCAAATAATGTTGGTATAGGTCTGAAATGACAGAATATGGTTGACCACATATAGCACACTGGGCACCTTCGGAAGAGCCTTGAATCCATTTGCGAACATTATTTGATACCTGTGAATGTTTTAAAGGCTTTCCAAGTAACACATCTGGACTGTCACTAGTTTTTTTGAACTGGCGACACTGAGAACCTCTCACATTTTTTTTTTCAATTAACAGATCTGGGGAAATATTTCCACCACAAGAAATTACAGATGTTAGGGGAGAGTTTTTTGGAATTGGGTCATGAGAGGATGTGTCTGAAGTAGCATCATTCTCATTAAGAACAGGATCAATGCAAGAGTTTGAGGGAGAATTAGATATGCTTTTAGTTGCTTGTATACTATGGTAATCTATGTATAAATCCAACTCAGAGTCCTTATGCTCTTCTGGCAGAGAAGAATGGGAAAGATGATGATTAAAAAGCAGATCCAGAGTCCTAAACTTACATTGGCATTGCTCACATTGATAAGGCAGGAACACTTTCTTAGACCTAACAGAAACCCAATGGAAGTCAGGATGCTCCCTCATGTGCTTTTTATACAGCTCTACAAAACGAAAACCACGGCCACACTGTGGACAGCTGAAGCGGCCACGGCGTTGACGATGAATCCTCTGATGTTGCCACAGTTTTTTCCAGTTTTTGAGAGTCTTGCCACAACAGGGACAGGCGTAACTTTGACCTCTGGAGTGGGTCAGCATGTGGGCCCGGAGCCTACCTATGTGTCGGAAAAGTCTTCCACAGCTTGGGCAGAAATATTTCCTGGGATCAGATCGGTTGTCGAGTTTGTTTAAACTGGAAACAATGTGCGAGAGATGTTTAGCTGGGTTCACTGTTGCCTGGAATGGCTTTGTCATTGGAAGATGCTTATATTTTGTCTCTGAATAATTGTTTCCAGCAGTGCGTGAGGAAACTGTACTATCTCCTGATGCACTTTTAAACCCACTATACTGTGTTATTGACAAAGCTTCATTCACCTTCCCCTCACTCTGCCAGTGTTGTGACTCGCTGACATTAATACATTGGTTCTGGTGAGCAGTGAATTCTGCTAGCACACCAAAGAGTTTGTCACATTTTAAGCAGCGATAAAGTCTTGCGCCCGTGTGCTCTTTCATGTGGTTCTTAAAATATTGCAAATGGTCAAAAACATTTTTGCAGATATGGCATGTATAAGTTAAAGTAGGCTTTGTGTTTTTGTTCAACAGTAAATCTGAACTGCTGTGTACGGGTTTACATGTGTGATTTTTGGCATTGCTGTAATGTGTAAATGACTTCCCACAGAGTGTGCAGTTGTACCGCTTCACAGACCAGTGAGTTAGCTCATGGACTCGAAGGAAATATGCCTGACCAAAAGCTTTTCCACATATATCACATTTATAAGGCTTTTCTCCAGTGTGAACGCGCACATGTCGCACGAGGGCAGACTGAAATGTGAAGGATTTTCCACAATATTGGCACACTTTGCTTTTCTTTTTCTGTCTCACCACTGGACTTTCTAGCCAGTGATAGTCTTGAACATTTTCTTCTTTGTTTTCATTTTTACATAAAATGTCTCCCCTCAAATCTCGGACGTTTTTCAGAGTCTCGGTTTTATGAACCACATTTGTTACATGTGTTTTCATATGAGCAGGATACTCTGAGTAAGCAAATTTAATATGGCAATATGGACATTTCTGATACATGTTGTTCCTTCTGTGTACCTTAAGGTGAAGGTTCAAGTTGGAATTTTTGTTAAAACATTTTCCACATTCAAGGCATGTATAAGGTTTCTCTCCTGTATGAATTCGCTCATGGATAATAAACTGAGACTGAAATTTAAAAGTACGACCACAGTAACCACATTTTATCAACTTTTTTTTCCCTTTTGTACAATGAACGGCTTCTGATTTGGACTCTTTATGAGCATCCCTAATGTCTTCTACTGTTTTATGGTCAGTGCTAATGCTTTCCATGTCCATAGCTGTTCTGCTCATGTCACCAGCTTTATGCCACAAAGTATTGCTTATGACTGCTGACTGAAATGTATCATTTGCCTTGTTGTCAACATAATTTATATGATTTACCACAATGTCTGTGTTCTCACTTTTGATTGAGAAGATCCCAGGTCCACATTGTGATGTCACCATTTCAGTGCAATTCTTGTTGCCATTTGTGTCCTGGAATGTTTCTTCTGACTTCTGTATTAATATTGCATTCTTTTGTGACTGAAAATGTTGAGACGTTGACGAGGGGTCCATTGCATTACACTGGGTCAGTTGTTTCCCAGCATGAGCCAGCACTTGAACATTTGCATCCGTGTTATTCTCATTGCCTTTTGTCATATTGAATTTTGTGGGAGGCACTTCATTTTGATTTAGGTCTGACTTCAGACCTAAGTCAGATTCAGATGAAATGTCTTTGCACTGCAGTCTCTTTAAAACACCCACATTTTCTAAAAGTGAAGAAGCAGAGGCAGTGTGGGAACTTTCTGTTTTTGGCAGATTTGTGGCACCATCAACCATCTCACATTTTGCCGCCATAGACACAGCATTTGTGTCAGAAAAAGCTTCTTTTTGCTGCGTTGTTGAGCTGATATCACATGGTTTTATTTCATTTTCAACAGGATCCAGCTCTTTCTCACTACAGATGTTATTTCCAGGTATCTACAAGAAAACAATGTATTTTTATATAAAAGAGAATAAACTGTATATGATCAAGAGAGGCTATGTAATAGCCTACTGAATTATTAAGGACTTGTTGGATTTTTATTTAGTAAGAGAATGTCTATTTGATTCTTTAAGGTTAACCTGCAAGCAAATATTTTATTTTTACCAAACAAATAGACAATCAAACTTATGCTAACAAAAGTAAATAGATTTTTAGATAAAGAGATTGGACCTAGGCTTAAGAAATTCATATTTATAGCTACTTGGTCTTGAGCATGAGAAACCACATGAATTACCTCGGAGGTGTTTGGGTTAAAGCTTCCTCTGCTCCCAGACATCTTGCTTCCCATGTCAGAGCATCTATAGAAAAAAAACAAAAATAACAACATAGGTTAAAATGAGCAACAAAAAGAGAGTGTGTGGGCCGCTGGCATAACTGTGCTGCTATGTAGCCTTCAATGCTTTTACAATGATAGTAATAGTGTTACAGCCAGCACATCTCCTGAAAACATATTTCCTGTTTAATATCACAGTTCTTCACATTATAATAGGGACAACCAGAAACAAATACCTATTTGCCTACGAATATATCAAATTGCAAGGAAGTTATTGAAACATGAGCCTAATTTTATGAACGAGCCCATAACAAACCAATTAATGTGACGCTAGGGCAACAATGGCCATGTCAATTCCTGTGTTAATAACATCGAAAACTCTAACGTTATATTGTTAACTTTTTATTCAATTTTACTTTAAATTAGCTAGAAACTATACACGTTTACTAACCAGGGTTGCTTGTCTGATGGAATTGCAGCTCACTACAACAAAGCCATGATCTGGACGATGCTCAACTTGCTATCACCGTGGCTAATGCTTGCTAGCTTGTCTGTTAGCTTCTACCACAATCCTGCTATGCATTTAGCGTAAAACATATTTTTCACGATTTGCTTGCAACGGGTCAAAATAGTGTTAAGGAAGACCTGAGCTTGGCTTTTTAAGCTGCACTTGGCATCTGGGCACAAAGCAAACAAAAACTAGTAAGATTTTACAGCTATTGGTACTTTGTAAAGAAAGTCGAGGGTTTAGACAGTGTGAAATACAAAACCATTTAGGCCTGTTCAATTTATTTAACGCTAGTGTTACAAAAGAATTGAAAACGTGGAACACAATCTATCTTCTGTATATCAAAGTATGCTATTTTGATCAACCTATAGCCTAAAACGTTTTGTAGGTTAGGTAACAGTTGTTGAATTGTCTAAATCTTAAAAGTCTACTCTAGTTGATTGTGTATTTCTCTCTGATCTCATGAATTGGCAGAAAATTCAAAAACGAGTAAAGCAAACTTAAAAGCAGTAAACGTTTCATTTTATGTAAGCCAGAAATGTTTACCTCTTTAACGCAGCAGTGCCTCATTTTGTCGTTGGAATGACCCCACCTGCTGGAAAGTGGAAACAACTATCCAGTGGATGTCACGTTGTAAGTAATGTATTTTCAATAACGAAAAAATAACACTGCTTGAGCTCAGTTCTTAATTTAAAGGAAAATAAAGTAAAAAAATCATGATAATAGCTCTCAAATCCTATACTAAATATACACTAAAATAAAATAAAATAAATCAATTAAAAGCTTGAAACATTAGAGTCACAAGGACTTGACTTTAAATATGGTTTATTAAAGTAAAAACTAAATCTTTAAAGTGAGGCTGAGGAAAAACAGGCATCAGTAAATTCTCACAAGTTTAAAACATGACAAAACTATTTTAAGAAACATAAGAAAAAACAAATTGTATTGGGCTAATCTACACTAGACTTGAGCATTGTCTATGATTACACATTTTTATACCAATAATGTCAATACAGTAAACAAAACAAAATATTTTGTTGTACCAGCAAAGAAAATATTTCATTATATTTATAATGTTACCCTAAATTCAAATAAATTGTTGATCAGACAGTGCAAAGCCCAACTTATCTCATAGATTTGTCAAGTCTTAATAGGGACAGATGAGGTAACTTGATAAATGACCTCAGCAGGTTTCTCTGGTCCACTTTCAACAATGAAACAATCATCATCTAAAACTACAGTCTCTTTTTTGTCCACGTCTGGTATTTTGCTTTGAATGTCCATTTTGCTAACAGACGAAGAGGCAACACTCTTTTGGCTATTTTTAAAAGACGAATTGGGAATTCTCAAAGACGTTACTTGCCTCTGCCTGTAAGCTGGGCTGAGTTTATTCTTCATCAAGTACTCATGAGCTTTGGCACATTTGTGCCTCTGCAGCAAACTAATACTCTCAAATGAAATGCAACAGACTCGACACTCATAACCTTTAGCAGCTGGTTGGCTTACTGCACTTGGTGCAGCATGTGAAGCGGGCGGACTGTTTTTAGTAGATATGCTAGCATTTGTAGTAAGAGTCTCAGTCTGAACAGGGTTTAATTGATGCTTGGCTGCATTGGTATCATGATTGACATCAAAGAATTTACTAATTTTACTGGCGTCCCTGTGGTTCTGGATTTTCAATGGTGAGGAAATGGAAAACAATCCCTGACCATTGGCTACTTTTGTGGTGATTCGATTAAGTGGTCTTGCAGTGATTAGTTTGAATTTATAGTTGGAGATTTGGACATGTGGAGAGTTACAAGAATGGAAGCGTGGAACAATCTTTCTGCTGGAGAGAAGCAGCCCACAACCAATGCAACCAGAAATTTTGTCTGCAACATGCATGTTATGATGATAAACAAGAGACTTTTTTGTCTCAAAAGATTGTCCACATTTACCACAAGTATATTCTTTTCTTTTGCAAAATGTGCGCAATGTTTCAACTACTACAACTGGCTGAAAAAGTGTCCAAAGATCCACTGTTGGGGCACCAACATCAGAGAATATTTTGCTTGTTTCCATTGTTGAAGAGACATTTTGAACTAACTTTGGATGAGCAGCCTGTAAATTCATGTTGGGCCCTTGTGACAGCTGTGGAGGCTGCACAGAGGCTTGTGGCTTCTTAGTTGTTGCAATAGGTACTTGGGAGCCAGCTTTCACTACTTTCACAGATTTGGGACTCTCCCACACAATATCACCAGACTGCAGTCTTTGAAGCTTCTCCTCTTGTTCTATGTGCTTTTCAATGCGACGCTTCTTGATGGTCTCATGACAAAGAACTTGGTGTCCCGGTTCATGGGTAGAACTGTGTTCCAACATATCTTTATATAATGTAAACTCAGTTCCACATGAGCAGATGAAACTTGGAACAGGGCAGAGATGTTCTTCCAAGCATTTTCTGCCTGAGAAAATCTGTTCACAGCTGAAGCATAACCGACCAGCATTCATCAAATCTGTGCTTAGACCATCGTCCAACACATTAGGCGGGCATGGATATGCACTCTGCATAATGAGACTTGTTCGGTTTTCTGTAGATAAAAACATGTATAGCATCAACTGCAGTTACACGGTAATAATAACGCTAAGAATATTCTAATGGGTCCACAAATTTAATGTCAAGCTTAATTTGTACCGCTAGCAGTTTAAACAAACGATAAACCTGTAACGCCACGTCCAAACCTAAATTAAATTTACTATGTCAAATACTAGAAGAAATTATTTGCATTATTTTACTTGCTGTGGATCAAGATGAGACAAGTTAGCATTGCCTTCCTAAAAGGCAGTACCATTTATAGTATTAGAATTCGCTCACCTTAACACATATGCCTCGAAAAACTTCGAGATGTTCTAATATGCTGGGCTTTACAATTTCATCATATAATCTCAGTTTCGTAAAATAAGCGTTATTTTGTACTCATCCAAAAATGCAATGACCGATGAGGCAGGAAACGGGGAACATGGCGCGCTCATACAAAATGTAAGTTGTTTACGTCACAGTGCCCCCTATCATCTGGAGGACTGGAAGTATCAATATAACAAGTTGGCCACTCTACTTTATTCACGGCCGAGCTAAGATTTATTAACTTTATACATTTTGAATTTATTCAATTTTCTGAGCTCAGTGCTATTTTAAAATTCTATATGCTACAAATGCAAGATGGAATGAATTGAACAGCCAATGTATTGATAGTGTATTCAGTTTAATGTGTAATCTATTAACAAGTCAGTCTTTAAAGACAATACACACAAACAGGCAACATGCACATGCCAAATACACATATTTGCTTAATTAAGCTGAACACAGATGAAAGATTTCAAAAAGGCTTAGGAAAAGTTTAAAATTATGAAAACAAAGTCTGAAAATAACTTGTGTGCTTGTGGTTAAAAGTGGCTAAATTAAATCCTACTAAAACATACTATTAAACAGCTACAAAACAAAGAATTTAGATCCTATCTGGAGAAAAATCTGCAATTGAACCAAACCATTTCAACTTGTTTAAGGAATCCAGACATTTGATCAGTGAAATATTTTCAATGTATGCCATGTGCTCACTATAATAACATTGTGCTGGTTTTAAAATGTAGCAACAAAGATAACAAAGCTTAAAGTCACAATGCTAAAGCAGTTTCCAAAATTGTTAGCAACTATTAAAAATTTAACTAGCAATACCAAGTATGCACAATTATAAACAATGGGTTAAAAACAGTACTCTATTTTTAACAATTTAAATAAATACTAAACTGTGAAAACAACAGAGTTGTATTTATGGTGGTGTCTCAAAGTGATGTTGTCAGTTATTATTTTAAATAGTTAAAAAGGATGGCACGCAGATGTTAAAGCAATTAATTATGACAGAATTCTGTCTGGAAGTTTGTGCTGTTCTAAGTTTTAGGAGCATTTGTTTCACCACCTTTGCATCGACTCCAGGTTAAGTGCCTTCGAAGGGAACAACGTCGAACAAATGTATTGCCACATTTTGTGCACACAAACAGTAACTGCTTTTTCCTTTGATTTGGAAGTTGCTTTTGAAAAGGTGGCGCTTTTTCTGGGAGTTTAGTCACTGGTCGAGCCGGCTGCTGCTGAGCCGAGAATTGCTTAAATTCTAGTAACAGAGGTTGCGATTGTTTCTGGTGTAAAGGATGCATATGGATCTGCAAATGAATTTCATAGTCTGCCCATGAATTAACTGTCACACCGCAGGTTGGACATGTGTATGACTCTTGAGCGTGCTTCTGTAAATGCTCTAGGAGAAGCCTTGGAGATGTAAATCCAATGCCACACTCACAAGTCACTCTCCTTGGAAGTACAGAGGGAAGTGACATGATGCTCCAGCTGCCTCCATCATCATCCTCTTGAGTTTCACAGTCTGGAGCACTGGAGGGCAAACTCTGATTATTTTCACCAACAGCATCTGGGTTCATCGTCCGTCGCAATTCACATTTTTTCCTATGGACCATCATGTTATCTTTACGATTAAAATTTCTCCCACAGACATAACAAGCAAACATTTGTACATTGTTTGTATTTAATGAAATGGCACTTGAACTATGTACAATCCTAATCTCTTGTGCCTTAAATTTGCAAAATCTTTGATGCTGTAATAAAGTACAGGACGAGCTATACGTTTGTTGACACTTGTTACAGGGGTACCGTTTGACTCCATCTTTTACAAAGTAGCGCAGAGAAGTCATTTTTGCTTCCGAATGATGATGGACAGACACAGATTTGCCAGTCTCATTAACACTAGAATCTTTTTCTGCACAAGGAAGTATTTCCATTTCATCATCCAAAGGCATTGTCCATTGACCTTCATTGCCATCTTCATCTGTATCTGACATAGAAACCCAACTACTATCCTGTCCTCGCAGAAATGAAGTCCCAAACGCAGACCCACTTTTGTGTTGCTCGTTAATTGATGGAGATGCCCAATCCAAATGTGAGAAAGCGGTTTCTGAATCTGGATACGTTTCTTCTACTTTTATGCAGTCCCTGACTTGAGTACCGACAGCTAGACTTTGGAAAACTTTTTCATCTTGATCTGTTTCAATTGTATTGTTCAGTTGCTTGACCTGCAGAGTGTGCGCTGACAAAGGGCCACGACATTTGTGCACTTCAAGTTGGTTCCTCCGTGCATAGTTGTGCTTGCAAATTGGACAAAAATACACTTTTTTCCTGTTGTTAAAACTGTGAAATTGTATTGATTTCTGCGCAGTGGTTGCATTCTTTCTAAAATAACTTGAATATAGAGTGGTCTTCCCTCCTAACTGAGGACATTTGTGATTGTCAGGAAAGGGTATTCTTCCAATGATAAGTTGTTTGCAGCGACGACAACATTTAATTCTCTCTTTTTTGTGCAAAAAATTATGTTCTGTCAAACCATCTATATCCTGAAAGACCCTGCGACAGCGGGCACATTGATATTTTCCATATGTGCCATCACTTTCAATATCAATAAACTTTTGACGAGTTTCAAGAACTACAACAGGCGAGAAGATTTTTGTAAGAGACACAATCTTCTTTGTACTGCACTCAAGAAGTTTGCTAATAGATGGAGCTTTTGTCTTCGTACCTGGTTTTCCAAGAAGACGCCTTCCACGTTTACGAGACTTATCCGTGACTGATGATTGCTGATTTTTTGGTTGTGGTGCTATAAAAACTGGTACAGGCTCTTCTTTAAGAGTGACGGTGTTTTTGTTATTATCGTTAGACTGAGAAAGATAATGCTTTCCATAAGCAAATGCCAGGATCTTCATCAAGGATTTATTTTTGGGGACACTCTCGAATGCTTCATTTCCCTCTGTGTCCTCTAACAGCACCTTTTCCTCTGTTAATGCTCTTTCAAGTTGTTCCTCAGCATCCCCTCTGGGTGAGGTACTCATGGCTTGAGTACTGGTAACTGCACTATCTTCCTTATTTACTTCTGCAGCAATGTTAGTGAATGCATACAGCTCTGAGATAGAGGAGGCAGCAAGAACTATGTCTTTCTGGGCTGCAGGGAGGGACTCACTCCATGTGTGGGATAAGTCTACATCTCCTTCTCTGTCAGAGGTTAAATTATTATTGTCTGAAGGTTGGGGAGACTGTAGTTCAGAGACATGCATCTGCTTATGCTCCATCATAAGAACAAAGTCCTTAAACTCTTCTCCACAGTCACAAATATAAAAAGATGAAGAAGGGCTTTCAGGCAAGTGTGACATAGATGTTTCCAATATTTTAGAGTAGGTCTGCTTTTGAGCAGGGTTGGGGAGCTTGGAGAGTGTACCAGCATGGCTTGCCTGATGTACCAGCAAAGAAGCCAGTCCAGTGAAGGTAGCTGAACAAGCCACACAACGATACTCTTTGGAGGGTGATGCATTTCCTTGTAGTCCAAGCATCATGATATCACTGCATTGGGCAACCCAGGTGATGCAGAAATGAGAAGCAGTTACCTGTAATCAACAAACATGGAAGTGGCTTAAAATGGATTTCTGGTCATCCCATATCTCAGTCTAAAGAAAAAAATTAAATAATTTATTGCCTCTAGTTATGCATTCTTTCCCAGACTATCTTGTCTGTATCATAAGAAGACCATTACTCACTAAGGTAGTACACTAATGAGAAATTGAACCACATCCATTGATAGATTCAATGTCCAGTTAAATATACAAACCTTATGCTGCTTTGATTTGCAAAGATTATGAAACCATATTTTTAGTCATAATAAAACATCCAGCCAAATAGTGTTATAGGTTTAAAATACAATTACTGAAGCTATTTCAGGTTCAATTTTAAAGTATAATTTGCATTACTTTGTAGCATGTTATTGTGGTATTGTAGAAGTACCAGTAAAACAATTGTGGTTAGTATGTTTTAAAACGACACTTTTGGGGTAAAACAATCCAAAATAATATATGTAATATACACAGCGCTGTGTACAACATAGATACTAGCTTTAGTTCTAACGAATCCAAACTGAAGCAAGAACAAAGGTAAGTGTTATTCTGGCATATTTTAAAATGTCTCATAAGAAACGTCCATACAAACCAAACTTAGTTCACTAGATGCATTTCAAAACACAGCACAAGTGAATGCAGCACATATATATATTACCACCCTCAAGTATTGGGGAAGACTAACCACGTTGTTCAAATGGACGAGTAGAAAAACATCTCTATACCCAACCCAACAGTAGCTTTCTCTTACCTGAAACAAACGCGAAAATATGAGGTCTATAGTCTGGACATGACAACAGCTACCTCTCCGAATAAGAAAATTCATAAAGTTCGAGTGAAGATGGGTGAAATTAGACTTTTATTATTTCCCACGTCACACGTGATAATTTTCAAGGAGGACGCATGGGTGAAAACCAGTGATGAAAACCATCCATGGAGGAAGGGAGATGAAGAGCGGAAGCTTACTTACGTTTGTGCAGCGCATGCGCGAATATAGTGGCGATTTTCAAACTCTTTGAATAAGTGCATCTTAAATTGTTATTTACACACACACACACACACATACAAATATTACTGACACAACATAGTGTTAACAAAATATTTTATTTATACTATACTAATAATAGTGACAATGGCCAAACACAAGCTATTGTGATCATTCTATTTTACATTGCATGTTAAAATCATACATAGAAAAACATGTTTCTAAATGGGTATTTACATCAATGTAGCAGGTGACTGAACATACACTTGTATAAATCATTTATATTCTCTTTTCCTTGCTGTGGTATTACCTAATGTACCATTATAAAGGAAACATTTTCCCACTCAGATTTGTCAAGTCTTAATAGGGACAGATGAGGTAACTTGATAAATGACCTCAGCAGGTTTCTCTGGTCCATTTTCAACAATGAAACAATCATCATCTAAAACTACAGTCTCTTTTTTGTCCACGTCTGGTATTTTGCTTTGAATGTCCATTTTGCTAACAGACGAAGAGGCAACACTCTTTTGGCTATTTTTAAAAGACGAATTGGGAATTCTCAAAGACGTTACTTGCCTCTGCCTGTAAGCTGGGCTGAGTTTATTCTTCATCAAGTACTCATGAGCTTTGGCACATTTGTGCCTCTGCAGCAAACTAATACTCTCAAATGAAATGCAACAGACTCGACACTCATAACCTTTAGCAGCTGGTTGGCTTACTGCACTTGGTGCAGCATGTGAAGCGGGCGGACTGTTTTTAGTAGATATGCTAGCATTTGTAGTAAGAGTCTCAGTCTGAACAGGGTTTAATTGTTGCTTGGCTGCATTGGTATCATGATTGACATCAAAGAATTTACTAATTTTACTGGCGTCCCTGCGGTTCTGGATTTTCAATGGTGAGGAAATGGAAAACAATCCCTGACCATTGGCTACTTTTGTGGTGATTCGATTAAGTGGTCTTGCAGTGATTAGTTTGAATTTATAGTTGGAGATTTGGACATGTGGAGAGTTACAAGAATGGAAGCGTGGAACAATCTTTCTGCTGGAGAGAAGCAGCCCACAACCAATGCAACCAGAAATTTTGTCTGCAACATGCATGTTATGATGATAAACAAGAGACTTTTTTGTCTCAAAAGATTGTCCACATTTACCACAAGTATATGCTTTTGTTTTGTAAAATGTGTGCAATGTTTCAACTACTACAACTGGCTGAAAAAGTGTCCAAAGATCCACTGTTGGGGCACCAACATCAGAGAATATTTTGCTTTTATCCATTGTTGAAGAGACATTTTGAACTAACTTTGGATGAGCAGCCTGTAAATTCATGTTGGGCCCTTGTGACAGCTGTGGAGGCTGCACAGAGGCTTGTGGCTTCTTAGTTGTTGCAATAGGTACTTGGGAGCCAGCTTTCACTACTTTCACAGATTTGGGACTCTCCCACACAATATCACCAGACTGCAGTCTTTGAAGTTTCTCCTCTTGTTCTATGTGCTTTTCAATGCGACGCTTCTTGATGGTCTCATGACAAAGCACTTTGTGTCCTGGTTCATGGGTAGAACTGTGGTCCAACATATCTTTATATAATGTAAACTCAGTTCCACATGAGCAGATGAAACTTGGAACAGGGCAGAGATGTTCTTCCAGGCATTTTCTGCTTGAGAAAATCTGTTCACAGCTGAAGCAAACCCGACCAGCATTCATCAAATCTGTGCTTAGGCCCTTGGTCGGGATATCTGGCAGGTATGGATATCCACTTGTCATAATGGCTTTTGCTTGATGTCCTGCTATAAAAAAAAAGAATAAAAAGACATAAACATCATTGTCTTAACTAAAAAAAGTAGCATTTGTCAACTCTAAGGAGTTAAACTGGCAGAGCTAGTTTTATTATGGCTGTCAGAGTAGAAACAGTTGCAACGCGTTGCTGTCTCATGGCAAAATGAATGTTAAAGACTGCCAGAACATAACAAAATTGCAATTTTATACATTAATAAAGAACATATTTTATTAAGCATGTTTACTTCACTTTGTTCTCCCTGTGTTCCCCCCTTTGTCAGATTAGTTGGTCCTCTCTGGGCACTTGCAGTGTGGAATTAATTTATTTTTTATTTACCTTTATTTCACCAGAATTGTCCGACTGAGATTACAAATCTCGTTTGCAAGGGAGTCCTGGCCCCGTGCGTGTGTGTGTGTGTGTGTGTGTGTGTGTGTGTGGGGGCTATTGTACTTCTATTATTGTAAATAAACATGGATGTTGTCAGCCCATTCCTTGTGCATTCACCAATTTTGGCCTTACCACAGGGCAATTAAATGGTGGTTACATCTGGGGTTTTCTGCTGTAACTTTCAGATACCATGAACTGACGTATTAATCAAAAATCCACTCCCCTCCCAGAGTTTTCATGTAGTAAAAACATGGCTCTATAGACCAGAGTCATCTTTTGTACCAGGCTGTAAACATAACTTGTAAACTCGCCATTGGATTTCTCCTTATATTTTCCCTTTTGGAGCCTGCACTCTGATGGACAGAGGTTTATCGGTGTATGATGGCACCCTTACTCGAGACCTTTTTAAAGGGGTACCATGAGAGAGGCTTGGGGAAACTTACGCAGACACAGTGCGAACATGCAAACTCCACACAGAAAGGCCCTTCTTGCTGTGAGGCAGGAGTGCTAACCACTAGCCACCATGATGCTGTCAGTATAATGAGTATGAAAATATACAACTAAACCACCCTATATGGGATCTACAGACCTCCCAAATAATATAAATTTTTTCAAGATAAATAAATTCACAGTGTTAATTTAATGCCATTATGCACTTTATAAAAATACATTTGTACTTGGTTTCTTGAAAATGTGTGTTTTTTCATCCTTTTCACTCGGCATAGTCTAGGAGCTCCTGCTCCTGGGCACTGTTGCAAACGTCCCCTCATGTGGGCTCAGTTACAACGTTTGAAAAAATAGAAGACAGGCTGTAATGTGTTAACATTGTCTTTCCAACAAAGACAGTCTCTGAGAAATTTAAGAAAATGCAAAAAGTGTTGCAACCGTCCCCACTTTCTCCTACATCTCAATATAAAGGACATGTGCCAAACATATACAAATCTGCTTGGTTTAAACAAGAACACATTGCTAATGTTAGCGTCGTTTAGTAACATTGGCATCAACTTACCTTAACGAGGAAACCAACAAACTACTGCTGCGCTATACTTCAGCATGTTTTTGGCAACGTCTGCGATATTCACATTTTCCCATTTTAACTGATTCTTTTTTTTATGGAAAGAAACAAAAAGCGATGTTTTGTTCAGCCACTAAATGCTTTCTACTTCTTTTGAGACATTTCAAGTCCAGAACCACCCGTTACCGCCCCCTGCCGGACTCCACCACCCACTCCAACATCTCACTGTTGTATCATAATTATATACAATCCATGGTTGTTTCAAATATATGCTTACAAAATAATGAACAAGAAAGCTCAAAAGTATAGCCTACTGTGATTTATTACCTTATTGTATGCTCCGAGTATTTCTGCTTACTCCTGCCAGCTTTACTTTGTTTCTTATTTCCACCTTTAGCCAATGATTTTATAATATACTTTTTACATTACTTTTTACTTTCTTTTAACTGGATTTGTATGTTATTATTTATTTTTACTTTATAAAAACATGTTGGACCTGCTGTGTAGCTGCAGTCTGGGTATCTATGTATCTAATCTCTACAGTAATTTAGTGTGCTTCAAGCAAAGATTTTTGCTTTGGAATCTGAAAGAGGATTGCATGAGACAGTCATGATCACGTCACTTCATGTGGTAAGACTGTAAACCCAAACTTAGGTGGTACAATGTCATTCACAATAACTAAGCAAAGTGATGGGAACTAAACAAAATGATGCCACCTGGCAAGAACGGGATTAGGATAAAAAAAAAAATGCTGAAATTACAGCAGCATATGTAACATCTCTAAACATCCAGCTAAAAATAGATTCCAACCACTTACTGAGCTAAATATGTCTGAACCAGAAAACTCTGCTGTGACTTTTTCAGGATCACTCCAAAACATGTCAATTCAATTCAGACACATTTTCCAGACAGGATCTTAAAGTGACTTTTGAGTACTTAATTGTTAAATAACTGTTGCACAAACTGGCTTTGATCACTTACATCTGGACTGTTGTGTAACAGCAAACAAATAACCTTATCAGTACTGTTTAGAAAAGGGGGTGTTCAACTGATGACTGCGCTGTCCAACCAATGACAGTGAAGAAAAGAAGCACAGCTGATGAAGTGGACCAATTAAAAAGGGGCAGGTGAAGTTATAAAAACGTGCTGTAGTATTGATGAGGAGATTGATTACAGGAAACATACTGTATGACTGTCCATGGCCATGAAACTTTGTGATCTGCCATTAAATTGCATTGAACTTAAGCTACTGAATCATTGTGGGTTTTTAACGATCATTACTTCCAATCTGAACCTAGGAAGTGAAGTGAACATTTATAACTTCACAGACTGAAAAACAGGGAGTAAATGTTACCTATTCTATGGAAAACAGGAGACATGAATTTGGGGAAAAGCACCAGGCAAACAGAGACAGAGAATCTATGTCAAAGTGAAGGACAGAGATGTCCTGCTGCTTGGAGATGGTGCTATCAGTGACTTAAACAACAGGTCATGTCAAAATACCAAGGGATTAAACAAATTATGTTACACAGGGTTGCAGTCGACACCAGAAATGGAAATCAGAACTTTAAAATAAGGACTTCTCCAGGCTTTTAGAGAAATTTGAGGAACTGGATGTTTAATCTTTTATCAGTGGACCACTCCAAAACATCAACAGGCAACAGGCAGATCAGTAAATTCAGTTGGCTGCTTGCATTTAATACATGGCTGTCTAAGGCCTGTGAGACAAGATAATAACTTTAACTTGTTTTGGCAACGTGATGACCTGTTCAAAGGAAAGGGCCCACACCTGAACAGATGTGGAGTGAGGCGACTAACAGATAATCTCTTGCACTCCGAGACGTCAAAGTGGTTCTGGTTTCTCTCTTGAACAAAAAAAGGGTCCTCTGAGATGCCACCAGGTTGAAAAAAGCACTCCTTTCTCACCAGCCAAGGATCCTCCTCTGACTGTACCACCATCAACACCCCCACCACTGCCGTGGACTGCCCCAGTAGCATCCACCTCCATCCCACCACTGCCTTGGACCCCCACCAAGTAGCATCAAAACCTTCTGCAAACTTCTCCATCTCCGTCTCAACCCTGGATTCACCAATGGGATTTCCAGATCACTTGAAAATTTTGTTGAAATTAAAATGGTACACCTAACCTGGCCAGGTCATGAGTATCATCCACTTTGATTAATTCATCCCTACAAATATTACCCCCACAGCCACCCAGCAGCACCACTTCTCCTAACCTGTCCACCAAACTTCCCACAGCTCCAAAAGACTTGACTAACATTCAAGGCTACTATCAGCAACTGCTGTTCCAGGATATTTTGTCGTCATAAACCACTTACTTGTATAAGTATAAAGGCTAGTAAAAGTATAAGCTTGATTTTATGTGAAATGTTAAAATCAATGTTACATTTGGGTTGCAATAGAGATGACGGAGACGTGGTAAATTTACAAATGAAAGACTGGTTTAATACTTGCAAGAATGAAACAAATCAGACAATTTGCTTAATTAGTTTACAGCACATGAAGTTTTTATAGGTGTACATTATGCCCGCCTTCAGCTCCAGCGTCGTGGATGGATGTGTATTTAACTGACGTGTCAGTCATAGATGTGAAAAAGTTTATGTGTATATGTCACTAAGTGTACAGAACAGAGTGTCCCTGACAGTGATTATATGTAGTGCAAACTGATATTTTTGTCTAGTTTAGATTAGCATGGCACCAATAGGAGATACAACTAAAGACATTAAGTGTATGTGGATAAGCATATGAACATGACCAGTGAGAGCATTCAGCAATAATATACAATTTTCATGACATGAAATAAATTTAACTGAAACATGTCTGTGAAGGTTCTCCGTTATCCAGGTTATCTTGAAAAAAATGTTAAAGTAAAAGCATCTGGACTCAGTTTTCAAGGTGAAGACGTTTTGTCTCTAATTCCAAGAGACTATATCAGTTCTGAGATCAACTGGTAAGAGATCTGAGCTTTTAATCTTTAGAATGAGGACCAGGCTGTTCTGGTCTCATGGTTGTTGGTCATGAAAGGAAAGTGTGACTCCTGATGTGAGAGTCGTTAAGGCTCAAGAGAGTTGTTAGTGACACTGCTCCATTCAGGTGCAGAGTTGTTAGTGATACTGCTCCATTCAGGTGCAGAGTTGTTAGTGATACTGCTCCATTCAGGTGCTGTGGTTGTTGTTCTAGGGTGAAACTCTTTTGATTTAGGTTTCAAAATATGGTTATAAATATTAGACAACATGAATCTGAGGCCACCTCCCCTGTTCAAAAAGGGCTTTTCCATTTTCACAAAAATGCCTTCCTTCACCCCTCTCTTAAACCATCTGACCTTCTGGCTAAAACTCAGACATTGCTGTCTTCAAAGGAATGTCCTTTCTATTTGAGGTGGAGGTGAACTGCAGACTCAGGTCCTCCTGGCTTTTCTGTGCTGATACATTCTCTTGTGAAGCTGTTGTTTTGTTTCTCCGACATAAGCTGTTATTTTGTTTCTCCGTCACTTCACTGAACTGCATAAACTTTATTACTCTATATATTGTGCGATGGAATCTTGTCTTTGGGGTGGACCAGTTTTTGACGCAGAGTGTTCCCTGGTTTAAAGTGGACTGGAATGATGTGTTTGAAGAAAATTGTTTTAGTTTTTTTAGATAAACCAGACACATAAGGAATAACACTCTTCCCTTTTGTGTCTGGTCCCTGGCTGTTGGTTTCTGTGTCCTCTTGGTTTTGTTGAAAGTCTATCTCACAGTCTCTCAGGGCTTTACGGATGAGAAATTATCAACAGCAGTAATAACAAGCATGCTCTTTTTGCTACAACCCCTAGCTCCATTTCCTCCAGAATTAGTTTCCACTACTGCAAATGCATTGTTTTTCAAGGTTCAAGCATGCAATACAGTTTACAGTGCATAAAGTAACACTGCTGTTTCCCCAGAGAATAGACTTTAAACAGCACTGCTGGTTTACTGCTGGTCTCTTATCACCAGAATATTTTCTGACTTGCTAGTTCCTTATGAACCTTCTTGGACTCTGAGAAGATCTGGGACAGGCCTTCTCCTCGTGCCCAGAGTTAGAACTAAACAACCGTATTTTACTTATGGTTCCTATTCTAAATCTATGTATTTTAAATGTCTGTGATACAGTGTATGAGCTGTGCTATATAAATAAAATTGCCTTGCCTTACAATGTTTTCTCGTGTTATAAAATACTTTGGTTCCAAGCATGGCTCCAAGATATAGGTGGACCCAGAAAACCACGGTCTTCCTGCGGATGGCACGCTGGCCTGTAGCTGTCTGGCGCCAAATATAGCTCCAAAGATGGCGCTGGTAAACACATCTGACTAACACTACAGCGATCCCTGCAAGTTGGAGAAGAGTTGTAGTATACAGTATTTTTCAATTTAATGAAACCTGCGTTAGCTTTAATACATTTACTTTTAAAACATGCCACAGCAAAGCTAAATTACTAGGTTGCCAATTTTAGTTAATAAAATGTCCCATTATCTTAAACACCAAACTGTTTATAAAATAATGGCCCATTAATTTGATAAAATGTTTACTATTTTAAACAAGTCCCATAAAACATGCATATTTTTGTAATTTTTATTTCACATTTATTTATGTAAGTTATTACGTTTATTTACAATAACAACCTGGGAGAGGTATACATTCAATATAAATGATAGCAAATAGTCATCTTAGAACAGCAACCAACCCAGGTGGCATACTAGCCTATAGATCACATTACACAACTCAGTTTCAATTGCTTGAGTTTATTAACATGAGGAACTACAACTACACAGAATCCTTTCTTTAGAAGACATTTAACATTTATAAGCTAAGAATACCAAGACACCAATATAGAACTAAAATGCATCTACAGTACCATTTTATTTACAATGTCGAGCCACAATGGCACATTTCATCTTCAAAAAAAAAAATAAAAACGAGAGCCTAAATATCTGTTCGGGTAAAAAGTAGAAAGTAAAAACTGACTAAAACTAGCCATTGTTAAACTCATTTCATTATTTGCAGCTACAAAGAAACTGACCCATGAACCACTTGTTCTTTAGAGCTGGGGTTAGTCTCTCCTGCCATAATGCGATGAATTCTCCTGCGGTGGTTTTTGAGTGATTTAAGGCTCAGATATGTGCCTTGACAAACATCACAGCGAAAGGATTCGGAATGTTTGTGAGCTAGTAGATGTTTCTGTAAACCTTCCGTAGTAGTGAACCAACGAAGACACACTGGACATCGTACAGGCTTAATGGCAGGTTTGCAAGCCCCACTCCTCTGATGAAATAGGAGACTGATTGCATTTGGGAAATCAGAGTTGCAATGAGAACAGTGATGAGTTTTAGTGGGAAGGTTTACACGCATTCCCTTGCATCGATTACAGGATATATGCCTACGAAGGGAACAACGACTGGCAAAAGTATTGCCACATCTTGTGCATACAGTTCGTTGCTGCTTCTTTCTCTTTTTTGGAAGCTGCTCTTGAAAAGGTGACGGCTTCACTGGAAGTTTAGGCAATGTCTGAGATGGCTGCTGCTGAAGCGTGGGTTGCTTAAATCGCAGTAACAGAGG
Organism: Neodontobutis hainanensis; assembly: GCA_024349245.1. Classification (NCBI taxonomy): domain Eukaryota; kingdom Metazoa; phylum Chordata; class Actinopteri; order Gobiiformes; family Odontobutidae; genus Neodontobutis; species Neodontobutis hainanensis. The sequence continues at coordinate 9,490,455 of JALDNG010000004.1, forward strand.
CTGTGATTGTTTCTGATGTAAAGGATGCATATGGATCTGCAAATGAATTTCATAGTCTGCCCATGAATTAACCGTCACACCGCAGGTTGGACATGTGTATGACTCTTGAGCGTGCTTCTGTAAATGCTCTAGGAGAAGCCTTGGAGATGTAAATCCAATGCCACACTCACAAGTCACTCTCCTTGGAAGTACAGAGGGAAGTGACATGATGCTCCAGCTGCCTCCATCATCATCCTCTTGAGTTTCACAGTCTGGAGCACTGGAGGGCAAACTCTGATTATTTTCACCAACAGCATCTGGGTTCATCGTCCGTCGCAATTCACATTTTTTCCTATGGACCATCATGTTATCTTTACGATTAAAATTTCTCCCACAGACATAACAAGCAAACATTTGTACATTGTTTGTATTTAATGAAATGGCACTAGAACTCTGTACAATCCTAATCTCTCGTGCCTTAAATCCGCACAATCTCTGATGCCGTCTTAAAGTACAGGACGAGCTGTACGTTTGTTGACACTTGTTACAGGGGTACCGTTTGACTCCATCTTTTACAAAGTAGCGCAGAGAAGTCATTTTTGCTTCCGAATGATGATGGACAGACACAGATTTGCCAGTCTCATTAACACTAGAATCTTTTTCTGCACAAGGAAGTATTTCCATTTCATCATCCAAAGGCATTGTCCATTGACCTTCATTGCCATCTTCATCTGTATCTGACATAGACACCCAACTACTATCCTGTCCTCGCAGAAATGAAGTCCCACTTTTGTGTTGCTCGTTAATTGATGGAGACGCCCAATCCAAATGTGAGAAAGCGGTTTCTGAATCTGGAGACGTTTCTTCTACCTTTATGCAGTCCCTGACTTGAGTACCGACAGCTATACTTTGGAAAACTTTTTCATCTTGATCTGTTTCAATTGTATTGTTCAGTGGCTTGACCTGCAGAGTGTGCGCTGACAAAGGGCCACGACATTTGTGCACTTTAAGATTGTACCTTCGTGCATAGTTGTGCTTGCAAATTGGACAAAAATACACCTTTTTTCTGTTGTTAAAACTGTGAAATTGTATTGATTTCTGCGCAGTGGTTGCATTCTTTCTAAAATAACTTGAATATAGAGTGGTCTTCCCTCCTAACTGAGGACATATGTGATTGTCAGGAAAGGGTATTCTTCCAATGATAAGTTGTTTGCAGCGACGACAACATTTAATTCTCTCTTTTTTGTGCAAAAAATGATGTTCTGTCAAACCATCTATATCCTCAAAGACCCTGCGACAGCGGGCACATTGATATTTTCCATATGTGCCATCACTTTCAATATCAATAAACTTTTGACGAGTTTCAAGAACTACAACAGGCGAGAAGATTTTTGTAAGAGACACAATCTTCTTTGTACTGCACTCAAGAAGTTTGCTAATAGATGGCGCTTTTGTCTTTATACCTGGTTTTCCAAGAAAACGTCTCAATTGCAAAACCGACATATCTGTGACTGATGATTGCTGATTTTTTGGTTGTGGTGCTATAACAACTGGTACAGGCTCTTCTTTAAGAGTGACTGTGTTTTTGTTATTATCGTTAGACTGAGAAAGATAATGCTTTCCATAAGCAGATGCCAAGATCTTCATCAAGGATTTATTTTTGGGGACACTCTCGAATGCTTCATTTCCCTCTGTCTCCTCTAACAGCACCTTTTCCTCTGTTAATATTCTTTCAAGTTGTTCCTCAGCATCCCCTCTGGGTGAGGTACTCATGGCTTGAGTACTGGTAACTGCACTATCTTCCTTATTTACTTCTGCAGCAATGTTAGTGAATGCATACAGCTCTGAGATAGAGGAGGCAGCAAGAACTATGTCTTTCTGGGCTGCAGGGAGGGACTCACTCCATGTGTGGGATAAGTCTACATCTCCTTCTCTGTCAGAGGCTAAATTATTATTGTCTGAAGGTTGGGGAGACTGTAGTTCAGACTCGTGCATCTGCTTATGCTCCATCATAAGAACAAAGTCCTTAAACTCTTCTCCACAGTCACAAATATAAAAAGATGAAGAAGGGCTTTCAGGCAAGTGTGACATAGATGTTTCCAATAATTTAGAGTCCGTCTGCTTTTGAGCAGGGTTGGGGAGCTTGGAGAGTGTACCAGCATGGCTTGCCTGATGTACCAGCAAAGAAGCCAGTCCAGTGAAAGTAGCTGAACAAGCCACACAACGATACTCTTTGGAGGGTGATGCATTTCCTTGTAGTCCAAGCATCATGATATCACTGCTTCGGGCAATCCAGGTAATGCAGAAATGAGAAGCAGTTACCTGTAATCAACAAATAACACAAAAGGTCACTATTCATAATAATAGAAATTTCTTTAGGAAGTAACAAGATATATTCATAAAATATTTTATATCTTACCATCTACAATGCTCTAATTCTGCTGTATAACCACACTATAAAATCTGACCATATGATGAGAGAATACAAAAAGCTTGTAAATGTCTGTTTGTAAATTAATGTATTTAAAAAGTAAATACCTAGATAAACATAATTTGTTCAAACCCGTATAATCAGTCATATATCGATTCTCCGTGCCATTTTTGATACATTTAGAGACTGCCATTTCAGTTTTATTATCAGGAACGTTTACAGTTTTGCTACACTGGATCGTTTCTAAAATAGTTCAGTCTAATGTATATAAAGTATAGCAGGTCCATGGTGCCACTCTTAATATTTGCCGACTACATGCACACAGCTTCTGAGTGCATTTATAGCATAAAAATAAACCAATTGCTTTTCCACACTCAGAGTAAAGGTGAGGTATACTTCTAGACATTTAACTATTGTATCTGAACTATTAGGCAAAGCATTTTTTTACTTTTATGGATCTGTTGTAGGTATTTGCAGCATGGTCATGCTCTTTCATCTTTTGTTGGTTTGTAAAGTGTGTTTTGTGAAATTGGTGTATTTCTTTTAAAATTTGCTGAAGCTGTGCCTTTTGCATGCATTTTCTTAACATGCAGTGAGCTTTCTTGCTTGGTTTGGATTAACAGTCATATTTTACAGATTAAACTATTATATAGCTACTGAGGAGAAGGACCATTATTCCAATAAGGACTATCTCAATGTGTAGCAATAGCAGACATCGACTGGATGTTTAATAAAGGCCTTCATTTTAGATAAACAGCAAATTTTACATTGACATTTTGTTATTATTGTATAATACACTATTTATTCAGCATGTATCACCTGTCAGGTGGATGGGTTTGTTAAGCCAAGCTGAAATACAGTTTTAAAATGAAATCTGATATAAAAGTAAATCTCGAGCTTAATAAAATGTGAGCAAAAGTGTTGGTCTAAAAATTTTCATGTCTACGGTAAACTGTGAGCTTATACTTTTTACTTAAGCGCAATAATCCCCTGCTTGTAAGCAATACAAATGATCAAGGGCTATGTTAGCTTGCAAATTATGTCTACGAAAAAGCATCTTCCTTTTGTTGACCTCTCATTTGCAAGCGTTTAAGGTTTTCGAGCCTATAACTCGCACAAAATGCACAAACTCAAGCAAAATTTTAACAATGGTTGCTAATAGACGCTAACTGCAGGGGTGTAGGCTTTCCAGGCAACTGAAGTAACTGGGTTAGCAAGCTAGCAAGCTAAGCTTAACGTAGCACGATTACCAAGCTTTTTTACTCTCACTTACCTTTGAGCACAAATATGTTTTAAAGGCGTAATAACTAGACTACATGGTGGCTATCATACACTACAAATTAATAACCTTCCTTGGGACTCACAGTGGGATCCAGGCAGCAGTTGATCAAACGTGATGCTCTTCAGGATGTGTACCGCTTCAAACCCCAGGGCAGCGCTACACGATAAAGCATGTTATATTTGGCGCGTGCTGTAATATATACGTTTGGCTGGAAATGGGAAATGTGTCCCGTCCGTCCCGCAGCTGTAGGTCTCAAGTCTAATATTACGAATATTATTAGTTCCATTATCCTATTCAAGTAGAAGTTATATACAAGAGTCGTCTAAACTCATCAATATTGTACAGGCGTAACAAAGGCAGCGCTTAAAGCCCGGGGCAGCGCTGCAGCTGCAGGCACACAGCGGGACCCCAGAAATTACACTGCGCATGCGCCAAGTCCACTAGCGAACCTTTTGGAGCGGATCCATCAATGAGCTCATCATTTAAAATCTTAATTTACAAAAAAGATGGAATATCAAACGTTTTCAAAATATATTTAGCTTTTATTGTTTTTCTTTTGAAACTTGTTAATGTTTTTAAACAAGTTTTAATTTAGTGTATCTGGACATATTTTACATTTGCCATTCACCATTTTATAAATTTGATCTTATAAATTAAAAGCACTCAGTCATTTTATACAGAATGACTCTTATTTTGTGTTTTAGTATTTTCCCTACAGCCTTAGAATAGTACTACAAACTATTTCATTTAAACTTTTGTGTATGCACTCTCATAGATAAATACATAGAATCGAGTATTTTTCACAGTAACTTTGAAGTTTAATTAAAATGGCCAAACATTTAAAAAAAAGTTAACACCAAGGGGTTACAGAAATATTGTACAGTTTTAAGAAAAACCTTTAACATTGTAACATTATAAATGAATCTACAGTAAAAACAAATGAACAAAATAGTACAAAGAATCTCTAAATAATATTTAATTCAAAAATATGATCATAAAATTTAAACAATGTATCCCATGTTTACATTTACCACATGTCTATTTAGCTTAATCACAATTCTGCTTATACAGAATGTCCTACTATACAACTATATACACAATGTTCACTCCAATAGTTAAACAGAAAATGTACGTAAAACACGTCATTAGAATATAAGATATCATGAAAGAAAGATCAATTGTACCCATATCAGATCAGAGATTATCTGGCATGACTTTGTTGATGTTCTTCAAGGAGGTGAGGAAAAGCAAAAGCCTTATCACATTCTGTGCACTCATATACCACTTGGCCAACGTGGCTTTCTTGGTGAAGCCTAAGAAGACGTAGCTGACTAAAAGACTTGTAGCACATATCACAACGATGTTCTCCAACTTCTTTTTCAGCAGCGTGCAGTCTCAAATGAAGAGACAGATCTTTCGCTGTATCAAATTCACTATGGCATTGGGCGCACTGATACTTTCTTTGGACCTCTTGGGATGTGCTTTCAGCAGATTCTTTTTGACTATGTCTTTTGAGGTGCCTGTTAAGATATTTTTGTACAGCAAAGGTCTTGCCACAAAGTTCACATTTCAATGGCTTTTCTTTTGGGTGCTCTGTATTTTGATGCTCCAAAAGATGGCTTTTAGAAGAGAATCGCATTGGGCAAAATGAACAGCAAAGTAAGTCCTCCCCAATAACGTCAATTTCATCCTCATCTGCAAATGTAGAATCTTTTAGATGTTTTACATCTGAATATTTTGTGTCCATTATCATACATTTTTTAGAACAGTTATGCTTGCTGATAGCATCTATCCCCCAAAAGCACTGACCACACTTTGTGCATTTAGTTTCAGTAGATTCACTGCTGTGGCTACCTTCATGCACTTTAAGGTCACTTGCTGTGGGAAAAGCCATGTTGCACAGCTTGCATTTAAATGCTCCATCAGGATGCATTGGAAAATGATACACTAGTTCGGGGGCACTTGCAAAACACTGATGACAAATGGGACAGATGAAACCCTCTCCTCCATCTGCTGTGCTACTTTGAAAATCTGTTGAGGTGTCGTCATGACTTCTGAGATGGTTGAGAAACTCATGAGGGGAAGGAAAACTGTTGCTGCAGTGATTGCATGGGTATTCACTCTGAGACCATGATGGCTTGTGAGTGCTTATGTGTTTTTGCAGGTGAGAGGGATGCAAAAAATGTTTATCACAGTCCAAACATGAGTATCGCCTCTCCATGTCTGCCATGCAACCATGCTCTGAAAGCTCCTCTGGATCTTTGAAACGCTCACAGCAGACACCACAGCGATATTTAAATTCAACTGTTGGCAGCCTTAAAGAAGCAGGCTTTTTATTGTTTTTTGTGAAAACAGTTAAGACACAGTCCCTTGGGTTAGGCAAGTGAATTTTCCGATGTTCAGCTCTACTACTTTTGGAGAGAAACACACGATTGCAAATGTCACAAGGAAAGTTCTCCTCACGATGAGAGGGCATATGTTCTGCTAATTGTGAGGACCGTCTAAAACTTAAGTGACACTTTGAACACTGGAATGGGCGGTTCTTTCCGAGAGTGTGTTTATGTTTCCGCAATGCAAACAGAGAAACAAAGCCTCGACCGCATATTTTACACTGAAATTCAGACTTGTGTTTCCGTTGGTGCTGTTGTAACTGGGCAGCTTGGAAAAAACATTGCCCACACTCTGCACATTCATGTGGTTTTTCACCAAGATGACATCGTTGATGGTCCTCAAGACTTTCTGATGTTGAGAAGGTTTTTCCACACACATGGCATGGAAAATAGGGAGCAGAGTCAGAGTCACCGTCCTCACTGCTTTTATCACTATCAAGCTCATCACTATAATCACTTGCACTTTCTGAAGTGCTTTGACTACTTGATTTTTCAGATTGATCCATCCGCTCTTGTGCATGATGGTCTCTGTAGTGCCTTATTAGAGATGTTCTAATTGTGTAGCTCCTCTTACAGAAACGACAAGAAAAAATATCATTTGGATGCTGTTTTGTGCAATGATCACATAAAAAGCTTTTTGTTTTAAACGTGTAATTGCAGAGTCTACAAGAATAGGGGTTTGAAGGGTCATGACATTGTTTTCTATGGATTTCAAGTTCAGACACTGAGGAAAGTGCCATGGAGCAGTCTGTACAAACCAAGTGCTCACTTTCATAGATCTTCAAATGTTTTGCGAGTTTTGCTTGACTGGCAAACACCCTTCCACATTTGGTACATTTATTGTGCTTTTTGTCTTGTTCTTCTCTTCCATGGTCTTCAAGGTGACTAATGAGCAATAATCCGTCTGTAAAACTCTTATCACATTCTGAACATTGGTACACCACAGGTTTTTCTCTTGTGAAGACCTGCTTTGCAGTTCTGTGCTTTCCAAGTATTCTTCAGGCGAGTCATCTGCAGAGGAGTCAGTGAGTGCCAAGTCAATGTCTGCTCTTAAAGGGACATCCACCTGATGGCTTTCTTTTTTCCCAGGCACATTCATTCTACATTTCCTAAAATGATTGCGGACAAGGGTTTTATTCCAGTAACCTTTTTTGCAGATTTTGCAGGCAAAGGGGCTTTCCTTTAATCGTGTACCTGTTTGCCCAGCTTCACTTTTTATGGGTATGTTACTTTTTGAAGAGGTTAATGACTTTGACGATTCACTATCTTTCAAGGGCTTTTCACTTATGCTTTGGATATTTGATAAATGTTGTTGTAGAGGCGCAGTTTTCACTGGTGGATCCATTGTTTCCAGTTTGTGGGCATTTAAAAAATGCTCTTGAAGTTGAGAAAAAAGAAAAAAACGGGAACTACAATAAGCACATGAAAAGCCATGTGGTGGGCTTTGAGGTGACTCTGCAAGCTGTGATGAGCTTGGTTTAACCCTGCAGCAACTTTTGTGATTTTCAAGTTTGTTTTCTGGAAAATAGTCCCCACAATTTTCACAAAGACATGTACTTTGAGGCCTTTTCCTGACACAGGTCATGCAATGATGCTGTAAATAATCCTTCCTGATAAATTTCTCACCACACTCGCACACTAAAGGCTTCTCACCGGTGTGCAGGTGAATATGCAATTTTAAGTTTGAGTTGCTTTGAAAAGTACGAGGACAAAAGCTACACTTATATTTGTACATTTTGTTAAAAGTAGGTTGAATTCTTTGTAGTTTTCTGTTTTTGAAAGAAATGCTGGTTGTAGGTTGCGTTTGTGAAATGTTTTGTTGTAATAAACCATTGCTTTTGACAATTGAGGCCAATCTGCATTTTCTCAACTTCATATGCCTTCTAATAGATTCTTCATTTGCAAAAAAAGAGCCACACAATGAGCACTTAAATTGCTTTACAGTATGAAACATAGAAATGTGCCAGGTAAGTTTAGATTGAGTTGCAAAGCTTCTTCCGCATTCTTCGCAATCAATTGTCTGCAGCTTTTCTACATGTTTAAACCCAAAGTCTCTTTGCCAGCCAGTTCCAACTTGATCTAAACTTATTTTGGGGATACAGATCTCTGGCCTTAGTCGCATTTTACCTCTACAGCGGCTTTGATGAACTTTCAGGTGATCATACCTTGAAAAGCAGCTGTCACAGGCTTTGCAGCGATAGGGGTTTACTTCATTGTGTGTCAAAATGTGGCGTCTAAGATTTCGTGATTTTGCAAACGTTTTATTGCAGAATTTGCACTTGTACTCACTCTTGTCTTCTCCAAGGAGATTTTCTGTTTTTCTTGACTGTTTCGCTCTGTAAACAGATTCACAGATAGCTTCATGCTGCAAACACAATGTTTGACTTGGAAAGTTGTGCCCACAGCGTAAACATGAATAAGGTTGCACACCAGTATGACTAACACTGTGCCTCAAGTATAGAGACCTATATTTGAAAGTCTGCGGACAGTACTGGCATTTAAACTTGGTTAAATTGGATTGTACCTTATTAATATAAGGTTGGTTGGTTGGCGATTTTGAGCCACTTTCAGTCTTTGTTATTGGTTGACAGCCTTTACGATGCTCTGATATTTTTGAAGCCCCATAGCACTGGTTACATGTTTTGCACATCACCAATGTCTTTTTTTCATGGCCACTGTAATGTCTCCTGAGATGCGACCTCCGTATAAATGACCTGGAACAATAGCGACACAAGAGTTGTCCTTTTTTCTCATTGTTTGCCAAGCATTTTTCACTGTGTTTTTGCAAGTTACTGTTCTTGTAAAACTGTTTCCCACACTCTTTGCAAGATAAAAGCTTACCCTCAGAATGTCTAGTCATGTGACATTGTGTTGAGGGGGATCTAGCAATGTGTGTCAAAGTATGTCTTCTTAGTAATTTTGAATCATCAAATACTTCCTTACACAATGAACACTGTATCGTTGTTGCATTGTGTGTCTGAACAGAGTCCAAGGTTTCTTGCTTTTGATCATCTTGAGGTGGTTTGTTTTTGCTTTTTTGGTGAGTGGGCAAATGTCTTAAGAGAAATGCTGGATACTTAAACTGCAGTGGGCAGTCTGGGCATTGAAGCAATCCTCTTTTAAGATGAGTCTGTCTGTGTTTAATAAGTTCTCCAATAGTTGGAAGGATCTTTCTGCAAACTGTGCACTGAATCCTTCTCTGGTGGGTAACTTTATGGCCAATCAGATAGGCCCGCTTCTTAAATCTTTTTCCACATTCCAGGCAACAGTATGGTGTTTCACCTTGATGAGTGTATTCATGTTTCTTCAGGGAATGTGATGAGCCAAAAGATTTTTCACAAAATGTACATCTTAAGGAAACACTGTCCTGTTCTTTCTTTCTCTCTACTCTTGTTGAATATTCGCTAGGAGCCGTTTCCTTAATAAGTGAATGTCTATATTTGACCACCTGGCCAGTGAGTTTATGTTTTTTCATATGTCTGTATTTTCCAGATGGATGAAAAAACACTGCAGGACAGACATTGCACTTGTACTGTGGTACACGCTGAGATGATGATAGCTTTCCAGAAGATTGGCTTTTTAGTTGTTCTTCCTCTGCCTTTAGTTTATCAAGCACAGTTTCCATTTGATTTGTAGTTTGTGAGGTTTTAATAGATTTTGACTGCTTTTGCCCAAGACGTTGTAGAAAGTTTCTGAGACAGAACGTATAGATGTGTCGATACCTGTTTGTTGGTAGACTGAAAGTAGTAAGGCACAGGGGACATTGATACCTACCACCTACTTTATTTTTCCCACCATATGTAACCTCTTTGACACATTCCCTCAGATGCCGAGTTCTGATAAAGAAATGCTTGAAAATCTGAGGACAGAGGGGACATTTATATTTCTTTTCTTCTGAATATTCTTGCACAGTTTTCCCAGTGCGTGCCTCCGTACACTCTAAGCTACTGGCTTCTTTGTCTGGCCTCAAATGCACATTGTAAATGTGCTTTTTAGCTTTTACTTCAGTCATGAAACATTTACCACAAAACTTACAAAAAGGAGTTTTGGCAATGTCATAAAGTTTGATGTAACAATCAAGCATCTTCTTAGAGCCCTTTTGGAATTTAGCCACCTTTTGGGATTTGACAGCAGGTTTTCTAAATTGTATATTTTTTCCACATTGGCAGGATATTTTTTTGTGTCTTTTTAGGGTACTACTCTGTGCAAAATAAAATCCACATTTATTACACCTAAAGGGTGTTTTTCCAGTGTGGGTGCGCATATGACTGATATAGTGATTTTTATTAAAAAAACATAGTCTACATTTCTGGCAATGATAGACTTTTTTTCCTTTTCCAGGTTCTGAAGACAGCTTGGGACTGTTGGCGATTTCCCCACAAGCATGTTTTTTTGATTGGTCCTTACTCACCAAATATACACCACAAGACTTGCATAACTGAAATGGATGTATTAAATGTTCAAAATGGTGGTGCTCAATGAGATGATCTAGATTAGAGGTGGTACACATACATCCTGCGCATGTATACACTTTACTTGATAAATCCGATGGCTCCAAGGTTTTGAGTAGGACAATTGGTTGCAATTGTTTCAACATTTCTGATGAGGATTTTAGTTCAGGAGATTTTCCAATGGATGCTTTTTCAAATGGACCAAGGTCAAGAGCTGGCATTTCATTTTTTTCATAAGAAAAGACATGTCTTGAAAGAGGTTCACCACATGGATCATGCACTGTGTCCTTAGGTAACGACTGCTGCCTAACAAAAGTATTCTCTGCTCTTTGGTGAAATGACAGTTTTAGTGGAGAGGTTGTTTCTTCACAACTGTGGTGAGTTTTTGAAGGACTTTTATGCAACAAGTCTTGACCTAGAGAAGAGCTTGCATTTTCTGGCGTTTCTGGTATTATTGCCTGATCTGGAGAGGATATATCTTCTGGACTTTGAGGTAAAGATGGTGAATCCATTGATTGCTGATCGAAAGACGGGACTCTCTCTTTGTATTGGCTTGGCGTTTCCTTTTCCAACAGTGGGTTTCTGTGCACTCCCACACTGTCAGACTGCAACTGCTCTGAGGGGTGTATTTTTACTGGATCTTGATGCAACAAGTCTTGATCTAGAGAAGAGCTTGCATTTTCTGGTATTATTGTCTGATCTGGAGGGGATATATCTTCTGGACTTTGAGGTAATGAAGGTGAATCCATTGATTGCTGATCGATAGACGGGACTCTCTCTTTGTATTGGCTTGGCGTTTCCTTTTCCAAGAGTGGGTCTCTGTGCACTCCCACCTTGTCAGACTGCAACTGCTCTGAGGGGTGTATTTTTACTGGATCTTGATGCAACAAGTCTTGATCTAGAGAAGAGCTTGCATTTTCTGGTATTATTGTCTGATCTGGAGGGGATATTTCTCCTGGACTTTCAGTTAATGACGGTAAATCTATTGATTGCTGATGGAAAGACGGGACTCTCTCTTTGTATTGGCTTGGCGTTTCCTTTTCCAAGAGTGGGTCTCTGTGCACTCCCACCTTGTCAGACTGCAACTGCTCTGAGGGGTGTATTTTTACTGGATCTTGATGCAACAAGTCTTGATCTAGAGAAGAGCTTACATTTTCTGGTCTTTCTGCTATTATTGTCAGATCTGGAGGGGATATTTCTTCTGGATTTTGAGGTAATGATGATGAATGCATTGCTTGTTGGTCAAAAGACAGGACTCTCTCTTCTAATTGGCTTGGCCTTTCCTTTTCTAGCACTACCACATTGTCAGGATGCCAAACGCTAGTACTTGTTTTTTCAGATGGACTCGCATGTTCCATTTTGATACCTTTGGTTGAAAGGTCACTTTGATCCTTATTGTTACCGTTATTAAAAAGAGAAACTCGGCCACTACTTAAAGCAGAAGCACCACCATCAAAATGAAAAGTTGGATTGTCCTCATCCTGTGAACTTGCTGTTAATTGATCAAAATAAGAATTTAGATCAGACTCAATATGACTTGCTTCACTAATAGCAGTAGGACGTGTATAGACTTGCTTAGATAACACGCTGCAAACTATAGTTTCTGCTGTTTCCTTAACTTTCTCTTGATACTGACTCACTACATTTAAACTGGACTTTGAATGATTGCTGGTTTCACAGGCATCACTGAAAATGGGATCACTGTTAACTGGGTCACTAATCATGTTCTCCTGGGATAATGTTTTAGACTGCAATGGAGAAACAACCTCTTCAAAATTCTGTTTACCAATTTGACAACAATCAATTTTAGAAGCTGACTCATCTTGCAAATCTGAAGAATAAAAAGTGTTTTGTTGACACTCTTTATTTGGACTGTCCATTTGAGCATTTTTACCCTCTTCGCCAAATGCCTTCGTTTCTACTAAATCTGTTTTTTCAGTTTTATAAATTTCACTTGTATCCTTTGGATCTGTTAGACTTTGCTCAGTGTTAATGATGCATGAAGGATCTTCAGTCATCCTAGTATCAGACACGTTTTCACTGGGACAAATGTTACCTTCATGAGAAATATGACACACAAACTCCTCTTGTTTCCAGGTTTGATCCTTACCGCTCTTTAGTGTCTCTGATTGAGTATGTGAAATCATGTCAGCAGAAAAGAACCTATTAGCCTCTGATCTTTTATTCCGGTCTTTAACACATTCTGTTGCATTTCCTTTTGTTATACTTGGCTCAGTGTTGGAGTATGCATAGTCAGTGGACAATCTAACATTTTCAGCACAATTTTGAAGCCAATCTGATGAGCAGTGGTTTGAAGTAACATCCGTTTTAGGTTCAAGAACATCCTTATCTGTCGAGCTGCTGACATCCGTGTAGTTTTCAAAAAATGGTGCAACTGTGGGAATAGCACAGTCTTGTTTAAGTCTATCAAAATCTGGATCAAAAGGACAATGTTCACCAGTTTCTAAATTTGATATACGGTTTTCCCATCTTGGCGAGTATTCTTTTTGTTCTCCACCAGTTTGCCATGTAATTTCCCGGTAACGTCTTTGAAAATCCCCAGTCTCTCGACTCCAGTCTGAGTTTGTATTTCCAATACTGGGACTGAAATAATAGTTTGTGTTTGTTGCAGAGACTTCCTCAGAAACAGTTGCGCTGGAAAATCCATCAGGTTCAATCAAGTCATCTGCGTGTTGAGGATGAACAACTTCAGTCTCAGGAATACCATGTTCTGATGTTAAAGATGAAAGATTCCGCAAGTATGGGTCCCAACCATGAGCCATTCTCTGTTTGCTTATTTCTGTCCTGAAAATATATAAAAGATATAAGGAAAAGGGTAGGATAAAAAGGAACAAATATAATAGATCAAATGTCAAACAACGACATGGCTTACCTCTTATATGCGAGTAAGGACTAGGACTATCCAGATTGATTGACATCATATTTGGAAATCCTGCAAAACATACATGAATTTGTATCATTCATAAATTACTTTAAATTAATTAACATTTAGGTTTGGTATGTTTATCAAGGTAATGCCAAGGCAGAAAAAGGCCCCCACAAATGCACAGCATGTAGTAGTAGAGGCACTTACCGTGCTACATGAGGCTTTTACCACCTTTCTAGGAGTGTGGACCAGTTCTATGTTAACCAGGGACTTACACTTGGAAAAAGGCAATACTACAGCTCACTAAACATATTGTCTGCCCCAACAGAGGAGAGGGAACGCTACACAACTGTTAACCTCCTTTCAAAGATGACAGAAAATTAAAAGCCTCCAGACAAAAGCAGAAATTCCCTGCAGTGAGAGAAGTGACACTGTGGAAAGAGAAATAACCTTCACAGGCAGTGGAAGGACCAAACTGATTTGCAACAGCAAAAACATAGACATTGAGTGGCGTAAGAAGGCAGTTACAAGATTTATCTGAAAAGCTTAGACTACACTACACCCCTAAGATCACCATTATGACATTTCCCAACGTTAAGTTGTTGGTGTATAAAACTATCCAAAATTCTCTGTGGTCCCTTACAAATGGCTACAGCTAGGAGACAAAAAAATGGAATTTCAAGATTATGTAGCAGGTGTCTAAAAAGGCATTAGTAAAAAAAAGAAAAGGTACACACAAGGGCAGTTGATACCCTGAACATTACAACCCACTACCAATACCTTGAAGAGCAGCATTCTTGAGAGATTTGCAAGTACACAAAAATCCATCTTACAGCAAAGAATCTACCTCCTGACCATTTGCAATACAGCCAATGATATGGCTGCACTGACCGTATTAATGATTACAATTGCTTTCTTTGCTTAATCTGCTATATACACAACTGTTATATTAACTGTTTAAAATTTATTTTGATTTGTAATAGACAAAAAATTTAAATCTTATGTTTGATTTTTGTGACAAAATCGTCTCACAGTAGTAGTTATGTTTTAGCATGTGGTGGGTGCACGCTGCTAGCTTGGCACAGCCTGACTCATAAGTTTACATGCAGAATTTGTGATTATTTATTATTGCCATTTTTACTATAAATAATAACACAAAAAATATTTTTCATTCATAGTTAGTTGTTGGGTGAAGCCATTTATTGTTAAACAATTGTGTTTACTCTTTTTAAATTATAATAAAACAGAAACTATCCAAACGACCCATGTCATACACTGGTGACTTTGGCCAGATAACGTGCACACAATTGACACAAACATGTTTGAATGACTACTAAAAAGGTAACCATCCTGTGATCTGTTTACTTGTAATCAGTGTGTGTATAAAATATCAGTGAGTTTCTGGGCTCCCGACAGACCCTTGCATCTCATTCAGTGCTGCACTGATGTTTCTGTATTCGGAGTCATGGGGGAAGCAAAAGAATTGTCAAAGGATCTGCGGGGAAAAGTAATTGTACTGTATAAAACAGTAAAGGGATATACAAAAATATCCAAGGAATTGAGTATGCCAATAAGCAATTTTCACAAAATGAGGGATTCTGGTGAGACCAAACCAAGGTCATGTAGACCAACAAAAATTTCAGCCACAACTGCCAGGAAAATTGATCGAGATGCAAAGAAAAACCTACAAATAACTTCAGCTAAAATACAGCACTATCTGAAAAAATAAGCAAAATAAGCACTTAAAAAAAATGGGCCAGAGAAAGAAAAAAAGCCATTACTACACAAATGCCACAAAGCATCCCGCTTACTATAAGCCATTCACCAAAGAGAGAAGCCTTAAAACTTCTGGAACAAAGTTATTTGGAATGATGAGACCAAAATTTTACTTTTTGCCCACAACCAGAAGTGTTACATTTGGAGAGGAGTCAACAGGGCCTATGATGAAAGGTACACCATTCCTACTGTGGAAAACAGAGGTGAATCACCAATGTTTTGGGGATGTGTGAGCTATATTTATGCTGATACACATCTGATTTCAATGTGGATAAGCCTTCCTCAATATCAAAATTCACATTCTCGTTGCCATGCTAGAAACTGTTTGCAACAACTTGTTGAAAGTTAGTTTGCAGTAAAAAGAGCGGCCCCTGTTGTTCAAAACATGAATTGCGATTGAATTAACATCTCAACCAACTTGAAACGTCACGTGAATTGATTTTGAACCGGCTCACAGCTGGAGTGCTGCCTTGTGTCACACTTAGGCAAACCAAGTTCAAGTCAAAATGGACTGCCGAGAGTTTGTTTGCGTCCGCCCTTCAATAAGTTTTAAATAATCAAGGCAACATTACAGGTTTAAAACTTTAACAGCAGACAGCGCTAAGAGCTATCCTTTTTAAAGATGTTTTTTCATGCCATGTTTTGTTTATTTCATAGATTGTCATGCTAATGTCATGTCTGTTGCAATTCCGATTGGTTGGCCACAAATAGCTTTGCCCCGCCTTGTGGAAAACGAGATAGCATCACAGTCTTCCAGACTCCTTGCTGATACAGCGAGGCTCAATTCCACTGGAACAGCACGGATTGGGTCAATAAAGCCAAGTTTCCATAACTAAGGACTAAAAAAACAAAACAGAATATTAACCCTGTACCATACTATACTACTTTGGGATTCTCAGGCCTGGTTTTCCAAGGTCAGCTGTTGTTCTGGAGTTTACATGCATGAGTGAATAAATTGGATTCTAAACTCATTTCCTCCAGAAAATGTCAATGTGGTATTTGGCATGACAATGATGATTCCTATACGCTGCAGCAAAGGCATAAAAAAAAACAGGCTCATGTTTGACCAAACCCCATAGGATATATATAGATCCACATTTAGTTTAAGTTAGACACGTTATGAAATAATTGCTCAGGCAATAGTTCAGACCAAAGACCATAGCAGCACTATGTTTAAAATTTAGCTACTTTGCAAATTCTTTATTAATGGTTTTATGTTCAATTTTGTGCGAGTGTGGAATGGCCACAGAGGCACTGCACTCCTGAACTCTGCTCTGAACTGACTCCAGCAGCAATCTGCAGATATAGTGAGGTGGGACTGAGTGACTAATGTGTATTGCAATTATTACGGAACAATTGAATGGAGTGGCTTGGACATCGATGTTGGATGACACAACAGTCCAACAATTAAAATTGGATTATCCAGATGTGTTAATCCGATTTAGCAAAGTTTCAAATGATGGCCATCCCAAGTGAAGTAAGATCTGGTTATAATTGTACAAGGCATTAATTCACATTTCTCAACATGTATTTAAACATAATGATGGACAACTTTTGTGGCACTCCTGTGATGTCATTGTTAACATAGCAGTGGTCAGGGCCAGCCCAGCCTATAAGCGAACTAAGCAGCTGCTTAGGGCCCCGTGGCCTGTAGGCCCCCTAATATTATAATAATAATAATAATAATAATAATAATAATAATAATAATAATCTTTAGTTTTATATAGCGCTAGTAGGCACTAAAAGCGCTTTACATACATTAAACTATTACCAGTGTTACAGAACTTCACTGGAGGCAATGTAGGTTAAGTGTCTTGACCAAGGACACAACAACAATATGCGGGGGAGAGCAGGATGTTTTGTTGTTTTGGGATGTTTCGAGCGCCCCACAATAGATATTAGATCCAGTGTTGGTTGAATTGACTGAACCAACAATTCTACTGGAGACACTATTCAACTCTAATGGTGAAAAATCTCCATAACGCATGTTGAAGCAGTTTTTTTGCACAGAGAATGAGCGTTAGTGACAGAGATTTCTCCCTGTTTTCTGTGAAGGCTCAATGCGACAGCAGTGTCAAGAGGTTCTGCTGTTGCAGCCATAGAGAGCTGTAACCGGTACAGATCAGCGCTAGGGAAACTGGAACAATTCTCTTCATCCCATTGACTTGTAGTGTTTTATATGTTTATTCTGCAAGATGAATCTAATAGCTCCACTAAATATAATGGATAAACTCAGGCTAAGCTAAATAGGAATAATTAAATAGTTGCCTGTTTGAGAGTCTAAAGCAGCATCTGAGCAGATTTAGTGACAAAGACAGGACTCACCGGAGTCTCTACTGCCTACATCGATTTAATAGAAACCTTACACAGGCTTGTGGTAAATGTTAGTGTAATGATATTTTTATTTTCATCTGATAATTGCCATTTTGATGTGAGCTGTCACAGATAACAGCTAGGATCAGATGCAATTGCTTATCCTGTGGCTTCTCCTCCACTGAATATTTAGGTGTCAACAGGGCCTCAGTATTTAAACAGAAATGTGAAAAATTTGAACTTCATCACAATTGGTTATTCTGTAAAGTACAGTATTTTTGCCAAAAAAGTCACAATTCAGGTTGAGTTCTGCTTATAGATGAGCTTTACCTCTTGGCTCAATTGATGTAATGTAATCTGCTCCTGACAGTTTTCTGTAAGTGGGCTGACTTTTGAATTGCTGAACAAGAGCTGCAACGTTGTAGGGAACCTATGAATTCATGAGGAAGGGCCCCCCAGTACCTATCCCGCTTAGGGATGGCAGCTGCCATACAAAACTCATTAATTCATTTTCTAGCTAGCATTCATTTTCTACCCATGCGGGACTAAGCTGCAGGGTTAACATTTAGAGACGGAGAGTGACAGACAACCATTCACTCTCACATTTATTCACTAGGGACACTTTAGAGTTGCCAATTAACCTGTACATGCATGTTTTTGGACGGTGGGAGGAAGCCAGAGTACCCGGAAAGAACCTATGGTGCCATGTGGAGGACATGCAGACTCCTCACAGAAAGACCGGAGTTGGCCTAGAATGTTTGAGTCGGTCGGATTTTGACCTCACGACCTTCTTGCTGTGAGGCAGGAGTGCTAACCACTTGTGCACCCCGCCATACAAAACTATTAAATATATTCAATGTGCCATTACAATAAAAATAAATAAATAACAGAAACAAAACCATTTTTGAATAAGTGAGCTCATAACTATTCTATTAAATACTCATTTTTACATGGCACCTCCACATCTTCACCTTGAAAACGAAGTGCAGATGCTTTTACTCAAACCTTTTTTTCTTTAAGATGCCCATGATGACTGAGAACCTCCACAGACATTAAATACTCATTTTAGTAAATGTGTAAAATGTATGGCCTATAACTTTATAACTTTGAGAAACCACAAAAGCATAGTTCAATTCAGACACAATTGTCACTCAAATAACATAACAGTTACATAATTCATTTTAAATACAAAAAAGGCAACAAAGGTCACATTACTTGAGACATTGAGTTTACACATCCACAAAGTCAGTATACTATAATTTCTAGCAAAAAAGTTAAAAGCTACCACACACACCACTGCTGTACACATATTTAACATTTATGCCATGATAATTCAGGTGATTAAATAGATACATTATAAATCCTGTTAACATTGCATCTTATAATAGAACTGGGTAGAGTAAAACATTTTACAATACTCTAGGAACCAACTAGAAAAAAATATCTTCACTCACAACTTTGCTTATGAATTTACAGTTGTATTATGGATGTGCAGTAACACAAGGGAGGCATCGTGGTTAAAATGCCCACTAATCAGATATCCCATGCAAACGGATCAAAGTGTAACGCTTTTTCCTTGTCTCCCTGTGTCAGTGCACAGTTTAACCCAGACTGTTGTTACAACGGAGGGTATCAGACAAGGGGGTATATAGCAGGGGTGCCTTTTAATAAACACACAAAGTGATTTGCTGTTTCAGATGTGCGTGTGGTCACGTTATTTTAGCTGTACATAATGTACACTGTGCTGGCTAAGCTAGCTCTTTCAGCAGCCTGGTTAGCTAACCGGTTAGCGTCTCTACAGCGCAGCTAAGATGTAGCACTTACCAGATGTGTGCACCGTGCTACTCGTGATTTGCTCCTCTGTCGTCTACATGGTCCGTATTAAAACAATGGCTGAGCAAGTGAAGACATCCTAGATCTGCCTACGTTTCCAGTATCCCACGATCGTCTTTTTCGTTTGCTTTCCTATTTTCTGATAAATACCACTGAGAGACGTTTATAATTAGCTATGGGCTTCTTGTCCTCGTGTTGTTTAAGATGGGGCTAACGCTCTAAACAGAAGACGCCAATCAGCCTCCATTTTTAACGCTTGCGCATTTTTAGACAAAGAACAAATAACGTGGTACACCCGCATTGTTACAGCCAATAGCAAGGTGGGAGTATAGTGCCCGCCCCTTCGCGGTCTGTGACAAGCGGGCACCAGAAGAAGTGGAGTCCTTCCGGTGGACTGCGCTGCGGCTGTTGGCTGCCAGTCTCCCAAGTGCCTCCCGCCTGAAAGGTGCAGCTGCTTTTTCCTGCCTAGTACTGTGGCACAGTGTGGTTGTGCTACCAACACAGGCTTGAAGGCTTCAGTGCCCTTTGTTGCCGATTTAGTGTCACTAAATTAATGATTAAGGAATACGGTGTAAGGCAAACACCAGGCAAACCCCCTTGCCTGGTGGACTGCCTCTATTCTGGCTAGTCTTTAAAGGGTTAAAGTGCTGCACAGAACCATTTTGTGCGCAGGCAGGGCTCAGTGCAAAATGGCGTCGGTAGGTGAATGTGGAGGTTCAGGAATCCAAAGCCATCTCCATGATTGGATAAAATGACACATGTAATCCCATTTACAAAAAAAGTCATACAAGTTATACAAGACACTCATCCTTATATTGATGCTAAACAGCCTGTATGTACCCTGTTAAGGTTGAAGAGTTCCACTTCTTCTTTTAGACCTTTTTCTGAAAGAGGAGACCAGAAATTCGATGTAATAGTAATACACAAAAGCTGTTTACCAGTTAATGTCACTGTAGCAAAAAAAAGGGTTACTTTAAATGTGGCTTGTCAATTGTGCTATCCTTTTTTGAGTCTTAATATATAAGGTTTCACATCTCATCAAAAAAGCAATGCCTACCTTTAAGGAAATTGGCCCAACAAAGGTGTCATGGTTTGGCCAGTGCTCTTTGGCAGTTCTCAGTGCTTTTGGTATGCAGCCTGTAGGCAAAAGCTGTCAGTGCATTTGGAGACATTGGGATTAGCAATGCAGTCTGACTTTTTTTTTGTTTCAGTGCAAGTGTATACAGCTGGAAGTAGCAGAGAGAGCAGTGTGCAATCATATCTATGATAGCTCACAATATGAAGAGAAATGCCAAGAAAACTGCAAGATATAGAGGAATGAAATGATGTGTAAAACTCAAATCTAAAGTATTACATGAAAGGGCAGGTTTACCCAACCGTTTCTCCCACTTAAAGAGTTGCCCCAATGGACCTAGTGGTAGGTTAAGGTTATTCTCATCTTGCAGGGCAGTTCCTTATTATCTAAATTTCATTTGACTTGGTTAATTCAGATTTATCTTTCCATTCCCAGGATATATTCACATTGCTCTGCTAAGTCATTTGTTGGCAGGGGCTGTTCAAACCACACAGTTTTTGTTAGAAATCCTCTAGGGACACTACCAAATTCTTTTCTGTAATCTGTTATTTTGAGGCAGCAGGACCAACAGTCCCCCTGCTGGCAGGATAGACATACTGCAGTAATTTCATCAGCTGAGCACTGCATGTGAATGCACATTCTTTAAAACACGCAACAGGGCAACGATTGCATGGTGTAAATGATGGTGTTGGTGAGTGCCACCTGCCTTTACAGTTTATTGTTTTGGCGTAAGCCTCAAAGCCCTTTTTCACACATCTGGGGAATGTCTTGAGAATTGCCACTTTCCGCTGACATGTGCGTTAATACATGCATGAGAAGTCTGGAGGTTTGAAAACATTTGGAAACGTTATCTCTGTAATTTGTAAATAAATTAAATAAATTATCTAAGAATGTTTACAAGATTGTTTATTGATTGCTTCTGGCATTCTTCTGGGTGGGAATTAGTGTTAAGTGTCAGGCCAATGAATACAGAGAGTCCATGTAGTTTTCCTGAGTGGGGATTTGAGGATTCTGAGTGCATGGGAGTGGGGTATGACAGCAACTCGAAGCTAAATTGCGCCGACTCCAAATCAGTGATGGTGGTTAATGTGTTATTGACACAAAAACATATAAGCACCATATTTCAAACAGTGAAAAACAAAGTAGAAAAGCATGCAGAAAGGATCTTTTCATATAAGTGCACCATCCTCCAGACTATCCCCCAATAGAGCATTTATAAACACAATCCGTTTTTTTCTGGAGAACATACTATTTGCAACCTCGCAAAACCTCCAGATGGGCGTCATGTATGAATGACATCTGATCTGCATCCTCCAGTGGAGTGCAAAGAGTGAGCTTTTTGTGGGCATTTTTCATGTTGGTGACATTTAATATTGTGTGACTGGCACTGGGAACAGAGTGCACAAAGCCAAACCCTAATCTGCTCCCACACTACCACGTGATTCTGTGGACATCTATGTGTATGAACAACCACAGAATGTCTAATGGTATTCTCTGGAAGATGTGTATGAAAGAAGCTCTACATGGAGTGCCCGAAGTGAGGCCTGTGGGCCAAAACTGGCCCAGCAGAGGTTGTCATTTTTAGGTAATAATCTAGTGGAGCAAATGGATATATATATATATATATACACCTCAGAAACAAGTCTCCCAATTAGTCCAAATTTGATGGATTTTTGAAAGATCAGGGTTAAAGTGTAAGTTTGCAAGCTTCCAACTATGCGCTTTTTAGAACAAAATAAACCTGGGAGAAAGAGTATTTCTTATTATAAGATTCTTGTGTTTTGCCTCATGGGCCACTAATACTTTTCCTTTTTGATCCTCTGAAGGAAAAGGTTTGGACACCCATGCTCTTGAGTCAACCCATTTCCACTACCCCTTTTTCAGACCCCTAATAAACACTCAGACAGATCCTGACATGGACTGTGGCTTTATTGGACAAAACCTAAAGCAACAGTAACCAAGTGGACTTGTCCACTGCCAACCTCAAAACGGTAGTCAGTGGCTCTGCTCTACTAAAAGGGGTAAGCTCTAAACTTGTGCAAGTGGTGCCAAGCACCCTTTGAACATCAGCCATGTCAACTAAACAATGCATTTATAATTTTATTGTTAGCTTAATGTGACATGGTTGGAATCATTGCAATAATGTCAAAGTAAGTCACAGAAAGTAAGCTTTGATTGTCAACTTTTCTCAACTGTGTAAAAATATTACTCAAAATATAACATAAGCATAAAGACGAATGAATATGCTTGATCTCTTCATGAGATTCAAAAATCTGTCCCTGTAGTGCATCAACAAAAGTAGGTTGGCATCAAAAATTGTGAGAACATCTGTGGTAATAAAGGTCCAGGGCATGTTGATTTTGGTCAAAAGGAACAATGAGGGTTATGTCAAAAAAGAGACCCCTTATCAAAAGGTGACAAGCTTGATCTGTGATACTCCAAACGACTTGGGCAGTGTGAAGTGGCTGGAATTTATATCCTTCTATCAAAACAATCAAATATTTTTCTTTTTAGATATTGGATAAAAAAAAGCTAATAAATTAGCATTCAAAATGTAGACAGTTGTATCATCACCCAGTAATGTGTGGTGGGGCTGATGTTTCCTCATGACTACAATACCGTGGTCAAAGCAAAACTAAGGCAAAGCACAATTTTTTATTTCTTTGGACAAATGTATTAGTACATTTTCTATTTTGTAAATGAAACTACTGAAAATATGGATATTTGACAAGCCACACTTTGAAAAAACACTGTAATAAATAAAATACATGGTAAAAATGTATTTACTTTTTGGAAATTTGTTGTTCACTTTAACATAAAACTCAATTATTTTTCCTATGTTTGATTATTTTACATTTTTGAGTAAGGTTTAGTGACACCTAGTGACATTAGAACAGTTTGCAGCCACTTAAACCTGTCCTGCCTCTCCCCTTCCCCAACACCACCCCAACACCCTTTCTTCCAACAACAACAACCTCTTAGAAGTGCAAGGTTCCCTTTTAACTCAACCCTTAAGCCAATTTGATAAAAACAATTATTTTCAGCCAAAGGATTATTCAAATTGTTATACAGAAAAGAATACTTGCAATGAGTAATCTTACTGATTGCAATTTTCTGTAAACCCTGGTCCCAATACTTTTTTCTACAGTAACACAAATTACATACGTTTTCAAATGTTGGTTTTAAGAAAAAAACAGTGCAATAATAAAGGAAGTGAAGGACAGTTTTGCATTGTAGTTACCCCCTGTTTCCTGAGCCATGAGAAGCCTGATGCTGAACATACATTTTCATGCATGAGAAAGTCTGAGTGCACTCAGTGCATTTGTAAAGTACCTCAGATAAATTTTCTTTATCATTTGGAGCATCGCCATTATTGTCTTCCTCTATGTCCTCTGTGTGAACCTTTTCAAAGACAGACCCTCCACTGCCAGTCTCATCTGCTTCTCCAGAGCCTGGTTGTTGCTGATATTCAGAATTTGTACATTCAGCTGAGCAATTGCTAGGTTCTTTTTTGTGATAGCGCAGGTGTCTCTGGTAAACACACAAGAGACCAAATTTCTTTCCACATTCTTGGCATTTGTAGTTTCCACGTGCAGCTTTTGCGGACTGCTCTTCAGGAGACGTGTTTTCATTGTCAGGAGAATTAGTTTGATCATCAATTTGCGAGTATTCTCTCGAGACAGATTTTTTCTCCATTTCAGCTTTGTGGAACATGATTATATGCCTTGTAACATCGCAACGTTGTTGGAAATGTCTGCCACAAAATACACACGTGTGCATAGTACCCTTATGGTATCTCATGTGACGGGATAAGCTACTAGAATGATGAAAAACACGACTACAAAGCTTGCAAGAATGCAACTTGACATTTAGATGATTAGCCCGTCTCCTACGGCTTCCCTGCGGTATAATTTTCTTAAGTGGTTTCAGTGATTCTTCAGTCAACTGATCAATTTCTTCTTGAGTTTGATGTGTTTTATGGTGCAGTTTTAAAGCAGTTAAATTTTGGAATCGCACCCCACACAAGCCACATCTGTATGGCCTTAAAGACGACTCAATTTCATTGCTGGTATTACTAAAGACCTTAATATCTACATTCTTGTCATAAACGGATGTGCCATTGCAAGTTTCAAGCTGTCGGGCTACTGTGCCCTTAGACGGAACTTCAATTTCTACTTCAGTTTCAAATACAGTGTCCACCTCTTTTCCTTTGCAATGGTAAAGTGAATGCGTCTGAAAATCTGTCATCCAGAAGAAGTTTAATTTGCACTTCTTACAGGAGTAAGTTTTCTCCAATTTAATATCTCGATTATTCTCCGATATACCAAATGGCTTGGTAGACGGATGATTCTGTTTCATATGAACATTCAACGCATCCGCTTTTACAAAGCGTTTGCCACAACGAGCACAACAATGAAATCTTTCAAATGTGTGGTTTTGGAGGTGTTGCTTAAGCTCCGACCTACCATCAAAAAACTTGCAGCACAGAGTACACTTGTAACCCCTCTCTGTATTTCGATACTGCTGATGGCAGTGTAAGCTCTGCAAGCTGTTAAAAGATCTACTGCAAACTTCACAACGGTAGAAACCATGACGAGCTTTGTCCAAGTTGGAGTCTAAATGCTTTGTTCTTAACACATCTTTGTTGGAAGATTGTGGCATCAGAGTTGAAGACACAAGGTTCTCTGGGAATGGTAAATGTGATGGTAGTATTCCAGGAGAGGCTGGTCGTTTTGTTGAGGGATGTGTCTGTGTTAATCCATTTACAACAGTCAGGGTACCATTTTCTTGTAGCACATATTCTCGGGGGACTTCAAATCCATTGGATGAGCCATCAAAGGTAAATGATTCCAAAGGTCCATGGATTGACATATGAGTTAACACATTGGGGTACTGACTAAATCCATCACCACATACGGTGCAGATGAAGGTGCTTGATTCTCCGAATGACTTCTGTTTTTCCATTGTCAATATATTTTGTACATGTGCTGAAGGCATCACTACTCCAGAAGAAAAGTATTTATGTTGTCCAGTGGTTCTAAATATATTTTTTTCAGAATCCACTCCTCCAGGCACCTAGAGAAAACAAAAAAAGAAAACACCCAATGAACTCAAACCTTGGCAAATGCAAAAATTGGCATATGTAAATATTCACCATAGACTGTACAATTATCTGAAAAACTTTACTATCCTCTTGGATTTTTTTAATTTTTAAATAAACAATAAAAAGATCACCAAAGTAGACAATGGATTTAAGTACAATAAAAAAGGTACCATAACAAAACCTCAAAAATATTCCAATTTATTTTAATGTATTGTCAATTTTGGGAAATGCTAATGCCAGATATATACTTGCAGTTATGTGTATGCAAGCGAATGACATCCCCTCTGGTATCCCTTATAGGTTTGATGCGTCTGTGCTGCAGGGATGAAGAAATTAAGCAACACGTGTGCAAGTTACAATATGCATATCGACACACTACACCACTTAGAAGAGTGGATGAGTAACAGGCATTGTACATGGTTGTTCATTAGGCCAAAATAAACTAGTGACCAGCAAATGCGCAGACCTATAAAAGCATAACTCTAGGTAGTCCTAAGCATTCAGGTGTGCAGTAACTGGAAAGACTAAAGACAAAAGCAATGGTTTTAGAAAAGGTAATTTTGGTGATCCATCTGTCAATCAACCATTACCCTTAATTTTGAACAACCCAAGAAACTTAAACTCCTCCACCAACCATGCAGTATCGCGGTCAATGTAACCTTATAATGTAATCTCAATTTACAATCTACGTTCCTACTCTCACCTATGGTCATAAGCTCTGGGTCATGACCAGAAGGACAATATCTCGGGAACAAGCAGCCGAAATTAGTTCCTCCGCAGAGTGGCTGGGGACTCGGGAAGAGGGCTGCCCCTCCACATCGAGAGAAGGCAGCTGAGGTGGATTGGGCATCTGTTCCGAATGCCACCTGGACGTCTTGCTGCCCGTTCCAGGAGGAGGCCCCAGAAAAGACTATTTCTCTCGGTTGGCCTGATAACAACCTTGGTATTCCCCAGGAGCAACTGGAGGAAGTGTCTGGAAAGGTTGAAGTTTGGGCGTCTCTGCAAAGACTGCTACCCCTGTGACCCGGGCCCAGATAAGATGAAGAAAATAGATGGATGGAAAACTTTGGTAAATGTAAATTAGGAAAGGGTAAAAACCACTAAAAGATAATAATTATCTATATACAATAA
This sequence comes from Neodontobutis hainanensis, assembly GCA_024349245.1. NCBI lineage: Eukaryota > Metazoa > Chordata > Actinopteri > Gobiiformes > Odontobutidae > Neodontobutis > Neodontobutis hainanensis. The sequence continues at coordinate 9,517,107 of JALDNG010000004.1, forward strand.
ACAACAACAACAACTTGTAAATTTTATTAAATACATATTTTTTTTTAAATACTTGCCAAACCAAAGAATTGACATCTCTGCAAATTCACTGCAACCTCAAACTAGGGCTGAACGATATTCTGTTACATGGATATTGCGATGTGTGCATGAGCGATAGTCACATCGTCGGAACAGCGATGTGAAGGGTAGTAGCTCATGGTGTATTAATCCTAAGTGCAAAATTGCGACAAGAAACTTAACCGGAAAAAACAGCCTCTACTTCAAGTTTATGTGCTAAATTATGCTTCCACTCCCTTCCACCAGATGTCAGACTCTCTGTACTTTGTTTCTAGTCCACTATTATGAGTTATTATGTGTTGCCATTAAAAAATTTTGTAGAAGAAGACTTCAAAGTCGTGTCTCAGTGGGCGTGTCAGGACTGGCTGAGTGTAAGCCTCATTCTCTACACGCGAGCTGGTAAATGCGAAAATAACAAATAAAAAACACACCTGTGACGAAGCTTTGGCATTAGTAATGGCTGACTCTGATGGAGAACATCTACCTTTGGAGTCTTTTCAGCTGAGTGAAATGGAGAGTGAGTGAGAATGAGAGTGCGTGTGTGACTTGGACAGCGGCGGCGCTGCTTGTGCTTCTCTCTGTAGCTACATAGAGCACACGCTGTTTATCCCACACTTTGCCCAGCATTCGTGAAAGAAATGGGAGGAAACTAGTCGCTCTGGCCACGGTAGTGATGGCGAAGTTAGGCAGCGAAGCCGTGTGCGCGTAGCACCTGCAGCTTTACATTTAGCACAGGTCATAGAAGCCGGGACAGGTGTACTCGCCGTGGCCGCCGGAATGACAAGGAGTTTGTGAATAATGCGGCCTCTATTTGACAGCTGTTTGGGACAGATACATGTTGTTCATCCCGACTCTTTACCCAGTAGAGGAGGGAGAGGGAGGGGGTAAACACAGTCAGCGCAAATGCGCTAATCAAAGCACCGATAGTAATAAAAGTGATGGCTGTGTGCTGTTCTTTATGAGAGGTTCCACACAAAAACTACTAACTATGCCATTTGGATAAAAACAGATAAAGCTACTGCAACCAAACACCTACAGTACATGTGTATATTTCTCAGATCTATTTTCATACGTTTTACTAGTTATGGTATATTAGAAGTTGTAGTTATTCTTTATTTTGGTAATGTTGCTTTTACAAGTTACTGTTATACCTCCTCTTCTACCTTACGCAGAACCCCAGACTCTGAATTTAGAAAAAAAAGTTGCCATATTTGGTATTGCTGTAAACTGTAGCTCATTGGATATCTATTTATGGTATTGATGACACTCAGTGATGCTTCTAGCCAAATCTTAAGCTGTTTAAGTGGGGCGTAGCCGTTCAGCCGTCTGTCAAGTTCCAAGTATTGTCATTGGTCAAAAGCTGACCAAAACCCCTTTGAATTGGCCAAACAAGATGTCAATCTAATGCTAACACTTCCTGTTAGCCTTTTATTAGCATTTTTCGGCAGTCGAAAAGAAATTATGCTTTTATTTACGAAAGAAACAACAAAAAGTGTCGCAGCTGATTTCAAGTTGGGAATACTTTTCGGCAGTTTTTGTGCCTTGGAGGATCTATGTCTTTTGGACCTAATTATTTTACTGGATATTATTCCCTGGATCTTTACAACAACAAAAGCTTATGGGGATTTTTGCTGTTCGAGTCCAAGAGAGATCTCAAGGTAAGACAAATCCAAACCTGTGAAACAGGCTTTGGTGTCAGCACAGTGGTTGTAATGTCTTAAAATGGTTTATATAATCTCAAAGACAAGACTTTAAGCTTTAATTTGATTTATACATTTTTGGGTTTGCATGACGGAGGAGCTCACACTAACGCTGTTTTGTTCTGGAAACGTGTTAACGTCCCGGGACCGGGACGCTGCACGTTATCATGGAGTTGTAATGATTCACTTTAACCTCAAACCATTCAATTCAAAACCCCCTCCCCCAAATAAAGTCAAATCCATGTTAATGCCCCACGGCCCTAGATCACAACTCCAAAGAGGTCCATGATAGCACAACTGAATAAGATGCTTTGTGTGTTAGTAAGGGTTGCCTGTAAAACATCCTTCTTTGTAATAACATCGAGGCACGACTTGAAGTTTGGAAACTGCATCTAAACAAATCACAAGACTTCTGGTACAATGATGGATTTAAACATAACCAAACTAGATTTGTTTGGCCTTGCACCACATTCGGTTACCAAACAGCACTTCACAGAAACAAGTGTCCACAATCAGCAGACAATGGAGAAGGGTTGAGGATTTGGTCCCATTTTGCAAACACAGGACTTGGATATTTTGAGTTTGAGCAGTACCTAAAAGCCCAAAAACCTCAATGAATTGTCCAAGGATCTTTCCAATGTTGGAAAGAAGAATGGGCCTGTTACTCGGCTGCATTACCAACATATTTTTATGCATCACAGACTCAGCAATGGTTTCATAGTATAATATACACTGCAGTCTAGATGATAAAGTGGATTAAACTAAAAGAAACGACTAAAGGCAAGCAACAAAATGCTCATAAGTCATTCCAAAGTGTGGTATATGCCTTTTGTGTACATAGAAAAAGACTTCAACTCATGAAAAACGGGGAAAAAACTAAAGTAATGCATTTATGTTTTAGTTTAGTATAGATATGGAAAGAAACAAACTACCCACCCACCCCAAGTCACTCACAGTCAAGTCACTCACCAAGGCAAAGATTAAGGCTGGCTAAAAAAAATATTGATTCTGATTTTTATTAACTTTCAATTTAATAAAACAATTTAAAAAAAAATCCAAATCAATTCTTGATGTGTGTGCTTCTGAGAATGTGAATATTATCCATTTTATAATTATTGTTATAAAATTGTAATTTGCCTTTTGTCCTGAGGATGTCGCAACTTTTGAGCTGCTCCTCTTAACACAAAACAATTAAACGAGACTGAAAAAGAAGAAAGAAGAGACGGGATCATGGCGGAAGGTTGCATTAGCCAGATAAAGCCAGCGCCAGCTACACTGATGTTTGATGTCTAGAAGCATTTTGTGTTCAAATGAACTTGTAAAAATGAGGCGACAAAGTCACTGTTGTTTGCAGGTTGTGTTCACAAGTGCCAAGATTCTGCACCAACCCAACAAACCTACGGCACCACTTGCATTTGCTTGCAAACTAGTTGATTTGCTAAGAAAATGACAGACAATTTACATCCCTGTAACACGTAAGTACCTCAGAGAAATTGCAAAAGTATGCAGAGGATAAGATGAATGTTGCAGATGTCCTGTGACAGCTGGACATCCAGGGCAACCAAGTTGTACATCATCAAAATCACTATGTCGCAGGTGACTCGACACATGTTTTGCACATTTTGCAGACTCGGGCTCTCCATATCTGCCACAAATTGCTGCACTATTGAATGATGCCTTAAAAGAGAGTATCATTACCAATGTAATGGGTCGGTTGCTACCCGCAGAAGCTGAACTTGGCATTGCAAGCAGCACTCCAGCTCCCAGAAGTGCCTTAAATGCTTAGCAAAAATCCAACAAATCATATCCTTTTATTATTGAAGCAGCATCCCCAGCCATACTTTGAAAGTCAAACAAAAGCTACTGGATCTACCCTTGCATAAGCTGAAAATGACGTAACTTAGTGGAACAGCGCACTAGAGATGCTAGACCAGGTTCTGGAACAGCAGCCACCCATATCTGTGGTGCTTCTCTCACCTGAGCTTTTGCAAGACTAAAAAAACTCTGCAGTTACATAACGGCAGCAGAAGATTTAGTGCATGCTCTGAATCCAATGAAAGCTGCCATACTAGCCATGTCTGAGAAGCGCTTATCGACTTTAATTGGTCCTCTACATATATGGCTGTTAAGAATTGAGAATTGCACCCAGCGACTCCACAATCATCAAGGACTTAGAATCCATTATGCATGACAACCTAATGTAAAGGTATGTTTACAGAACTTTGTTTTGTAGTAGTGTTAAATTACAGACCCTTTAGATTAAATATAGATTATGTAGATTAAATAGAACTCCTTATAAACTTCAAGAAGAAAAGGTTAAAGCAAAAGCATCTGGACTTGAAAACTCAGTCCAGATACTTTTGCTTTAACCTTTTCTTCAAGATGACCTGGATGACTGAGAACCTTCACAGACATTTTCAGGCCACAAAACATTGTGGCTTAAACAATAATATATAATATAATAGTTTTATAGATTGAATTGTTCTTTTTATTTATTTGTCTGTATTATTTTTATAAATATGGGACCAACACTACCATCTGGTGTTGCGTGTCTGAAATTGCTCACACAGGATTTTTCCCCTGCCTCCTGTATATTGCTCATGTGTTTGAATTCTGTTTGAAAAAAAAAAACTTTATGATTTAATGCAGCAATACTAATAAATTGTGACTTTGACTTGTGTATGGGTGAATAACTGTCTATCACAAAATGTGATTGAAATATGTGGAACAATGGATACATTGTATACAGCATTAGCACTATGATCCATGTTTTAAGACCCTTTCCTTCTTGTCTAAGGAGTATCGTGACTAGGGATGAGCGAGTACAGTATTATCTGTATCTGTATCTGTATCTGTTAACTAGGGCTGGGAATCACTGGGTACCTCACGATACGATACGCGATACACTGTTCACGATACCAATAATATCACGATATGGCGAAACTAAGATAATCAATGTATTATCAATAATAACTCAAGATATATCATGTTTTAAGAAATAAACGTTTGTTGAAACAAAATATGTTTGCTGAAACAAAATAACAAAAAAAAAAACTTGTTTCTTATTAGTTGCATTAATTAGTTTAATTAATACTATTTAATACTAATTAGTTGTATTAATTGTATAATTTTATAAATTATTCACATTTATTACACATATACTGTAGATTACAAATCCTACATTACAAACTTTTCTTACCTCTGGTGATAAGGGGGCAGCACAGAAAGCTGGCTATTGCTCAAGATACCTGGAGACCATCTCCTAGGCACTATTCCAACTTGAGCGTTATTGTGTCGGGCTGTGTCGGCTTTGAGCCAGCACCAACCACGGCTTTCTCACAGAGCTCCGGGTGATGCCGCGTGAGGTGGCTGTGTATGTTGGTCGTGTTTCCCATGTAGCGGACTTTTGCAAAGCAGTTTGTGCATTTTGCATAGTCTTTTTCTAGCTTTGCCCTGTCCGAACTGCTATAAAATTCAAAGTGAGTCCACACTTTGGATTTAAATGTTGCTGGAGCGTCCTTTAACTTTTTCCTCGCTTGATGTGTCTTCTTCTTCCGCCCACAACAGCCAAACTCACAACGCCCGCCCCCTATCTACCTCCGGAGAACGGTCTCATCAAGGGATAATGAATAGAGTGTTTTATAATGGCTTTTAAGATTGATACTTGCAAGAGCGCATCGAGAATTGATCGAGGGAGTAAATATCGCGAGATATCGCCATATCGATATTTTGGCGCACCCCTACTGTTAACCATATGAATTATCTGTATCTGTATCTGTACTCGGATTGGGCGTGACCTAACCCGGAAGTGGGCGGGATGTAACCCGGAAGTGGGCGTGTTTATGCCAGAAGGGGTCAGGTTAACTTGAAATGGGCAGGGCTTTAACTGGTATGTTATTTTTAATCATGCAATTAATATGAGTTGATCAGAAATTGTTATATTTATTACTGATTAGAAAACTATTTAAATGACAGCATCAGCATTGAGCTTCAGATCAATGGTTTTGATCACAATAAACTATATACAGTTCGAACTATGTATGAACAAATTTTGCAACAATGAATACAACACATGCGTTTGCAATTATGAAGAAAAATGTAATGAACAAGAGTTTTTATCTAAACATAACTTTATTTTTTTAACTTTTAATTTTTTTTATTATCAGTGTGAATTTTTCTTATTTCCTGTGTGTGTGTAGCCCATTAATTTGTAATAATATAGTTTTATACCACCTATTCCTTTATTTTTTATGAAATACAGCAAGAATGTGTCAGACACTCAGCATTTAAAGCAACAGTTACTGGTAACAAGTTACTATCTCAAGTCAGTTAGTTATATTTAATTAACCATTTAGCTATCAATATAACCCAGTTCAGTTCAGTTCAGCAACACTCAATTTCAAAAATGATTAGCAAAAGCTACAAATTATTGAAACACCGTAAAGAAAAATACCTGTATCTAAGACAAATTAAAGGCATCATAATAAAGTTACATCAAATCAATCTGTTACTTTTAAAGTGCTTAAATAAATTAAAATAATTAGAAACGCTAATTTCTTCGCTAATTTCTTCAATTAACCTCAATAAAACAAACCAATTTGCTACTATTACCCAAAAAAGTACTAAGGTAGAAGTAAAATAAAACTCACCGCTGAGTCAAATGTCAAGTATAAAAATTCACAATACTTTATGAAGTGTTTGTCCGCTTAGCAGACTGCAGCCACAGCAGGAACCAGATGCTGGGAATATTCCTGCGCCGGAACTTATTTTGTCCAGCGGAAAGCATCTGCGAATGAGAAGGAACTATTTTTCATGTGACATGGGTTACATGATCACAGACATTGACCCGTTTTACTCGTATAATACTCATACTCAGCTAAAGTGCATTATCCGTACCGGATACTCGTTTCAGACGAATATCCGGCTCAACTCTAATCGTGACAACACATTTTCAAGACTGATGAGGGAGATTGTTTGTCTGCAGCAAGGAATTTATGGAACTTGCCATAGACTGTTGTGCTCAAAAGTATTTGGCAGAATTTGTGATTTTTTGGCTATTTTTTTGCTAATATAAATGACAACATAAAAACTTTTAGTTAGTGGCTGGGTCAAGCCATTAATTAGTCAAACAACTGTGTTTACTCTTTTACAATCATAATGACAACAGAAACTACCCAAATAACACTGATAAAAAGTTGACATACCCCAGTTCTTAATACCGTGTATTGCCACCTTTAACATCAATGACAGCTTGGAGTCTTTTGTGGTAGTTGTGGATGAGGCTCTTTATTTTCACAAATGGTAAAGCTTCCCATTCTTCTTGACAAAAAAAAAAAAAAGCCTCCAGTTCCTATAAAGTTTGGACTGTCTTGCATGAACTGCACGTTTGAGATCTCCCAGAGTGGCTCAATGAAAGGTTGACTTGCCCTTGTGCTTTGGATTTTTGTTATGATAAGTAGAACTTTTCCTCCAGTTTTTTTCTGACAACATGCTGCATTCATCTTGCCATCTATTTTGACCAAGTTTCTTGTGCCTTTGTAACTCACACATCCCCAAAACATCAGCAATCCACCTCCATGTTTCATAGTAAGAATGGTGTACCTTTCCTAATAGGCCTTGTTGACTTCTTCCCAAATGTAACATTTATGGTTGTGGCCAAAGTTTTGAGGCTTGTCTCTGTCCTGTTTGGTGTGTTGGTTGGGAAAGCTGCTGTGATCTTTTGTAGTGGCCGAATATATTTATAGGACTGCGCTACCAGGTGGACAAAAGGATGTGTGAAGGTGTGTCGCCGCAAATACCAGCAATAAAAACAGTTTTGGATGACCCGGAAACATAAGCATTTTATTACTAGTTGGCAGTGATTGCAGCTTCGAAATCTGCAGCTAACAGCTGACAGATCTGATGTCCGGGGAGAACTATATTACAGTTTTATCAATCAGACTCATCCTGAAACCTTTTAACTGTGAGGACACTGCTTTGACATCAGACCTCAAACAACAAATGTGCAATATTCTCCAGAAAAACAGCTGGAGGACCAATTTGCAACTTGTTAGGTCAATTGGCAACATGCCTGGGTATGAAAAGAGCCTATCAGAGTGGCAGTGTCTCTCAGAAGTCAAGATGGGCATTCCCCCCTATGCTGCAGCAAAAAAATAGTAGAGCAACATCAGTTTCTCAGAGAAAAAGAGTTTAAAGTCATCATCAACAGTGCATAATATCATCCAAAGATCCAGAGAATCCGGAACAATCTCTGTGCGCAAGGGTCCAGGCCAAAAAAACCATACTGGATGCCCGTAATCTTTTAGCCCTTAGACGGCATTGCATCACATTCAGGAACGCTACTATAATGGAAATCACATCATGGGAACACTTCATGAAAACAAGGTTGGTAAACACCTTCCACCGTGCCATTTGTCGTTGCCAGCTAAAACAATTGGTCAAAAAAAAAAAAAGATATATCTAAACATAATCCAGAAGAGCAGGCGTTTTCACTGGAGCCAAGGCTCATTAAAAATGGACTGTAGCAAAGTGGAAAACCGTTCTGTGGTCAGGCAAATCAAAATTTGAAGTTCTTTTTGGAAAACTGGGAAGCCATGTCCTCTGGAATAAAGAGGAAAAGGACAACCCAAGTGTTCATCAGCACCCATGTCAGATCTGATGGTATAAGGTTGCATGAATGCGTTTGGCATGGGCAGTTTACACATCTGGAAAGGCACCATCAATGCTGAAAGGTATATCCAATTCTAGAACAACATATGCTCCCATCCAGACATTGTCCCTTTCAGGGAAGGCCTAGCATTTTCCAACATGACCATGTCAGACCACATTCTGCACCGATTACAACATCATGGCTGCATAGAAGAAGGACCTGGTACCGACATGGCCAGCCTGCAGTACATTTGGCACATTATAAAGAGGAAGATGCGACAAAGAAGACCTAAAACAGTTGATCAACTAGAAGTCTGTTTTAGACAAGAATGGGACAACATTCCTATTCTTAAACTTGAGAAACTTGTCTCCTCAGTCCCCAGACGTTTGCAAACTGTTATAAGAGGGGATGCCACAGAGTGGTAAATCTAACCTTGTCCTAACTTTTTTGAGATGTGTTGATGCCATGAAATTTAAAATCAACTTATTTTTCCCTTAAAATTATACATTTTCTCAGTTTAACATTTGATATGTTATCTATGCTGTATTCTTTTGTAATTTCTATTTGTATAAAATATTGAAATTTGAAACTTCCACATCATTGCATTCTGTTTTTATTCACAATTTGTACAGTGTCACAACTTTTTTGTAATCGGGTTTGTACAAAAAGAAGATGCCTCTCAGGAACTTTTGGCAAAGGCCTGATTAATGGGCTCAAGGTATAGAGCGGATTATATTGGAGCAGATAAAACACTCACTGCAGAGAAGCTGGAAGTGAAGGGACGTAGGAAGTTTTGTTCCTATAAAATATCATATTATCATGCCACCAATGGCCAAAGAAAAGACTCCTGGTAACCTGTTGAATCCACAAACAACCACCTCCGTCAGTGGCTTCCTTTGTGGTGTCCTGCCATGGATACCCTGCTTGTTCTGTGTTTTACGTATTGTAGACTCATGAACACAGATGTTAGCGAGTTTCAATGATGTTATCAAATCTTTGGCTGTCACTCTGGATATTTTCTTTACCTTGATGAGTCTTCGTTGTGCTCTTAGTGTCATTTTGACTGGGCACCCACTTTTTGGTGGATTAGCAACAGTCCAAAAGTGTCTCCATTTGTACACTCACCCAAAGGATTAGGAACACCTGTTCAATTTCTCATTAAGGAGGAGAATGAGCCGACTGATTCAAGCCGATTGAAGAGCAACTTTGACTGAAATAACCACTCGTTACAACCGAGGTTTACACAAAGCATTTGTGAAGCCACAACACACACAACCTTGAGGCGGATGGGCTACAGCCGCAGAAGAACCCACCAGGTACCACTCATCTCCACTATAAATAGGAAAAAGAGGCTACAATTTACACAAGCTCACCAAAATTGGACAGTTCAAGACAGGAAAAATGTTGCCTGGTCTGATGAGTCTTGATTTCTGTTGAGACATTCAGATGGTAGAGTCAGAATTTGGCATAAACAGAATGAGAACATGGATCCATCATGCCTTGTTACCACTGTGCAGGCTGGTGGTGGTGGTGGTGTAATGATGTGGGCCACTTGGTGACAATTGGGCATAGTTTAAATGCCATGACCTACCTTAGCATTGATTCTGACCATGTCCATCCCTTTACGACCACCATGTACCCATTCTCTGATGGCTACTTCCAGCAGGATAATGCACCTTGTCACAAAGCTTGAATTATTTCAAAATGGGTTTATTGAACATGACAATGAGTTCACTGAACTAAAATGGCCCCTACAGTCACCAGATCTCAATCCAATAGAGCATCTTTGGGATGTGGTGGAACAGGAGCTCCATGCCCTGGATGTGCATCCCACAAATCTCCATCAACTGCAAGATGCTATCCTAATAATATGGGCCAACATTTCTAAAGAATGCTTTCAGCACCTTGTTGAATCAATGCCATGTAGAATTAAGGCAGTTCTGAAGGCGAAAGGGGGTAAAACACAGTATTAGTATGGTGTTCCTAATAATCCATTAGGTGAGTGTAGATTGGTAAAGTTCAAAAGTCTTGAAATAACTTACTACACCTCTTTCCAGCTTTATGTAAACAATTCCTTAATCGCTTGTCTGAAAGCTCTTTTTGGCAAGGCATGGCTCACATAAGCATGTTCTTGTACAGAGCAAACTCCAAACATTTGAGGATTTTTAATCAGTCAAAGTAAAGGCCGATTTATATGTCTGCGTCGGGTGTGCGTAGTAGGTACGGCGTAGCATACGCAGTGACGTGTACCATGCTCCGTACCCTACGCCGTACCCTGACGCGCAACTCCTCAAAAATGTAACTACGCGTTGCGGCGACGCGGACCGCAAGCTCTGTGATTGGTCGGCTTGGTAGTATCACGTTTCCTCTTACGCATTTCCGGAATAAATTTCTGCACTGGACCGCCTGCCATTTTTAAATTACGAAATTCAGTGAAGAGCCAACATGGAAATGGACCAAGTGACCGAGCGATTAATTGAAGAAGTGAGGAAATACAGCCATCTCCAACGTCGGTTTGGATGTAGCGGAGTGCATGAAGAGATGGAAGAACTCTCAAGACAAGTACATTCATCTCCGTAAAAAACTCGCCACAAGGAGCGGGGATTCAGGAGGAAAAAAAATCCCAGCGTTTTATATATTCCTATCTTGACTGGCACCTCATGTCAAACATTGGTTACGGAGTCAAACTTTGATGATAAGGTAAATAGTGCACATCCTTTTATGTACCTCTATTGTGTTTCAGTTAGCTAACTTAACTAGCAATGCTACCACATGGGGTATTGATTTTTTTGCAAAAATAATATACCTGTGAGTCAAAAAGCATGTGTAAGAGGTTGTAATTATATGTAATGGGTTGTATTTATAATAGTGTTGTCAAAAATATCGAAATTTCGATAAATATCGATACTGAAATATCTCAAACGATACGATACTCATTTTCCGAAGTTTCGATACCAGCTGAGCTTTGGATTTTACTAGAAAATACAAGGTTTTTTTTTTTTTTTTTTTTTTTTACTTGTACTATTGGTTTCTTAATGTATGACAATCTGAGAAGCCTTTGAACAAGTGCACTACCTCAGGGTCTTCAAAAGGCAGTCCGCGATCTGGACCGCAAGACATTATTCATAATTACAAGCGCATTGTGTAAAACATATTTTTGAACAGGCACTTCTAGGACAGCTAAGTCAACACGTGCGGGTCCTCAGGCTATGTTTACGGAGAGAGCCGCGGGAGATTTCAACATGTTTAGCGTAGCCTGATAATAACTTAGAAACAACTAAAATTTAAAAGTTGAGCCTTGGCAAAACATAATGAAAATTCACAGGCGTTAAGGACGGAGAGGGAACGTTTATTTTAATCAGAAAATACAGCTCCTAAGCTCCGTGTCAGTGTCAAAGCTGAAAGACAGCACATTATCCTCTTGTCCCGGCTGCTGTGATAATCGGAGAATGAATCCAGAACTGAACCAGGACTGGACAATTTTCATGTCAGGATTAAAAAGACTCTAGCTCGGAGAAAAGTGAGGACGTCTAATATCGTGGTGAGTTGTACATTTGTCTGTCAACTTCTTTATTCTGTCGTAGGTTAAGTATTGGCTCGTTTGTCGCATATTTGACCTCATTTACAAACAACGTGAGTAATTAGCTCACGCTGTTCGTGTTCATTTGAACCCAACACAGGTTAATTTGAGTGATTAAAAACAGAAAAGGTGTTAAAGGAGGGTTTGGAGATGAGTGACACAGGTTAAATCTTCCTTAAGTTGTCAGTTTCTGTGTGAATCCTAATTCCTGTTTTAGAACTAATCATAAGCATTTTAAATAAAATGTTACCCGACATGGGGAAAATACAGAAAATAAATGTTTCTAGTCTAAATTTTGAAAATGTTCAAAGATGAACCTGGAAATTAAACAATAACGGTTAATTATTTGCAACAGATAATGCTAAAGAAATGCCCAGGGCATTTTCCCTTGTTCCTGTTGTTTTCAAGGGAATAACAATAGAAAGAGATGAATTATGACAGGCATCTTTGTCATATTTGTTAAACAAATATATTTTGGCTTGAATTGATGATTTTGTATTTAAAATGTTCTCACACAAGTATAAAGGAGTGGGACTGATACCAGCTCAAACTCCACTGGTTTATTCGGATGTGAGACCTCCAGCCAACAGCGATGATGACCAAATACCAAGTTGTAGCCCCCATTACCAGCCATCTCTTCCGTCCCCCAGTCCAAGAATGGCACAAAAAAGGAAGAGAAAAGAAAAAGATGACTGGGTTCAAGTGCAGGTTGCTCAGTTGGAGGAACGGCGGGTGGAGCTGCAACAGAGACTATGTCAAGGAAATGATGAGAGCGACTGGTTTGGACAAACTGTTGCAGATATGATGCGGAGGGTGCTGGAGGACCACAGAGTGCAGGCAATGCATATGGAAATGCACTGTATCACTGTATGCACTTTAGCTTAATTTTTTTTTTTTTTTGTATATAGTTTGCACTTTAGCTTTTTTATTTGTCTGTTCACATCAATTCATGCAGGTTATACGGTAGTTTGCATAATTTGTGTAGTTTCTCTTTTACATCTATTTTTTATAATAATTGTAGATCATTGCTCATTAATACATTGCATTGTCATGTCCATATTTGTATGTAGTTTACACTTTTTATTAAAAAAAAATACTGCTGTTTCCAAAAATGTGTAAAGGTTATTGCAAATAAACATTAACATAGTTGCATGTGTCTGTGTTTGCTCCTTTGCGTCTATTTATAATATACAATTCAAGACCTGTTTTTACAATTTTTTACATCAAACGATTTGTGTATATAGTTTGATCCAATTATGTTGGTTCCTGCTGTATGCATATTTTATGGTTAAGGTTGCAGTAAATTAAGATCTTACAGTTAATTTATTTGTATAGTTTGTTCTTTTGCATCTAATTACATACCATTGCACCTTTACATGGTGCATTATCTTATACATAGTTCGACCATTTGTATGTATAGTACAAACTTAAAAAAACAAAACTATCCTCATGTGGAACCCGCTCGCGTGAACTAGCGTTTTGGCGGTGTACTGCAGAGCAAAAAGACATACGCAGAAGTATAAATGCTCACGACTGTGTCGCCTATGTGTGTAGCCTACGACGTACACTACGACGTACACTACGACGTACACTACGACGTACACTACGACGTACACTACGACGTACACTACGACGTACACTACGACGTACACTACGACGTACACTACGACGTACACTACGACGTACACTACGACGTACACTACGACGTACACTACGACGTACACTACGACGTACACTACGACGTACACTACGACGTACACTACGACGTACACTACGACGTACACTACGACGTACACTACGACGTACACTACGACGTACACTACGACGTACACTACGACGTACACTACGACGTACACTACGACGTACACTACGACGTACACTACGACGTACACTACGACGTACACTACGACGTACACTACGACGTACACTACGACGTACACTACGACGTACACTACGACGTACACTACGACGTACACTACGACGTACACTACGACGTACACTACGACGTACACTACGACGTACACTACGACGTACACTACGACGTACACTACGACGTACACTACGACGTACACTACGACGTACACTACGACGTACACTACGACGTACACTACGACGTACACTACGACGTACACTACGACGTACACTACGACGTACACTACGACGTACACTACGACGTACACTACGACGTACACTACGACGTACACTACGACGTACACTACGACGTACACTACGACGTACACTACGACGTACACTACGACGTACACTACGACGTACACTACGACGTACACTACGACGTACACTACGACGTACACTACGACGTACACTACGACGTACACTACGACGTACACTACGACGTACACTACGACGTACACTACGACGTACACTACGACGTACACTACGACGTACACTACGACGTACACTACGACGTACACTACGACGTACACTACGACGTACACTACGACGTACACTACGACGTACACTACGACGTACACTACGACGTACACTACGACGTACACTACGACGTACACTACGACGTACACTACGACGTACACTACGACGTACACTACGACGTACACTACGACGTACACTACGACGTACACTACGACGTACACTACGACGTACACTACGACGTACACTACGACGTACACTACGACGTACACTACGACGTACACTACGACGTACACTACGACGTACACTACGACGTACACTACGACGTACACTACGACGTACACTACGACGTACACTACGACGTACACTACGACGTACACTACGACGTACACTACGACGTACACTACGACGTACACTACGACGTACACTACGACGTACACTACGACGTACACTACGACGTACACTACGACGTACACTACGACGTACACTACGACGTACACTACGACGTACACTACGACGTACACTACGACGTACACTACGACGTACACTACGACGTACACTACGACGTACACTACGACGTACACTACGACGTACACTACGACGTACACTACGACGTACACTACGACGTACACTACGACGTACACTACGACGTACACTACGACGTACACTACGACGTACACTACGACGTACACTACGACGTACACTACGACGTACACTACGACGTACACTACGACGTACACTACGACGTACACTACGACGTACACTACGACGTACACTACGACGTACACTACGACGTACACTACGACGTACACTACGACGTACACTACGACGTACACTACGACGTACACTACGACGTACACTACGACGTACACTACGACGTACACTACGACGTACACTACGACGTACACTACGACGTACACTACGACGTACACTACGACGTACACTACGACGTACACTACGACGTACACTACGACGTACACTACGACGTACACTACGACGTACACTACGACGTACACTACGACGTACACTACGACGTACACTACGACGTACACTACGACGTACACTACGACGTACACTACGACGTACACTACGACGTACACTACGACGTACACTACGACGTACACTACGACGTACACTACGACGTACACTACGACGTACACTACGACGTACACTACGACGTACACTACGACGTACACTACGACGTACACTACGACGTACACTACGACGTACACTACGACGTACACTACGACGTACACTACGACGTACACTACGACGTACACTACGACGTACACTACGACGTACACTACGACGTACACTACGACGTACACTACGACGTACACTACGACGTACACTACGACGTACACTACGACGTACACTACGACGTACACTACGACGTACACTACGACGTACACTACGACGTACACTACGACGTACACTACGACGTACACTACGACGTACACTACGACGTACACTACGACGTACACTACGACGTACACTACGACGTACACTACGACGTACACTACGACGTACACTACGACGTACACTACGACGTACACTACGACGTACACTACGACGTACACTACGACGTACACTACGACGTACACTACGACGTACACTACGACGTACACTACGACGTACACTACGACGTACACTACGACGTACACTACGACGTACACTACGACGTACACTACGACGTACACTACGACGTACACTACGACGTACATTTTAACTGCTGCTGTGTTATGGGAATACTGCTGGTCAAAAGCACCTAATTTATGTTTGTAAATAAAATGTTCTAGTGTTTTTTTTTTTTGTTTGTTTTCATACATTAGCACTTTTGAAATAAAAGCGCAAATTATACTAGCCTACGTTTGACTTCACTTCTGAATGTTGCGCGTAACAATGCGATTAATCGAACCTATTTGTGCAACAATAGTTCAAATATATAATTAAGCGTGCTTAAGACTAGGCTAAACCTCTACGGTCTAGAGCCATTATTATAATAAATGCAGGCCACTAAATGCGACATTTCTGACTTATTACATTGTTGCATTGTGTCGCTAATTTAGATCGTTCTACGGAAGTTAACATTGTGCTAACGCTAGATGCTGAAGACAAACCATTAATGGCTTCGCACAAGCTCAGACTCTGAGTGTAATATAAATACATGTCACACAAACCAAAAGGCTCTATTGAGAGCTAACTACGTTTTTACGACTAAGAACAAGATATCTAGCTGGACAATAGCAAACATTTAAACGCAACGTTAACACCCACGGCTCTTGTAGACAATGTAAACTTGTCTTACCATGAAATGAAGTATCTTGAAAAACAATGTTAATGTGAATGTTCATCTTTTGTTAGAGTGATAGCCAGGCCCCGTCACAAGACAAGCTTTGTAGGCTTCGCAGTGTAGCCTGTTTGTGTAGTGAGAGGCTAGGAAACAAAATTATCATATGGGTTGTTAGCGCCCCCTTGTGAGTTGGAGTGGTTGGAGACGTCTTCTAGGTTTGGTTGACGGTTGACAAACCAGCTTGAGCCATTTCCGCCACCTACCGGGAGGAAGTGTGGACGACGAACATGGTCAAAGTAATGTAACTAATGCATATGGTATAGACTAAATCATTTAAAAAATAATCCTGTGCTATTAAATTAATCCATTAGCTATATTTTTGAAGTAGCTCCCATGAGATGTCAGAGCCTTTCCTTCTTTGTTGAGTAGAGCGATAGGACATGCTGCACCGTCTCTCTGGCTCAGTTGTTACAGCATGTCTAGGTTGGATGTTTACCTATTTGATGAAATTATCTGTTTAACCCTGGGTTCTATCCTCATGCACGTAATGACTGCATCTTCTCTCAGGTTTCAGTCCACAGTTTTTTTAACGCTCTTTTCTATTGTGTGCCGATATCTCCCTGTATCAGTTATGTCCCAGTATATCTGCCATATGTTTCCAGTAATTTTAGGCCCATGCCAGCCCAGTCTGTCAAGGGACTTTTGTAAAGCGCATTAATTCAAAATGCGGGAAGCGAAATAAAACTAAATCAATGATGAGGTCAGCAAGACAGAGGACCAGGGAGTGAACGCACCCTATAAAAAAAAAAAAACTTTGTCGATCATTGCCACTTGCAGCTAAATAGTTTTTTTTTTTATGATTGCCCTCCACCCTATATTTTTTGCACGCAAGTTTAACACTTTTCTAATTTAAACTAAAACATTATGAACGCTTCTCTGAAAAGACAGTAGACCTACAGTATCTATTTCTATGTGTTGGTACCAAGTCTTAGTATAGATTGCCTTGGGCTTACTCAAGTTAGTAACCATAGATTTTTCCAATGACCCCCTTTGTAATGTAGCCTACATTTAATTTGTCACAGGCTATAAATTATATTATTTATATATTATATTTAATGATTTTACAGCCTAATATTTATATATATATATAAATATTAGGCTGTAAAATCATTTTCTTCTAAGCATTAAACAGCTGAAGTCTATACAGTATATTTTTGGGAGCCAAATAAAAAGAAAATGCAGCAAAACCACACAAGAAATGGCTAGAGTTCATAAGAAGTCATAAAAAATTTATATTTGACAGTTGCTCAGTTATTGGAACTGAAAGGGCAGTGAAGGGTGAGAGGCCAAGTTTGTTTACAATCATTGGCCTGGAAATCCTGAATATTATGCCTTTAATGATTCCTATGATTAGCATGGGCCTTTAATCCAAATACCAATATGTTGTATACCTGTCTGCTCTTGTGGAAATAGATGTGGAGTGAATTATTCATCCACTGGTAAGCTACATCTGTAGCCACAGCTGCCCCTATTCCGCCTATGGCCTCTTCAACCACCACCAAACATTCTCACAGATTCATACACCAGAGCGGTGGCACTGGATGCAAGGTGGGTTAAGTGTGTTGCCCAAGGACACGACAACAGTATGAACAGGGGAAAGCAGGATTTGAAGCGGTTATGACTGCTCTCTACCACTGAGCCACTGTGTGTAGTACACCTTTTTTAAATATGGTGTCATGTAGCAATATTAACAAACTACAAAGGCTGTGCAACTGCTGGAATGTAATTGCATAATTCATTTATTGAAAGCAATAAAATAAATTACAGTGTACATCAGTTTACATATTTTTGGTACAGTTGGCAAAGTAAGGAATGTAAGGCTAAATGGTATAGCCTACAAATATAACCCAAAATTTAATAAAAATCCGTGCACACTATGGTTACACCATAGTCTATGAAATATTAATTATTTTTCACACTTAAAAGGAGGTGTTAGGTTTTGTGTGAAGTTGTGAAATGAAGTTATTTGGAATAAACAGTTCTCAAAATTGTTAAAAACAAAACAAAACTGGTTATTATGATGTAAACAAGCAAAAAATTACCTAGTAATTCTTTCCTGGAAAAGTAGTCTCTAATATTTTTAGATCAGGTTTGCAAATCTTTAAAATCCCAATGAACACACATATACGTAGCTAACTGGCCAAATAGTAAAGCATAAGTCAGACAAATCCCCTTGAGTGCTGTGTGACAAAACCAAAATCTTTGGTGATGAAAGCTTTATACTTTAATAAAAATATGTTGTGGCTATAGTTAAACTACATATAGAAAAGGAAAACTTATGATTTTGGAGAATAATAGCTGAATTTAGTTGGGGATCATAATATTGTAATAACTACACAGTATTTTTGACCCACGGGGTAAAAAAATATTAAAAAACAACAAAAACTTTCATTACTTAAGATGACTGCAAGTGCATACAAACAGAAAAATCACTTGAACCACATATATAATGTAATAATCATGGCACATTAGAAATAAGAAGCTTAATTATTCATAATGCATTCATTTAAACCAGGTTATAGCACATCATTTCTGTTAATGTAAAAATTAGTTTCTCTCTAATCAAACAATTTGTATAAAAAGTATAAATGTCATTTGTTATATACATTTGTAATTATGCTATGTACATTTACAGTATTGCTTTAATGACATTTTGAACAGTCTTATACCTCAGCTTCAGACACAGATTTCTCTTTACTCCGACTTGTGACCATTGAGTTTGTGTAGGTGTATGAGCGAGACACCTCTTCCTGGAAAGCAGTCTCCAACACTTTAAGGATTGACTTGCGAACTTTATCCTTAAAATCCTGTCCCATGAACACATACAGAAGTGGGTTAAGGCAGCTATTAAGGAAGGCCAGGCTTGTGGTTATAGGGACTCCAATAGTGATGACATTGTCTAAAGTTTCACTTGAAGGACTGGCCAGATGATTAACCAACTCAATCAGAGCCATGATGTGGTAAGGAGCCCAACACAGGAAGAAAGTGGCGATGACGGCTGCAATGATCTTAAAAGGACGACTGGACTGGCTTGCCAAACTGCGGTTCCTCCTGAGGCGATGGATTATCACAGCATAGCAGGAGACAATGACCGTGAAGGGGATCACAAACCCCAGAAGAAAGCGGGTGATGGTCATGGCTTGATGGCGAAACTGTCTCAGCTGATTAATTGACGGCGTTTCATAGTCATCTGAAAAGGCAAAGTTGTTGAAGCAGTTGATTATGTCTTCGTTGTGATATGACGGCCCTGTGTCTCTGATGATGAAGTACGGGGCACTGAGAATGAGAGCCAGCACCCACACAGCCAGGCTCACACAGGATGCCTTGCGAACACTTCGGTAGTTCTGAGCCCAGACCGGCCACACCACAGACACACATCTGTCCACACTGATGACCACCAGGATGTAGACGCTGGCGAACATGTTGAGGAAACTTATAGTGCTGTTAAGTTTGCACATGAATTTGCCGAAGGGCCAGTGGAAGTCCATTGCTGTGTAGGTCACACTCAGTGGTAGGAAAGCTGTGAAGAGGAAATCAGCTACAGCAAGGTTGAGAAACCAAACCGTATTGACGGTTTCCTTCATCTTAAAACCAGTCACCCAAATAACCACTCCATTTCCCAACACACCGAGGACAAAGGCCAGACAGTAAACAATGACAGACATGATGTTGAGAGACTGCCGTAGCTCTGCGTGTTCGTCCTTGTAGTCATATTCGTCATCGTCATACAAAGATCCATTTCTCCCACTGGCTTCTGTAGCGTTGATGTAGTAAAAGGGGGTTGCCGTTATTATATCCATCATTGTTTGAAGAACTGAAAGGCAACAGAAACATACACTCAATTTACATTTAGCCTATGGGAAATTCAGGATTGTCTACTTTTGAGACTTTTAACGGATATCAGTATTTTATCAAAAATGATCTCGAGGTAGCATAAATGTAAAGCCTAAACTTTGCCATGACTTCGGAAACTTGTTGGATGTCAAGTCTCAATGGGAGCGTGCAAATCAAAACATAGGCCTGCATAAACATTTAAACGCATGCAAAAGCACAAAATGATTATTATTTTTATTGGTCAGCTTTAGATAAACCAAAACGTATGTAACTTCGATTTATCAAAAAGCGGGCGCACAAAGGCACATTCAAACTATTGTCGCACAACTCACTCGTTTAAGTCGTTCCCAACGTTTAAAAAAGTCGTATAATAGTAGCTTACCGTCTTCCTCACTTTCCCAGTCGCTGAGGATTCAGTGTAAAGCAGAAGGGAGACTGCTCTGAAGAGACTGCACATCGTCAAGCTCTCACTCTTTAAATATGTGACGTCAGTGCACGGCGCTAGACTCGTGGATCAAAGGGAGCGCGCACACGCACACGCACGCATGACAGCCACTAGTCTGTGCAGTTTGAAATTGATGCAATTATCATCAAGTACTTCTTTATTGCTAATCAGCGCGTCTTGCTGCAACACGTCGCTGTCCTCTTAGAGAAATGAGTCTTTGTCTTTGGGAAAGTCCTGGAATGAAAACACTAAGACACAAATTGTGAGTTGTTGAGCTGAGTGTACAGTAAACCTGGGAATGAGCTATAGCTATGATGCTGCTGTATAATATGTGTTTTGCCCAGCGTAGTTAAGCTGGTGTTTGCTTGAGGTTAGTTGTGGAGGTGACATACTGCAGCCTAGTTTTCCTTTTCTTCACCTTGTTCATTTTAACCAAACTTCTTTTTCACATCCTTTATACTATGTACACACACACACACATATATATATATTTACACTTGAGTCTAAATAATGCATATATTAAAGTATTTGAAGTCACTAAATTCAAGCAGTGGAAAGTGAAATCCATTCGGGAGGAAGAGGCTAATGTGTAGGTGGACAGAAAATTAATGTTACACAAATACTTCCGCCCTCTCATAAAATTATTGCACTGAATAAACGTATGCATGTGTTGTTTGGTGTTTTTATTTTACAGTTGCCAATTTACAAGCTTCGGAGCAAGCCTTTCTGTTGGGCTTTTGCAGCAGCATCACCGTCATGAGAAAACCTCTCTTGGACTGTGACAGTGATTATGGATATAGATAAATGAATCCCAGACAAACCATACACAAGGAAATGAGATATTCAAGTGAAAGCATACATTTATGACACCTCCAAAGTCTTGTCTTTAATTATCTCACACTAAAACAAAGATGTCCAAAACCTGAACTGATCAAATTCTCACAGCACAGATGCCAGAACCTGCCCAACCCTAAACTCCCAAGACTCTATAACACATGCAGCCTGCACACAATATCCTGCCAATATTCCAGATGTGAGGGGGAGGTAGAAAAAGAGTGTCCGTTCCGCCTGTGCCTGGACTCTGCATGATTTCAGAGCAACACCCTTGTTTCGATGTGTGGGAGGACATATTGTTGGACCCTTTTTTTCTAGGATAAATAAACATTAACTGTATCCCCACTGAGAGAAATGTAACACGGTGACCAAAAACTATCCATTCAAAGTTGGGGAAAGTGTTTAAATAGCATGACCTAGTTATCTTTATGAACCTGTCTTTACACTGTTAAATTCAACATTTTAAATTACTTAGTTTGTTCCAAGGGCCACAATTAACCAAGACCAGGGTTAAATCATGGCTAAGCTCATGACTAAACTAGAATTTTACTAGGTTTGTTATAACCAGGATGATTCCAGGACTTAAGAAGGACTAAACCAGGGTTAGACCCAGAACTACATCTTTAGCTCCTCATATGCATGTGTATCTGTGCTGATGTTGTCTAACTCCTCCACTGTAGTCTTTGGGAAAGCCTAAAGCCTGAGCGTTTTGCCAATTTAGTTTGCTTTTGAATAATGGCCATTAAAGTGCACTATAATGTTTTTGAAATCTCAATGCAGATTGAGATCTCAATCTCAATGCAGATTTATAGCAGAGCTTGTAAAATGAACCAATGCTGACACGACAATGACAGTAGTGATCAAATGCACATAATGACATGTTTAGAATCGTTTTCTCAGCAGAAAGGTCAGGTGGCTGTAGATACTTATTTGCAATGAAGGAATACAAAAAAGTGATAGGAGTAATTAGTCAGCCGTTGTGTGTGCTGCGTAGTAGTGAGGGCTTGTCTACGCTAGATGGGAATGCATTAAACAGTATGTGTATAATCATTGGTTTGGGTAAATGCACCCTCACATTTAAGTGGTTTCCCGTCTGGAGCTGATAAACACTTTTGCTCACATATGAGTAAGAGCCTGGTACTGTGCAGGACAGTTTTTTGTGCATGCTTGAAATACTAATGAAACAGACCAAGGGCAACTTCCACAAAATATTTAAAAAATATATAAATAGATAGGATAAAAGAACAAACAAAATGTGCTTAGTTTGGCAAAGCAGGTTAAATTACTGTTATATAACCTGCAATTGGCATGTTTATTTCATAATTTAAGTGAAAAAGCAGAATTTTTGATGCCTTTGGCCATTTTTCAGAGAATATGAATGATTTCACTCATAGTTAGTGCTATGCAAGACTATTGACTTCAAGCTGTCATTGATGTTAAAGGTGGCAACACACGATATTAAGAACTGGGGTATGTAAACTGTTGATCAGGGTCATTTGGGTTGTTTCTGTTGTCCTTATGATTTAAAAAGAGTAAATGCATTTGTTTTACAACTAATGGCTTCACCCAACCACTAACTATGAGTGTGTTATCATTCATATTCTCTGAAAAATGGACAACAAATATCACAATTTCTGCCAGGTTATGTAAACTGTATTTAAGTAAAAAAGCATGTTAAAATATAAGATAAGAAAGCAAAAGATAAGATAAGAAAGTAAAACTAGTTAGTGTGGTTGGTGTTAAGGTTGAAAGTGAAAGGTTAAAAATGCTTAACACTTTTGAATCATGCGGTACACCTCAGTCACATGTGACATTTGTCCAAAAGTTCTGATAAGAAGAAAATGGGAATAAACACAGTATATGCAAAGAATTAGTACAGTATTTTCTGACTGTGAGCAAACACTTTTACATTTTTTTTCATTTCACAGAGATTGTTTGTGTTGGAAAGACAAAACACATTACAGCCGCATCTGTCTGCCATCGAGCCACACTGTAGTAACATGTGTATATATTATATTATATCTGGACTTAAATAGACAAAGTCAAAACTTGCAACAATTCCCAGGGACGGTTGCAACAGAAAAATGAAATGCAATTCTTGTAAAAAAAAAAAAAAAAAGGTCCAACGTGGCTGTTTTTTCTCACAACATAAGCTCATGTGCAGAATGAATATCATTGGTGTATCTCATTTCCTTTTTCCATTATTAGCAATGTTGCAACGGCCCTACTTTGCAACCATCCCTGCTCTGATAACATCAGCCACATTTCAAATAGTTTGTCTGTGTCTTTCAAAGTAGTATTATAAAGTTTACCACAACTGGTCCCATTGACACACTTAATAATAATAATTTCATGTATTTTTGTGGATATTTTGGAAATCACCAGGAAATGTGCATGTACATTCTGAAAGGGGAATCCAGAGATTGAAATTCATGTTGTTTGTTTTAGTAGTTCATACAATAATGTATAATGGGCAAAGTGTTCCAGGGAAAGTAACACATGTTAAATGTTTGTGGTTGAACCTCTGACGATGGAAGACCTTGACAAACCAGTGATAAGATTAAAATTCATAGAAACCACAGGTTGGCGAGCACTCATTTACCAGTACAGTCATTGGAAACTATGAAGCTTTTCCTTCTTCTCACTCTCATTGAATGGGCAGGTATGAAAAATTTCACATTGAGCACAAAAAAAAAGTAATTTATGATATATTTTTTGTTTGATTTATTTCTAATTCAGCTCCACTGGAAGATGACAAAATTGTAGGAGGCTATGAGTGTCCTAAAAACGCTGTGCCCTTTCAAGTCTCTCTCTTTACTGGTTACAACTTCTGTGGTGGGACTCTTCTGTCTAATGAGTGGGTGCTCTCTGCTGCACATTGCAAAACAAAGTAAGAAACATGATTACTATCACATAAATCATGCATATAAATCTTTGCTGTGGCTTTGCTCAATCATAAACAACCCCAAACAGTGTCCCTCTAATGTGTGCAGGTCCGATGTGGAAGTGCGTCTGGGAGAGCATGACATCTGGGAACCTGAAGGAACAGAACAACACATTATGTCTGCCAAATTTGTTCAGCATCCCAACTACAACCCTCGATCGATGGACAGCGACATCATGCTGATCAAGCTCAGTCAGCCTGCTACTTTTAACAGCTTTGTCCGTCCTGCCACTCTTCCAACAGCATGTGCTGCTGACGGGACCATGTGCAAAGTGTCTGGATGGGGCAGTCTTAGGCCCAGTGATGAAGGCTGTGAGTTTAATGCAGAAAATAACAGACCACTGAGCTAAAACAGTTTTATATATTTTCTTTCTGTTTGCACAGCACGCTATCCTGATAAGCTCCAGTGCCTTGAGGTGCCTCTCTTGAATGATGAGACTTGCTTCAGTTCCTACCCTTTTCAAATTACTGAGAACATGATTTGTGCTGGCTATCTAGAAGGAGGGAAAGACTCCTGCCAGGTAATTTAAAAAATGATAGCTTCTACTTTTTTTGGACTTTTATAAAAGTGACTCTAACCTCATTTCTTTGTGGCTCAGGGCGACTCTGGAGGTCCATTGATGTGTGATGGCGTGCTGCAAGGAGTTGTGTCATGGGGCCACGGCTGCGCTCTGAGAAAGAAGCCTGGGGTGTACACAAAAGTTTGCAATTACATCTCCTGGATCAAAAGCACGATGGCTTCTGGCTGAGAAACAAAAATATTAAAATAAATTTCAAAAGAAGTGGCAACGTTAAATCACCCACGAGATGTCATGTGTGTCCAGTGTGGTTTGTGCAGTGCAAGGCTATGGGTGTGGCACAAGAATGGCTGTATAAAAGCAGCTATCTATGGCTATGATGATATGAATGAATAGTCAAATGTATATCCCTCTTAAGCATTTTACAAAACTGTGGAGGATTATATTCAGTTACAAAAGTGCAAGCAAGCCTGGCACCTCCAGTTGCACGTTCAATATATTCATTCCAAAAAAGCTTTTAATGGTATGTCTGTTGTCACGGTATAAATCACAAAGAGAGGGATCATGACTCTACAGTGAATGTGCAAAAAAAAAAAACATATCCTGGTCATGGGGAACTTCAATTAGATGCAGAATGGTCTCAATTCCAACCTAATATTTACAAACAGCAATGTATCACAAAAAAACAACAACAAAAAAATGCCCCTCGGTTTCACTTTTAGAAATACTTCAAACAACCAAGGTGGTATTTTGCAATTAATGTAGCAAGCCTACATTATAAAACTGTAACATAATATTAGTCATATTTTGTTATTTAAAAAGAAGGATGCATTTTCTATTGTGAATTTAAACTAGACAAGAGCAGGGGCATATCTGAAAGTCTCATACTGGTTTAAATGGATTTTGGGTGCTTGGGTGTGGCAAAGAGCAGAGCACAGGAGTGAGTCACCCGGCAATGACTTGACCGTCAATTAAAGACAGGGACAGGGAGTTATTGGACATAAATACAGAGAATTATGTTTTTTAGAAACATGGAACCCCTGAAGTGCAGAATATACCACTGAAAAGGTCTTAGTTACATTTCCTAAGACACATATCACGACCATACCACATAACCTACAGGTGTTTTTTTAGACCTCTTCCCCCATCAAATAATGACTCAATAAACATCTATGAAAAACTATCAAACCTAATGTAAAAACAACACAGAGAAACCGCACAAAAACATCCTGCAGACCTCACCACGACAACACCATGTGCATATGACTGGCACAGCTCTCTTAACATGACTTCAGCTGCGGTGGCGTCTATTTGGGTCTGACATGAAGCATGCTGATGGCTCAAGCCTGTGGCAAAGGGTGTGGACCCTCATGAGCGGTCAACAGATTTACTTGTAAAGAAAATCTCCAGGGATATAATCATGGTAAAACCAGGACATTGGAAATGACTACTTAGTCCTCTGAGAACTGAACTTAGCAGAAAATAAAGGGGTCGGAGATATGGGCCATTGTTTTGTGGCACACATAGTGGATATAATCTACAATTTAGGACAAGCCCCATTTCCACTGTTCACTCCAATCGTTTCCATCTTCAGTTTTATTGACTCACCAGCAGAGGGCAGTATTCCCTGCCTTATAAACCTTTATTCTCGCAATCCAATTTAGACCTCTTTGCATTATTTGACATGTACCACAAATATATCACCATCCCTTGTTATATGTTTTCTGAATTATTGTGTGTTGAAAATAAATTTTATCTTTTTTAAACACAATCACTTAATCTTCAAAAAGGGGCACTGTAAATGTTTTGTTCCAATGTTAATAGTTTAGCAAGCCAAATACCTTTTGATGACGTAAATGTGGGGAAAAAAGGTTTTGTTGTGTGGAAAGTTTCTTCTACCCCTGTCTTCTTCCACCTGCTTTGATCAGCTTTAATGATGTCTGCCTCTGAACGTGTTTGGCTGGGTGTGTCGTCCTTTCTGCGCTGGCCGGCTGATGGTAATGGTGGAAAGTTGAAATGACCACTGGGGACAGACATTACCTGACGCATCCCAGTCGAGGCATTTAAAACCTGATGTGTTGCTTACAGTCGATCGTCACAAAAAGGTAGCCTATGTTTAAGATGCGATACACACATTGAGCTAGAGAGGGCACTATACTATCATCACAAACGTTTCTCATGCCTATGAAGTTCGGAACCACAATTTGATTTAATCTCTGGTAAGAAATGAACATAAATCGTAATAAAAACATGTCTTTTAAAAAAGCACGTCTATTTAAACGGCATCTATCTCACAGTGACTGGGACGAGTATAATAATAATAATAATAGCCTAATTTTCTTTAATATTATATTAATATTTTAAGGATGAAAACAAAAGCAGATCAGTGAGTCGTGCGCACTGATGTCCACGGGCTGTAGTCAGGGAAAGGGAAAAGGGGGGAACCGCCTTGCCCCTGACGCACGCCTGAGTCAACGTGCGCGCGCGTCAATTTATAGGTGTGTGCCATAGATAGTGGTGTGTGCACATAAAAAGCGCAACACGTTACTCCTTCCAGAATAAGCACATGAAAGAAACAAGGTTCCGGACGACAGCTGCCCATAGCGGATTTCTCACATTCATACCAAAGCCAAGGAACATCAGGTATTTTCTTTTATTAATAAATATAGCCTATATATATATATATATATTGCCTATTCAACTAAGGAGCATTTAAATGATAGCCTATAAAAGGTTAATACATCATAGTTAAAAATACAATACTGGATTTAATTAGAAATAAATGACTGACAGCTTATTACTTGTTTGTAAGTAGGCTATATATATATATATATATATATATATATATATATATATATATATATATATATATATGTTTGGTCTGTCTGCACTTCATAAGATAAAGTTGTTTAAATCACTAAGACATTATTTCTGTCTATGGCTGTTTGTTTAATAAGCCTGCAGTTTGTGCAGAATAGGGTCCTTTTCAAATATTATCTTACGTTATGTATGTAATGAACAAAGGGTTTTGTTAACACAAAATGGAAAAGATATGATTATCTATTAAATGTTTTTACACATCCACCTCCCTAAATAACTATGTATAAAAATGATTATATATGAAAAAAAAAACACTGTTTCTCATTAAGTATTGTCACGCCGTCATAATGGGATGAATTTATTTAGTTTTTAGTGCTAAGTTATTTTCTATTTGGCGTCAAAACTCACCTTATCAACCGTCCACATGTAATCAGTTAAGTCTCCCTCTATTTGAGTGGAGTGTAACATGTTGTGTATCTTTTAGGTGAAAGGCAGAGGAGACATGGAGTTAAAGGTGTTACTAAAGAGGCTTGGCACCGTAGTGCGTGCCATCCTCACCTTCCTGTTTGCGCTGCTTGTTCTGTCCATCATGACCTGGGCCTACATCTATGGCTTTCAGCTGCTCACCTCCAAATATGGAATCATCTCCTTTGGCTTTTATGGATTACTACTCGCACTCCATGTTATTGTTCAGAGTTTATTTGCCTTTGCAGAGCATCGGCGAATGAAAGCCAGAACAAAACCTTGTTCTTATACTAAAACCATTGGATTCACAATAGCTGCTTACCAAGAAGACCCTGGATATCTGCGAGAGTGCCTTCAGTCCATTCGAGCCCTCAAATATCCCCCAGAGCTCCTGCGCATAATCATGGTGGTGGATGGGAACACAGATGAGGACCGCTACATGATGGAGATGTTCAGAGAGGTGTTTGCAGACCAAGACCCTGCCTGCTACGTGTGGAAACATAACTATCACACATGGAACCCCAACATGGCCCAGGATGACGGGGACGTGGCCAAAGCCATGGGTTTAGGGGCAGACTTCACTTTAGGAGAAGACCCACAATGGAAAGTGGTAGAGGGTCTGATTCAAAGTAATAGATGTGTGTGCATCATGCAGAAATGGGGCGGTAAGCGGGAAGTGATGTACACAGCATTTAAAGCACTTGGATCGACTGTTGATTATATCCAGGTATTTACTTTGCATTTGCTCATGTGTAATCTATTCAAATGCAGTTTTCATTATTCCTTTTCTGTTCTCAGGTTTGTGATTCAGACACAAAGCTGGACTCACTAGCCACTGAGGAGCTGTGTAAGGTGTTGGAAAGTAACCCCAAATATGGTGCAGTAGGAGGAGATGTCATGATTCTTAACTGCGAAGACTCTTTTATCAGTTTCATGAGCAGTTTGCGCTATTGGATGGCGTTCAACATTGAAAGGGCCTGCCAATCCTTCTTCAACTGTGTGTCCTGTATCAGTGGTCCTCTAGGTAAGGTTCCAATGGTTAGTCTTCAATGTGAAGATATGACTATGATTATTTAAATAGTATCTATATGTTTAACGGTAATGCATGTTTGGACTATCTTAAGGCCTCTACAGGAATGACGTCCTTCAGCAGTTCTTGGAGTCTTGGTACAATCAGAAGTTTTTGGGGACACACTGTACATTTGGTGATGACAGACACCTTACAAACCGTATGCTAAGCATGGGCTATGCTACAAAGTAAGACTACACAATGTATAAGGGCCTTAAGATCTGTGATTAATGTCTGGAACTATAAATTTTCAGTGATGGTTTCTCCTTCTCTTCAGGTACACTGCCCGATCCAAATGCTACACAGAGACACCGGCTCAGTTCTTGCGCTGGCTCAACCAGCAGACTCGATGGACAAAGTCTTACTTTAGAGAATGGCTCTTCAACGCCATGTGGTGGCATAAGCACCATTTGTGGATGACCTATGAGTCCATTGTGTCAGGTATATTTCCTTTCTTTGTGACTGCCACTATGATCCATCTGTTTTGGACAGGGACATTGTGGGACATTCTTTGGATTCTCTGCTGCATCCAGTTAATTGGCCTGATCAAAGCAGTTTACGCTGGGATCTTACGCAAAGACTTTGTCATGGTGTTTATGTCTCTGTACTCTGCCCTGTACATGACCAGCATGCTGCCTACAAAGTACTTTGCCATCCTCACCATCAACAAACGGAGCTGGGGGACTTCGGGCAGGCGAAAGATAGTTGGAAACTATATACCCCTCATTCCTCTCTCAGTATGGGGAACCATTTTATTAGGTGGGATATGTTACACAATCTACAGGGAAACCTTTTTGGACTGGTTTACCCCAGCAAGGCTACTGGAGATAAAGTTTCTAATTTATGGCTGTGCAGCATACATTTGCTACTGGCTGGTCATGATGTTCCTCTACTGGGTCTGGTTCCGCAGAATATGTCGGAAACGGTTTCAAAAATATGATTTCAATGTGTAGACTGGACATGTCTGTTAAAGAAACAAGAGGAACAACTTAATTTACTTGAAACATAACTTATTTAAAGGGCGCAGTGGCTCAGGTGGTAGAGCGCTTGTCCTATAACTGGAAGGTTGGCGGTTTATTCCCTCATACTGTTCTTGGGTCCTTGGGCAAGACACCCACCTTGCCTCGAGTGGTGGTTCAGCTGTGACACTGGTGTGTGAGAGTGTTTGGTGGTGGTTGGAGAGGCGGTAGTCCCAAAAATGGCTACCATGTCTCCACCACCAGTCTATGACTGTGGAGTGAATGAATAATTGTTGGACTACGAGTCCCTTGGGAGAAAAGTGCTGTATAAAAAATATATATATATAATTTATTTTGTTGCTGATGGACAATTCAATTACATAGCAAACATTAAAAGCAAACTAAAGACTAATTGCTGCCGACAGTGGTACAGTATATAACATTCATGATTATACAAGAAAAAAAGGAAAGTAATTGATCATCTAATAGTGACACTTTTTATGAAACTACTGAGCCTGAGACTCTCAGGTATATTTGTAGATTAGGATAAACCTAGCCTGGCCAGCCACGACTAACTCTTTTCCTGTTCTATACAAAGAAGTTAGTCTAGTATCATGTTGCTTGCATTTGATTCCAAGGGCGAGATTTACAATTCAATAAGAGGAATGTTAACCAATCAGAGAAACACTGGATGTGACGCAGAAAAAGGCAACAATACACCAAGTCTCTCTTATGGAACACCTTTAAAAAGGCCTTGAGTAAGGGCTCCTTCATACAGCAATATAACTCCGCTCCAAAAGCGGAAATATAAGGAGAAATCCAATGGTGTCTTTACAAGTGTAAAAATGATGTTTACAGCCTGGTACAAAACATAATATTGGTGAATGGACGAGCAATGGGCAGATGACATCCATGTTTATTTACAATCTATGCACTACAGAGCTGGTTGTCAACAAGGAAGCCACCTTAGTGCCGCTATGGCCAGCAGTCGAGCGGACACCAGAGCGGTTTCATTGTTTTTATACTTTGCTGGTTATCCAAAACCGCGGCGAGAGCAGAAATAAACCCCGATAGCAGCGTCCGCCATGTTAAATGTTTTGGACTAGTCACACGAGCCAAGTTACTTGTGTATGACATGGCCAGCAAACCACACCCTGCTGCAGACGAACGGCTTGTTATTGGTCCGTCTGCAAAATCACAGAGGAAGGGATTTGCTGTGAGAAAGGGACCAGATCATTCTTTTATTGAAAAAAAGAAAACGGTCAGCTATACCAGGCTAGGCTAAACAATCACACTCTGATATTGCAATAAGTGTATATATAGAGATAATATGTTTGAACCTTGAAGCCAATAACACAAGGAACTTTGCAAAGTGTTCGCTACAGAGTGTTCACTAAAATGTTACTTTTTTAGACAGAACCTGGGACTGCAATCACTGCAAAGTTACAGACTTACCGTAGTTTCAGGTGAAAAAGCTGAAAAGTGTACCTCAGAAAGAACTGATACCAAAGCACACAAAAGCAAAAAAGAAAGTCCTTGAATGTTGTACATTAAGTTGCTGTTAATGTTTATCTTGATATGTGAATTTTTATATGGCACTTTGTTTAAACGAGTATTGATAAAAAATGTAATGTTTGCTGTACTTTATATTTTTATAAGTTGTTATGTATTGTGTGACAATGTGAATAAATAAAGGTATACATGTATGAATTTATGTATAGTGCAGTTTATTGTTACCTTGTATCTTTTTAGCGTTGAACAGCTCACATCTTTTGTCCAGTTTTGGCCAACAGTTGCAACAAACCTTAAACGTGACAGAATAACATGACCTTAATAAGGTACAGGTGCAATGCCACTTAGACGTGGACCTGCTGTAAACACTTAGCATTTCCAACAATACATTACTTCAATGTCCAAATAACATTTATTTATTTGATAGGCAGTGAAAACAGAGAGGAAACAGAGTGAGAAAGAGGAGAAAAGCATTGTGCAAATGACTGAATTCAATCCTGAATTGCTGGAGTATGGGCTCTACCAAGGCGCACCCAATGTTCATTTAAAAGTGTGGTCTATGGAGGATATTTCTGTAATACAGTGTAAGCTGATGAGAATTGGCCCATATTTTAGTTAAGGCTGCCAGATCTAAGTGCTTGAAAAACGTTATAGTTACTTTTTGGGGTCACATAAACAAGTTAATACTCTTTAGAACCCCTGTCGTCACAAAAGCATGTTTTCAATGGCCCATTAGCAGTCATACATAACACAAAGCCTGTATCATTGCTCCTGTCTGCTTCTTCTGGGGAATGATCTGACAGTTATCTCCTGTAGAGAATATGTTGGCTATCCACAAGCATCTCACATGCCCCCTTTTACTAAACAATGGACTTAATACAACACTGTTTGATAGTTTTAAATCTTGATGTGGATATTAATGAATTCTAGATGTATTTCTGTAAACTGGGGTTTACTATCAGTCACAATGATGCTTCTAGGCTATTGTATCATTTTGGATTCTTTATTTGGAGATAAGAAAGCATAAATGATAAGTTTTGAGGTCATAAAGCACACACCCAAAAGCTGTAGACCGTGTAAATGTCAAAGATTACTGAACTGGCTACTTGTAATTACACAGTTCCTTCATTGTTTCCATCTGCACATCACTGTGGAAAGGATCTTTAATTAATCACTATGTGGCTCAATAGGTCATTGTAGGGTTTGGGCTGTGAGGAAGCAGCCTCTACAAATTTATACAATAACCTTAAGCTATACACAACATCAAGAATGCCATCTTGAAAACACATTATTTATGTGTATGTTTCTAAGAACAGTTCAGGTAGATGTTGGAGAATTGAAAAACAGGAAGAGGAAAAATTGAGACATTTTGACCAGCTGACTTTAAAGGACCACCAGCATACATGGGACCTGAATATTAGTGTGAGTCAAAGTGTGGACTGTTAAAACAACTGTTTATTTGACAGTCACTTAAGAGTAAAGAAGCCTGGATTTGAATGAATGAGTAAAGAAGCAGAATTCACTCAGGTATATAGTCTCCAATAGTTAACTCTGGAGATTGGAAAAGGATACGGCCAAAATAGAGCTCAGAGGTTTATAAAACAATAGATGTTCTTTGTGGTTATAGAGCACCAATGAGTCAGGAAGATGATTAAACAAGGTTTCATTTAGAAAGTCAGGCGTGTGACAAAGTTAAACATCACTTCCTCTGTATCTGTTTTGAATTAGTTTGTCGACCCCCGCCCTGTCTGGGGCTACCTCTGACGTCACAGCAGAGGAACAGCTTCAGCTGGCGCACATGTTGGGGTGCACACTGGATGGTGACTAATGAAAAACAGCAGTCAAGAGTCACCTATAATGCATGTATTTCCACAATCACTGGAGAGGCTCCCTATTCATAAATGTCTTTCACATTTAATGGGATTAATTCATTAACGCAGTATTATTGACAGAGAAATGAGTAAAGGAACTATACTATGACATTAATAAATATATTTGTCTTTTATTTCTGTAATTTAAAGAAATGGTACATTGCCCATTCAGACCTTTTACGTAGAACTTTAAAGAGATTTATGTCAAATGCAGGTCCTCATTCTCATTGTACACATTGTGGAGAATGAAGTAAATGGTTTCCTTTAACCAGGACTGTCTCATTTTAAAACTATTTCAGTTGTTTATGTATAAGACATCATTTGAGATGTTTGTTGGGAAATGTTGGTCTCACAAATCCCAATATAATAACATGTTTTCCATCTTTTATAGCCACACAACACAAAATTACCCCTAAAACCCCCCATATGTTTGCGATTTCCATTACCACTAATACTATTTACTCACTGCAAAAACAGAATTGGCCTGATGTTTCCAAGGATATCACCCCCATACCAGCAAGTTATGGAGAAAAAGAACAAAGAAAGTGAGTGAAATGCCTTATTAAGGAAGTGCTGGTGTTAAATCTGTATTTTTTTTTTTTTTTTTGGCAGACTGTGAATGAAACTGAGGGTGTTTCCCATGTCTACTGAGCCCCTTTCATCATAATACATGCACACTCATACTGGTGGGGCCTCATTTACAGGAAAACATGCAAAAACAAAGTCCATAGCACCATTTACTTTCCGCAGTGAGGAGTGACCATCCGCTGATTAAAAGTTATTGTCTGGAGTGGTGTACTACTCATGTAGTTTCTGAAATTAGTATTAGTTTGCTCTTTGAGAAACTAGTGTGGCTGGCAAATGCTGTACTGTGATAAACCGCACACAATTTTATCAATGGGTGGACAGAGCAATCACTTTTAAGCGTTTAGTGTTTATCTAGTGCTTAACAAAATGACATTATTGCTTGACAGATTATGTTGGTATTTAGAGGTCAGCTGACATCACAGCAAGGCTTTCAACAGTGTCTGAGATGTGTTTTTGGAAAAAATGACCCAGGGGAAGATACAAAATATAATTCAGATAGCATAGACTGAATGGGTTGCTCAGAATGCATCTTCGGTTTCCTTGGCAACTGAAAACACAGGCCATCTGACGATTAAAAGACACGTTGGGTGTTTAGTCATGTCTGTCTAAATTAAGCCACTCTACATGTACTTTATAAAGCTTGCAGATCACACCCGCCTCCATTTTTCTTTTTGGCGGTAAGAACACATCATCGTAAAAGGTTTGTGTGTCTATATCTCTGCCTTGGACATGACAGTGAGAGCCAGGCACAGTATGGAGGACATATGAGAGTAGCCTCAGTCGATATCTGATACTGACAGTGTGTTATCAGAACAGCGCACAAGGCTTATAACCAAAATAAAATGATTTGTGATGGAGCCCTCAGGTCATACATTGACATTGTTTTACAAAGTTTAACCTTTTTTTTTGCTGGGTTGTTTTGACTTAATTATTTGATGTTGTTCTTGTTCATTCTACACAGCTTTTGAAGCTATAGCCACAAAATTTGCCGGGTCAGAGTCATGTAACCACAATAATAACAAGTTACTTTGATTGACTGAAGACAAAAGATTGCTTTGTGCTGAACACAAAAAGATAAGAGTGTCAACGTAGTTTGAAACATTTGTAAAAAGGAATCAGCCAAGCACAGGTTAGTTTATTCAGTATAAATAAATAAAAAATTCTTAGAAAAACTCAGTCTCTGCTTCACCTAAAAAGAATTTTGCAGTGGCTTCATAGTTTCCAATTTGTATTAATAAACACATTATATTGAATGTGCCACAATTTTACTTTTAGTTGTCAAAATCAAATTTGCTTTCCACTCCTGCAATATGCCATAATTTATTTCACTTTTAGAAAAAAAAGAGAAAAGAAAGTATGAGTGCCTTTAATTTGAAAAGTCACATGACAAGTACCAGTAAGTATCAAGGAAAACCTGGTAAATACAGGAGTTATTATTCTGTAACTCCCTAGTAAGAAGCTGTCTATCTAAAGCATTGCCCATTTTATCTTTATACTAACTGTCAAAGAGAGGTGTGTTCTTTATAATTATTTGGGGTGAACTATAATCACAAATGGTGGCTTTAAGTAATTCTCAAAGATTAGGTAAGAGCTACATTGAACCCATGACCACCAGGAGGAAATCTCTGAATGTTTTAAGTTGAATGTGAGGAGCAAGATGTACCCAATAGTAAATACTCTTGCAAATGCAAACAGACAAATATCTGATAAAGGACATCATAATTGTTTTTATCCTAAGGCCAAAAGTATAACTAATGAAAAAGGACCGAGCTCTTGTACATCGTTAACCAAAAGTCCTGCCGCATACTTTACCAAATCAAGGTCACGCTACTTTATCTCCGACAATGTCCTGAACAATCCACACAGAAAAGCAATTAAAGCAAAAATTTTATCATCATTGTCATGTTAACTTAAAATTCTTCCGGTTATAGGTAATATTGTAGCCCACCACAAATGACTAAACCAGTCATTTTTATATTTTATGTGAGCTTATTGTCAATATGAACAGCCCAGGATTAAACATTTAAAACAGTATTCACCCAGTGTTGTAGAAAAAATGGGGTTTTGTCACACTTACAGCACAACACATGTCAAAGAAGCAAACATACATCCCAACTACCATTGTTCCCTCCTGTTGACCCAGTGCAGCACATTATAACCATAAAAACTTATTATTATTATCATTAAACTTGTTAATCTTCTTCTTTGTCAAAGCTCTCCCTTCTGTTTTTAAAAAACCTAGAAACACCCCCCACTGCAACAAGGAGACATGACAGTGTCTTGAAATGGAGACGTCTCAAAATAATGCCTATAATTGGAAAAGCTGAAACAGTTCACTGAGATAATGAGTCCAAACAGGGAACAACGGCAAGAATAGTCCTTGTATGAACAATGCAGACGTGTATGCTGCCACTTAGTGGTGAAAATGGTGAGTCGCAGCTAGCATGATAAAGTCAAGTCACTTTATGTTAAACTCTCATCTCCCGTGACGTTACATCTTTTCTCTGTCACTGATAACCAATATAAAGTCCTGAGGAAAAACACAAAAACAAAAACATGATATTACATACTAGGCCTCTACAGCAGGAACGACAGATTCTGTCACAGTTTTATTTAGAGTGCATTGTTCTGTTTTACCCCAGGGAGAGGAGGAGTAGCAGCAGCACTGCAGTTAAACAAGCACTCAGAAGCACTGGCGAAGGGAGGGTGTGCTGGGACGGGGCAGACACCGGGAGTAATGACCCTCCTGGGAGAAGAGATAGGTCAAATATCTCCTGCAGCTCTGTGTGGCCTACCTCAACCTGGGGGGTCACTTTGAGAAAGACAAGAAAAAGAGAAGACAGTTCTAGTTTACATTAGGCAAAAAAACAAAACAAAACAAAAAACCAACAACAACACAAAGGCTAGTTACCTGATAGATAGAAGTACAGTCTGACGATCGAGCGCCGGTCTGAGTAGATCTCACACTGGTATGTGCCCTGATGCTGCAGAGTGGTTGAAGGGATTGAATAGAGCCTGTCCACGCCTGCAGTCACTTCTTTAAACTGATCCACTTGTTGAGTTTTCACCTGGAGAGGAATACACTGTTCATAACAAGACACAGACAAAGCAACACTATGTACACTAACATTTCACAATAAAAACTAAAAGTAGCCTCAAAGTCATTTTAATGGCTCCCTCATGCCCATACTGTTATTTTAAAGACTAGAAACAATTTAAAAAGCCATTTTCTGTCACAAAAATGGCTTCAATCAATGTACCCTTGTCTACAGCCTCATTGGCCAAAACATACAGCTATGATGCACTTGCTAGCTTGATAATTGCATGATTTTATTTATACATAATGCATATATATATATGCAGTGTAAATGTGCAAGAGGTTAACAAAATATGATACTGAATACTTAAACATGTATAAGCACAGTTTCATATTTTAGAGCGTGTTGGCCCTTTGACAATATTTTAGTTCTTAGTGGCCATCAGCAAATGTGGAATCCTGATTTACTCATTTACTGGCGTTGAATGAGTTTTGTCAAACGCATTTTGCTGTATTGTCCTTTATTTCTGTGAGCTGTGATTGGCTGAGAGCTACACACAATCAAGACCTCGTATGAAAACAAAGGAGTAGAGTGGTAAACCACATGCAGTCAGACACATTAGCAGATACATTCCCCTCCACATTATTCCCACAGGAACATTTATATCTTTAACAAGAATTCTGCACATTATCATTTATGAGCCAAAGCGTCCCC
This sequence comes from Neodontobutis hainanensis, assembly GCA_024349245.1. Classification (NCBI taxonomy): domain Eukaryota; kingdom Metazoa; phylum Chordata; class Actinopteri; order Gobiiformes; family Odontobutidae; genus Neodontobutis; species Neodontobutis hainanensis. The sequence continues at coordinate 9,555,445 of JALDNG010000004.1, forward strand.
CTCTTTTCTAAATGTTGGACAATACATTAAACAAATGTACCTCCTCTGCAAACCTCCATACCGCCTGGAAATCAATGGGCAAGTCAAATGGCACATTGCACCACATGCGAGTCCTGCTGTTCTCCATTACTTTAATTTCTTCAACTGGAATAAACATATAGCCACCCACATCAACACACACATACAACACACAGACACAAACACACAGTTATAGATACCATTCGCAGGGGGCAGCTCTTGCAGTCTGAGCCTTTCTTAATGATAATACTTAAGCTCGGTCTCTGAGGAGTGGAGTAAAAGTGATGATATGCTAAACAGTTTCTGTGCTGCACAGGGTTGATACGAATACCGTCGTGTGTGGGAGTCAACTGTCACCTTGCATAAAGAAGCCAAGGACTTAAAGAGCACCTTGGGGGGGGGCGCTCTGTGCAGAAGATATAACATGAGGAAATAAAACCTTGCCTGTCTTTTTTTCTTCTTCTTCTTCTAGATCCAGTCTTTTTTTTGCTAAGAGCATTTCAAGGATCAAAAGAAAAGCATTTCAAGCGTGGATGCTTCGGAAGGTGAAAATATAGTTATGTAAGATATGTCAAGTCCGGATTAGCGCGTCATCTTTTCATTTGAGAATTGTGATGTAACCTGAGCATTATCTTTGACAGAGGCTACTTACCTGGACAGTCGAGGGGGAACTCACAGGAGTCGTACTTGCAGGTCTCGCAGTTATACACACTGCCTGCACTCTGAAAACCTGAGAGATCCCAAGAGCAGTAGCACACGCTTTGAGGCATTTCATTTCTAATATCAGATTTTTTCCAGTGGCACAATTGGTAAATAAGAAAGATGGCACTTACCACAGGGAGGGTAACAACCAGAGACTGTAGAAAGACAGATTATTCACAGATTACATTTGTTTTAGTGTCAAGATCGAAATGCAGGGCCAATGTTCAGATGTGTTCTTTATCTTCCACAATAGGCTATTTAAAAGGCTGAAATAACATAACCAGCTCATTACAAAAAGAGAACTGAGATCAGAGGAGCTGTAATGGCCTTTCTATAGATGAAAAGATGAGGGCGAGGGAACCGTGTCTCACCTCTGGGCAGTTTAGAGGCAGCTGCGATGAAATTGTCTGCTGCTGTCGTCAACCTTTGCTCATACACATAGTCTGATGGATGGAGAGGAGCAGTGGGAGGCAAAAAAAGAAAAAAAAAGAGAGAGAGAAATGTGTGGCTCAACATATATTGCTGTATTGTCCGCTTTAGGGCTTCCTTTTCAAATCTGCAGTTGCTAACAGCTCTTGATTTTACACTTTTTCCAAACAATTGTGAAAATTTAAATGCACTTTTGTTACGTTAAAAAAGGTGTTTATACCGTAGTTAGGTCTTTGGTGGAATTCCTCCAGTATTGGCTGGATCTCTGCATCCATAATGATTTTCAGCTGCTGGTCGTAGCCTGCTCCTTTAGAGAAAAGACATTACAACAAAAAAAATCTGCTTTAAAGCACCAATATTTGTAAATTGGCTTTTGGTTCATTCACCTTCACACTTCTAAACATTATGTCCAGTAAAAAAAAAACACACCTAACTCACAAACTGTTGAATATTACCTCTTACAAACTACGGGCAGCCATTTTGAGTTGTTCAATATAGAGCATTTAGGCCTTATTGTTCCCTACCTACTCTGGCAGCCTCAATCACTTTGCCGTTGTTGTTAAAAATGGTGTCCAGTCCCCTAAAGCAGGAATCAACATTTCTAACTTCATATTCCAGCAGAACGTAGCCCCAGCAGAGGTCGAGACTGTCGTCCATGCTAACAAAGCACTGAAAGCAGCCCAGAGTGCTGCAAAACAGCAAACTACTGCACACAAACCACCACAAAGAAGTGCACATTTTCAGCTTTTGCAACTGACTAGGAATGCTGTTTTTATTTGAATCTTAATGTGGTAGTTCCGAGGATTTCATTCCGGCTGAGACATCAAAATCTTTACATTTGAATTTAATATGTATAAGGAAGGTGGATGCCCCAGGTGAAACAAATAGAATGGTATGAAGTATCAACGCTTTTTCTTGGGTTTGAGGGAAGAGCCTCGGAATCTCTTGTAAATACTTCCCTTAGTTCTATTGTCTTTAGTCCCCATTTCCTGCTGCCTCATTGCACCACTTTTACTGCAGAGCACAGAGATGGAGCGAGCCAAGGAGGGAGGCGGCGTAGGGGAGAGGGGCTCATGAAGAGGGAGTTAAAGGCTGATGTACGTAAAGGGATGAAGAGGAAAGCGTGCGATAAAACGCAGCAGCAATATTCTGTACACAGAAGGAATACACTCTAACCGTAGGCAAAAGGGAAAAGAGAAAAAACAATAAACAGCAGAGCAGGGACAGAGAGTGTTGCATGTAGAGTTAAAAAAAGTAAAAGTATTCATGAATGAAACAAAGAATAAGATGAGAGAGCTGGGAAGCGCTGTGAGGGACACAAGTGACAGACAGAGGCAGGCAACGAGGAAGAGGAGAGTGAGACTACAAATCAAGTCGACTGCCTCATCACATCCTGTATCCCCCACTCGTTTCCCATCCTCCTGCAACACCCCCAGTCACTCTCCTCCCTGGTCCCTCACTCCTGGTGCATCTCCATGGCAACCAGACAGGGTGCCTAATACATGAACTTAATATATTTCCAGTGGCAGGGTGAGCTGGGTACTAATGCATTCATCTGTCTCCACACAGACAAGCCAATCAATATTAGGCAAGAGTCCGCTCCAGGACTGACAAAGTCAGATCGCTAGTCAGACGTGGAAAATCCCAAATGTGCGCTTGTTTAATTGTGTCTGCAGCATGCACCAACAAGGGCACTTTGATAGAAGCTCCTCATGCATTTTAGGTTTAACACAACATGGTTATATGTCAAGCTGTAAGAAACCTGGGAGTGTTTGTGAGCAATCATAGACTTTATTATACTCAGTTAAAATAGAAATAGAAATAAAAAAGTTAATTCATAATGCGTTTACATAAAGAAAATGTTTTGGGAGGGACCGTCAAGACACAAATACACAAACACTATTTTCCTTTTGAAATGATTTATTAATATCTTGACACATGATATAATAAAATATAATGTAGACACACACCCAGCACATATTTGAAGGAGATGCAAATGACGGGGTCACAACCCTTGGCTGTCTTCCTTCTGACCCCCATCGAGGGTTAAAACACAAAGCCAGCCAATAAGGGTTAGCCCCCTGAGAATGTGTTCTTCAAATCCAGTTTGATCCATGTTCCATCACGACGTGACATGGAAACTTATAGCAGTGTATCAGGCCAACAACGAGAGAGACAATCTTGTATTGTTTTTAAATTGTATGATAATGCATACATTATGTATCAAAACCCATGAGCTTTGTTAGAGTTGTTGAAACTGAATGCAGCCCTGTTCCCGAGGACCTCACCTGTGACCTGCTTTGACCTCACAGGTTAAGGGTCTCAGGGACAGAGGGGCATACTGGGAAATAAAATATACAAACATGTTTTTTTTGCTACAAGCAAAGTTAACTACAAAAACTTTATGTAACATATGAACAGACAGAACCACATGGTTATACGTAACCTTATTGGACATTTGGATTCTGCAGCACCAAGCCCTATTCGCTGCAGATCACGAGCAAAACTGTTCTGCCCAATTAAAAAATAAAGTAATTTATTTCTGTGGCACATTTGTCTAGGTTTTTTTTACGCTAATCTCTTGTTTTCATGAACCCAATTTTCTCAGAAGACATAAATAATCTCAGCAATGCAGCAATCTATAAGGAAGACATAATTTATGTAGGGCAAACAGTTAAGCTGATGTTAAATTCCATAACCGATACGAAGGTGATTTATTGAAAAAGATAAAAATATCATATTAAATAGCTTAACTGGTCAAAGTGAAGAAACATTTCATCTACACATGAAATAAAGCAGCATTACAGCCTGAAAGTTTAATGCCAAAGGATTCTCAAAATGTATATAGATTAATATCTTAGTAAGTAACTGCATTTGCCTTTCATATATGGCGTTTTTACTTACGGACGAGGCGCTGCGGGACAATAGTCTGTGAATGAAATAATAAAACGTATTGTTAGATTATAACGCAACATATAGAGCTAGTAAAAAAAAAAACTGGCGATGACTTTTGTGTGGTAAAAGAAAGCTTTTGTCACGTCAAGCACCAAAGGTATGAATAGAAATAAAGGTGCCAGGTACCTGCATCACGCTGTGCAGCTCAAGTGTTAACTTCATGTTAGCTCTATGATCTGTAGGCCTGAAGAGAAACCGTGCTAGGAAGACGTCCCACTGTATGTCACAGACAAGGTGTATGGCTGATGTTTAAAACAACACATGGAAATCAATTATATATCTATCCAAATCAAAGATTACATTTATCACAGGTTTATGAGCAAAACACAACCGCGGGTCATTTATGGAATACCAAGTAACATAACAATGGACTGCTGTCATAATATTTACAGCAGGCGTACCCAATTATCGGTAAAGTCAGTCAGAAGGTAATATTTGAATAACATGGCAACCACTAATTTATATGTTAACCTACACTGAGTAAAAAAGAAATTAAGAAAAAAAGTGTCAATTAAAATTTTGTTCTATGTTTGCAGCTTAACCCAATGATAAATGACGATTTAAAAACGTGCACACAAAATCTTAAAATGAATATAGTGTAGCATTACATTGGTAGAGATGTCAAGGAAGATTTAAAGAAAGTTAATCCACACCATCACATTTTATCGGAGTGAAAATATCAAAAGATGTTCACCTCAGAGAAAGCCTCTTCTCTTCTTCTTCTTCTCTCTCAGTCAGTGGCAGTGCTGTGTGCAGGAGCAGCTCGTCTCTCAGCCCGTGTCTCTCTGATGGGGCCAGACAGACAGAGAGCCCAGCAGCAGGTAGGTTACAGACAATAGTATTGATTGTATTATTCCACTCCACCTACCTGACTAACGGCAACATCTATGCAGCTTCTAACCTTTTGTCTGTGCCATTACACACACACACACACACACACACACACACACACACACACACACACACACACACACACAAATAAATCATAAGCTTTCTGACATGTGCGTCTACATGCTTACACAACACCACTCTGATCTTTTCTCTGCGTTCGCTTGAGCTCTTCATTCTAGTTTCTTGTTCCCTCGTTAACACTCTCTAGTCGCCAGCCTCCCTTTCCCCTTTCACGTTTTTTTTTTCCTTTCTCCAGGCTCACATCTCTCCTAGCCCAGTAACCCAGCCTACCCGTCCGCACACCAGTCTGTGTGTGTGAACGTGTGAGAAATAGGAAGAGTGAACAAGAGTGCAGTGAGTGCATGTGCGTGTATGCCCGTGTTTGTGTGTCTGAGAGAGCGCACGTGTGTGAGCGTGCGTGTGTGCCACGGGGGGAGGGAGGAGGGGAGAAAGTGGGGATGGAGGGGGAGGGTCAGAATCTCTAATAGGATGAGAATGGAAAGAAAATATGAAGCCCAGGAGTCAGGTGAACCTGACAGACATTACGGCTTGCCTCTGTGTGCACAGCAATCAAACCGTCGTCAAATTGATTAGAGGATTTACAGTGTCACTCCAGCATGGCTATAAATTACATCCGGAGTTATCAAAATGCACTAAATAACCTCCTTTTGGAAAGCTTTTACAATTACAAGGAGGTGTTGATGATTCAAACTTAAGCATATGAGTTGGACAGAAAGTGGCCGACAGAGTAATTAAATGCTTAAGACGAAGATGATTTGTTCAATAACAAGCAATGAACAAGAATTTGTGCCACTTTTGCATATTTCTTTTTGAGCTGTTGGTTTTATCCTTTCATATTTTGCACATTAATAATAAAGTTGCTCAGTCGGTCTGGTGTCTAAAGGCAGTTTGATTTTGTCTTCAATATCTGTGCTGCTGTGCAAGAGGACTGTTAGATAACAGAATCACAAGGCCCTGAGGGAAATTTAGACATAAAAGTAAATCTAATTTGGACCTTCTGATCGGCTGTCTGTTCTGTAAGATGAAGCATAAACATTACACTTGCAGTGTAAATATCATTAATGGCCCTAAAGTGTTCTGCCCATCTCGTACAACACAGAAGAGCAGTGTGTCACAGCTTCGAAGCCAGTAATGATAAAGAAACACTTAGTTACAGGCCTGGAGTTTCAACAGCAGGTCTGGAAAACAGCTTGTATTCTTACATATCCTTAAATGGTGGCTTTTTAAGCTTTGAAATCCAAAAGATGTAAATATCTGTGCTTCACAAGTGCTTCACAACAAAACTCTTCTCTCTTCATTTTTCAAAGGCTTTCAAATGAGGCTTCTGTTTCAGAAATATGCACAAAAAAGATCCACCCTTTCAGAAAAATAGGTTGAACTACAAACACTATACTATATACAGTATATTCATCATATGTAATGAAAATTCATGATGTGCCCACGTTGCCACGCTGGTCTGTGTCTTTGTTGCAGGGAGTATTTTTGCCACACACTTGCTGAAACTGAATGCGTTTTCAGCTTTGATCCTTTTCAAACCTGTTACCAACTCTACAGAATTTCTAACACAATCCATTGACACAGTGTGCCTAATGTTTAGAAAAGCCACCTGCATTTGCACAGAAACAACACATTACATTGTACAGCGAATGTAAGTGCTACACCGTGTCTTTACACAGAACCATCATCTGTACGACCCACACTAATGTCCCAAAACGACAGATTCCTTTACACTGACTGAACTCTTACGATTTTAGATCCGTGAATGGGTTATCTCTTTTTCATCTGTCAATGTCCAGGCTAAAACCCAACAGTGGCCATTTTGGTAAAATAAACATTGAAAAAGCAGGTCTGTGAGGCAGGTGCTCAGTGACAAATGCAGAATGTCACAGACAGGTGTGCGTGAGCTGTGAGTGTCTGGCCATGTTTGTATGTGTGCGAGCCTGCAGCGGCACTCCGCAGTGCCAATAAGAGACAAAGCACTGAGAGTGTACCACAGGCATGACATCATCAGTCTGGGATGGTGTCTGCCCCTTGTGTCTGAGGATAAGGATGCTCTAGTTTGCTCCTATACCCCCACATTTCACTTATATTAGTTTTTTTTTTTACATTTAATAAGTGAAAGCTATTTTAACAAAATAAAATTGTTTGTGTTCATAAATAAATCAAAGTGTGGTCTGTACTGGAAAGTTTTGATGTTGAACTTACACTTTTAATGTGTTTTAATATGATTTGAAATATGTAAATGTATGGCTGTAAATTACGGTACATGAATACAATGCGGCATCTGCAAGGCTGAAAAATGATATAAACAGTCTTTACACTTAATGTGCGACAATGGCAGACAGCGTTTCTCATGTGTACATTATGCTTGTGAGGCATGTGTTCTGGCAGCATAGCGCCTCTGTCTAGGGATGATATAGAACGCCACAAGTGACGGTGCTGAATCAGCACAAATCTGAATTATACTCCAGTTCCCCCTCCCTTTCTGAGAAGCGCCTATAACGCACTGCAGATGGCTGCTGTCCCTGCCACCAACCTAACAAAGTACAAGGTGCCTATGGGAAAATAAAGGACGGGAAATGACTGTGTCACACGCATGTGCATAATGGTCGCACTAAACACCTACTGTGCAAAACATGTGTAAAATGTAACAGGAAACACACATTTCTAAGATAGACAATGCCACTTTACTCGTTGTGTTGTGCACCCACCTCTCATGTTTGACACATATGGAGGTGATCATTTTACAAGGCTGGGGTTTTATGGCTGTGACTCCTGTAATATATCCCCATGATGTACATTGTGGGTCTTTTGTCATGCCAACTAGGTTAATGAGTAAAAATGGAAGTGCCACCTGAATGACACTTGTTGTAGTAGATGTCAGTAATTGCCAAAGAAGATTGAAATGTCCCACAATGAGAGGACTTGAACCAAGGGAAGACCTTGAGAGGATAAAAGAAGACTGTGTTGAGAAGGACGAGCTATGTCATATAAGAGTTCCTGTGACAGACCAATGGCATACTTACCTCTCTGCTGGGGGTACTTCACATGTGGTGATGAGTGACTCCGCAGGGAAAGCTAGAAGGTTGTACAGTTATCTCCGTGCTGTTTATTATGCGAAACCATACAACCAACTACCTCACACTGCAGAGCACAGACTGTCGAGATGCTTTCCAGAACAAGATCTTCATCAGCATATTGTATTTCCCCATTCACCGTTCTAATGTTCAGTAAATATCTCCTCTTTTAATCATTTAGATTAGAACAACACTGGTTCTTTTTGGTTTGTGGATAAAAAAATACAAGCAGTTAAGTAATTGATTCTTCACTATAAGATTCCTATGCCTAGAATGATGAAAATGAACACTATTGAAATTAAAATTGGAGAAATTTAAGAGTCGCACCCATGCTGAGGGGTTAAAAAAAATTATAAATAAATAAAATCAACAATAGCTACATGTGCCCCTACAGGTGTAACCGAAATGCAATTATTAATATTACTTTAAATATATCAGATAGGCTGTGAAAGTCAGACTGTGAGCTGAAATTTCATATAGTGAAAGCATTTCAACATTCAAGCCCTCTCCTGCAGGTGGGAGTACTACAAAAGCTCCATGTTCATTCATGGGATTTTCCACAATTTCTTAGTACTTGTCTCCCCCTACTGTTAACTTTGCCAACTGCCATTTTTTTGTGACTGCCCTGCTCTGCTAATGTCACCAGTCTCTGCAGTGAAGCAGGAAATCTAGGAACTGCAGCCAGGGTGATCATTAGTTTTTCATCGTAGTTTTTTAGGATTTAGCAACACCTGCTATTCATCAATAATCAGAATTTACTTCAGCCTTTACAATCAAGAAAATCTGTTTTTGTTTCATTCATCTCCACACTTGATATATTTAGGTATTGACAGAGGTAAATGCCATCTGCCACAGAACTGTCATCATTACCAAGTCTCCTGTCAGCAGTCATATCTAAATCTGTGACACTTCAGCTCAACAGTCACTGATTTTCTCCACATATGCACAGAACATTTTTCTAATGTTCTTTTGCAAAGTGTGGTGTGCTAGGATGAATGTCAATGATGCACTCTGATAAAATGCTACACAGGTGTAATGTTACATCAACAATGCAGTCGAACAAAACAACGGAAAAGTTTAAGGGTTAAGTTCTAAGACCTGGCAGCAGTATATGGGAACTCTGTACCCGCTGCATAAAAACGCCTCTTGGTGTGTAGGATTTAAGCAATTCCTCTTTCAACAAAGATGCATTACAGAAAATCAGTGAGCAAAGATGTGAGCTTGGCAACACCTATCTTTCCAACGACCTCGAGTTGAACTATGAAACTCTTCTCTCTGGATTTACACTCCTATCAAATGAGAGGGATACGCATGAGAAAACCACATCTAAAACACTTTAGCCAATCAGAAACCATTGCCCTAGCCACAGATAGGCTGGTGGAACTGGGAAATGTTGCCAGGTAAATTTTCTTCTTTGTTGTCTCCTCCTTCTCTCTTTTCCTTTCCTTAATCCACCTTGTGTGCTTCTCTAGTCCCTTTCACCTCCCTGTCCTAAAGTGTACCCACTCACTCTAGCCAGAAAAAGAGGTAATTCTCCAACTTTTAGCCCCCATCTGCAATATTTTCACAGTCAAATCACGCAGAAATGCAGTGTAATTGTGCCAATGTCAGCTATCCTTCGCTCCCCTTCTGTTCTCCTTCACTCACCCCTAACCAGCAGGCCTGTCTGGAGTCTTCGTAGTAAAAGAGTACTCCAGTTTAAAAAAACATCTTGGATAATTCATAAAAAAACATGTGCTTCATTCAAAATCAACATTTTTCTCATATTTGATTTCAATCCACATAAAGGGACAGAAAGTCTCTAGTAATTTCAAATTTTGTAATAAAACATTATTATATTTTCTCTTTCTCTTTCTTTCTCTTTTTATTTCTCTTTCAGTGAGAAAACTACTGCGTTGGTTTGTGTAACATTACTTAAGTACGTACATAAGTACAGTCAGGTAGTAGCATGTAACTGCACATTTTTGTTTTTTCAGGTAAAAGCTCATGTCTCTATCCTACACTAATCTGCTTTGGTTGACGCCAGCCGCCTATACCAAGATGGCAAAATGAATGTTGCCATGGGAACATTTCTGCCTGGCAACTCAAACAGCCTGGCAACTAGCCAAACTGTTGCTATGGCACAGCTGTCAATCTGCACTAGGTTGGTGCATGTCTGGCCTTTGGTAGTCACTCCCTTTTAAACTTTCCAATCAAACGCTCGATGGGACGGATCTACCTGCAGTGGACGCCGAATGGTGAAGTTGGAAGAGGAGGACGCGCCGGTAGACAGAGCAACACTGATTGGCTCGAAGGATTGCCAAATACTGCCATAGAAACAAGCCTTGAGATAGGGCAAAAGGTCAAATTAAAGTAATACAAGTTAATATTTTAGCACCATTAAAACAAACAATTAATCAAGTATAATTTATGCAGCATTTGTTGAACACAATGCCAAACCTTTTCTTAACAATACCTTTTTTTCCTTCCATGACCTTAAACAGCCTGCACTGTAAAAAAAGTGAACACACTCTTGGACAGCATAAAGAAATAACATACAGTTCCTTTTATATTTTTTCAAAATAACAATCCTATAAATCATGCACACGCCGTTAACTTGGGCAGAAGTTACTTTCAAAGAATAATGCTGTTACGTTGAGATTGTTCCTTTGTGGCGATGTGGTGTATATGTGTGTGGTACACACACACACACACACACACACACACACACACAGTTAACTGGGTCACAGGTTCAACCGCAGCCACAGCTGAAGTGCTACTGGACAAAACCACTACCCACATACGCAGGAGCAGCTGAACACCAGGTACTGTTGCGTTTCACTGCCAACACTGTAGAATTATATCTTCAACGTTGATAAAGACGTTTGATCTTTTCTGTCAAATTATTCACAAAGTTACTCACTAAAGATTTTGCCATACTAAATACATAAAGTAGAATAACAGCTGCAATCTACAGGATGCAAATAAACAAATAATAATCACATACAACATGTAATTTTGAAATACAGAACAGAGTGACTAATGGAGCAAAGCACTATTCACTCCACAGAGAAAATTACATTATAATTATCCTCTTTTTTAAAAGCTACGCCAAACGCTTAAACGCTTTGCTTTGTCTCCTGAGCGCTGTCATTAATAAATGTTTGAGTATAAAATGATCCCAAAATCGCAGGCACTGAGCCTAATGTGTACACGTGTTGTTTACTGGGAATAATTATGTGGCTGACAGTGAAGCAGATGAAGCAGAAGTAACACCAGCACAGCTCCAAGGCGTTGGAAGGACACCTTGAAAAATTCTATCGGTTTTATTCTTATTTTTTCTAGTTTTCGATTGTCTGGATAAACATGTTTAATTATTGATATCTGAAGCATGAATGCATGCGGCGCCCAGGGTCTCAGCAGTGTGGACGGAGGGATGTGCCAGCTTGGAGTGCTAAGCCTCCTGCTCCGGTTTGATAAATATAACTTCAAAAGAAGCAGCCAAACAGCTTTAGCTGGCCGACTGCACAATGAGCATAATAACTCTCCACCCCCTGGGAGCTCCAGCCTAGTTCATTTACCCCGCTGAGCGCTGCCATGTCTATACGTGCACATGTGTCTTTGTTTCAGCGCAGGGCTCTCAGAGGCTCCCCACCTTCTACTCTGTACAAAGCGGATGTATAGAGGAACCTTTTGGACCTCATTTTTACAGAGGAAATGCACCCCCTCTCTCCCCTCCCTCTATTTGCCCCTCACATGTAATGCCTGATTGACCACAGCACCCCTTAAAGAGGTCAAAGGGCAGACAAAACAGTCTGGTGTCATGGCAACCTGTGTGCCACCAACTCAAATGGTAGAGTGGGTTCAAATGAGCTGTCAGTAAAGCTTTAAGAAAGCTGCCTTGTGTTTGGGCCGATGTGTGTGCAACATGTATGAGCACAAACACACACATGCACCTGCACTATGAAAAGGTCCGCTCTAATTTGCACTTCTGCCTAATCTAGTCAAATCCCACAGTGCATTGCATTTAAGTCTTGGACCAATCAGAGTCTGAGCTCCTGTTTCTTTGCTGTTCTCAAACTGTATTTCTGCGCATTATTAGTGCGCATGAGAGACACTCCTGTGTAAAAGGTTCTTTGTGACCACTCGATGCTGTGGCAGAGCACATGAGGTGGGGGGAGGGGGGCGGATAAATGGGAAGCAAATGCATTCAGATCAATACTAAGCTGAGAGCGGGTGAGTAGGGCCGAGAAGGGAGAGTGGAAGGTGGTGGTGTTGGGGAGGGGGGGACTGATTAATCATTCCTATATTGTTATTGACTTTCTGTTAAAGGGAGTGAGTCAGACGGTGAATTATGGGCCTGCATGCTCTCATGTGTGTGTTGTACTGTACTCATTGAGAGCACAAAGTCATCAATTATAAGCTTTCCCAAAGGTTCGGACTGCAGTTGGGTTAGGTACACTTTCCACACTATCATTGTCAGTTACCTTTTAAGTCTGTAAGTAAAGTTATTTAAGCAGGACGTTTGCAAATTTTAACTGGTTCGAGTCTAAATATTCACGTTGAGTATAAAAGGGCTTATATGGGGCTGGGTTTTGAACATGAATGGGGAAGCAAAAGAGGCGAACAGGAAATCCCTTGTGAGGAGTTAATGAGGAGCTGACGAATGAACAGACACAACTGAGATGGGAGGGAGGGGGCTGCTAGAGGGGGAGGAGGGGTACTGCTGCCCTGACATATGACCCACTGGCTTTGACCTTGTTTATTGTCTGAGAGGGCAGAGTCTGCACACCTGAGCGCAAGCTGTGAGTGTTCATTCACATTACGTTTGGATATTTGAAAAGCTAGGAGAAATAATTACTCTCAGCTTTCCTGCTCTAATCCAATCAACACCAGAAAGGCTAATTAAATAAATAAATCTGGCATAATTAGTTTACAATTATAACAGCCTGACACCGACTTGAGACTTTCCCAAAGGCCCTGTTTTTTATCTAATTAGGAGCACTTTTAAAAACAGAAACTTGTCAGAGGACAGAGATGGCAGTTAAGGGAATGAAACCCCCATTCAGCGTTACCTTGAACTTGAACAATGAGTCTGGTGTTTGTGCTGGGGGCCACTTCCTGACCTCTCCATCGCTCTGTAGAAGTAACCCACCGCAGCCCGTGCTTTCATCTTAGAGATGTGACCCTGACAACCCCTTCACTGACCGAAGAACAGCCAGCGATGGCAGGTTTCCTTGTTCTTTCAAGATAGGTGTGAAGAAAGGAGTTTACTTCACTCGAACCAGATGGACGCTTTAACCGTACACAACCTACAAGCTCTGGTTTTCCAATTATTCACAGCCGCCTCCTTCTCTGATTCCTCTCTCACCCATTTGTGTCTGCCTTAAAAAACACCATGTTTTCACACCTTCAACTTTCTTTTCTTTCCATCTTTTTCACACGTCAGCCACCTCTCTTCCACTTTCTCATGCAGTCATTCTGCATCTGGCACTCGGGAGCTGGCACACTTGAGGGTGCTTCTGGGTGACGCGGGTAGCCGACACCTCCGATGCCAAAGCAGAGCATGTGTATAACAGCGGAGCATAATGGAGTGCCTTGTGAATGCCATCAATATGCTGCCAGTGGATATGTAGTGACACCAGACAAAACAGTCCATCTACAAACCCAGTGCAAACTACATTAACCCAAAACTTACATTAAACAATTAGGTTAGACCTTTTTTGCCACGCCCGTTAATTTAAGGAATAACTTCTTATTAAATGTTGAGGCTTTATGTGGCTTATCATATAACAAGTTCAGTAAGATTAAGTTAAAAAGCTTTATAAGAGCCTTTAGAGTGCGCTAGACTTATGCCTGTGACAATGTTGTGGTGTATTTTCATGATGAGGGCCAAAAGAGAAAAAGTAATAGATACAATTAATCAAGCAATACCAGAAACAGTTCACAAGTTTATATAGATTCTGACTTTGACACTTTATATCTGACTCTGAATTTACAGACAGATATTATATTAGTATACAAGTAAAAGAAAATAGCAACAGTAAATACATATAATAGTAAATATCATAGTAGTACAGAAACTAAATAACATTAAATCTAAAATAGTTTAGATCTTAATATTTATAAAAACAATACTGATATTTGCATTTATAAAGTAAAAATATTGTCTGGATTATGAAAAACATAACCATATTTACCATTAAACTGGAAGGCATTGTAATGTATTTTATAATATTCCCATCTTTTATACATTGACAATTGGCAACAACAGGTGTCGGCTGGTAATTTTGCATTACTTTGTTATTTCAGTTTGGATACCAAGTTTAATTGTGCAGCAACACATGATGTTGACGGCAGCCTAGTCATTCTAATTGGCTCTGGTCCACTCATGAGAAGATACAGAAAGGCAACGTGTCTACAAGAGAGTCCATTCCTCATGAACTGGCTCTATAAATCATCTGTGAGCGATGTGCTGAAGAAGACACGAGGCCAGTGAAGAATTATCACTCACTTTTTTTTTTTTTTGTAAAAACCCCTATCCTCCTCGACTCACGAGCCTCCTGAGACGTCTGCGAGACTTTCAAAGAGCCGGGGAGGAGACGGCGAAGATAAAAACTTGAGAGGGAACACCGAGAGAGGGAGATGCACATAAAGAAGGAGACGAGGGGCAATAGAGATGTAGATCAGACAAGCAGACTGAGACGAAGAGAGTGAAGAGGCAGAAAGACAGGCAACGCTGTGACCTACTAATGCACAACTGAGGAATTCTCACTGCTGACTCCAAACACATTCCTGCAGCCTGTAAATATTAACCCCCACCGCCCCACCACTGCATTTATCAGAACAAGCACAGGCGGTCCTCACCGCACAAACTATTAATTGATATCAACTCGATCACAGGAGAAAACTGGAATAACGCAGTGAATCCTGCATCATATAAATCTCAATGCCTCACGCGATCAAATGAGCTGATAAAATCCACAATATACTGTAAATGGACAGTAAAAAGTAAAAAGACAAAAATGTGATCAATGATTTTAGATTAGTATAAATATGTGTTCAGTTCATTCATTCTTATGTCTTTTTGCAACAATATAATTCAAGATCAACTGTATTTTTAGGAACATTTGGATATAAAATATAGGAGCAAGTTTTGTATTTTAAAAAATAAACTATTGGTATTATTGCTTAAAAATTCTGCCTACTGACAAAAAAAAAAAAATCTACATCTGACGCCTTGAACATGAACGCCTCACAGACACTGCACTGAGGATATCTCCAGCATTTTAAAGATAGATGGGATTTCTGAACGCACACCATGAATTAAAAAGATTTAATCGTTCTAACCAGCGGTGTTAATAAAACTAAACTTAAAGTCTACCGTGAGTCATTCACTGTATATAACTGCTATTCATTTATTACCAAAAAAACGCTTTAAAATAAAACGTAAATATCAAAGCACAACACAATACAGGAGCAGTAAAGCTAGTATTTTATATATTGTTAAAGAGTGAGACATAAGAAAGCCACTTTTAAATAAAGAATAGTTTCTTAGATGTCAAATAATAAAGACATTAAAAATGATTGCCTGATAAAAAAGAATTTTCCACAAATCTAAACCAAACACAGAAAATTTTACTATTTTCTCTTTATACAATCAGTTTGTAATTGATAGTGTCTATCAATGGCATTGAACTTACCACAGTTATTGATAGAATTAGCTTATTGTGCTTTGTATCTGAAACAGTCATGTTTTTGACCTCAGTCATCTGTCATTTTGGGAAAGAGATCAGGGTTTACCTAGCAAAAATGCAATAAATATAGTAATAAAAATATATTTTTAAAATGCACTCCTCAGTAAAGAAACCACTCCTGTAATAAAGACGTACTGAGACCTGCATCTCCTGCGATACCTACAAATCAAGTGTAATGTCAGTCAGAGATTTAAGTGGAAAATTGCTATGTTCAGACCGACTGACAGAAACATTATCAGCGCTGCGCTTGCAAAGCCCTATGGGTATCCAGATGGAGCTCTCTCAACTCCAGCCCCATGTCCTCAGGAAGCATACAAACACGGATGCAAGTGGAGCAGTGCGTCCGCGGGAAATGGCTCTCACTCAGACTGTGAGAGCGCGTTAGTGCATCCACAGCAGTCACATGGTGCACCGGACCCCGCTGCCTGCTGTGTGTGGCCCTTTTCTCTGTCTCTTTCACACCAGAGCTACATAATTGATGCCAGGGCAGAGCTGCGTTTTATAAAGTGAAATGCATTAATGGCTACATCTGCACTCTGAAGTTGCAAAGGTTCAGTAAGTGGTGGCCTGAACTTTAAAATGTTTTAAATAACAGATACATTAAGTGCAAATTCACTATAAAATAACCAAATATTTTTGTTCCAGGTATTTTTTTTACTGCCAAGAAAGCCAATGTGAAAAGCATCTTTCAGCTGACCTTTGGCTGCCTTTCAAAATTAGACGGCAAAGAATCACACTCAACAATGAGGCACAAGCTGTAACCTCTAACCATGGAATCTGGAAAAATTGTAAATCATATTCAAAGCTCTAAAGTGAAGTCAAGAACATGTGCAAACAGTCAGCAGCAAAGTAAACATAAGTATCATGCCTCAGCAGCACCAAACTGCACATTTAGTTGTTGTGAAGTGGGTTGACACTAACAATGTCTGTCAGCTGTCAGATGTTGTGTTGGCCCACAGGAGACACACAACTATCCAACAGCTGAATGGGCACAGAGATGTGGACGCGTATAATTGCAGTGGCCACTCTTACAGTTTGCCACATTAGACTGCCTCTCTGTTCGTTTTGTACATATAGAGGCAGGGCTCTATGATTTGTTTTTAATTCATTTTACAGCATTCAGCACCACCTCTCTACCTGTTATACTTCCCTTTGTCCATTTCTAGATCTACAGTGTATAGTGTATATAATAGCATCCTTTACAGGGACTTTACTCTCTTTAGAAATCAGTCTTTCTATCAGCCCAGTACACAGGTAAAGAATAAATTGCAAGAATAAGGCCTGACGTTTAACTGAGCACCACCTGTCAATTTATGAACACAACAAAAACGTAAAAGTAACGTAAATTACATACAAAGCCAAGGACTATAACCAACACCTTGACTGAAACATCCAGAAAAAAGGCGACTGTTGAATGGCACTCCCTGGCAGAAAAACATATCTTTTTCCAGAAGTAAGACAACTGAAACACAATTTCACGCCGCCATGACATATTTGTAAAGATAATGAAAGTAATACAGTGAACAGCAGTGACATGTTAATACAAAAGAATGGGGCGAGCTATAACAGGGACACATACAGGGAACACAAACAAGCTATGAGGGGAAATCAAGGGTGGGACGGGTCAATTCCAGAGCTGGGAGGATGACAGTGTCAAGTGTCATCTCATTAATACTTTGAGACTAGGGAATAAACAAACTAACGCACAACATCTGATAAAACAAAATAATGGGTTAAAAAAAGTAGGAGGCTGACGCTGTTCCTTCTTCTCCTTCATCTTTAAAGCAGGGCCCCAAACCAGCCTGACTGTTACTTACACCAAGCTTCATTTCTGGCAAGTTCTCTTTGAGCAAACACACACATATTCTCTCAGGCAAGATAAAAGGAATGGCTGGATTACAGAAGAAGCAATGAAACAGGGATTCTTGTGGTAGTTAAAGGAAGGGAAACCAGGACAAACTCTGGTATAAGCGAACAGTGAATAATGTGTGTGCTGTACTACACAACGAATAACAGACCATGTCAAAAGCTTGCCTTGCTTTTGTTTTTTTTTTACCTTTTCCTGCGTTCCTTTTCCAACTCTTGAGTTGAGCTTTTGACTTGCAGCTTTGTATCTCTATTTCCCTCCAGCTCCTCTCAGCTGGTCACATTTGATCCGCTGTTTGGCTCATCCCCGTTTTTTGCCATGGCATGATCTTCTCCGACTTCCCCCCTTCACGTCTGGACTTTGAAGAGAACAAGGTCTTACGGACAAAGGGAAAGCAACGCAGCGAGCGAGGAAAGTCGAGCAGTGGTAAAGTCACACTAAAGCTGCTTCCACTGCTGCTGCTGCTCAGTTTGTAACCGGGATCGCATGTGCAGAGGCCACGCAGAACTGGTTCCACCGAGTGCTGCCGAGAGGAAAACACACAAAAGTGCAGAGAAGGCATCACTCACCGTATGTGTATATCTATTGCTGTGTGTGCATGTGAGTGGGGCTGGAATGAAGGAGGGAGAGAGCAGAGGGAGGGACGAGACTGAAATAAAGTAAGGTGGGAGGGAGTATATGTGAGGCTAGAGGAAATGGGGAGGAGACATTTTTTCAGCTTTTTCCTGTTCACATTTTTAAAATTTCCCAGTTTTTTTGTTTCCATGAAATGATCCTCATATATATATATAAATATATGTGTATAAATATATATCATGTCTCTGCATTCACAACTGCTCAATCAGTGGGTCATTATTTGGCCATTTCCATGACTGTTTTCTCATTTTTCCATCTCCCTTTGGTAGAGCCAGCTGTGTCTTTAAGCTTGTGCACTTGAACTCGGAGTGCTTTTCTTTCTCGGTGTACTTCCCCTCCGCTGGCCCCCAGCATACAGGAAAGACACACAGCTTGCAGGAGAAAGACAGAGACACACAGCGAGTGAACAGAACAGAGGGGCAAAAAGGGGCAGAGAAAAATGCAGGGGGAGGGGGAAGGTTTGTAAGTGTTAGTTGAAGGCTACAGTAAAGTCTTGGGGATAATCTTAGGGGTAATAAAGGGATAATAAAAACAAATTATAAAAATAATAACCTGATGGACAAAATATCAGCGCAATTAAACACCAACATACCACACAACATCAAATACAGATTTCCATAAGGGCGCTAGGTTTCTTATTATTACAAAAATCAATATTAAGGGAATAGCTGCTTTTGAAATATTGATTAACTGTACAAAGTATGCCCAAGTGTTTATAACATCATGAAAGCTCTATCTTGAGAGTGCAAGGTGAAGGTTAGACCATTAAGCAGAGCCTCACATTTCTGCACAGCATTGCCATGGCAACAGTTGACATATAGGTGAAATGTTTTATAATAAGACAACTCATTTGTGATGTGGGTCATCAAATGGACCATAACAACAGATGCTTTTATGTATTTATGTTTTTTTTTAAGTAAGACGAGCGGGGAGTCCACTCACCTTGACTGATTTAAATGTAGAGACAGCACAGGGGGAGGCAAAGGCGAGTCAGGAGCTTGGCAAGGATTTGATAGAAAGCTAAGGAGGGCATGCAGTAAACTTAAATACTGACGCCTCTGACTGTACAGACTTGCATATGTTTTTGTGATGCTCATATTACAATATTAGTTACACAGGACTGCGTTATACCAAAAGATCTGATAAACATTATTTGTGCAATTACAGCCATTTATTGTGAAAATAATATTTACTTAACTGTTTTACTTATGCAGCCCTTAATCATTTAGTGGCTTTTAATGTTTATTCTAGCTCTAGAGCAAAGATGAGAGCAACTGTAATCTATGCCATGTTTAGACTGCAGCCATGTGAACTAAGGAGAGGCACTGATATATAGGCAATTAAAAAGTCACTAGGCAATTTAAACCTGCTGAGTAATGGGCTTATTGTTGATTTCGTCTCGTCTATAGATCAGCCAGATGTTTAAGAGACATTCCTTAGAAATAATGCTGTTATACGGGAACTATAAAAATTTCGACCATACAATTATACAGTTTGTGTGTTTATGAAGAGTGTACTCTTGCATGTATGTTTAGTAGTACTATTTCCAAACTTAAGCATCAATTTGGAGGAGATGCACAAAAAAATGTTTGCCTCTTTTTTCATTTATTCACTATTAACCATTCCTCAATATGTCATATTCATCCCAGAGCAATGATAGGGGTTTTAACCCTGAGGTTGGTTATAACAGCCTCCCATTTTATGCAGCAGGATGTGTTTGTGATCTCAATCAATCTGACATATTTTAGTAGAAGGAGGATCCCAAGAGCTTCACATTTTTATGTCCTAGACCAATTAATGTAACATCTAGACCCTTCTTGATTTTAGATTTTAGTGGGGCCTCTGCAGACGGGTGAAACATCAGGAATGATCTAAATGAGGTAAAAATCTCATTGGTATAATTTGCCTGCGAGGCACCAAACTGAGAAAAGCTAACTTTTTTCAGTCTAAAAAGAGGGCAGTTCTCTAATGCACTACAAATACAAATAGGTATCGACCCGCTGAAGAGAAGTAAGGGAAAGGGTGGGGTGGGGAGGGGGTGATAAAGGTCATCTCAGATGTGCACTGCATTCACTTATACCTTTTGTTAAAGAGGCGAATATACTTTCCATTCTTAACCACATTACTGCGGACCAGGAAAGAGGGAAGAGGGACTGGATGCCTCGAGAAACCCTTCTCTCTCTTAATGCTGACAAACTATTCCCCCAGCCCAAGGACAATCATTACCTGAGGGGAAGGAGGCTGCATGTGTGTTAGGGGAAGAGATGCTTACACAGGCGCTGATCTTGAAAGGGCCTGGCCAATCGATCGCATTAAGCTCCCTGCGAAAGAGAGAAATCAATATGTTTTTAAAGGCGAAGCAGGCTGCCTGTGGTGTATGCGTGTGGCCTTCATTGATACCGCCAGACGCATTCAGAGACAAGCTGTTCCTGAAAAAGAACCATCACATTCTGAGGTCAAGTGATTTTATTTCCAATACTTACCTATATAATACCTACACTCATAAGAAATATGCATGTGGCAATAGATTGGCTTTCCATTATCACAGCACAAATGACTCCAATGTTTCAGAACTATAAATGACACACTGACATGGACAATCAATAGTTTTCTGATTGAGGAAGTTGTTCAAAAGCTATAAGGTCTAGAATGCTACATTGGAAAGAAAAAGCAGCCAAACGACCCATGACTTTCTCAGAAAATTAATTGCTTGTTTAAAGACACTGTAAAGCAATCAGTCTCACAGTTAACAACAGTAATAGCCTGCAGAGTTTCAACTCTGAAGATGGAGTGGGAAGGAGGTCAAAAAGAGGGAGAACCATAGACCCAAAACAAAGCTAGAGAAAGTCAATCCAATTTCCATCACTCGTCAAAACAATGCTAATCAATACCAGACACCCACTTGTCAGCATTTTTTACTTTTCTTATCTATCGCTATTTTGGTCTCCTGCTATCTTTTCTATATGTTTTTCCATGTCTCCCAGTAATAATTTACTCTTGACTTGGCATCTGGGGCAGGGAGTATGACCCAGCAGAAGCTGGAGACGACAGACATTCACACAGATCTGACACAAGCTTCTTCTGCCTGCTTTGGCACTAATGCAGAATAACGAAAAATGGAAAAGACAATTATTTGGAGAAAAATCATGGATGGCTCATGTGTGCAGTAACCGTAATATACTGCATAAAAAGCAGGGTTCTTAATAAAACAGTAGCTCAGTGCGTAGAGCAGTCGTCTTTCAACCGGAAGGTAGGTGGTTCGATTCCCGCTCTCCCCACAGTACTGTCGTTGTGTCCTTGAGCAAGACACTTAATCCACCTTGCCTCCAGTGGCTGTAACACTGGTAATTACTGTAGAACAATGTAAGTTGCTTTGGATAAAAGCGTCAGCTAATTGAATAAATGTAAATGTGTAATGTGTGTAATGTAAAAAATGTAAATGTAAAACTGTTTTCTCAATCTAAATGCAGTTATTTCAAAGTGAGTATAACAGTGAGTGATGGAAATGAACACTTTGAATTGATTACAATTGAAAAAGGAAACCATTGTGCCCTCTAGTGGTGACACATAAATTTTACATTAACAGTCAATAAAACTGCAAAAGATTTAGCAATTTATACTGTAACTCTAAATGATATAATTTATTTAATTGTAAATTTTTTTTACATTTTTGTTCTGCTTCTATAGTACACCCATTATAAGCCCCAATTAACTCTATGTTGGTTTTGTTTATGTGAGAGTAGGAAATAAAGTATTACTAGTATCTTTAAACATTTTTAGAAATAAGATACTTTTCATTACCTCAGCTGATCTCTAACCTTGTGTTTATAACATCTTAAATGTTTTGTGTTTTTTGTTTTTTTATCTAGTCTAAAACTAAAACTGGCTGGACTCAGACTGTTGCTGTGAAAAGCTGGTTTTTATGGTAGCTTTATTGACATGATGCCAGTGGCGAACCGTGCCAATCTGACCTGGCCTTCAAACATTCGCACAGAGACTGTAAGAGGTCTCAGAGGGAGACACTTTTTATGCCAAACCCAAAGGTTTCTGCTCTCCCCAGTTCATACTGTTGTTGTGTCGTTGGCCAAGACTTTTTTCACTATATTTTACATCATTGGGACAAATCATCAGAAGTTATGGAGTAAACTTCCACTGTCATGCCAAAGATACACAGCTGTATCTACCAATAAAAGCGAATAATACTACTGACATCATGCGCAGAGGCCTGCCTCGTTTTAATTAAAACATGGATGTCTCAAAACTTCCTCCATCTGAACTCGGATAAAACAGAGCTCTTGTTAATTGGTCCTGCCAGTCATCGGCACAAGTTCAACAATCTTACTGTCTCAATCAACAACTATGTGTTGGAGCACGGCAACACTGCGAGGAACCTCAGTGTCATTTTTGACCCCACACTATCTCTGCAGCAGCACATTAGTGAGGTCACTAAACTGGGTTTTTTTCACTTGAGGAATATCTCAAAGATTCACTCCTACCTCCATTAACCTGATGCTGAAATTCTCATTCATGCATTTGTCACATCCAGGCTGGACTACTTCGATGCGTTATTTTCTGGACTGCCAAGGAAAAGTACTCACAGAATACAAAATACAGTTGAGCTGAATCTGTTGAGGTTTTCAAAAGCAAACTCAACATACTTATTTCACCAAACGTATGGAGACTGATTGATCATAGGTATAGGTTTACACTGGTTGTAGCTGTAGGTACACACTCAGCCACTCATACTATTATTACATCTGCCTATTTTTGCAGTAGTATTTAGCACTTTTTTTTCCTTTCTACCTCCTCCTAGGGTGGATGCAAACCTCTAATCTGCTGGGTGATGTGTACCCCCCACCTCCACCCCCTGACTCTGCTCCAATATGAGCACCCCCAGCCCATCTGACATCTATCTTGATGTTGGCCTAGGTCCTATCCATCTTACACACACACAGAGTGGACACTAGATACTGTCAATAAAAATGTTTTTCTTTTTTTGTGAATATGTTTGGAGTTTTTCCTCACCCCGATGGAGGGTCTAAGGACAGGGGATGTTGTCTAGTGCAGTCTGTTAAGCCCTTTGAGGCGGCTGCTGTTGTGATATTGGGCTATACAAAAATAAATGTCTTGTCTTGTCTTGACACTTAACCCACCTTGCCACTGTACTGGTGTGTGACTGTGGAGGTGAGTTTGATGGTAGTCGGAGAAGGAGTGAGCGCCTTGCATGGTGAGTGTGAATGGGAAAGCGTTTTGAAATGAAAGGGCTTTGGTACAGCCAGGTACAAAAAAAGCGCTATATACAGTTGTGCTCATAAGTTTAGCCTTGCAGAATTAATTTTTTGGCCATTTTTTTAAGAATATGAATGGTAACACAAAAAATAATAATAATTCTGATAACTGATCAAAAGTTCACATACTCCAGTTCTTAATACCTGGTATTGCCTCCTTTAACATCAATGACAGCTTGAAGTCTTTTGTGGTAGTTGTGGATGAGGCTCTTTATTTTCTCAGATGGTAAAGCTTCCCATTCTTTTTGGCGAAAAGCCTCCAGTTCCTGTAAATTCTTGGACTGTCTTGCATGAACTGCACATTTGAGATCTCCCCAGAGTGACTCAATGATACTGAGGTCAGGAGACTGAGATGGTCAGTACAGAACCTTCACTTTATGTTGTTGTAGCCAATAATAGGTGGACTTGGCCTTATCGTAATCATGTTGGATTCAAGTACATCTCATGCACAGCTTTTGGGCTGATGACTGCAAATTTTCCTCGAGTATTTTCTGATAACATGCTTGATTCATCTTTTCCTGTGCCTTTGTCGCTCACACATCCCTAAAACATCAGTGATCCACCTCCGTGTTTCACAGTAGGAATGGTGTATCATTAATCATAAACCTTGTTGACTCTTCTCCAAATGTAATGTTTATGGTTGTGGCCAAAAATTTCCATGTTGGTCTCATCACTCCAAATGACTTTGTTCTAGATGTTTTGAGGCTTGTCTCTGTGCATGTAAATGTTTAATCAGGGTCATTTGGGTAGTTCATGTTAACATTATAATTTTAAAAAAGTAAACACAATTGTTGGACAATAAATGGCTTCCCTCAACCACTAACCATGAGTGAAAGAAAAGTTATTTTGTTATCATTCATATTCTCTAAAAAATTGCCAGAAAATCACAAATTCTGCCAATGTATGAAAATGTAAACTGTAATCTGTAAATGGTTTATTATTCACCAGGTTATTTGAATCTGACTTGAAAGGTTTTGTTTTGTTATGTTTACAAACGTTTTATGCTGTTAGCGTAATTAATTACCTACCATAATATCACAGTAATTACCAATGGTTGTTATAAGGACTCACCGGAGCTGCTTTCTGCAGGTGAATGAAGGGTTCACTCTCAGTGAATACAGATGTCATGCTGGCAATAGTTCAGGGGTGATTCTTACTCACAAGTCTGGTCCGTAGTTTCATGTGACGCTAGCGCTTAGCTGCTCATTTAGTTTCAGGTTAATGACTGAAATGACAGATTTAAACTCACTGTAGATTGTAGATGCATTGCAGGATTGTGATAAGTTAATTTCTGCACAAGTCAAGGTTGACAAGTTGACTTGTTTGAAAAAAAAAAACTTTGATAGCTGTGGCTATAGCTGTAGCTTACCACCACCAGTGTGTGACTGTGGAATGAATGAATAATGGATATGTAAAGCGTCTTTGGGTATCTTGAAAAGCCTTATATAATTACTTTGGATCATTATTATTATTATTATTATTCCATTTCTTGTTAATTAAGTCCCAGAACTCCTTTACTTTTAATCTCTTCAAAGGTTCGCCCAAAACAAATGGTTTTCAGCTAGCTAGCTTTCTAATTCTACTGTTAAAGAAGCTGCAAAAACAATAATTACAATAATAGCGCCAACTAGTGGTTAAAGACAAGGGTTGTCCATGAAAAATATCCAGCCCAATGACATCTCAAAACCCGCTGAAAGTGGATGGAAACTAGCCCAATTCTAGTGTCCAAACAAATTAGTGTTTTTTTTTTTTATTTACCCCTTTCTAATTCTTACAGAGTATATTTCTACACAATCTTTAAAAAATACAAACGTGTCTTCAGTCTAGTTTCTTCTCCTCCTCTGTGAACATTGTGTCTTAAGGAGCAGAATATCAAGCTACTGTTTTAATCTATTAACGAGTCACATTAATGGGACATGCGAGCCTCCTGTCTCCTCCTCTCTCTGCTCCTGTCTCCTCCTCTCTCTGCTGCTGTCTCCTCCTTTCTCTGCTCCTGTCTCCTCCTCTCTCTGCTCCTGTCTCCTCCTCTCTCTGCTGCTGTCTCCTCCTCTCTCTGCTGCTGTCTCCTCCTCTCTCTGCTGCTGTCTCCTCCTCTCTCTGCTCCTGTCTCCTCCTCTCTCTGCTGCTGTCTCCTCCTTTCTCTGCTCCTGTCTCCTCCTCTCTGCTCCTGTCTCCTCCTCTCTCTGCTGCTGTCTCCTCCTCTCTGCTGCTGTCTCCTCCTCTCTCTGCTCCTGTCTCTCCTCTCTCTCTGCTGCTGTCTCCTCCTTTCTCTGCTCCTGTCTCCTCCTCTCTCTGCTCCTGTCTCCTCCTCTCTGCTGTCTCCTCCTCTCTCTGCTCCTGTCTCCTCCTCTCTCTGCTGTCTCCTCCTCTCTCTGCTCCTGTCTCCTCCTCTCTCTGCTGCTGTCTCCTCCTCTCTCTGCTGCTGTCTCCTCCTCTCTCTGCTCCTGTCTCCTCCTCTCTCTGCTGCTGTCTCCTCCTCTCTCTGCTCCTGTCTCCTCCTCTCTCTGCTCCTGTCTCCTCCTCTCTCTGCTGTCTCCTCCTCTCTCTGCTCCTGTCTCCTCCTCTCTGCTCCTGTCTCCTCCTCTCTGCTCCTGTCTCCTCCTCTCTCTGCTGTCTCCTCCTCTCTCTGCTCCTGTCTCCTCCTCTCTCTGCTCCTGTCTCCTCCTCTCTGCTCCTGTCTCCTCCTCTCTCTGCTCCTGTCTCCTCCTCTCTCTGCTCCTGTCTCCTCCTCTCTCTGCTCCTGTCTCCTCCTCTCTCTGCTGCTGTCTCCTCCTCTCTCTGCTCCTGTCTCCTCCTCTCTCTGCTGCTGTCTCCTCCTCTCTCTGCTCCTGTCTCCTCCTCTCTCTGCTGCTGTCTCCTCCTCTCTCTGCTCCTGTCTCCTCCTCTCTCTGCTCCTGTCTCCTCCTCTCTCTGCTCCTGTCTCCTCCTCTCTCTGCTCCTGTCTCCTCCTCTCTCTGCTCCTGTCTCCTCCTCTCTCTGCTGTCTCCTCCTCTCTCTCTGCTGCTGTCTCCTCCTCTCTCTGCTCCTGTCTCCTCCTCTCTCTGCTCCTGTCTCCTCCTCTCTCTGCTCCTGTCTCCTCCTCTCTCTGCTCCTGTCTCCATGCCAAATACAGTTTAAATATGGCTTCAAACCTAGGAGCACTAACATAAATGGAGATACAGTGTGTTTGAGATTAAGTTAGACAGGTAACTGTAGAGGGGCTCTGCAAAGACAGAACAAAGAAATGTTTAAAATGTTTGAATGTTTAAAAGAATTCAACAAATGAAGTTGGGATAAGTCACCTCTACATGAGAGAGTTACTGTTAATCACAGAAAAAATACAACACAATGGTTTATTCACCATCTCACTGTATGTTACTGTTTGTGTAAGAATTGTTTTTTTTATATAAAATAGTGGACTTTGAACTTACATTTGCCTAAATATAATACTTTAGTAATGTGAAATGTATTGGGTAAGATGTAAAGTCTGTCATATTTAAAACCTGTTGTCATGATTAACAGATGACAAATGTACAAATATAAAACTAACACACGCACTTTAGCTACAGTAATGTTTTAGTGATGTATGACTGCAGACACCCACCTTTGTGTCTGAATATCCTCTTCAAAGTGAACACACCACAACCAAGAGCCTTGCTTCTGATCAGCCTCAGCCTGACAGCATCACCTTTAGGAGATCTGTTGAGAGAGTATACTTTACAATGTGGGACAATAGGGAATAATAGAAATGTGTTAAAACAAAGATGGCGTTGTTACAATGATGAATGTGACAAAAATCACTTTGTAATTGTCACCAATTTTTTAATGGAGCCTACGCCTCCTTCCGTATGAGCTTCAAACCTGTTAGTGGGGTTGCTATGTCCACCTTTTATACCATCAATGGACACAATCCATGTTCAGGACTTCTCAGCAGTCCTAAGCATATGGTATGTGACTGTGAACCAAACTCTGATTTGTCCCCTGTTAGTTCCCACAGAAACACTGTTGCACTGGATTTATCCTAACTCCACGTAAACACCCTTTTGTCACAAAATGTGCCCTGCCTCCTTTTGGTCTTAGTACATTTTTATACATTATTATTATTATAAAATAATCCATGTCTATTATACCATTTCAACTATAAATATATATATATTTTTTAATAACGAATGCACAGCTGGGTCTTAGCGATAACTATTTAGGCTAGCAGATGAAACGCAAGTCTTCAAAATACACAAATATCAGGTAGGGGAGAGGGAGGACGGTGGCAACATCTCAAATAACCCAAATAAGAAATGAGCTACAGCAATGATATTCATTCAGCATATATTCAGTTATTTGATCTTCTTTTCTGGAAAAAAGCAGCCATATTGGACCATTCCTTCAACAAGAATCACATTTGATAGTATTTTTTCTTCAACAGTATTGTTATACTGTCCAAACCGGGGTGTGTAACTCAAGTATTTATTATTATTATTATTATTATTATTATTATTATTATTATTATTATTATTTATTTTTTTATTTTTTTATTATTTTTATTTTTAAAGCTCCATTATAAGTTTAACAATTTATACTGTGAATATTTATATTGTAATTACATAGTGATTTGTTTGTGTTAGTGGGGGCCTGCATGTTCATGTTCTGCTTGTAACAGCATGTTGCACACATCTTTTCTTCACCCTTGAGGCACATACAGCTGCTTAGCTTTTGCTTTTTACCTTTATCTACTTCTCTCTTTACTGTTCTAGATAGTGTTGAGATGGTTTGAACTAGTTTCAGCACAAGTTTAGCAAAGAGTTTGCACTTTATTTGTGGGTAACAGAGCAGCTGCAGAGTCAGCAAGAGAGAGTAGCACGAAGGGAACTGCTGAAACCGTAATCATAATCAGACAGACCTCTCTGGACAGACATGAGCTATCGCTAAGGCTCAGTTGATACTTGACAACAACATCAACAGTACAGCATATACTGTACAATATAATAAGTATGAATAAAATAATACAGCTAAACCACCTTGTGTTCTACAGACAGATAAACAAAAATTGCAAAATTGTGTCTAATAATATTTTTTTCAACTTTTGCAACTGTCCCCCTGATGTGGGGTTAGCTGCAACAATTGGTTTTGTATGTTTAAGTCTAAATTATAAGTATAATATTATTTATACACATGTTGCAGACACAAGTGGCGGTAATGGATTAAAGTGTTAAAAGTGTCTTTCCAACACAAACAGTCTCTGAGAAATTCAAGAAAATGCGTGTGTTGCTACCATCCCCGCTCTCTCCTAATCCAGAACATTTACATTTACCCTGTCACTTTATTCTGGCTGTAATTTCTGACAGTTTTCTTTTATCCAAGGCCATAGTTTAGCATGTGAGTCTATAATGCTCAGCTCTCTGCTGTGAAAGACATTTATAGCTTTGATTTCACCATAGCTAGCACTTTCATTCATGTAACTAATACAGAAAAGTAAACTTATGCCTTAATTCAGGACCTCATTGATTTTCAAGGTTTAATTTTATCTTTCCTCTTTTATGTTCTCTCTCTTTAAAATGTTGTTTAGAGTTTTAGAAGAAGAGATAAAAAAAAAAAAACCTTTTGGTTCTGCCACATCTGCCCCCGAAGAAGTCAGTAAATACTAAACTAAGTTCCAAAATATAGAAATTTGCTATAGTGATACATTTTTATATTTTTAAAACTGATGAGTCATATGCAAATATAATCCATTGTTTTAAAACTCAACAAGTTTTATTACAGGGAGAATTGCTGCCCAGCTCAACTGATACTCACCTCACTCAGAAGTGCAGACATGCGAGTATCTCACAAGAACCCATCACATTAACATAACAATGTAGGCCTACGCATTGATATGAGATACAGGGGTGCTCAGCTCTCAAGTTGCTGTTCTTTACAAACCTTGTAGTAAAATCACTAAGCTTTAGGCTAGTCATACATTAGAAAATAGCCTACAAGGTTTAGGTTTATAATTACTTTTTACATAATAACTGGACAATTTAACAATACCATGAAATACAAGTCGTTAAAACCATTAAGCCAACATGCTGCAGTTTATTTGATTAGCCAAACAACAGTTTTTTTCTAACTGTCTGATCATTTCCCATGTAGCTGTTACTGGCTAATTATGGATTTTTCTAAAGTAAGAACCAAAAGTAGCCCATTAGAAAGTGATAGCAGCGCGGGTTACCCACGTTCATAACACAAGAGTGAAATATCCATTGTGTGAATTTGGAGAAAGGAGGGGCCAATTGCACCACGGTTGCACATGAACGTGAAATCCCCCACTCAGCTGTTTACCTTGACTGCCCATATTTGGTCCGGGCGGGGTGACGCGGGCTCGCGCAGGGGTGAGTAAAGGAAGTGAGTCACGCTGACGGTAATGGTGAGTGTGTTGAGCTGGAGCGCGAGCAGAGCACACAGAACAAGGAAGCAACATGTGCTGACCACAATAAGTCTAACACCGCGGCACAGCACAAAAAACGAGTACAAGACTAGGACATACACCGACTTCTGGATATACCCACTCTCTGGACTACCTAATATTGTGAGTAGCATATCATTGGAATTAATTACTACTACTTTGTCTTGTTTTTTTTTATTTGTGAAATGAAAGAATCAAATTGGTTTACATCCAGCCTACATTGTTCATTGTGTACCCTGGACATAGTAGCCTACCACGTAGTAGTTGTCTGATACAGAAACATTGTTACTATTGCCTATAGAATAGTTATTGTTTCCTACGTTAAATGTAGCTTTTTTTTTTTACTTAAAGCGTTGGCTACTTTGAGGTTGACTAAACTACAGAGACTCAAGTCAAAGAAAGAATTGAACCAAACTATAGTATACCGAAGGTTTTTCTAAGATTTACGTCTAATAAAAATAAGATTTGTTATCTCTGAAATGTTCAGGCTTGTTAAAGTGTTATTTTTTTTCATTTCCTTTGGGGGTTTCCGTGCCGTCGGAAAACAAAAAACGCGTTGTTTCTGATTTCGTTTCGTTTGATCATTGTTGTATGGGCATAAGACTGGATTATGTCACTTTTTCTTGTTCCTGTAATTAGTAGTAGACTAACTTCATACACACACGTGGCTTGGGCTTTGTTGGGACTCCTTTGTTTCGCGCAGACGACGTGTCAACAAGTAACCTAGGCTTCTCTGTGTAACTCAGGGTGAACACTGATGAGACCACAAACAGACCAAAAGGTGTTTAATACAACTGTCTGACATTTTAATTTAACCTGCGCTGTGAGTTCAGACAGGAAGTTAGGGGACTTATAGATGTATGGCATGTGATGTAAACAGGCAGTTTGGTCTGTTTTCAAAAGCTAATGCGTCTGTCTGCTCTTCTACACATTTGTTTATGGCTAAGCACGTAAAGGAAAGCCTTGAAGCAGTAGTACATTGTGTGCTGTGATTGTGAGGAATTTCACTAATGTGGTTTTCTTACGTCAAGCGTCACTGATATATGAACACTTACAATGGCAGTAGGTCACTGTTCGGTGAACATTATGTATATTTTGTGTGCAGAATCGATTGATTAGGTCCAAAAAGTGTCACTTAAAGTAATCAGGGAACCATAACTACTCTTCCTCTATTGGGTAGTATTGATAGTGTGTAGGTCTGATTTAATCTTGTGAAATGTGTGTTTCTAATCACTGTACAGAGATTATAAGTGTGGTGTTAAATGTTTATTCTGAACAAATAGTTCAGAAAACACAAGAGTATAAAAGAAAGAATGTTTTATCTGTCTGATAATATACTGTAGGTTCTGTCTGAGACTGAATAAGCATTTGCCTTTCATCCGTAATTGTAGGCTTTACACTACCATCTGTAAAGGTTGGTGCACCCGGTTTGTGTTCGAATCCCTAGGGGAGCACCCCAGTCTGTGCCTGTCCTAAGCCCAGGAAAAATTGATTACTTGGACTACTATGCGTAATAACCACCATTTCTAGCACTGTGATTTATTATTGGCTATCTCAAAGTGACCACAACAAACTCTTGAATCATTTCATTTATCATCATCATCAATGAAAAATATAGTTAAAGTAATTTTTAACTTGCTCCGAATTCCAGTGGCTTCTTCAATGCGGTATTACATACTGCATTTCACAAACAAGAACTTTTTTTTTATTCTTTAAAGGTGTGAGAAATGTTTGGCAGAATTGTGCGACTCAGCAATTTGACCGTGTTTACTTTCAACGCCAATGCTGTTGTTTATAGACAACATACTCTCAAAGTCAATGTAATGGCAAAACATATTTGTAAGGGATCAAATTTATTGTGTCGTGTCATTGTTTTTAAGATGTGGGGTGTGGCAAATAGTAATTTTCTGTTACAGTGCATTACATTTAGGCTGATGCAACAATGGCATGCTTCAAACCACAATAACAAATGACGGCCTGCAAATTAAAGTTCATGGTGTGACTTTCAAAATGGGGACATCACTGCATTGGTGCCTTGAACATAACTAGTTTAGTTCCTCTTGCAAACCTTAAATTGCCTTGGCCTCTTGTGAACATACTCTTCTTTTTCAGGTCAAACTGACCCTGGTTACCAGCCAAAACAGACAAGTTATCAAAAGATAAACAGCACAGTGAGCTCATTGGATTTGCATGTCAGAAGTCTTGCATGTAAAAACAGGAGTGCTCATTTGCAACTTGTTTCCCTGTATACAAACTTTAGCCTTTTGTCCACACAGAGTAGAGTCCCTGAGGCTTGTACATACTTAGCTCTGAACCTAATAGAAAGTAACTGCACAGGGAAGTGTTGTTATCGCTGCAGCTGAAGTTCCTACTCCCCCCACATGCAACTGAAAGAACTCTTATGGCCATATGATGAGATGAATCATTTGAATGCTTCAGTGTTTTTTTTTTTTTTATCTTGTGATCCTGTAGACACCATGATACGAGAGGTGAAGGCAGGGGTTGACTTCCTAAAACGGTTGGCTGTGGCACGAGGCAAGCTCAATGAAACCAAAGCAGAGTTGTTTGCTGAGAAGCTTCAGCAAATTTTGTGTGACAAATATGATGACCACTGGTACCCTGACAGTCCCAGCAAAGGACAAGCATTCAGGTAGTTTTTAACAGAAGTTTCACGCTTGTTTTTGTGAAAGCATCATAAATAAACATCTAATGACATTGTATAAATCCTCTCAGAATATTAAATGTTTTATCTTCCCAGATGCATCCGGATAAATAATGGAATACCATGTGATGAGGTGGTGCTAAAGGCATGTGAGGAGAGTGAGCTGAAACCCAGTGAACTAGGGCTTCCGCGTGAGCTCACCCTGTGGATTGACCCACTGGAGGTGTGCGCTCGGTGAGTCACAGTCTAGCCTCTGAGCCCAAGACAAAGACTGACACAGACGCTTCTTGTTATCTTACAGTAACTGGAGACGTGTTTTACCAAGAATTGTCATAAATGATCATTTTAGTACAGCCATAAATTTAAACTGTAGTAAATGTACAAATGAATTGAATATTAATCTACTTTCTATTTATAGATCCAGAGAGAATGGCAGGCCTTTCACAGTTGCCTGCTTCACAGTGGAAGAGCAGGAAGGTTTAAAGGCAGAACAAGACGACTCTTCAGTAGAGTCATTAAAGCTGGACACCTCAGATTATCACTCTGCTACTTCTTCAGACTGTGGCTCCACTGTGTCAAGCGACACTGAGGAAGAGACCAAAGACACCGAGGAGGACGCTAAAGAAGTTGAAGGAGAGCAAAAAAAAGAAAAAGATGATGTAAAAAATGACACAGCAGAAGGTGACGCCTACACGATAGTAATGGTGCCCAGGAATCGAAGACGCCACGTAGAAGGGCTAAATAAAGTAAAATACGTCAGGAATACGGTAATTATTGTAACATCTATTATCTTCTGTTGTTTTTCAAAATACCACATTAGTGTCACAACACTTAGAATAGTATGTATATACAAAAAATTTATATTTTTTTTGTAAATCATGTAATTATATACAAGCTTCTACTGTATATAATATGAACACTTAAATAATGCAATAGCAATTGCTTTACTTTGTGAACCTTTATCCCTTGCTCATTTCATAAATGCTTTGTCTTTTCAGCTTCCTCCCAGCCTCCAGTACTTTTACCAGCCGGCACAAGTTTGGCCTCCATACAAAAAAGCTCCTCCAGTGTTCCTCACTACAATATGTGCACCTACTCCCCCTCCGCCCCAGCCCCTTGTTGGCTACTACATTCTGCCACAGTCGTCGCCCCAGTTCATTCTGCCTCAGGCCACTCTGCAGCCGTGGGGAGCAGTAAAAGGGTAATCCTCTCAGGAGCTAAAAGTGAAGGTGGCTAGAGCACTGTATACTTCTTCAACTGAGCCATGTCAAATGTTTATTCTCAGCTAAACTTGGGCCAAAAAGTTCCTCAGCTGTATAGTGTAAGTTATTATTTGCATAATCTATATTATTCTGCTCTTTTCCTGTATATTAAGGGTGATGTAGCACAGAGGTTTCAATTAATTTCAGTGGCGAAAGTTTGATTTATTAAACTCAGGTCTGATAATGATTATATATTCTATATTCTACACATTTAATGATTTAAAGGGCAGCAGTCACTGGGTGCTTTGACTTACTCAGGGACAGCAATACTTACCAAATGCTAATTCTTAATTCAGGTGAAAGTTCTGTATCTTTTTTTTTATTATTATTATTATTTTCTCTCTGCAGCCAAATGACTTCTTTGTATTTGCATACACAATTATTGTAAAATATGATCTAACATTTTAATCCGTTGTAACTAGAATGACTGTATATCAAAAGTTATTATTATTATTATTTTTTACTAAACTGCTTGTAAATAATACAGAACTTGTATATTACTGTATGCACACTTCTATTTTTGCAGTTTTTTTTTTTTTTTTTTTTTTGTAATTTATTTGGCCATCATGGATGGTACTAAATTCACAGTGAGTACATGAAATTGTATTTATTTTTATAAGCATTATAATGTACTGCAAAACTCACCGCTTTAACCATGTGTGTTATGTTTTTTCGGGTGTATTGGTTTTACTTTGAGTCTGGCTACACATTAAGAGCTGTTGCTTGCTGTTTTAAATGTAAAAAGTATCTCATGTATATTGAAATCACATGACTTTGGCGCTAATGTAGTTTATTGCGCTGCTTTTTAATGTTTTATGGGAATCAAATCATCTTTAACCTGTTTTAGGCATCATTGTTTGTTTATTTATAGGTGTTGAGGTAAAGACTTGCCTTCTTTTCAATAAACATGTTGACCTTAAACATCAGTCTGGCCTGTCTCATTTTGTAATGTGTCAATGTTTTTAGATGTGAAAGGACTGTCATTACAGCTGCAGGATTAGCGGGATGACTTAATACAGAAATGATGTTTAAAATGACAAAGGCCGAAAACCAACAAACAGGTTTTTGATCTTTGAGTGTAGCGTCTCAATGATAATCCCTTTCAACCACAAGAGGTCACTGTGCAACTGTTTTTGCGCACAAGTCTTGTTCCGCGTAAGACAACACTTAAAGAAATTAAAAGGAGAATACATATTTTTGTAGATAGCTAACACAATTGAATTTCTACATTTTTAGGATTTTAAGCAGTAAGCAAAGTTCCAGGGCTTAAATGTAAATAGGCCTAGGCGTTGTAAATCATTGAGCGCGCAGTATAATAACACAGGACAGAAAGGTTTCATTATTGGTGGAGTGACGCACGGTGTTGTAATAATAAACCATGCAAATAAGAGGACTTGCAGAAGAGTAACGTGCAAATGGCACCAGTGTGCGTAACCACGGCGCGTCGACTAGTAGGAGTGTTGAGGTGCGTGTTAAGAGGCCAAGTGTTGAGGAAAACCGCTACTTCCATGAGCGACGCTCAAGACAAGGGCTTACTCGGTGCGCCCATCCGACTATGCCTTATCCACTCCAGGATAGGAGCGACGGACAGGGGCCAGTCAGACGAGGGCGAGAACAGGGACAAAGTTTTGGAGTGCGCTTTGGAGATGAACATGATTAACCACAGCATGCACGGCGACTCCAAAAATAACTGTGTCAACTGCGAATTGATCAATGGAAGTGGCGGGGACTCGGGGGTGTCCGTCCCTGTGTCCATTCCAGGCAAGCGGACAAGTCCAATAGATGGAGACGACCTGTATAGACTGCGGGACAGAAAGTTCCTGTTGGAGGATAAGAAACGTCTCTGCGCGTTGGCTCTCGCCACCGCGCTCCTCGGGATACTTCTGATGATCATCCACGCAGAGATGTGCCCCATTGTTTACTACCCGGTAAGTCCTACTAAGCTCTGGGTTGGCCCTGAATCTTTCAACTCCATTTAAACCTTTCAAATAAACAATGACAGACCAGGCCAATCAAGTGCCATGTCAGTACATGCTTTAATAGAAAATCATTTTTCTATGTAAGCTAACATCCATATTAATTTGTCTTATTAACAAATGCAACTTCACTGAAGTGTGTGATAACTTTGGGCAGTTTAGATTTAATAACGTATATTTATATTACAAATCTAGAATACATACTTGTATGTGAGATGTTTATTAAAGAGATTTTTAGATCAAGACCTTAAATTAGTTGTTTTGTCAACAAAAATTAATTGATATTTTGTTGCATTGGTGCAGCCACATAGCAACAGCTGACCATAATTGTGGTCAAATATGGACCAATGCCTCTTGTTTGTGTCTTAACAGCTCCTCTAATTATCAGACAGCACAGGTCCCATGCAGCACAAGAGCACAGTCCTGCACCTGGGCTTTCGACCCCCACTGACCCACTGATTAGTCCATTTCCAGACACACTGTTTGGTAGCACAGCCTCATGACATTAACATGCAGATCTCCATGGCTAACAATGCTGGGCCACATAATCAAGAAATTATTAACTCCCCCCTGATTTTCTACAGCGCACGCCGCGTTCACATGTGGAAAAAAGTTCTCATGCATACCGCCAAACATCAGACCACCTCTGTGCCGTAGAGTCCGTCAGTGATTGATTACAGTGTCAAGAGCCCAAACAGTCTAACTCACATTTTTTGAAAAGAAACAATGGAAATTTCCTCAATCTGTTCTCAGAAAGCTCAATGTGAAGAAACACATTTGGAAAAGTAACAGTGCAGACACCAATATGACATAAGCACTGGAGCTTACAGAGACCAACCAAGAACAGGTGTTTTCTGTCGGGGCCTTACAACAGGCATTCTGCTTTGCTAGTGTGGAAATGCTGATGCACTGGAAAAGTGTTCCCTGCTGCTGTTGGACAATGTTATTTAGCTGAAGCTACACTGCTAATTTTATTTTAGTGTGTGTAAAATTGTGTTCACATTTAGCTCTCCATATTGGTGTGAGAAGTTGAAAATATCCTGCAGAACACTTTCATCATGAAATTGTTCTGCAGCATACTTTCAACTTCCTATAAGAAAGCTAGCCAACACAATTATATTTTAGCTTGTTTATTCACAAAAACAAGGCTATTATTGTAACATTTTTCCACATTTCACTTCTTTCCCCTGAAGCTAGATTGCTTTCAGTACTTCAGGCAATCTTTCCACATCATTTAGTGTATATAATTAGAGTGTTTGCATGTGCCGTCTAAAAGTCTCTGTGTCTTGATTGGGGCTATATTGGATCCAGTAGCATGCACGACATCTTGGATGCAGCCTCATGTCTTCTTTTCTGAGTTCCAACCCACAGCTACAAAGTAACACAAAATGTGCTCCATGATCTAAGATTTTTTAATTGGTGGAACTTTCTGGATACTGATTAAAACACCCCAGAAATATGTTTCTGTACTTACCTGTTATGATCTGTTGTTTGAACCATTAACCACTGGGTGAAATCATTTAGTTCTGTTTGAATTGGCAAATTATAGTTTGTCTTCTTCACAGTGCATTTTCTACATTTTAGCTCACAGCATTTGTTACATTAATGAGTTGCTTTGTACTTGGAACATGCACTCTATCAGGTGAACTACTGGAGCATCTTCACACAACTCAAAAAGCACACTCTACTTATAAAAACAGCATGGTGCATGTATTGTCAAACTTTAAAGTCGACACATGGCCATGTCTTTACCGTTGCTGATGTGTTTGACTCTTGTGTCAGAAACATGAGTTGAGTAAATTTTACACAAGGTTGGACCCTCCGTACTATAAGCCCAATAGACAAAGACTGTTGGACTGGGTTTTCGATCATACTTGTGTCCGTCTAATTGCTTTACACCTGCTCCAGAACATCGGTAGCACATTTCTTGTGTCCATTACCAGAAAAGTGTGAGGTAAAGGGAAGTGTTACTCTAGTACTGAGACTACCTTTTATTGTAAATTTTCTAATATTTATCTGATAGGTGTTTCTTTTTTCAGTCAACACTCAAGAGCTTCCCAGGTGACTTCACAACGAAAGAGGCCAGTGCAGTTTCTGGTTATAAACCCACTCATAGTTTTACTACCTGTGGTGCATCTTTTCTTTTCCTGTCCTTAATTTAATTACAGGATACCTTTTTTTTATGGCTGACCCATAGCACAAGAATCTACATAAAAGCTATGAAACCACACAGTCTAATGAAGCAAAAACCCAATTCACATGCATGTACCAGATGCATTGTACTTATTTATTGTAAAGTGGACCATCATTATTACCATTGGTTTGATTTCATCTTTTGCTTTGATTTTTGGGTGGCCTGGTGGTGACAGTGGCTCGAAGTCTCATTTAAACATAAACCAAAAATAATCTTTTCAACAGAAAGACATAAAATGGAAATAGAAGTGTATGTTCTGTGTTGTGTTGTGTAATCTGGTGAAATGTTACACTTTTGTGGGATCTTCTAACTAGGCCTGGATACAATACAGACATGATGTGGATGCTACGGGTGAAACTGTGGAAAAGTATGTACCTTGCCAATGGACGTCACACCATACCACCTACATGCTCAAGTTTCCTCAAGTTTGAAAGTTTGTAATTATCTTTTTAACTGCTAACCACATTAAACTGCTTGTCCATTTGCAAATCTTCCACTGACGCTGTGTCAGCTGCTTGGAAGAACTGTTACCTGCTCTCTGGATGTGTAGTGATGGTGGAAAAGCCCATAAAGAATGTTTTTCTGACTGTGAAATATATGACATGGTAAAAATGGTGTGTGCAGTTGTGCCTCTAGCTGGCAACACAAACGGAAGCTGTTTAATTCCAAGCACTTTTGTTACTAACTAGAGTGTAATTGACTTGTCTTTTATGTACTTTGGGGAAGTTCCTACTGGTGAGGTTGAGGTCATGCAAATTAGATTGCAGTCATTTAAATGCCGTCTTCTTTAAACTGTAACATAATCTTAAGGTTTGCATTTCATTTTATTTATTTTTTTATATTTTATTTTCTTCACAGGGCTCAAAATGTGCCTTGTTTATCAACTGTGCCATCAGCCTGTCCACTGGGTGTCTCCTCATCTTCATTATAGCTTTCCATTACAAAGACATCAGGGTGAGTGATATTTTCTTGGCACGCTGCTGATTTGGATAAAGTTCCTAAACACAAAAGGATTTGGTTGAAACTAAACAGGCTAAATTTATTTGCCATCATCTACATTGTCAACATGCTCACATAACTGTCTGTCGCGAGCATTTGGAGCTTCAGACTGGTGTGAGATGTGCTGCCTGGTATATGCTTTGTACCTTCAGTGTGGCTGTAAGTCATGTGTGTTTGAGACAAGAGGTGTCCATACAAGTGGTAAACAAGAGATAAGCAGGCTGAGGGTGGAGCTTAACAAACAGCCACCGAGTTGTTTTCTTCACAGATTAAGCATCTTAAACACAGCTTTTAGGTTTCCAGTAATTTAAAACTGGTTTGACTGCCATCATTTTGTCATAATAAAATAAACACTACTTTCTTGAACATCTCAAATTTGAAATAATTTTTAGATAAAGCATATTACAAAAATATATTTCTATTATTGAAGACAACATGTAAAATGAGGACAATAATACAACAAATTAAAATGTTTAACTAGGTTTCATTCGTGGTTTCATATCAAAACCTGGGGACAAATTGTCATGAAATAACATTAAGTGACATGATAAGTTTTAATTTAAATTTCTTGCCCATCTTATTCTTGTCAGCTGTTCGTTATTGACCACAACCAGGTGGACTGGCGCATCTCTATGACCAGCCATCGGGTGTTTGTGATCTTCCTGGAGCTCCTGGTCTGTGCTGTCCATCCTGTTGGGACGTATTGGGAAGTGGGCCTTCCCTTCAACTCCTCTTCTTCAGCCCACCTGTGTGTGACTGGTCATTACGGCAACAGCTTCATAACAATGGAGCTATTGTTGTCAGTGCTTATGTTTTTGCGCTTGTACCTGGTGCACAGAGCCATCCTGCTGCACAGCAAAGTGCTGCTGAGTGCCTCCTACAGAAGCATAGGCTCCCTAAACAACATCAACTTCACCTTCCGCTTTGTCCTCAAGGTGCTCATGAACAAGTACCCAGCCCGCACCCTGCTCGTCTTCATCCTCCTGTTCTGGCTCAGTGCTTCCTGGATGCTCACCCTCTGTGAAAGGTAAACTCATAAACCAAAACTCAACCTTTACCTGCTTTTAGGCGCTTCTGAAGAAGATGGGAAGGGATGTTTGTAAACCTGAAACATGTATATCCTGCACATTATGCATCTGTTGTTCAATATTCAGCTTTAGATATGTGTGGCTAACTTATGGTTCACTTATTTATTATCTTTTTATGGGTTAGGAAGTTAGAGATCTGATATAACATTTAGAAAGGAAACGCTTACTTGTCATTACTCAGTGACTACTTGTTATTTTAGCTCTTAAATGAACACATTAACCATTGCCGGTCATTGAAATGAAAAGTGTTGTTTATTCGGATTTCTTCCAAAACGTGCAAAAAAAAAGTGCAGTGCTGTTTTACATTCCTCTTCAAACCTTGATGGTCAATTTGACTTTCCTTTTTCAAGTGGATTGAAATAACAGTCGATAGTAATTATTTCTGTTTTGTTTATGCAACAAATTGCTTTTTAATGTGAGCCAACTAGACGTCAGCCTCTGCAGTGAGTTTGGCAGTTCCACAGTGTGAGGTCATTGTTCAGTTGAACATTAAAGACTTGGATTCTCTGACTGAAAGTTTGTAAGAGAAGTCATATGAGTGTATTTAAAATATGAACCCCATTATTGCCTGTTTATCAGACAAAGAGACTTTCCTCACTGTTCAGTTCACTGTCACATTTAAACTGTTTACAGGGAACAGTGGGAGAGTTTCTTATTGTATCATAATGTGCCATGCTCCAGTTCACAAACAATGTATTCAAGGTCTAGGGTCAATTATGTTCAACTTCACAGAAACAAGGTGATAGGGAAATGGCCAAAATTGAGACAATGTTGATATAGATTTGCAATAGACGATGATTTAAAACAGGAGCTTAAAAAGACAATAGGATAGGAAACCTATTAACCTAACGTGTTTCAGTTTTTCTAAATAGTGTTAAAGTGCTAAAGACCAGCACTAACCACTTTTTAAAGGTCCCTCTCTAGAAATTGAGGACTTGACTATTTTAAAACCAAGAGTTCTTTTATTGATCATTATTGTGGTCTCAGATTCTAAAAGTCTGGACAGGCTCTCTCCGTCTTAGATACTGTGGTCGTGACTCCAGCTAATACACAGTGACGATGGTTGAAGTGATATTTGATGGAGTCCCAGTAAGGATGCATGACGACCCTGTCTCCTCACAGGCAGACACGCGCGGACACTCACCACATGAACATCGCTCTGTGGCTCATCGCCATCACCTTTCTCACTGTGGGATACGGGGACGTCTCCCCCAACACGGGATGTGGCAAAGTGGTCTGTCTCTTCACTGGAGTCATGGTAACCAGAGAAGATTAAACAGCTCATGATTCATTAACATATTAGTTATGCTCCCAGTTATTTTTTAACCACCTGCTTTTCTTCGAGTGGTTGTTTTGGCTTCTTTTGAGGAAATTATTTCATCAGCGCAGACAGACAATCAGTTTTAACACAAAATATACTGGAAATGCTTTACTCTCCTTAGCTCAGCATTACTGTTTTTGCTGTTTCTGCTTTCTCCTTCACACAACAATTACAAAATGTCCTGGAAACTTTTCTTTCTATTTTGTAAAACTCCACCCTTTTTGTTTGTTATTTCATTTATTATTGTACTTTATCCCATGTGCGTGGAGCCTGATGAAGGGTCTGGAAGACTAACAAATATTTACACTCATATTCCTTGTATTTCATTTGTTTCACTGTGGTCACTTTCTGAGACTATTGTTCAGGCCTGGTGTCGTCTGACTTCCCAGATACTGTTCAAATAACTTAAAGTCTCTTTACTGATATCAGAAAAAACCAAGGGGTCATACCAAATGTCATGTTGTGGGAATGTGTGAGATAAGAACCAGCCCAACTCCTGTGTTTGAGGTTTACTGTATTGATTTAAGGATGGTTTGACATTAGAAGAACAATCCTTTTAAGTCAGTTGAGGAGTGGTTTTGTGCATAGTGGCCTTCAGAGATAAGCGGTCAAGCACTAGCACCCTCTTTAGACACTTCTCTCTGTCCGTGTACAACGCAGTGGAAAGCACTCTTTTCCATCACTCTCTCCCCATCTCCGTTGTTTTTATAAGCTTCCCCTCTTATAATGGGAAACTTTCCACCCTATCCATTTTTAGGTACTTTATTGCACTTGGCTTGATTACAAGTGAGGGCTGTTGCCAACCTGTGCCCATGATTTACCAAGAGAAACACTTCCATCCATGAGAATCAGAGAGTTCTTGGGATGTTCACACCTTTGACACGGTGTGAGCTCCCTCGGAGGCAGAACTCGGTGCTCTGGGGTTGACAACGCTCTTAGCAAATGTGAATGGATGCGAGGAAAGAATGTGTACCTCCCAGGGGTTAAATATCTATCATTGCATGTTGTAATGAGAGAGGGGGGGGGAGGGGAAGGGGGGTGCGTTCAGCATTGGCTCAGTCTGCTCCTTTACTAACTCTGCTTCTTCTGTCTCTTAATGCATTCACAAAGAGGAACCCAGGTAACATGTGACTGTATGAATGTTATTTATATCCTGTGATTAATAAAAATTTAACTCATAAAAAAGTAAAGCTTGGATGAATAGGTTACACTGAGCTGTAACACATTGTGCTCAAAACTGCTACATCAATGTCAATGTAATATTAATCCACGTGTGGTTGTTGTGTGTTTGTGTTCAGGGTGTAGCCTGCACAGCCATGTTGGTCGCGGTCGTTACTAAGAAGCTGGCGTTAAATAAAGGGGAGAAGCATGTCCACTTTTTCATGCTGGACATACAGATCTCTAAAAGGGTAAGTGCAGTGCAGACGTAAAAGAAAACGGTGCTACTCCTGATGACCCTTTGCCCCCTCTCTGTGTGAACGTGTGGGGGTCACCTCAAAGGAAAGCCTATTGTCTCCATCTTAGTCTAGTCTTATCACAGTCGAGAAGGTTTTTGGATAGCAGCTCTAGACAGTGGTCTTCTTAGTTTTTTGTTATTTATATATATATATATATATATATAAATGTTTGGTGTCTGTATGTAAGATTTTATTATACGTCTTTGGTTCAGAAATTCCTGTTTGTAACATTTGGAAGGTGTCAAACAAAGGAAATCATCTTATCCCGGAGAGGAAACAAGCTTGTGTCAGTTTGGGATGGTGTAGCGATGGACAGGAAATGCAGCTTAGGTAAATTTGGAAAGCTTGTGGAGATGTCTGTAGCCTATGTTTCAGTTCAACTTGACCGTAGTATCAAAAACAGTTAAAAGAAGATGAAAGTTATTGCTATATTGAGCCTAAAATCAAAACAAAACCAGATTTTGTATTGTGGACTAAACCCTGGAATAAACTAGGTTTCAACATAAACACTTATTCCAGAAATAATCCTCACTAAACCCAAAACTAAACAATGACTAAATCCAGTGTTAAACCTGAAAGGACTAAACCGTACCTGCAACACTAAACTCATAGATTTACATATATTCCAAATTTGTGTCAACGCAGAGTTAAGATTTTGCTTGCACTGAAGTGTGTCGGAATGAGGGGGTAAATACACTTTTCTTCGGAGGATACATCCATTTCCTCTCTTTCAGTAGCTGCATCCTGTCCCGAGGAGCATCTTTACGCCGCTGCTTGTGCTTGTTTTGGTCTGTGCG
The DNA here is from genome assembly GCA_024349245.1 of Neodontobutis hainanensis. Classification (NCBI taxonomy): domain Eukaryota; kingdom Metazoa; phylum Chordata; class Actinopteri; order Gobiiformes; family Odontobutidae; genus Neodontobutis; species Neodontobutis hainanensis. The sequence goes on from JALDNG010000004.1 coordinate 9,599,239, forward strand.
TGTCTGTTGAGTTTGCCTGCATCCGATGTGCCGCGGTCCATATTTACACTGATGGGAACAGGGGAAGACATCTGGCTTGGACACTGACAACTTCTATTAATAACCCTCACAACAGGGCCCACGTGACAGTCACAGTTAAAGGTGCAGGAAGACCGACAGACATAAATAGAAGAGTGAAGCACAGGTGAAACGTAAGCGGTCTCTAGAAGTCTCTTAATGGTTTAGCACCAGAATATACTTCTGACATGCTAGTTTCTTATGAACCTTCTCAGACTCTGAGAACATCTGAGTCAGAAGTTAGAACTTAACATGGTGAAGCAAGTTTCATCCTGCCTGGAACAGCCTTCCTGATGAAGTGAAACAAGCCTTGAACTTTAGTGTTCAAGTGGAAGTTAAAAAATTCTTTCTCTTAAGCTTTTAATCCTGTAAAGCACTTTGAGTTAACCCAGTGAATGAATTGGGTTAAATAAATAAAATTGCCTTGTCATGTTTTGTAGTTCTGCTTTAATACTATTTTTTTAACCTCAGTCTACTAATGTGATGTTATGAAGAACACTATTGAATTAAGAACCACAAAACCTGACTGACTTAAGTCCTCCTAACTTCCTGAAATGATTGATAAGAAGCTCGATATTGTTATCGGTAACCCTTGAACCTTATGTGCTGCAGATCCGTCATGCTGCTGCTAATGTGCTCAGAGAATGCTGGTTGTTGCATCGAACAAACCTGACCAAAAGGAACCACGGAGAGCACCGAAGACACCAGCGATGCCTTTTGGAAGCCATCAGAGTGTGAGTTACTGTATCACTAGGAGCACCCACGGGCGTCTGGGGGTTGGCATCAGGCCCATGCCATGTTAAGTGGGAGGCAGTTTTCTTTTTACTTTGATTTGTGTATTTTACGGTTCAATAAATTACGAGTCACATGTGTAACAGCTCATTTCGATTACTAATTAGATTTGTGTTCCTCGTTAATGTGGACTGGGTATGTCTGGACCTATTATATTAGATGACTAATGTGACTCACTTATCACACACATTTTCAAATCAATTTCAAGACCATTCGAGTCCATAAATGTAATTTTATGGCTTGTTGAATTGTGTGACACCATGTTTATTAAAAGACACTGGAAAATACATCCTGACTTTTGGAGACAGCAGACCACAGTTAGACCACCAATCATTCACTCACTGAATAAAATTCTAACAGCTCAAACAGCTTAAACAATGACTACATTCATCTATAAAGATAAAAGTTAAAACCCAGGTTTTGATTTTTGTCAACATTTGGACTAATTTGTGATCCATTGCATGCTGCTTTTTCTTGACAGATTTCGTCACTTACGCCTCAAACAGAGAAAATTGAGAGACTATGCCAGTGAGATGGTGGACCTCCCAAAGGTGATATGCATTCATATCTTTCAATAGAAAAAGGCACAGCTCTATAAGTAAAAAGATGCCGAAAAACATCATCATTATCAAAAAGATTTGTACGTTTCTGGATTTCTATAAATATATTTTTTAACTGTCATAGAGGCAAGTAAGTCACAATATATATACTTTTTGAACTGTCTAGGAAAAGTTGTCATATTAGGTAGAAATCATACACTTTCACTCTCAACTCAGATTTGTATCTTTCTTTTCCCGTTGGAGGTGCTTTGTTGTGTCTTAATTAGTTTTTTTTTTTTGGTCAACAAAGGAATAAAATCTTTTTCTTCCAGAAAAATAAAATAAACACATTGACCGAAAGGCTGTAGGCCGAAGTCAAGACTTATTTATGCCTATCCCATTTTAACATTTAAAACAAAATATTATGCAACAAAACAAGTCAATTAAAAAAAAATCTACAATGATTGACAAACAGAAGACAAAGACAGATATCATTCATCATTATTCATCATTTTATATATTATTTAAATATATTTAGATCAAATTATTTATATATATTTAATAAATTTACGTTTAATTACATTGTCATTATTTCACTTCTACTTACTTTCTTAATTATACTATTCTTATATAGTTTTTTAATTATTTATAATTCATTATAAGCCATCAGTATATTTATTTTATTTTGTTTTATATATATTTTTAAATGTAGCAATGTTGCTGCACTTTTTATGTTATCATCTATTTTGGTCCAAAGAGTCACCCCGCTTTGTACAGAAGTACAATATTCCAACAACAAAAAAACAAACTCTGATGGCACCTTTTGTCATTTTGTTCAAGGAGTTTGTTCAGGATTATAGAAAGTTTGGTGTTGTGATAATGTCGCAGCTCATGTTATCTTTTTATCAACTGTGACCTATTTATTATTAAAACTGCGACACATACGTACATACATGACAGACTTAATTCACAGTTACATATTCTATCTGGTGTTAAGACTGAAAAATATGTCCGTACAAAGATTTCTGTTCTTTCCCCATGTTGTATTGTAGATGCAGATGATAATGTGCGACCTCAGTGCTAACTGGAATAACTCCTATCAGGAGCTAGAGCAGCGCATCCTCTCTATGGAGCAGAAGTTAGATGAGCTCAATCATTGCTTCCAACAAACATCTGAGTTGCTTTCTCATTTCCTTCATCAGCGCACACCAGAGATCAGGTCAAATATGCTAAAAATACAGAAGTGACATCTGGAAGTCTGTGTGCTGATTTGGTGTTGTTTCATTTCAGGTGACAGGGCTAACTATGTCAAAAACACAGATGCATTGTCTCCACAAGCCTTGAGAACAAGTGGGTATAACCTCTAACAAAGCTGCTCCAGACTCTGAACATGCTGAACCACTTGAAAGACTGGCATACCAACTAAAGATCTCATCTTCTGGCCCAGTGCTCAGTGCACAGCGCTATGACTCATGGCTGTAAAATTATACAGAAACCTATGAAGGAATCATGGGGCATTTGATAAATCTTTTGTGTGTTTTTAATCACTTGTATTTGTGACTAAGCAAAATGATTCTTGTGATTTATTCTTAACTCAGTGGTTGGTTTCTGTTTTGAGATTTGAAAGGCTTTAAGTTCAATGATGGATTCCACTACTGTCTTATTCCTGTGGAATAAGATTTATATTTTACATTGTATTTTTTATTGCTTCTTTCTATCAAACAGTGTTATTCATCCAACCTATTTAATGAAAACGTCTCAAATCAAATTTACTTTTGACATATACATTTTTAATTTCAATAAAGATAAAAAAATATCAATGAATGCGTTTCAAGTTTTCTAAAAATAAAAAGTTCTGTCGCCTTCTGGTGGGCATTTGGCTGTACTACACTTACCTATTTAAATAAATCTAACACTGGGATTTCTTTACCATAATATATATATAATATAGATATTTTTACAAGTTTTTGAGTTGATGCCAGATAAATGCAGAAGGCCTAAAAAAAACCTGTCCACAGTCACATGTAAAGGGCATTGCACATTTTTGTTCAGGTTTACAATAAGTGTGTTCCGTCTCATTTCTCTTTCCGTGGTAATCGCCTTTTAAATGCCTAGCCAATTGTTTTAAACCAATAAAAGTCTTTCCACAGCAAACGCAGATGTAGCCTGTGGCTTCAGCATGCTGCACAAAGTGACGCAGCAGGTGCAGCTTGTGTTTGAAAGCTCGACCACACTGACAAAGGTGTGAGCGGTGACCTCTGTGGAGATAACGGTGGATGATGACCAGTGAGAACTGCCTTAACATGGCTCCACAATGTCTGCAAGGATAACAAGTCTTAAAGCGCCAGTTTGTGTTCATACGCTTTATCATAGCCTCCTCACGACTGTTATTCTTAAACATGGCCAGGACAGTAGGTATAAGCGGAAAGAGGGCAGTTTTCTCTGTTTCTGAAAGACACAACTGAAGCTGCTTGTCGGGTGTAGCACAGGTGTCCTTTTCCTGCTGTGTGGCAGGTAGGGCAGGAGGATTTAGGAGGATTGTAGAGAGATTGGGAAGAAGGGGTATCGAAGCAGACTGCAAGAATAAAGGAGGATTCTGCAGCATAGTGAGTTGACTTTTTGGGTTATCTTGCATTATGATAGTTTTTTTTGTAGCTTTCTGCTGCATGGTCCCCTGAAGAACAGTAAAAGGTGTGTTAAGGAGTAATGTGACATCCCCTGGTCCGTTGTTGACAAATGTGGTTGATGTATACACCATGCCTGGGATAGATACTGGGGCTGATTTTTCAATAGTGTGTGCAGTCTGTCCTAAAATAAGACTTCTATCAATACCCTTTTCATTAATGCCCGGGTTTACTGAGCTGGGACTGGTCTTTGTATTGTTTGTGATCAAAATAGCTGCACCAGATTCTCCCTGGGAGTTTGAATTTATGGTTGGATTAGACAATATGCAGCTCTTGTTGATGTGATTTTGTAAAGCCATCTCATTGGCAAAAAATGTTTTACAAATTGCACATGCTTTTGGCATAGCGTCAGAACAAAACAAGGTTGTGAAAGGCAAGTCGTTATCCTTAGGACACGTATGTAAACTGTATAAAAGTTTGGTTAAAAAAACTTGACAACAGACTTGACAGGTATATAAAGCTCTAAAGTGTTCACTATGAGACTTCTCACTTTGAAATAGCTTTTTGCACATTTTGCAATTATATAGTGTCTTTCCTTTGCAGTGGCTCAAATGACTCTCAAGTGACCTAAAGTACCCCCCACAGCGTTCACACTGCACAGGACTTTCCACAGCTGCTCTGTGTACATTTTTAGAGTTTGGAGGACTGTAAGAGATACTAGAGTGTACACTAACATTTTTAGGACAGCAATATTCATGGTCAGTCTCAACTTTGTAACCAGAATCTTCTATTTCACAACTTCTGTCACTTTCCTCCACTGAATACTCAGATTTCTCCATTTCCTCAGGATTCTCTGTATCCTTTTGTAAAGGCACATCATTCAAAACCCCACTTTGCTGCTGATTAAAACATGGGGTTTCAAGAGTCAAAGAGGGAGCTTCTTGAAATGACTTTCCCTCACAATTAGTCTCTGCATGCTTGTTCAGCTCCACTGCATTACTAAAACAAACACAACACTTTTGGCAGATTGGTGGAGAATGTACATTATCCAGGTGGGTTGAGAGCGATGTCTTGGACTGAAAAGTGATCTTGCACATGTGGCACCTGGCTTTGAGAGAATGGCTCATGTAGTGTGACATCAAGTCTGATGTGTGTCTAAAATATTTATCACATTCACAACATTTTGTATAGTGTGCCTTTTGGAAGGAAAGGCACCATTCCTCATCACTGCTGGATTCACCAGACATTTGACGCTGGAAAGAAAAATAGACAGCCTTACTTAATATTTAAAATAACAACAAACAATGACTGAAACAATATCCAATCAAATTAATAAACTAGAAAGACAATGATTATCATCCATGTTTACTTAAATTAACAGCATTAGAAAAAGCATCAGGGTATTTGATGGAGAAAGGCTGATTCTGACTGAAGCAAATAGATGAACATTATCACTTCGGAAGTGCAAGACATATACATATATACATATACACACATATATATACATATACACACATATATATACATATACATATATATATATATACATATACATATATATATATATATATATATATATATATATATATATATATATATATATATATATATTAAACACAATAAATATGGCTTCTACAGAAAATATATAGAATATATATGTGTGTTATCCACCATTTTACTTTGTTTACACAAGATTGAGGTTTTATTTCCTTTTCACTAAAAAATCTCACTAAAGAAAAAAGTGTCTACATCTATAGCAGGAGCCAAGGTAAAGCAGGATTTGTCAAATACTCACTTTTTTTCATTGTTTGCCTTTACTTTTATGAAGCCATTTAAACAAACTTTACATCATCCGACTTTACTCACCTGTGTCTACATCATTGGTCTACGCCACAGGATCACAGAAATTTTGGGGCGTTCATAAAATTAAGTGTGTAGGCCTATTTATTATCATATTATGTTGGCTGTAGTAAAGAAAGTTTGGAGAAAAATCAAACTTTGATTCACTAACGCCATCTGCCCCAAATGTGAGTGACTCACAAACAGAAGTTCTTTATAACAAGATAATATCTAAAATGTTCTAATATATAAATTTACACTACCGTCACGCGTTGATTGCATACATCCATGATGGCGTCCCCAAGTCTCTTTGTTCAAACGTCCGGTTTATTCCGGAAGAGGAAGGTCCTTGGCGTTTCTATTATTGATTAATTATAAATAGGCTGACAATTCTTTATACAGTCTATTTTATTGTTATAAGTAACAACATATATTGCAGCATCATAGCTTGTTCATTTAATAAACTCAATACATATGACTTTACATGAGACGTTGTAAAATAACTGACATTGTAGCCTTTTAAACGAAGCAATAAACTGATTATGAATAGTCACGGAAAATTGTATCTAAAGCAAAAATTGAATAAGTTGTTGAGTTTAGTGTCGGAACCTTTTACATTGATTGTTTTTGTTCTTGTTTTACTACGGTACTTTTTAAAAGACGGAGGGGGAACGTTTCATCAGTTACAACAGCTGTTTTTAGACGGGCGGGGTCTGTTTCAGTGCCTCGGTTTATAGTCACTGCATGTTCTACCGTGCACCCCACAGAGACAAAACAAAGGCATGTTACGGAAATAGACAACAAGTATATTTACATCCACGGAGAGCTTGTACGGTTTACTAAAACGTTGTGTTATTTAATCAAACGTCTCCTGAACTTCTTGCTGGTAGCTGTGAGGTGTGCCATCATGTCGGAGTCGGGCCACAGTCAGCCGGGTATGTATGGACAAGGGCGCAGGAGGAGACGCCGTCGTGGAGAGAGAGATGCTGGCCCCCCAGGACAAAACCTGTCCGGGCCCAGTCGAGACAGAGAATACCAACCAAGAGAGCGGAGGGTAACGCACACCTAAAACTAGTTGTTTCGGTCAGTGGTCACCTGTACAGTTTTAAATCAACTTCCATTTTCCCTCTACAGGATGCGAGTGAGGAACCGCCAGGCCCAATTATACAGAAGACCCCTATTATTCTGGCAAAGCCCCCATCAGAAAGGGTAAAACAGGATAATATTTGCCACAATTTAGACTGATAATACTATGAGGTGTACGTGGCAGAGTTACTAGCGTGGATAGCAAGAACGTTGTGAGTTCAAACGAACACAACACGGCTTACTTAAGTCTAAGTACTACTACTAAGTCTTTCTGTGAGGAGTCTGCATGTCCTCCCCGAGTTACCGTGGGTTCTCTCCGGGTACTCTGGCTTCTTCCCACCGCCCAAAGACATGCATGTAGAGGTTAATTGGCAACTGTCCCTAGTGAATGAATGTGAGAGTGAATGGTTGCCTGTCTCTAAATGTCAGCCCTGTGACTAACTGCCCTTTATACAGGGTGTACCCGCCTCAGGCCCAAAGCTGCTTGGATAGGCTCCAGTCACCTGTGATCCCTAATGGGACTAAGAGGAAATTGAATGAATAAAAAAACTCAGGGTCACGACAGGTGGAAAATTGGTTATGTCTACTACCTTTTCTGTGACATTTTAAGTACAATAGTGTTTATGCAACAATCAGTGGATCAATGGCCCGTATTTACCGTTATTATATTATTTCTGCAGTACTAAATTTGGCATAGTTTTACATAAAAATGCAGGAGACCTCTGCGGCTCATTGCTCAATGATAAGCCAGATGTTGGTTCTTAATTCACATTAGGTTCTGCAACTGATCATTATTTCTACAATTGATTAATCTGACAATTTTTTTGATTTAATAATCGGATTGTGAAGCGCATATAAATGCATGAGGACCTGTGGACTAACAAAGACAAGTGGTCAAAAATATGAGGTCTTTTATTGTTTTGGCTTAAACTGATGATAATACTACAAGAAATCCCATAGATTTTTACAAAATCGGAACCCGACGATGTATGTATGAAGTATGCCACAGGACTTGTGGATAGAGCATATATACACTTAAAGATGTATTTTCATAGAAAACACAAATTGTACATCTATTTTACTGTTTCTGTGGATTTACTGCTCTGTCTTGGTAATAAAACCCTTTAATCTCAGCACATGGCATGTTTCAGAGTCAATGAATAACCCAGATAGCGATTAATCAATTATCAAATTAGTTGACAGTTATTTGAATAATCAATTATTCCAATTAGTTGTTGTAGCCCTAATTCAAATATGTTCTATAATTAATATTTTTAAGGCTAAGCCATCACCAGCTGTAGCTTCCAGTGGTGGACCAGTCATTGAGAAGCCAATTATGCTGATGAAGGCACGGGATGATGGGGGGAAGCCTGGCACCCCTCCAGAGGCTGCAACTCAACCTTCTGGTGCAGGACACTCTAAAATGGAGCGTGAGGGGCAGCGACCCACCCAGCCCGTATACCAGATCCAAAATCGAGGAATGGGTGGTTCAGCAACTAGTGCTGTGGACCGTGAGCTATATTTTTAACTGCTAGATTTCCATGCATGTTTACCAACGTTAGACAATAGAAATAAAAATTAAATGTGTGTTCTTCTGTTTAAAAGCCTTGGTTGGCCAAGCTAAACTCCTTCCTCCAGAGAAGATGAAGCATAGCATTAAGTTAGTGGATGATCAGATGAATTGGTGTGACAATGCAATGGAGGTAAGATAACATTTATTTCTTCCATTTAATAAGAATCTTTACTTTTACGGTAAACCAAATTTTGTATTTTTCTTGCAGTACTTAAGAGACCAGACAGACATGTTGGTGGTGGGAGTCATTGGTCTACAAGGAACTGGGAAATCTACCATAATGTCACTGTTATCTGCAAACACCCCTGAGGAAGATCCAAGGTAAATGTGTCAATAATTCATTTTAGATTAACTGGCAGAAAAAAACACAGTTTCTAATGATATTCATGTTTGGCTGGACAGAAGTTATGTATTCAGAGCCCAAACTCAAGAAATCAAGGAAAGAGGAGGAAACCAGAGCACTGGGATTGATTTCTTTATCACACAAGAAAGAGTCATCTTTTTGGACACACAGGTGATTATTTGAAATGTAATACTGTTAAACATAATTATGTTTAACAGTGTCTTTTAAAATGCTCTTTATATGCTCAATAAAATAGTCCTTTTTTATTCATATCCCAGCCAATGCTTAGCCCCTCCATTCTTGACCACCTCATCAACAATGATCGGAAATTGCCACCAGAGTACAACCTTCCTCACACATATGTTGAGATGCAGGTAAGTGGCTGGCCAGCAGGGGGCGCTTGGTGAAGAAAATAGAACCTGGTTGTGACATAAACTTAATACCATGCGATTTGCCCTTAGTCTTTACAGATCGCAGCGTTCCTGTTTACTGTGTGTCATGTTGTTATTGTGGTCCAAGACTGGTTTACTGATATAAACCTCTACAGGTATGTGTTTGTGGCAGAACATATAAAAATACCTCTTCTTGGTTTTATCTTGCCCGAGGAATGTTTAAGCTTTCTTGTGTTTAGAAAATATATTTGTTTTGCAGTTTATAAGCGCCTTTATAATATGTGACTGTTTTATTCCTTCCAATTATCTATTCAAAACATGACATCATAAATACTACGTATGTAAATGTCACACTATTAGTTTAAATATAAAAATGATTAAATGAGAAAACTGTAAAGTGTTTTCCATTCACTGCTGCAGTAAAACTCCAAGATGTTAGGCAGAAACGCATTTCACTACAATTTCACAATCTCACAAAGATCATGGTTTAATGTTGTTGTGGCTTGAGGCCGTTTTGTGATTGAGTGTATGCACCACACACAACTTTTTTTTAATTTGGGGTCTTTTAAGGTTTCTGCAGTCTGCTGAGATGTTAAAACCTTCCACTCCTTCTGCAAGTCATGACAGCTCTGGCTCCTCAGGCAAAGAAGACGGAACTGAATACTATCCTCATATCGGTATGACCATTGGATAATGAATAATGAACAACAGCATGTGCACACAACCTGATCAGGCTTGTCTTCTTTAGTCTTTATCCAGAATAAGGCAAGACGGGAGGATTTCTGCCCAACAAATATGAAGGATATGCACATGGTGGTTGACAAACTAATGGCACACTCCCATCTTAAATACAAAGGTTACATTACTCTATTCTGTTTCTATATTAGAGAAACCATTGTTGGATATTACTAAATATTTTGGCATGTGTTTCTCAACTTAAAAAGAGCAAAAGAACATCTGTTTCAAAGTTTTGCTGGCATTCAGCCAACCAATTTGCTCATTTGTTTTCAGGTACATTGTCAATGTTAGACTGTAATATCTTTCCTGGCTTGCGGCCAGACTACCTGGAAACTGAAGTCAATATGTTCCTGCTTCCTGTACAAGAGACCGAAGAGGATACTTTGACCAAAGCTGGTTAGGAATTACATTGTTTCCTAAAGAAATACTAACTAAAACTACTAAGTTCTGAATCTATACAGTATTTTCACATGTACACAACTGTTTGTGTTATGTGCTATAATAATAGGGTTGGGTACATACCCGCTCTTCTCACTGCTTCCGGGATACAGAGGTCACCCTACTTTTTCTACAATGGTCTCCAAGCTTCGGTGTCAAATACTGGCCATGCCCCGCTGTCAGCTGTCACACACAATTCTCACTGAGAAGAACTGGTAAAAGCCTATAGCATATTTGTCAAATGCAACTGCGGGGTGCAGTGGCTCAGTGGTAGAGCGGTTGACCTATAACCGGAAGGTTGGCGGTTCGATTCTCGCTTTCTCCACAGTTCATACTGTCGTGTACTTGGGCAAGACACTTAACCTTCCTTGCCTCTTGTGACTCAGCACTGGTGTATGAATGTGTGAGAATGTTGGGACAACGGATGGAGACAATCTGGCATGTTTACATTTATGTGGCTGTGTCTCATGTATGTTCATTAACATGCACTGTCCCTTTATATAAAAATAAAAAATGTAAATTTTTATTTTTAATAAAATTTGATCACCATTGTACAGACAAACTGTCTTTAAATGTTTGTTTTTTGTATCTTACAGGTTTCACTACGCTGCTCGTATCTGGGATGGTGTGAAAAAATCGTCTGCTCTCTCTGAATACAGTCGTCTTCTCTGCTAATGACTAATAATGCTGTTGTAGAAGAGGAAGAGGGACTTTTCTTACAGCAGAGTGGACACTGTCACAGCAGCGACAAATAAACAGAAAGCCTGGGAAGAATAGAGATTTCTATCTTGAAAGCATAACTCTACATGCCCCACAATATCCTGCCATGAGCCAAACCCTTCCCTTAGGTTATAGTCATACCGACAGAAACATTTTAATGGCAAAAGGGAACAGTTGTCTATACATGCCCAAGCCCATGTCTGTACTTTTGTATCTATGCTACAAATGAGTTCTTCACACATTGTTTTGTTTGTATTGATTGAAGTTACATTAAACTTTATTTATTAGGAAAAAATATATTTTTATTAAACCAGTTAATTTTATCAAAGTTTCTTCACATTTCATAACAAAGCAAAACACTTTTTAGGCCAGATTATAATGATGTGAAAGTCAGCAGTTTATGTTTATTTCTTTAGCTTTAAGTGTCAAGTTTCTATGCCAGAGATGAAAGCACAGTCTATATTTGATCATTTGGGTAATTTCACCTGTGAACCTGTGAGAGACATGTTATGCCTATTTTTTACAGAAATTAAATGAAGCGCAGTAGAGTGTTTTTTATGTAAAACAGGGCATTGTCTGACATGAAGCAGCATGTGGATGGATGAATAGATCATAAATAATGGGGCAAACAGACAAAACCTTGCAGTCTTCAATCATGGATCTACTGTAGAAAGCGGTCTGGGCACAGAGCAGGTTCGTAAAAGTAAAGCTGAGCGTTTTCTTGGTTTGGATGATTTTACTTTTTTAAAAAAACTAAGAGGAGCCCATTTTCATAATAAGGACATGAGGACTTAAAACGGTCGGCCTTTGGCGGTGCTGCCACGCTCTGGCCCACTTTGGCGCTCTTATTTTTAAGTTGAAAACACATTCTCTGGGTTTCCTCTGCTCCAGTCAGACAGTCGCGTGCACATGTGAACACGAGCTGAAGCGCTGTGGGGCAGTCCGGCTAAGACAGGGAGCAGTGGAGAGCAGCAAAAAGGCCTTTAAGCCCCGGCCCTCAACGCTTATCGTGATCATTTTTTGTAGGCCGTTGTTGCGCACCTGTTAGTTTGGCTTTTCAACCCCAGTTCAATTAATCAGTGTCTCAAACGGGAAAAACCTTGTCCCTAATCAAAACCTCCTTACACATGCATACAGTTTGTTCTCACCCTGGGTATAACACGGAGCTTGTGAAAGAAGCTTTTCCATTTTCTCTAAAATTAATCAAAAACAGGCATAGGTGCTCTTTTTCAACACACTCATGATTGTTAGTGTAAATTATTAAGTCATTTTCTATTTATTAAATTCAGTTTTGTGTACAAACCTGGCTGGCCAAATGAAATGACCCATTGGCAACTGGTAGTTTTTTTATAAATAATTTTATAATCTTGGTGTAAAAAAACGTTTTGAATTTTTAGAGGACCTTTATTTAGGACCGTTATTAAAATACCTTTTTAATATTCTTTTGAAATTTGTGCCACGGTATGAGGGTTGAAATATAGATCGAATTGATTAATGACTAATGTTATTTAGAAATATTTCTGATTTAAAAAAAAAATTAGGTTAACAGACGCAGTCATTGAGAGATTTATAAAAAACAGACAACTCACAGTTTAGGAGGTCATCTAGGCGGTTTTTATGCATTAATGTAAAGCATCTAATACAGAGCACTCCGAAATCAAGACGGGGCTTGACGCAGTCTTGCGTTTCTGGGGGTAGAAATGTCTCATCCCATATGCGTCTTCCGTAATATTCAAAAAGTCTCCTTCTTGGTCAAATAGCCCTTACACAGCCTGGAGGTGTGTTTGGGGTCATTGTCCTGTTGAAAAATAAATGATGATCCAACTTAATGCTAACCGGTTGGGATGGCATGTCGCTGCAGGATGCTGTGGTAGAGACCATTCGGTCCCCTTTTCAAAGACACTTGTGTTTCTTATCCCAAATTATCTCTTTTGCTTGTTGCTTTTTCTTAGTAGTGTTTTTTTAATCAACTATTTGACTATAAAGGCCTGTTCCACACATTCTCCTCTGAACAGTTGATAACCCACAGTTTCTGAGGCTGGTGGTGATTCAGATGACCTTATCTTCAGCAGCAGAAGGTGGTCTTCCTTTCCTTGAGCGGTCCTCATGTGAGCCACTTTTGTCGTAGCGCTTGAAGGTTTTGGCAACTGCACTTGGGAACACATTCCAAGTTTTTGCACTTTTCCAGGACTGACTGACCTTCAGTCCTTAAAGTAATGATGGACTGTCATTTCTTTTTACTTAGCTTATTGGTTCTTACCATAATATGAATTCTAACAGTTGTCAAATAGAGGTGTCAGCTGAGTACCAGCCTGACTTCTACACAACACAAGAGATGATCCCAACCCCTTCTAGGCAAGAAATTCCACAAATGAACCCTGACTCGTTCAAGGCGTTAAATACTAATAATCCCGGCTGCTCACCGTTTGAAATTTTAAGTTTTGCTGGCTCTCTGCCTGTGCGCAATTTCCCTTATCTTTAGCTCTGTCATTGGTCCAACCTGACCAATGACATTGACCTATGCACTGTAAATATTTACTGTTGACGTCCCAGCGGAGGATAGTGGGCTGTGAGCTGCAGGTGGCTCCTTAAAACTGAAGCCCAGGTTAAAAGATCTGTGTTACATGACGGATCAAGTCAAAAGTAAAAGCTCCAAAAGCTCTCGGTGCTGTTTTAGGTTGGTGTGGGTGCTGTCTGAGTGCGTTGGTCTCTTTCTTGTGAATAGAGCTCATAAACACGGATTATCGTAAATATAAACCACATTTTGAACGATGGTCTTCAGATTAAAGCATGTGTCCCTTCTATTGTCTGTGGAGGTTCTCAGAAGTCCAGAGACGCCTACAACTGTATGCACAGTAGCTACAACAAAATGATTGTCTAAATGAAAATTTCACTGTATAAAAAAAAGGGTTGCAGTTGTAGTCTTTTCTTCAAAGAAAACCACAAGTAAGGCATTTTGATTTGAAAAGAGGGAGTGGTCTAAGGATAGTAAAGGTTCCCAGGCAGAAGAAGTGCACATGCAGTACTAGGGCGGCTCAATAATAAACTCACTAGACTCACCACCAACATGTATCTTTTTGTTCTGATCACTGGGATTCTGCTTTTTCCAGAGGGTAAGCCATTTTTATACATACTTATTTTGTATTAGTGAAAGATTTCCACTTTTAGATCAGTGAACACATGAAGTCTAAACTGTTGCTACTAAGAAGTGACATTCTTCCTATATTTGTCTATGTTTGATGTTTTTTATCAAAGTTGTGTGTTTGAACAGCCCACCCTCTAAAATGTTACGAGTGTTTAGCTGGGACAGGAAACTGCTCGGACAATCAGAAGCAATGTTCTGCTGAGTTTACTAACTGTGGAGCACTTGGAATTACCACATTTACCGGTAAATGAAGACACTTTGCATATTCAAAGTTTGTATACAACTGGCTAACTTTTCATGGCCTACTCTTGTTTTGCAGGTAGTTCAAAGATTTCTGATTTTCAGATGAAAACATGTATGAAGGCAGAGGACTGTATCCAGGGCTCAGTCAATTTTGGAGTGCTCAAAACTGTTTTTATGAGCAAGTGCTGTAACTCTGACCTCTGCAACACTCAGTATGCTCCTGGTAAGTGCTTCTGTGTCATACGTTGGCCCATCTGATTAAAATCTGTTTTAATAATAATAATAAATATACAATAATTTGTTCAGAAAAAGTTGACTTTAAAGAATGAGATTATAATAAAATATAAATCACATGTGCTGTCACAGATCTAGATAATGCCCTGCAATAGTGAACTGTTAAATAAGGGAAAAAACATTTCATATTATTTATAGTCACAGATCCTTCCAAAACCAACCCAAATGGAAAGAAGTGTTTTAGTTGTGAAGAACAAGGACGCTGCACTGGGACTCTGAACTGTGAAGGTGACGAAGACTACTGCCTCAAATCGTCAGGTAAACAGCCCATGGCATCAAAGCTGTGCCTCACCTCCACATTTCCTTTTATCTGACTTAAGAATGTGTAGCAATAGTCCTTGTGCTCATAACACATTCCTAATGTCCTTGGTATTTTCCTTTTTCAGTGAGCCAGGGAGATCAAACTATCATTATGAAAGGATGCGCCACAAAGAGCATATGTCTTGCCAATATTACAGCAAACCAACAACAGTTTGGAAAGTTAAGCTGCTGTCAGGGAGACTACTGTAACAGCAGCAGCAGCACAAGTGTCTGCTTCCTGCTTCTGGCCACAATGCTCACCTCTCTCCTCTTCCTCTCAAACTGATTGAAACTGCTTTTCAACAGCAATTTCCTAGGTTCATATCTATCAGTTTACTTTGACTGTTTGGGCTGTAATCTGTCTCTGAGTAATTTACAAAAAATGACAACAAAAGATGTATTTCACAAAGAGCAAAAATAAATCTTATTCCAAATAATTGTTGTGATGTTATTCCTCCTTCTTTGTTGTGTGGTTCTTGTAACAGGAATCTGACAGTGTGTTATATCTGCGGGTGTTTGCAGCAGTCAGTCAAATTTCTAATTAACCAAACAGGAAGTAACACTTTTTTTCTTTTGCTGCTTTCAAAAGCAACACATAGAAAGTTAGAAAGAAGAAGGTTTAAAATTCTTTGTAATAAATTTGTATCTATCATCCACACTTTAAAATACACGCTTGCATTTAAGATTAAATGTGATGTTTGGAAACTCAAATGTTGTTGGCTATAATGTAAATGTTACGTAATATCAATAGATTTGTTATTTGATTCTACTTATAATTACTGTAGACATTTTAATTTAAATAGTGTAATGTATGTCTATCATACTCAAATATTTCTTGTTTGAAATTCGTGGGGATAGAGGAGATTATTAAATTCTTAATGGAATTGTAACAGCCATGTGTAACTATCACAATTTAAAAAACAATAAGAGCTACTCAACTGTTGGGGAGTTTTTCAGCTTTTTGTAACTGAATGTTGAAACGTCCTGTTCTTCTTTTGCTTTGTTCATGAGTAAAAATATTAGTCTAACTATTTAAAAGTAAAAGCTTCAGCCAACAAAGTGAAATGTACTGTGTAATAGAAATGAAGTGATGTACTTCAGATGTTTTGTGATCAGTTACATTTAAGCACCTTGTAATTGGGACATAGTTATCAAAATGAATAAATAAATAAGTACAAATTGAGAAACAAATGTTATACTTGAAAAGAGGAAGTGGTCTAAGAATAATAAAAGTGGCCATTTCTGAGAAGTCCACATACAGTACGGGAAAAGAAAATCATCAGACCCTTACAAACATGTATCTGATTTTTCTGATCATTGGGATTGTGCTTGTTCCAGAGGGTACGACACTTTTATTTATTCATCTATTAATTTATTAAAGTGTTTTTTTTTTTTCAAATATTTGTGAAATTTATATTTGTTCATAAGTTACACAATGTAATATTATTACTGTCTAAGGCAAGATCATCCCCTTTTTTCTTTAAAATGTGTTTCTAATTGTAACTTCAAACTTATTATGATTTTGTTTTTTAACAGCCGACCCTCTGATGTGTTATGAATGCATGCAGGACACACAGGACTGCAACACCATTCAAGTGCCATGTCCTGAAGAGTATCAATGTGGAGCAATAAAAACAACTCTGTTTAATGGTAGGCTAATGTTCAAAGTCCCCAGTTACAACTGACTGTACTCACAAAGCCTACTCTTATTTTGCAGGTAGTTCAAAACTTTCTGATTTTATGGGTAAAACATGTTTGAAGGCAGAGCAGTGTGTCCAGGGCTCAGCCAACGTTGGAGTTTTCAGAGTTGTTTTTACAAGCAAGTGCTGTGACTCTGACCTCTGCAACACTCAACTTGCTCCTGGTAAATCCTTCTTCATTGACCTTACCTAGGCTTTCCTTGTTTTCCTTGAAAATTTAAATTATTATAGATAGCAGTTTTGCAATATTGGAAATGTAGACTTTGACAATTCTTGCTATAATGGACTATAAAATGAAGACACTAACATTTGTATTGAATATTAAAGATCCTCCAAAAACAAAAAAAAAGCCCAATGGAATGAAGTGTTTGGGTTGTGATGGACAAGGAAACTGCACAGTGTCTCTGAACTGTGACGGGGATGAAGACTTCTGTGTCTCAGCATCAGGTAAACAGCCCAAAGTCACGTCTCTTCCTTTGCTATACTGGTTTAAAAGAGGCACTGGCTTTCCAAACTTTTAAACTCAGCAATAATATTAACAGGGTTATAATGTGCATACTTGTGCATTTAAAGTTACATCCTGTTCTTTCTTCTGGTCAGGGATGTAGAGCCTGTGAATCTAATATGAATATCTCAAGCAGTTTTCTATGAATTTTTCAGTGCCTCAAGGGAATCAGGAGATGCTCATGAAGGGATGTGTCTCCAGGAGTGTGTGTAGACTTGAGAAAACAATTAACCAACAAGGTTATGGCAAAATAAGCTGCTGTCAGGGAGAATACTGTAACAGCAGCGGCAGCACGAGCGCTAACTTCCTGCTCCTGGTCACAATGCTCACCTCTCTCCTTTTTCTCTCAAACTGATTTAAAGATGTCACCCCCCTGTCTTCTGAAGTAGTTATGATGATTTAGTATTTACTTCAACAACATGTTTGTTTAGACTGGAAGATGGAATGGTTAGCTGTCTACTGTACTATAATTAATAAATTAATTAAAGTCTTTTTTTTGTTTGCATTCTTGGTGTATTTCACAAAGGGCTGAATAAATCTCTTCTTTTTTTGAAAAAAAGTTGCACTGAAGTTTATTCAACAAAAAGGAGAAGTGGTAAATCTTGTCATTTGTGATTTATTTGATTTATTATAACTTCACATTGACGTTGTGGTTGTGGTCTAATTTTAAAAGAGGAATGACAGCTGTTCACCCAGACCAGCCGTACGTATACACATGCAACATTGTGAAACCATTTCTGATAAAGAAACTAGGAAACAGGTTGTGTTAAGATTATTTGTAATATCATTTATTATATAACACACTTTGCAGCAAATTTAAATGAAAATTACTTTAGTAACCATTTATATTTTCATTTGTATTGCTTCCACGTATAAACATATTGGCACAGCCTAAATAAAGAAGACCAGAACAGCAGGTGGTGCTGATGGTTGAAAAATCTAATCTTTCAAGACACCAGGGAATCCTAAAAAGAAATAAAAATATGTTTATTGAAAAATAACTAGGCCTGTGTACAAAATACTTACTGGTTTAGTCTACTTACAATAGCGTTGCTCAGCGTTGGCTCTGGTTCGAACATAACCACAGAATTAAAAGACAACAAAAATAAATATTTATGATGTCATATTGAGGACACTCACTTCTTCAACAAAAGAGCACGTGGCTTACTGCTCACAGCGGTGGAGTTGTTTCTATGAGGCAACAATATGTACACTGATATGCATTTACTTTAGCTTTTCATCTGGTAGATCAGAGAGGCTGATTAAAAAAAAGAAAATTGAACTCAATAAGGGTAATGTTGCTGTGTTATGTCCATTGTATGTACTGTATATTTGACCTTTTACATTCAGAATGGCGGAGCTGGATTCCTGTTTGTTGCCCCAGAAACTGGCTGTGCACGTTACATTGCTCGGCCCATCCCCTGCAGGTACACTGAAAGAGATGTTTGAGGTCGTCTCCCAGACCCCTCTCTTTGTTGAGGTGTGGACGACTTCAATGGTCAGATTTTCAACATTCCACAAAAAAACTGGAGGGTGTGTGGGACATGTGTGTGTCACAGAGCAGGCAACAAAGACAATTGAACCCGCCTCTGCTTCCGTTGGGACACTTGTCATCACTGGCTTTTCTGGAGAAGCTAAACGATGCAAGTATTAGATATCAAGTATAATCAAATAAATAACTTTAAGGACACTTCCAGACCTTTCATTACAACAAAAGCACAGCTGTTGTTGAATCTGTATCTCGCGCTTCCTTTCTCGGCGCTGAAGCAAAACGGGCCGTTGTCAAAGGGCTTGATGTCATTGATCTCGAGTGAGCAGTCGCCCTCGTTTAGATCACCCACTATTTGAGTGCGATCCTTGAAATGATCAAGTACGCAACTGCGGCCATTGTGGTACACAATACCCCCAGCTTTGTTGGACCAGATTCCACGTGTGAAAAAGGAGTCCTCATGGTTTTGGAAGCTGCAAGGAATGACCACACAGGAGCGGGTCAAGGCGCTGACTCTGAATGGGACGTCGGCAGGAAAAACTGAAAATGTAGCAGCATTTTAGGAGCAACATCTTTTAAGAAGTAAGAACCAATCCTTTCTGTGATCTGACATGTTGCAGTGTTTTCATTAAAAGTTTATTCTCAAATAGGGTTTTCTAAAATGTGTTTGTGCTTTTTTTATGTTTTGTTTAATCTTGTTTCTTGACCTGTAGAGTTATATGTACACATATGTACTAAATAGAAATATAAGAGACGATAGGGATACTCACTGTCACGTTCAAGTGTGTACTCTGGTTTCTCATATCCTTTAAAAATGACAAAGATTGTAGTTAATAATTATGTCACTTTTGTCCTTTTTACTGTTGAGAAACTCACTTGTAATCCGAAGCGTAACTGAATCAGAAGTCTCCCCTGCAACAAAGTGTGCAGTGCAGCTCAAAGATTTACCATCATCCACCAGAGAGCCAATGAAGGTGAGGTTTGACATGGTTTTGTAAGTATCTCTGGAGATCGGTTTTGTGTTTAAAGTACTCTGCATATTTTTGAAGTTCCACACAATATTTGGAGTATTCTTCTTGCACTTGTAAGACACTGAACATACAACACTTGTGGCTACACCCTCTGTAAGATTCCCCGGCTTTTCCATCATTGTAATATCTTCATGTGGACCTGCATAAGTCAGAAGGACAATGCTAATGTGATTATGATCATTTGAACTAGATTGAGATAGTAGTTTTAGTAAAAGGCGCTCACACTCAATGTCTAATTTAGTCTCACTTGTGGCTTTCTGACCACCAGGGTGAGATACAGTGCACCTGACGCTCTGGTTGTCTTCGGACACAGTCCAAGCTCGTTCAACTCTCGTCTCCCACACCCCATCAGACAACATAGTGTGCTTGGTATCATCAACTCCATGAACCCCAGTAATAGTCAGGCTGGGAGGATCAAAAATACATGCGTTCTGCACAGTGCAAGAGATTCTGCTCTGTGCTCCTACCTTTGGGATACCAATGATGCTTATCTGTGGCTCTTTTGCATGATCTGTAAAAACAAGAACCTCTTCATCACTATAATCATCACATGGAGCTGCATTTAAATATGACATAAGTGCAATTGTAGAAAGTTTACCTGAAACAATAATCTGATTTGTTTTGTCATAAAAAGAGTGATCTATGGTATGGTAGGAGTCTATTGGGTTCTTATCTACCCAAGGGTAAACTCTATCCTGGCTGTGTGACACTAGTCTCTCGATCTTGAGACTACAATTCCCATCCTTCACAGATCCAATCAAGCTGGTTCTCCTGCTAAATTTACCGAGCACACTTTGTTCAGCGTTATAAACAGGTGGGTATCCTTTGCTGTCGTACAAGTACCATAGAACCTTAAGGTTAGCAGGTTGGGACTCAGTGTAAGAGAATTTACAGGGAATAACAATGCATGAGCCTTGTATTCCTGTGACACTGCTTGGGGTGCTGAAGGACCAGCCTCGAGACAGCATGTTTCCTGTCGAACAAAAGAAAGGGGAACTATTTAATTCAAACAACTGACTTTAAGTTTCAGCACAAAAGTGATTATAATAATGAATCAACTGCTCAAACACAGTCCTAAATGACTAACAGGATCAAATGTAGTAGTTGTAGTGAGTAATGACTTTGTAAAGCTAGCTTCTTTGGCTGAAACTAAACATTATAAGCATGATTCATAAAATGACAAAAAAACTAAAAAATATAAATATATTATAAATATAAGGGAAACAGCAGTGGTAAGGTTTTGTGGTTTCATGAGAAGTATTCCTTTAAGTCAAGAACAGGACTCAACAAAGTCATCTGGACGTGGGTTAGCAGGTAAAGATGATCTAAGGGACAGTTCTTAATTCAATTTAGAATTAGGACCTACGCTCAGAGGCTTTTGTTGAAACTTTTTTAAATATGTCCTGGGTGTCTAAAAAACCTCCACAGCCTCCTTGAAATCTAACAGTTACTGTTTACATAAGACAATTAATATTATATTTAGCAAGTTACCCCCAATTTACCCCCAATCACGTCACTTGTGTTTAAACTGCTTTCTGATCTAAAGTTGAGGATCATGTTTTTTTTTACTGACTTTTAACTTGAAGTGGGATGCTGACTTCCTGCCTTCGTCTCCCAGTAAAGAGTGCATAGCACGTCAGAGATTTCCCTTGATCTTGAGCAGAAGCTACGAACATAAGTGTAGACACAGTCTTCCAAATAGCCTTTCCACTGCTGGTGGTGTTTGTGGATGTCTGCATACTGCCGTAGTTCCACGTCAGACTGGGAATAGTGTGGGAGCAGGTGTAGGAGGCAGTGCACGTTACTTTACTGGGAATTCCCTCCAGGAATTCTTCAGTAGAACATTTAAGAAGCAGTGGTGAGAAAGAGCCTGAGATACAAGGTAAATAGTGAAAAGCTGCCTGGATACATAGATAAAACAAATTAACTGTGACAAACAAAATTAATTTTGGTTGAGTTTGCCTAGTCGTCATGAACCAGAGGATAGCCCTGGCTCACGTATTGGTACCACACCACACGGTTGGGTCTTGTAGGAGGATACTGGTAATAGTCAAAACTACAGGGGATGACCAGACAGGAGTCCTTTAGCGCCACTATGTGGCGTGGCATCTGCACATACCAAGCCATAGAACTGCACAAGAAACATCCTGCAACAACAACAATTATGTTTCAATGACTGATGAAACAAGGGCCAAAGATCTCACTCAGTACTAAAGGTGTTAGCAGAGGCCTACCTGTAATACAAAGAGCCAGAGGTAAGGGACTGAGTCCAGGCATCTCAAGTGATTAAACCTAAAATAAGAACCAATACTTTCAATAATGTAGGCTACTTGTTATATGTTGTTACAATTAGTATGCACTAAAATTATAAATAACTTACTCATATTATGAAGCCAGACCTGTTTTCAATGGTTAGTTTTAGTCACACATCTATTCTGACGCTGAACGTATCACTGCTCTGTAGGTGTTTTATACAAGGGAAGGCAGGTAATGTTCATAAATACTCTGTTAAGTATAAAAATAAGCATTCAAATTCAGGGATGTTTTTTTTTTACAGATTTGTGAGGCGCTAATCAGTGTTTCATGACATAATAGAAAAAGACAGCTATAGTCTAATGTTTATATCCTAGCTAAAGTTCCTGTAAACAATGTGAAGATATAGTGAAACTGACAGTAAGATAATGTTAACTGTTCTCATAGTTGTTTTTTGCATTCTTACACAAAGTAAAAAAATACAGGGCATGTTTAAAAAGTATATATTAATTACATTTGCGTTAAAATGTAACAAAAACTCACCAAATTTCTGTATAATTTTCCTGATCCGAAGAACAATGGTCTGAGCAGTGAGCTTCAAAGGATGTGTTCACAGATGCGTTCACAAAGCATGTTTCCTGTTTTCTAGTTATTTCTAAAAGGCATATCTTCTGATGGACACTCCCATAGCACTGGGATGTTGTTGGGCCAAACTCATTAAAACTAATTAAACCAAGCTTCATTATCATTAACTTACATGTCATAGTATTGACAGAAGAGTAGATCAACACGAAAAAAGGATATTTATTAGCATTTACTTTATTTATGATCATCAAGTCGTCAGCACAAAATCAAAGACATCACTTCATTGACTAGAAATGCAATTGATTCAAAGCAGTTTACTTGTGTTTATGATTAATTGATTATGGAGCTGATTTAATTATCAATCATTTGAACATTTTGATCTTTATAGGTTTCCATAGACATTCATTTCAGCACAGTTGTAGTCATCATCCATATTGTCCTGTCAAGAATATGACAGTAATTATTGTCATATTCTACATATACAGCAAATATATATATCAAAGAAATTACAATTATTACTTGTACCTCATTGTAAGTGTGCAACTTTGGCTTGCTGAATACAATGAAAACAAATACAAATATGTCATAAAAAAAGTGAATTATAAAAACCTGTGTGAACGTTTGATTTTTGTTTACCTTTTGGGAGATGGAAAGCGAGGCTTTGAAAATTTCTGATTGGCACAGTTGTTCTCTGGCCTGTAGGTGAAAATAATTTAATCCCTGGAGCTTATGTGTGTATTTTTTATAAGTATAGTCAAACTAGTGGTTAGTTAGAGTTGCATGGTGTAATTTTATGATAAGCTCAAAAAAAAAAAATAAAGTGTTACACTTGAGAAAGCACAAGAGGTTTAGTGTTGTAATCTCAACACAACTTCTGTTAAACATCTGTCCCAAAAAGAGAACCAAAACCTAAAGCAAATTAATCAAAGTGGAATGTTTCTACGCATATACAAATGTACATAGGTCAGGACAATCGGTCAGGAGTGGAAAGTTCCACCAGTCATGGTAACTGCATTTAAAATTAACATTGTTTTTTTTTTTACAAAGATACATAACAATTTACTTGCCTTGGATCAGAATGTAATTGTCTCGGCCTAGTATTACGGATCCTGAAAATAAAAAATAAATAAATATAACAATTTAATGCGGACTGTAGAGCGTGTAAATAGAAAAAAAGTTTTTCTTACCTGCGAGACAACCTAGACAGACGGTTAAACATGCTACATAAAACAATAAGAAATCAAATCAAATTATGTTTGAATAATAATTATGTCTTACATTTGTTTGTGACTTACGTGCCCTCTTGACTCTGCAGCTCTTCAATGCGTCTCCTTAAGCAGAAAGAGAATGTATTGTAGCGATAAACCTAATTGTGATCCATGCATTCTTAAAATGTCTTAAAAACTTACTTGTATTTTTTCATCATTAAAAGACAGAGGCCCCCAAAGATGGCCGCCGAACCCACAGCCACCACTGTGGGGATAATGATGTAGTTGTAGTTTTCAAAACCTGCAAATGAAATAAAGTTTTAATCTGTTTCCAAATGAAAGATAAGACAAAACCATGTGAACATATTACGTTTGATGTAGAGAGTCATTTTGGCGCTTGATGTCTTGGTTCCATTGAAATGCGCTGTACAAGTTATCTCCTCATGATCATCCTTTTCCTGAGGAATGAATGTCAAGATAGAACTTGACTCCCAAAATCCTGGGTGTGTTTCCTTGTGATTCTTTGTGATCTGTTCATCTGAGCCTTTGCTCCATTTGAGCTGAGGCTGAGCAGAGGGACAAGTGTGTGTCACGGCACAGGTGATGGTAAATGGATGTCCTTGTATGGGCTTTTTGTAGCTCAGTGTTGGTTTCTCTGGTTCATCTGGAACAGACACATCAGTCAGAATTCTTTGAAAGAGAAAAATAAATTATTCATGTAGAAATGTTTTTGTGACTTACAGTTCATGTTTAACTTTACACAGTTGTGCACAAATGAGTACTTGTTTATGACGTCGGTGTCAGTCCCTTGTACTAATTCAATCCTAAAACAGAATGGGCCATCATCGTGGTCTTTCACGTCAGTGATTACTAAAGAGCAGTTGCCTTTACTCAAGTGTCCCAACAGATGTGTGCGACCCCTGAAGTTTTCAAGGACCGTGGTTTTGTCTTCATTATAGATGAGCTGTTCTTTGTCATTGCCGCGATGCCATTTACCTCGAAGTCTGGAGTTGGGCAGGTTTTCCTTTGGTTGACGAAAAGAGCAGGGCAGCACCACACAAGATGAGACCAAGGCGTCCAGTTTTTCAACCACAGTGACCTTCCACTCTTCACTATACACTGCACTGCTCAAAACTAGGGTAAGATAAAAAAAATCTCACTATTGGCTGGTTCTAGATATGTTAATGGCATAACTAAAAGAAATGACTAACTGACCTATTAGAAAACAAAGTCTTAAAATGTTTTCTCCGTCCATTTTCTGTCGTTGTAAAGAAATACATACGTATTAGAGAAAAGCAAAGCTTAAGAAACTCATTACAAACATTCCATTATTTATTTTAACAACCAAATAATGCATTAGATCAAAAGTAATAATGTTGTAAGACTCTTACCAGATGAAGTGGGTGATCTTCTGGAGTTAAATTAACAACGTGAGATGCCTCTTCTCATCACAGCCTTGTCGCTTGAGCGAACATAAATGTAGCAAGACGGATGAGGATGGGTGGCTTCTGCTGTTGTCACTGGAACATACTGGTCACAAAAAAAAAAAATATACGATGCGTTTTACTTATCTGAGCAAGTATTGACTACTGATTAACAAGAGAAATCATTTAAAAAAGAGATCAATTTGGGTCACACACAGTAATTTTATACATACACTAGATTCATTCTTCTTTTTCAGAATATTTTTTTTTTTATAGAAAATGTGATTGCCTTAATTAATTTGTTAAACAATCATCCAAATTACAGTGAAGGCAGTGGAAAAGGGATTTACCTCAGAGGTAGATTAAAACTTAAAGAAAACTCCTAACTGCATGTCTATGCCAAAACCACAGCCTGTAATATAACATATTACAGGCTGTATATAGATATAGACATAACCTGATTTGCTTTGTGTGGTTCCCTAAAAATGTAAAATGGAAACATACAAAAATATACAAAATATGATTTCAAACTTCAGATTGCAGTGCTTTTCCTATGAGTTTCCAGTTATTTTAATTCGTTTCTGCAGTTTCACATTGACCTGATGGTGGTGCTTTAACACTGATTAAAGGGCATTTGTCAAACAATGGGCCCCATATTTGGAAAAGTTACACAAGGAGAACTGAAATACAGCAATTGCCATAGTGGAGTGATCAAAATAAAGGATGTTTAACTATTAAATTATTTTAAGCAGAGAAGCAATCTGTTATTACAGATTTGTAATAACTCACCCTGGCCTACTAACTATAAATATAAAGACTAACATCTATTTACAGAGTAAATGACTGGTTTGATACATTAATCAGGTTTGATGAATGCTTCCTTTACGTTCATCTTAATCCTTTTGTAAGAGATGAGATTAAATGTAAGCTTTGATGACACCAGTCTCTACTCAGGACAGATCAGTTTAAATGGGGGCCCACCATAAACCTCCTCACACTCAACACTTGAAGTTCACTCAGAGGAGAAGTCACCGCTTAGCCCACCAGGTAAAGAATGTCTTTCTCCAATTGTGTTTTTTAATCATGTCATGTAAATGTATATTGTACTGTACTAACAGACCCTGATCAACTTTGGTTGTAATTCATAGAGTTTATCAGCATGGGTAACTCAGCGTCCAGTGGTCTTCTGACACCCACATCCAAGAAATTGATCTTTAGACGCCCAAGAGAGGACATGGTCAAGTTGGAGGATGTTTTAACACAATGTGAGGAGGATCTGTGGAGCATTAAAGCCAAGCAGGGTTTTGTCGTGAAAAAGGTTCATCTTCCTCGCAGAATTAGTTACTTAAACCTGACAGTTAAGGAGAGTGACAGTTTCTACGAAGGATCGATGTTAAACCCTGTATTTGTTAGAGACCTGTGAACTCTGTGAACGTCACCTTGGCACTATGGTCACTTTTTTATGCTAAAAGGCTCTCCAAACCAAGTGTGAATGTCACAGGATGTGGCAAAGCAGCAGGTCTATGGTGGGAGCATGAAACGTGTTCTTGAAAAACCATAGTGACCTTATATCTGAAGAAAATAGAACACATTGCATTGCACACATTTTGCAACTTCACATGTTACTGCAAAAGGAAGACTTAACCGCCCTTCATTTGTGATGGACCTGCAAAAACAGTTTGACACTAAAAAGTCTTATCATCTTCCAAATTTACTTTGAATCTCTTTTATTTAACACCTATTTTATATGAAAATATGATATGTAATTTATTGTATGGTGTTCAAATACATCCAAGCTGCAGAAGAAC
Source organism: Neodontobutis hainanensis (assembly GCA_024349245.1). NCBI lineage: Eukaryota > Metazoa > Chordata > Actinopteri > Gobiiformes > Odontobutidae > Neodontobutis > Neodontobutis hainanensis. The sequence continues at coordinate 9,626,365 of JALDNG010000004.1, forward strand.
ACGTGTAAATGTATTCATTCATGTATTCATGTAATTTATTAAATTTTTTTCTAATTGTTATGTTGTCATTATGATAAAAAAAAATAAATAGTAAACACAGTTGTTTGAGAATTAATGGCTTCACCCAACCACTAACTATAAGTGAAAGAGAGGTTTTTGTGTTATCTAAAAAATGGCTTAAAATCACAAATTCTGCCAGGGTATGTAAGCTTAACTGTGTATTTCCAATTGAATTGAATATGTTTTTTTATATAAAAAAAGTGCATTTGCTGTGTTTGTGTCAGATGGGAGGGCAAATAAAGCAGAATGGAAACTATAGACCTGTCATATCTCACCAAAAGGAAATGACAATGCCAGCACTCAAAAACGGAAATATTTACATTGTGGACCCTGGGAGGACAAGATGAGTGTGTCAAAGTGCTGTCTGCTGTTTATTTACTTAAATGGTATGCTCTTAATTTCTTTGGACATTTACAGAGCTTAAATCTTATAATGGTGAGTTAATGTTTGTGCTTTATTTCAGTTTGTCAATGTACAACTTCTTTATGGACAGTTGAGATCCCTTCATCTGTGAAGGGTCTTGTTGGCTCCTGCGTGGTTATCCCCTGCTCATTTAACTACCCTCCTCCAAAAACATCCCAGGTCACTCACATGACTGGTATTTGGACCAATGCCACCAGCCACGTCATTTACCATCCAGTGGAGTTGAAAATGTTTCCAGACTATCGTAACCGGACGAAGCTGCTGGGAGACCTCCGGCATAAGAACTGCTCTCTAAAGATCGACCCTCTCCGAAAAAGCGACCAAGGGCCTTTCCATTTCAGGATAGAGATTGAAAACTATAACAGCTTTTCCTACAGGAAGACTGTCTCCATTGCAACAACTAGTAAGTCACATGTCTGATCCAGGGAAGCACCAAAATGACAGTGAGGCTATTCGTTTTAAAGCAACAACACTAAGTTTTTTCTTTATAAAACAGTGAGTCAAATAATGAAAATATGTTACCTCAAAGTTTCTTGAACAGACAGTGGGTCCAGATAGTTTAGAGTTGCTTTACAACAAAAAGTTACATGATTTTATTGTAACTTTTTGGATATATTACTTAAAACTTGTACACCTTGCCCTAAATGAGTCTCAAAAGTTGTGTTTCTGTTTTGGGGACCCAAACTAAAATTCTTGAAATGAGAAGTGAAACTTTAATTACAATGCATTTATGAGATAGCAGTGTGTGAATGTAATGGAACTGTACGTGACATGTTAGTATTGCCCAAACTTTACTGTAAACTATAAAAATCACAGACTCAAACTACCTGCCAATGTAGACAACGCAAAAGATGAGGACCTTTGTGTTGCATTTATGTCTTGCGTAATCACGTCACATATCTCTTTGTATCAAAATGCACTTTACTAAACAAAAACTTATAATTTCCCATTTGCCCTTGAACTCCTCACCATCTTGTTGTTTGCAGCTGAGCCAGAGTCTATTCTTTTCTCTGTGAAAGAGGAAGTAATGCTGGGTGAGTCTGTGTCAGCGAGCTGCTCAGTGTCCCATTACTGTCTGGACTCTCCACCCGTATTCACCTGGAGTCACTTGGGACAAAAACAAGTCCAGCAGAAGGAGTTTGGAGGAGGCCTGTGGAAAACCACATCCACGCTCACTTTTCAGCCAAATCACAATGACAACAACAAGCCTTTACAGTGCACCGTGACATACAGGGGAGGGAAGCAACAGAATACCAGCAAGGTCCTTAAAATAAAATGTAAGAGCTTAGGTTAGAGTTTAGAGTTGTACAGCTGCATTGTACTAACAACTTGCTCTATATAGGCATGTTACCAAAGAATATGTTTGATAAAAAAGAAACTCATAAACCCTGTTTTCCTTGTTACAGATGCCCCTGAGATTAAAAGTGTGTCGTCCTGCAACTTAGAGGAAGGTCACGTTACATGTATGTGTATTGCAGAATCAAACCCACCGAGCACAGTCCTTCTGCTGCTCTCTGACAGAGTGCTACCGAACACTAAGATTGAGAATCATGGTCTGCTCACTATCGCAACTCTGCAGGATGATCTGGGATCCTCCAGATTTATCAAATGCTTGGCTAACAACACTGTGGGTAAAGCGAACCTTACATTGTTTATACCGAACAGTAAGTTAAATATATATCAGTATATACAAACATATCTACTACAGAATAAATGACAATAATGTTTTTCTTTCACAGGTGATCTTTATGTCTACATTGCCATTACAGCTGGAGTAGCTGTAGCAATGTTGATGATATTCCTGATAGTAGGAGTGCTAAGAAAATGGTATGTAAACAAGTCTGGTGCTGATCACTCTTTAAAATACTTTGGCTATAGAATATTTGCAAAAGCATTCATCGCTGGGTTTGGCCAATATAAAAGGTGTTGTGATTTTTAGCTCTCAGAGTAGACGTGCTGTTGGTGTACCTACTTCTATACAGAACAGAAACACAGACAATGCACCCGAGGTTGTGCAGTACACTGCGGCAACTAGGTTTGGATGCGTCCATTTCTTTTTAAATGTGGATTCCTTAAATATGGCTTTAAAACATTTTGTGCACTGCCACAGGAAAAAAAAGAGATGCAATGATGTCCATTTCCCTCGCTCTTTCAGCAATGAGCATTCATATGGCAGCAGAAAGGTATTTGAGGTTCATTTCAAAGTTTCCATTGTGTGACAGAGTGAGTGAGTTATTCTTATTTCCTTTACAGACCAACTGGGAGCCAGACAATGATGCAATATATGCTAACGTTTAACTGCTTGAAGAAGCTGGACAGCTGCAATCCTTACTCATTGTCTAATGTAACTAGTCTGTAAAAGTGTTAAATAATTCCTTTTTAATATTTGTTTAAAGTAATAAAGCTCCAACTAAGCCTGAACACCATGAGCCATCAATGCAAACTGTAGAAACCTCTTCTTATGGGAAACCAGTTGGTCAGGGTTCTGCAAACCTTTTAGAGCAAAAAAGCCATTTCATGCCAAAAATATTAAATGTCCAACTGTTGCGAGCTGCAATAGATAGACCTATTTCAGACCTTTACATTTTGTGCCCTAAACCTCATTTATTTAATTATTTTTATATATTATTATGTATTAATCATTAATATTTGCTGACTGATGTGTTATCACCGGCATAATAAATACACACTGTTCAAAATGACTGGAAGAAAATTAAGACTGTGTCAATAGGTAAAATACAAAAAAAAAAATTTGCAAAGGTTTTACAGCGCACTTGAATGCTACAATTTGACTCACTAAACCTCACTTTACAAATTTTTTTTTTTTACATTTTTATTCATTTAGCTGACGCCTTTATCCAAAGTGACTTACATTGTTCTACAGTAACTACCAGTGTTACAGCCACTGGAGGAGCGATGGGTTGTCTTGCCCAAGGACACAACGACAGTATGAACTGTGGGGAGAGTGAGAATTGAACTGCCTACCTTCTGGTTGAAAGACGACTGCTCTACCCACTGAGCTACTGCCGCCACAAAATAAGGACATAGTTTGGCTCGTATTCCTGGCCTGTTATGGTAGTCTGGGAACATCATGTCTCTGCTCTCTGCTTCGGGAAAAGGGGGTCTGGTGATATTTTTGAACAGCTAAGAATGTGCCAAAGTCCAGTTCTGATGCGCATGTAGGGTCTAAATCTTGCACTATGCCCACACTCCTCCTGCCTCTGACTGTGTGCAGTATAGTTAGCCCGCTATATTAAAAAAAAACAAAAAAAAAACTGTATTAATTATAATGGACTCCGGGAGGAATAAGTAATTTCAATTTGACGCACAGACAACACAGCCCCCTGTTCGTTGTGTGCAGTTTAGACTCTGTGCAGTTTTAACTAAACACAGTGCAGAGCCAGGCAGCTGCAAGTAAATTTGTTTAATCACTCATGCATAGGCTAAAATAATATGTTATTTTTGCAGCCATATGTTCCATTGTGTGCTAAATTTCTTTGTTTGGTTATTATTTGACTTTATTAAAGTCTAGCACACATGTGTCAAACACAATGTCCGCGGGCCAGATCTATCCCGCAGAGCAATTATTTCTGGCCTGCTAGATGAGTTGTCTAAATACATTTACTAAATCTAGCCATCATTTTAAAATATCATAAACACATTTCACATGAAGACAAAAATTCACAAAACACAATCCTTCCGTTCTCATAAATGTTAACACATTTGTTTTTGCTAAAACACAAGTTGCAAAAGAACTCTGCTCATATTCTCAAATTAAAGCTCATGTGATGCAAAATGCTTGCCACAGTCAGCAATATTTGAACACAATGAACACACCTGGCGTCATTCATTACACACAACGACTCAAAATGAAGACACTTGTTGCTAATGCTGTGACCACATGTATAAAAGCAAGTTCAAAGTGCACAATTTGCTGAAGATTCCAAACAAACACAATGGATGAAGGCAGAGTCAGGGGAAGAGGAACTTGAGTCAGAGGATCAGTCCAACATGGAAGAGGAGTTCAAATCAGAGGCGGAAGAGGAGCAGGCCAACGAGGAAGAGGAGTTCAAATCGGATGTTACTGTATTGTAAAACATGTCAATTGACAACACTTGTTTCTTTCTTTAGAGTTGAAAGAATGCCACATAGAGGTGGGAGGGTTGCCATATTTACAGCGGCGCAAGGAACCCTCATTGTGGATATGGTTCGTGAGAACAACCTTATCAGACTCCGGGAGATCAGAGACAAAGTCATTGCTGATAATGTCAACTTTGAGAGCATTGATGATGTCAGCTTGGCCACAATAGACCGAGTTCTCCGGCGCCAAAAGATGGGTTTGGAGGGGCTTGTCCACCGGCATGCTGTCCTTGGGTCTAGCAACACCCAACGTCTCCTCACCTTCCTAGAGGAGCTAAAAGACATCCTCCTGGACCACCAACAACACCATCCTGGGCCCGCACATCACATTTATGTGATCATTTGGGACAATGTAAGCTTCCACGGAACAAACCCAATCAGAGAGTGGTTCACCACCAACAGTAACCACTTTTTAAACATCTGCCTGCCACCCTACTTCCCTTTTATGAACCCTATAGAGGAGTTCTTCTCATCGTGGAGATGGAAGGTTTATGACAGACAACCATACACTAGAGAGAACCTCCTAAGGCCAATGTAGCTGGCCTGTGTTGACATCCCAGTGGAGGCCTTCCAAGGATGGATTCGCCATTCCAGGGCGTTTTTCCCGCGCTGCCTGGCAAGAGACATTTACATTTACATTTATTCATTTAGCTGACGCTTTTATCCAAAGCGAGACTTACATTGTTCTTTTGCACCATGGGATTTTTGATTATTACGTCTGTTTAGGCTATCTAAAAACTATTGTTTTACTATGGATTAAAAGCTGAAAATCCCGATGTAGGGGCCATTTCATTGCCGAATCGTAACGACAATATCAGTGAATAGGGGACCAAAGGGCGGATTATATCCACTATATAAACAATCAATGGTGTGAACCACCGCAGCGCATTCCACGAAACATAGGGGATTTCCTGTTAAGTTTAGGGTATGGCTGTCATAAACTTTTCTGTTTGCCTTAAGGTGTTCTATGGCTGTATAGTGTTGTATTTCTACATTGGAAAATTTTTACTTTAACTTTTCATAGGCACAATGTATTTATATTTTTCTAGGGGTTGCCACTGTGTAATTTTTTATATAATGTTTTTTCAGGGACTTCAAATACATACATTTTTACATACGGGCTAGAACTTTGGGGCCAATAAAATTTACTTTTTGTGCATGTTTACTGAGGATCATTTCGGTCAATCAATCAATACAGACCAATTCATTGCTTAGCTCTAAGCCAAATCAAGATGTAGTCCTAGTTTTGGCCTGAGTTTAGTCCTAGTTTCGAAAATAACAAAACATAATTAAAAATTAGCTAAAAACATTTTTTTAAGTTAGTCATGTAACCAAATGGCGTACATTGATTATTTGAAGTATTGCTGCTCTATACAAGGTAATTGATGTAATTTCCATAAGTAATAAATAATTTCATTGTTTATTATAGCTAAAATAGAGATTTACGTTGTGTTAAAATTTTCTAAATAGAAGAAGAATTCATAGTTATGTAATGGTAAAGAAACCCAGTAATGTATGTTTTTATTATTGCTGTAATAAAACTAGTGCGTAGCTAACAGTTAGATGGAGAGGGAAAAGAAAGGCACACGAAGAGCCTGAACAGCAGGGGAAATGGCCGCACATTACATGAGCTTGATAAAACTAGTAAAACGTGCTTAAAAGCCGCACTTCAGCACGTCCGGAAAACTTCCCATCGCTTCGGATTACTGTGAAAGACTCACGGACGAATCGCGCAGCCTGGGGGGAGTCTAAATAACGTTAGTTTTCTGAGGACTGAGCTGGAAAAGCTAAGCTAAAGCTAAAGTTGTTAGCGCCGCGTCTCTGCTAATTTTCCTGGAGAACCAGTCGGGGGAAAGGGACGGTATAGCCACCGGATGATCCTGCACTCACCTGCGTGAGGACGACAGCCAGAAGATCGGATTCTGGTGTGCATATCTCTTCTTTGTGCATCCTTCCATTTGGCCGTGAGGGTGAACTGCAGACAGGTAGGATTATTCCAAACTTTTTCAAAAGGACTTCAATGGGGATTTCTATGGGATTATTTTCCCGCCAAATGTATTGCAGTCACAGATCGAAAAATAATAAGCATAAATAAAAAAATTAAAAGCACGTGTGAAAAAATAATAACGCACAAAACCGAAAAACAAATGCATTTTTTTTAAATAACAAACAACGCGGTCATGGATCAAAAAATAATAAGCGTGAATCAAAAATTTAAACACATTTAAAATTATATTGCACAAAACTGAAACAAGAGTTAAAATTTTCCAAATCGCAAACAAAATCAGGTTTCCTGCTCACGTGTTATTTTTTTGTGTGCTTGTGGTCTTTCCTACGGAGCCCCTCTGGTCTCACTTAGGGTGACCACCCGTCCCGCGTAGCGCGTGCTTGCACAGCGTTTGAAGCCGAATTTACGCGTCCCGCAATTTGAGACCGTGTCACGCATAATCAGGTCTTGCTCCAAAAAAAGTCTATACCAGCGGTCCCTAACCCCCGGACCGCAGACCGGTCCGTGGGTCATTTGGTACCGGGCCGCAGAGAATAAATAAACAACTTACATTATTTCCGTTTTATATATTATCTGAGCCTGAACAATGTTTTATTTTGAAAACTGACCGGATTCCCTCTATTACATTCCTCGACTCACTCTTGACGCTTGTCCCGGTCACGTGATACGTAGCCGCTAAAGTGAAACCCCAAAGCTAACGTTAGTCTTTGTAAAGTTTCTTCTCAAAAGGAGAAAAGACCCAGTGAGGAGACAGAAGAACAGCATACTAATTCCAAGAGAAAGTAAGTGACATTTAACAGACAATACCAAGAGTCCTACTTAAAATATAAATTTATAGACAGGTGATTCTGCAGAATATGCGGCCGGCTCTAATGAGGCAATGAAGCCTTCAAAACTGCTTAATAAACTGCACGTGTATTAGTATATTTAGAAAATATTACAGTTCTTATAGCTTGTCTGATTTTATTTTGTGTATTTATCCGCCACACTTTAAAGGCCGGTCCGTGAAAATATTGTCTGACATTGAACTGGTCCGTGGCACATAAAAGGTTGAGGACCGCTGCTCTATACCATCGAGCCCCAGGCAGCCACATGAACATTCCTCGACAGTTCAGCACGCTGTTTCCACACCCACCCCAACTCTTTCGTTGTAGCCATGACAGCGCACGCACGTGCATACCAGACACGCTGGCAGTGAACTTTTAGATGCCGCTTTGCAATTTGAAAAATGGAGTCTGAAGCACGGAATACAAGTTCAAGAAGAAACCTGAAGGTAAGAAACCTAGTTATGTAAAACCCCATTTGTCTAAAATGAAGTTTGATTGATTTTGAACATTGGTGGACTGTCTACAGGGGGGCAAATGTGTCACTTTTAGAAAACGGTAGCCTTTTAGGTCAAAATATGTCATTGTTTTGCATTGGATTGTATCTTGGCACCTTTTTGCATTGTTGTCACCTTGTGATGGTGATGGGTTTGCACTCCTCTGTCTATACTGAAAAAACATTTGGAAGCTTATCATAAAAATGAATGTTGCTTTAAATCGGTCTCTTATTTTTCTTCCTTATTTGATTCAGATGCTGGTGAAAAGGTTTTAGTCCTAAAGGTGTCCCCAAAGTTTTTTTTTTCCTGTGCCTGCCTTGCAAGTTCACCATCCTTCCTTCTCGTTCCGTAAGCCTCTGGAGTTGTGAGTTAAGACTTTTTTTTTAAACTGTTCCTGTGGGGTTGAGCAACTACAAGTCCTGTTAATCCTATAATTTTATATTATAATTGATTTAAAGTGAATATATTGTAATGAAAAATAAAAGTAAATTGTAAGTGGAAGTGCATCTGTCACTTCATTGAATGTTCAAAATATTATGTTAAGAAAACACTTTGGTTGGCCTATTCATGAGCATACATCAGGTATTATGCATGTTTAGGGGAATAGGGCAATAATAAGAGACCATGTAAGGTGCTATGTGCTAGAAACCACAATCAGTGAGTCTGCCCGTGGGGTGGGGGCACCGCCGCGCCAGGCAGTGTCCCACATTGTCCCTCAGAAACATACCCCTTGTCCCCCCTTGGGCTTAATAGCAGGTGGTCACCCTAGTCTCACTATGTAAAAAAAAAAATATATATATATATGTAACTAAGTCGTGGCCACGAGATAAGTAAATATGAATAAATATAAAAGGAGAATGCACAATGGAGCAGCTTTTCTCCCGAAAGCACGCACGCTAACTCTGCCACCCATAAGGCTCATACATACAGCCAAATAGAGGTACCGTGACCAATGACCTAAGCCTACAACGCCCTCTGCTGACGTTTTATCGTAGGCTACACAGACATGCTTTTCCAAAATGTCAAACACTTCAATAATTAATAAACCAGTCTGCACACTACTGTAGACTATCTTAAAATCATAATCAGAAATACTTTATTGATCTTTATTGATATCGATAACCCAGGGGACAATTGTTGTGTCACAGTTGATGTGCACATCAAGACATTTAAAGAAATATAAATAATAATATAAGTTGGTAAATAAACAAGTAGCCTATATACATGTAAAAAGTATAAATATATGCTGTAAAATATAAATAAGAGTTATAAAGGACCATGGATATGCAGCCTACAAGATTTACATTACTGTATTAACAGAATTGAATTGATTGTGATGAACAGTACTAGTAAATAAATAGAAGCAGAACTGCAGCAAACTGTATTACACTGAATATTAAAACAGATAATATTGCACAGAATGTGAAGTATTACATTGCACTACAGTACAGGCTCCATTTAAATAACAAAGGTTATTGATATCAATAAAGATCAATAAAGTATTTCTGATTATGATTTTAAGATAGTCTATAGTAGTGTGCAGACTGGTTTATTAATTATTGAAGTGTTTGACATTTTGGAAAAGCATGTCTGTGTAGCCTACGATAAAACGTCAGCAGAGGGCGTTGTAGGCTTAGGTCACGGTACCTCCATCTGGCTGTATGTATGAGCCTTATGGGTGGCAGAGTTAGCGTGCATGCTTTCGGGAGAAAAGCTGCTCCATTGTGCATTCTCCTTTTATATTTATTCATATTTACTTATCTCGTGGCCACGACTTAGCTTAACTCGTGGCCACGACTTAGTTACATATATATTTTTTTTTTACATAGTGAGACCAGAGGGGCTCCGTACTTTCCCCCTTTGTTCTTGTTTCCACGTTCTGCGCTTGCGTTTCTAAAAGTTGCAGTTAGAGTTTCATGTAAATGAGGGCAGGCTTCAGCGTCACCATTGGCCCACAAGTTCTAGATTGACAGCTTCTCCTCTAGCCAATCGGTCCAAGGGGGAGTTGACGTCACTCCAATGCGACTCATGGCTGCTGTGGGAGGATGGATCATAGACATACATAAGAAAGGCTAGATGTCTCACAGCGCAGTCTCTGACGGCATCACCGGCGGCCATCTTGAAACAGGCAAGCTTTCTGGCGGACTATGTGGTACCTGATGTAAGGTGAGTGATCTGCACGAACATAAATACTTTTATCTCGCTGAAATCTTGACGGATTTACAAAATGTTTGATTTCTTACAAACGTTAATAATGTGGCTATAATTCTGGATGCGTGAACATGTTGAAATTGCAGCTTTTCTTTTCGAAAGACGACTTAATCGTGCAGCATAGTTGTGTATCACGGCTAACGTTACCTGTGCAAGTTATCAAGGCTGAGACCACCATCGAGCTGTTCAGTTATAGTTTTACTGACACCAATAACGATTTTATGACAACTATTTTTTTTATCTAAATTACAGTCATTGTGAATGTGGTTGTAGTTATTAGCTGGCTTTGAGTGAGACCTAACGTTAGTAGTTACAGGTTAGCTGCTACCCAGCAATTTTACATCAGTGGGAGAGGCAGAATTGCTCTTTCTTTTCAATATAACTTAAGTTGCACATGATTTCCAATCGGTTTGGTTTGTTAAAAACATCTTATTATTTTTATTTTTGTAAAATGTGTTTTCTGAAGACATGCACATTAACCCTAACCCTAAGACATACACAGTACCTGGAAGTGTCACAAACCATTTTGAGTATATAGAAAAATGCCTGTATTTGTATCTGTTTGCCGAATTTATCACCACTGATACAGTCTGAACTGTATGATAATGTCATGCAACTTAATTTATACGGAAAGATCATTCAGGGGTGGCTAGTTCTAGTGTTTTTTTTTTTTTTTTAAGCATAAAACATTTTTAAAGCATGTAGTGAATATCTGTGTACTATACTCCATATATCTTTTTTTTTTTTGTTTTAAGGTGGCTGGAATAACAACCCTAATGCCAGCCAGTTCAAGTACATCTTCAGGAAGCTGATGGCCCGGTGTGGGGTTGGTAAACCATGCAGAGGCAATGTGACAGCACAGGATGACACAGAGTCCCTCCCAGCTGTCATTGTCACCTCTACAAGCCTGTCAGCTGTAGATATGTCCTCTGCAACAAATGAATAAATAGACTTTTGTGTAATTATTCCATATTTTGTGTAGTAATTTCTATATCAGAACCCCTGATATACAATCCAAATAGTCTACAAGAAACTTCAGAGTGTTACCAAGAGGTTACCACACAGGAAGCCTTTATTATGTAGCCTATGTCTATGTTTTGGGTAACCAAAAGTCCTATGGGGAGTTTCGATAGGGCATTTTACAAAACGCATGAGCATACCTTGGCAAATCAATGGTCTAAAGTACTCATATTTCATTCTATATTGATCTGCTTTTGTACACAGCTTTACAAGACCTGGTGCTTGGGCTCAGTTGTGTTTCTAAAGTCATATCAAGAGACCTAGAAGCTGAAATGTGGTCAGTTGAGATGCTTGTTATCCAACAGAAAGAAAAAACAATATTCTAGCCTCTATAACTCTGTGCAAGTACTTCACATAATTATTCTGATTGTTTCCTAAGAAACTACAGGGTCTCAGTTTTCTAAAGAGGTCAGGCATTTGATGGTAGGCAAAAATAGCTGGGAACAGTGATCTCTGAAGTAGGCGCAGTGCAATGTCAAGGGGAAAAGCCTAGTAAATGGCCCAATCCTCAAGAAGTTAAAATAAACATAATAATTCAAATTATTTTATTATAATATTAACATTATAAAAGTGTGTGTGTGTGTGTGTGTGTGTGTATATATATATATATATATATATATATATATTCATTCCTTGGGCGTGTGTATATTCATTGCATCTCTATGTTCTGTTCAATGTTATTTTCATATGGAAGTCCATGGTTATAATTATTCATAAGTATGCAGTGTCATAAGTATATCTCTGACGTTTATAACAAACTAAACTGTTTAAAAATCGGTAGAAAATGTGGCAAGTTATGGTTATTTAAAAAGTACATGCACCATTAAAACACAATGTTACGAGTGAGCAAGCTGCCTGTGACAAGATGGCCGCCAGTTGCGGACGTCGACCTCCATTGGCCGACAGCGCGGACGAGACATCTAGCCTTTCTTATGTATGTCTATGGGATGGATAACCAGCGTCAGCAGGCAAATGCCGGACAATCTCAGGTAATTAGCCATAAATATTTTGTTAGTGGGTGACAGAAACATTCCCGTTGTGTGTTATGATATTTTCTCCAAGTTCTATGTAGTCCGAGTAGGTCGATATCTCGCCTGTTAACACGTGTCTTGTTAGTTTGGCTTAGTAAGCAATACTTTATATTTTAGGCAGTAGGCCTACACGATAACGATATATAATGCGCATCTGATCAGTAAAGCCGGTTCTGTAATCAGCGGTAGATCTCCATCACCTGAACGCTTTCACATGGAGCAGTATTTACTACACAGAGCCGTTATGCTGCTCCATGTGAAAGGCAGGTGATGGAGATCTACCGCTGATTCCAGAACAGCATTAGATATCACGTGCTTTTTTTTTTTTTTATCGTGCAGGCAGTATTTAAGTCTATGACTGTATATCTTAAAGGGGCACTACGTAACTTTTTAAGCTCAAATAACGTTTTTATTTGCCCAAATATGAGCCGACCATAATTAGATGAGACGACTAAGACATTCTTTGTTAAAAACTGTTATTTCAATGAGCCTGTAGGCTCATTTTATTGTGAAGCGCCCGGGCCGGTTTTCCCGGTAAATCTACCCGGATGTTACGTTGTGCGCGCTCCTGTGTACAGCGCTGAATTCCCGGCAAAGCCGCCATTACAGCCATCGAGATCAGCCGGCAGAGATGGACTCTACCAGCAGCAAAAAACAATTTGCCTCTAGCACTGCTCAGACACCGACATTGACTCCTCAAAAAAATAAAAAACATAACATGTTTACTCGAGCAAGACACGGAGAGGAAAACGGAAGTGTGACCAAAGCAGTGGAAAAACAAGACTGAACATAGTCAGAGCATTTGAGCCATGGAGAGAGCTAACCTTACGCTCTACTTTGGGAATAAAAACGGACCCTCAGCGGGCTTTTTTCCTTACTGAAAAAGGTAAGACATCATTACAGACAATTTATAATATACTGTGGTGTTTTGTTTTCAGTTGTCTAAAGCTAAATAACATTAGCATGCTTGTTAGATGGGGATGCTAAGCGGCTAACATGAACGACTCCTAAAAACTTACTGTTTTGAATGGATTAAATACTCTGAGACTTTGAGAAGTGAATTATAACCACAATTTCAGAGGCTACTAAGTCTTATCAACTTGCTGTCTTAGCTTTCAAATGACTTTTTTCAATGTCTTTTGAAAAAGTAGCTCAGTAGCTGAGCTAATGAGCTCAGAACTCTTTTTGGGGTTACACTTTGCTAAGTACTTTTTTCTTTGTTATGTCTTTTGGCTCGTTTGTTCAATAACCTTCACCAGAGATAACGTGATCCATGACAACTTTATAAATTTAGCCAGGATGTAATATATGATGTAACTGTTGTCACAGCCAATCTAATGCTAACTCTGGCACATGTCTTGCCTTATTGCTTTTGTCTGGATAGATCTACTTCTCTTATACCCATTCACTGATGTTTTGTTATTTAAATTACATTTGCAGGTCTCTGATGATTATGATTATAGTGTGATTAGCTGTGCGCCTGCCTTTTATTTGTATATTTGGTCACTAATTATCTATTGGTGGTCTATTTGTAAATTGTATGTAAAGGATAAATTTTATTATAATGACACTGTTGAATCTAATGCTTTTATAAATGTGATGAGATTGTATAAGGCAGCAGTCTAAAAATGGTTGAATTGTTTACAGCTATGAGAAAAATACAGTGGCTAATGGTCAGGGGCCACATACATCCACACAAAGAAAAGACATAGGATTGACACAGCATCCTGATTCAATCACTGCATACTAATGTGACATGTAACTGTGTTTTCATTTAGTATTACACAAAAACTAAAGTCAGACTGTAATTTTACTAGTGTTTCAACAAAGTATGACAATTACATTTCAATTTTGATTATTCTAATTGTGACACTCCAGCCCAGTAATGGGTTTAGTTTTGCTGTAACACAATTTATTTCCTTTGTCAACAGTGAAGAGTTCCAAATTGAGGGAGTGCCACCACTGGATGAAGACCAAGTGTTGAAGCAAGGTAAATGTAACTGTCTCTATCTCCTAAACGGACGGTGGCTGAAGGATGTTGAGAAGTTTCTTACCTTTTAGGTAAGAAACTATATAATTTTACATACTGATTTATTTGATTGATAGTATATGCTAAATGTGTGAGTAAGGACTATATTTACAGCACTATCAATGGAACAACAAAAACTAATACTAACAATAAGTTTTTAATTATTTGGTTATTTCAACAGTCATGTCTGTTATACTTGATATACTCTGAAGTTTCATGTTTTTTCTTTGCTCTTATGTTATCTTCTGATCTGGAGTCCTTTCAGAAGCATATAGTCATGTACGCTGGCAAGCGCTTCTCGTTCTCACCTCCAGTGGATGAGGCTAGGACTCTTCTCGCTGCACTGGACTATAATCATCACGACCACCACCGGCCAGTACATGTCAACAATAAAGACCAGGTTTCATAAGTAATACATTTTTATATTTCATATTTTTTTAGCCTGAAAAATTATGCTCATGTTGTTGTTATCTAATGTTAAATGTATTGTTCCACAGACAAAAAAAGATCTACAGCAAAAAATCATAGCCCTATTGTGTTTGCACAGTAAAGGAGGCAAAGGACTGCAGATACATTCACGGCTGCAGAGTAACAATTTAGGGATCCGACTAAAGTCTCATGGGAGACTTCAAGTGTTCAAGGAGTGTTCTTCAAGATGACCCTCGGACCCCTGGTCTTCTACCTGGTGTTGTTCCGCCTCCCTCAGCTGAATTAGCCCAGACACAACTCTGCAGAAGACAGGCGTGTCAGTCACATGCCCTCAGTCCTTTTCTCTCCCTCTTTCATAAGGAACCATTATGTGTAGGTCTCATGCAGCAGAAGTCTAGCCTGTTTTGTTATTTATCAGAGCAACTCCAGAATATCTTGGTGCACTGATCTAACATGTTGAAGACATGTTTGTTACCGCTCAAACACTGTGTGCATCTGTATTACATTCCTTTGTAAATTGATGAAATGAATATTACTGTCAAAACACCAATGCATTTTCTTTTTTTTATTTCTCTCTCTCTTTGTTGGGCATAACTTCAGCCATGTAAAGGGCAGCAATAGAAGAGAGTGCTTTAATGGAACATGTCTTTAGAGTAAATATATACAGAAAACAGTAAAATTATATATGTATTTTCAAAAATGTGTAACATTTGTAAATAAAGAACAAGGAGTAATAAATAATCTCTCTCTCTTTTGAGGTAGTCACTCAAATTATTATGTGTATATGAGATGTGTATCTACAAAAAAACTACTTTTACAGAAACAAGTAAATGTATAGGTAAGTGTATAGGTAATTGTTAATTCACTCTAAAAGGGGCTTCTTTGAAACTTATAATTACTAAATGAGTCTGGGTATTTCTCCCCAATTCAAATGTGGCTGGAGGCCTACATCCAGACAATGTTCCATGTGGCCCTTCCTGCTGAGACACCCTACTGGATCCTGTCTGCAGCATTTGTTTTCCAGGTTTGTTGGTCTGACCCGGCAGTTCAAACAGGTGCACCACGCTGGCTGACCCCGACTGGGTATGATTGGTCCAGGTGTGGTCTAGAGAAACCCCTGGCAGATGAGTTACAACAACCTGGAGAACTTCATCCTTCTCCTGCGACAGTCGTTCTAACTGTTCATAAAAATGGAACAACAAGCACTGTTTAGTTCAGAGGTTTATTTGTGTGTGTGATCATTTGTAGATATATGACCAACCTGCCTCTGTTGTCCTGCAGCAGCTGTGCCACCCTCAGTCTGTCCTCTTCACTGACAGGCCCAGCTCCTCTTCTTCATCTCCCGTGGTCTCTTCTGCACCTCTTGCCCTCCCCTCGCTCTCCCCCTTCTTCACTCACGATCAGTGCTCTCTTCCACCGGAGCTTGAGTCCTGATTTGGAAAAAAAAATTGCATATCTGTATTTTTATAGTGCTAAACTTCATGTTTGAGGTTTTCTGAATGACACCAACAGTGAAATAAACAATGATGAGCTAAAATTATACTGTGAGGTTACGTTTATGATGTCTCAAAATAATGCAGGACCAATTCATTACAGTAATAGTAATAACCTAGAAACAAGCTAAATGAGTTGACAGTCACATGTTGGTGCAAAAACAAATAACAGTAACACATGAACAGTATCCTGTCTGATATAAGTTCTCTAACTTTTGCCGTTCTCCTGCTGAGACTCTTGTAAACATTGAGCCTCGGTAAAAGCTACGTGAGTTGATGTACCGTTAGCGGCTAAGCTAACGTTAGCCCCTTTTAACAAAAGTAACATGCAGTAGATAATATATATACGAAGTTACAACAGCCTTAGTGCGTTGAACAACGCTTTATAAAACCAGCCGTTTGTCAGTCTGGTGCTTTATTATCTTCCATGTCTTAAGAGTTTGCTTTACTGCTGTGTCAGCACTCGACATTAAAATATAGTTTACTCTCAAAGTTTGTTCAGCAATACACTTTTAAAAGTGTATTTGTTCAGCAATACACCTTTACAGAAGTGTAACTTTTCTTACCTTTGTAAACATGATGCAAGTAAATGTCCAAGTCCTTCAGGGCGACAGACTGAAAGATAATGCTCCGGTGACTCAGTCATGCACGTACGAACACGCGCCAGTCTGAACACGAGAGCGAGCTGGACACTGACTGTAGTTTCTCTTAACGGCCACAGGTGGCAGTAACTGTTAGGTTTTTATGAAAGCTACGTAATGCCCCTTTAAAATGCACGATTTTGCTATCTGTTACGGTGTAGCCTCGAGATCCTAGATTCCATTAAGATTATGATTTTATGCATTGATCCTAAATCACTTTGATAGCAAATTGTTAACTTATTTAGGGACTATTCCATTATAGTGCAAAGAAATCAGTATCAAATGATCCATCTTCATCACATCAATAATGCAGTTCCAATTGCTTTGAGAAGTACGGCTGGTAACCGTTTATATTAGAAATAGAGGACAGAACATCAGTAAGAATGCCAACTTAATGCTAGAAACCTTTCATTTTAATATATAGTCCACTCCGCTGTATACCAATCAAACAATGACAACATTATCAAGAGTGAAGCATTCTGAATATATTCTGAATGTATAATATAAAGGTTTTCTCATTGTTTCTCATTATGCTGGCATTAACTCTTAATGTAAACTTTGTGTTTAGCAGACTGAGTACCTGGATGTGCTTAATGCAGCACAGAGCCTCATCTCTGTGCTCACACAGACTCTTAATCAGAGTCCTGTAACACCACATCCTCAAGTTCAAGTGCAGGGTCAGGGGCAGCAGGCAGTCTTACCAGAAAGACGGACAAATACCACCGTTGATCAGGACATGGCCAGGTGCTTGTTGTTGGCCATACAGTGCATGGATAACCAATCTAATAGTTAAAATGTTTTATTTGCAGGCACAATGTCATTTAAATAGTTAAACCCCTACACTATTAGATTTGACATTTTTAAAGTTAAACAAACTTAGTTCAACATAAACAATTTTTTATTAATGTATACCTACAGACATTAATTTTATTTAAAAAATATATAAATGATTAAATTTTTCTTTTCTTGTAGGGCCTTTTCTAGCATGTTCCGAAGACATGCAATCTGCGGGGAAAAAAAGAATAAATGTAGCATCCAGAACACATACCAAGACTGCAAAAGCATTTAAACCTTATGATTTAAATGTATATCTTTTGGATAAAAATTCTGAGACTACCCCTTCACCTGCACATGAGCTCAAGCTTGTTCAAGCAGGGTTTGGCAAAAGGACAATCTCAATTACAATGGACATAACACATTCAGAGGTATGTTAGTGTGTTTGTCTTTTTGTACAACTGGAAAAAGTACATTTATAGTAGAGTCATAAGTACAGGAAATGGAATAAAAAATTCTAATTTAGTGAGTTTCTTTGCATTTCACAATAGTTTTCCAGCATACTGTATGAAGCATTCCCGAAAATGGAGGGTCTGAGTGAAGGATGGATGCTTTATAAGGCTACTGGTGACTTTATATTTTTATTACCACTTGAGTCAGTATGTTTTGGTTTATAAAAACATTTGTCATGTTAATTGTGTCTTTGTTTATAGGGGGGAGTGTTACAAGACGGCTAAATGTTATTCCTCCAGACTCGGAAGGTTACACTGGATCCCAGATTAAATCTGCCTCCGCATCTGGAAAGACAATGCTGTATGTAGTTCCTCTACAAGAGGAGCTGGACCTTAATCCTCTCCCTAATGATGCCAGAGAATTCAAAAAAATGCCAAAGGCTACTTGCCAAATGTGCAACAAAAGCATGCCCCTGCAAGTGTTGGCTCTCCACATTCAGGTTTGCAAGTCAAGTGATTCCACATCGTCAAATGAAGAGGTAATGGATTGATGCTCTCTAATTAGTTTAGTACCCAAAAATATTTTTATTTTTAATAATGTAACATTCCATATTGATTTGTTATACAGACCTACAAAAGGATAAATGATTTTAGTTTATGTCAGCAGATTGCTAGTTGAACAACTAAATATCTTTGAAGAACTAATTTTACCATCTGATTATGTACGCCATTTCACTCAATGTGTCAGAAAAATACAGGATATTTCCAGCATTAATACGGGATTTCCGGTTCCGGGTCGAGTACGCTGTGCGCGTTTGTGCTGCCGCTTCGTATCCTGGATTGTTTGTACTGTTTTGTCTGGTTCGGATACTTTCTTTTTTACCTGGACTATTGTCATTGCACTGCACTAACTACCTCTGCTGCCTGCATGACGTTGCGAATCACTGTGCGTGTTTTTGCAGCTGTTCCACGCCTGGTTGGACTAATCCTTCTTCCACTGATTAAACTCTCAGCTGAACTGTTGATAAGTTTGCCGTCTGGCTGCTGCGAGCTTTCTTCCCTGTTACATCTCCACCACACTCGGCTCCTCGGATGGGTGAGTTACTGCTCTCTCGATCGGTTGCGCTGTCTGTTTACTGCTTACTATCTGGGTGCGTTGTCTCCTATTTAGTTAGCTGTTTTGGTGAAGTGATGTTCAGGTTTGGCTAACGTGGTTTGCTTGTGGTTGGGCTTGCACTTTCTCAGCATTAATATGCCTTGTGCAAAAACATTTTTTTCTTTTTTCCTTTGCCACATTTTTTGTCTTACATCTGTGATGGATATTGTATATTCTACATCACAACTGAGGGCCTTTAACTGCCGCCCGCGTCTTGATTCGGTGACGTATCAACACTGCCAGAGACTAGGGATTCTCCGCCGCCCTAGATACATACATCGTTCGCGGCGCACATTCTGGAGTTCCTATTGTTCAAAGCTTGACTCTCCTCCTTGCATCTGGACTAACAATAGACCATCTTCCATGCCAAGACAACTGCCTGTCGGTCCTTCCATTCAGCGTTATCTGATCTATCTCACTGATAGTAATCAGCAGCATACACCTAATTTGAATCCTTTGCATCATCATTTTGCCCTTTTGAACTGTCGATCACTCTCGGACAAAGCCCCCTATCTCAATGAAATGATCACTGACAATAATCTTGACATTTTTCTTCTCACGGAAACTTGGCAAGTTCCTGAAGATTTTTTACAGCTAAATCTACTTACGCCAGATGGATATAATTATCTGTCCAGACCGCGACCCCATGGTAAAGGGGGTGGTCTCGCTATCATCCATCGTGATAATCTCCGTATCAAGCAACTTGACTTTCACGACACCAATACATTTGAATACATGGTTTTGAAGGCTGGCTCTCTCATAATTATATTGCTCTATCGACCTCCTAAGACCCTGTCTAACTTCTTTTCTGAACTCAGTGAACTGTTGACCCTTGTCTGCTCATTGTCATCTCCTATTCTACTCCTTGGTGATTTTAATATTCATGTTGATGCTGTTTGCTCTAACGCCAACCAGTTACTTTCTATTTTTGAATGCTTTAATCTAATTCAGCATGTTAATTTTCCTACTCATACCCGTGGTCATACCCTTGATTTGATTTGTACATCAATGGCTAATATCTCTTCCATCACCTCTACTGACACTGGTATTTCTGATCATAAATTTCTTGACTTTAGCCTCAGCCTGCCTATACATAAGAACTGTTCTACAACTGTCATATCTTATCGCAATCTTACAGCTGTTGATACTGCATTATTTTGTACCTCTGTTTCCTCATCTAATCTATCTGATGTCTTTGATATCTCCTCACCTTCACTGATACTATCCAAGTATAACTCCATAATCTCGGATATCTTAGATGAGCATGCTCCTGTAAAGACAAGAATTGTCCCTTCCACACATTCATCTCCCTGGTACACTCCTGAGCTCCGGATCTTAAAGGCCACTGGTAGGACGGCTTGAGCGCTACTATAGGAAAACCGGCCTGACTGTTCACCGTTTGGCATTCGTTGAGCATATCAAGATTTATAAAACGGCCCTGAATTTGGCTCGTTCCAATTTTGTATCTGCTACAATTAATAAATCAAGCAACAGGCCAAAAGCATTATTTAACACAATAAATAAACTCACCAAACCTTTATCTCATGTTGCTCTAGCTTCTGATGAACTTTGCACTTCATTCTTGGCTCACATTCTAGAAAAATCAGATCCCGTAAACCAGTGCCTCTTTCATGATCCCACTAATATTAGTTACCTGCCGAATCAACCTGGTCAATTCCTGCCTTCTTTCTCTCTGTCTACTCCTTCTTCTGTCTCTGAGTTAATCTTGAAGTCCAATCCTTCATCTTGTCATCTTGACCCCGCTCCTACCACTCTACTGAAACTCTGCCATTCAGTTATTTCTGCACCTATCTCTCACTTCATCAATGCATCTCTTATCTCTGCTTCATTTCCTCTGTCACTGAAAACTGCAGCTGTTACCCCTGTCCTCAAGAAACCCAACCTTGATCCCTCAGTCTTATCTAATTATCGTCCCATTTCAAATCTCCCCTTCATATCTAAACTACTGGAAAGCACTGTTGCCTCCCAGCTTCAGTCTTTTCTAGTTGAAAATAATCTCTTTGATCCTTTTCAATCTGGTTTTCGCCCTTTGCATAGTACTGAAACTGCACTAGTCAAGGTAACAAATGATCTGCTTCTCGCTGGTGATTCTGGTTCTCTGTCTATGCTTCTGTTGCTCGACCTCAGCTCTGCCTTCGACACCGTCTCCCATCGACTACTCATTTCGCGCCTTTTGGATGTGGGTATTTCTGGTGCTGCTCTTTCCTGGTTTTCCTCTTATCTCTCTGACAGACGGTTTTATATTTCACTTAAAAAATTACACTCACCCAATGCTCCCCTGAAGCAAGGTGTTCCTCAGGGATCCGTTCTTGGGCCATTATTATTTATAATTTATATAATACCTCTTGGTCAGATCCTCCGCCGTCATGGTTTTAATTATCATTTTTACGCTGACGACATTCAATTATATAGTACCTGTACATCAACTTTATCTCTCACAACCGACAAAATCTCTGCTTGTGTGCATGAAATAAAAGACTGGCTTCATTCAAATTTTCTAAAACTCAACATGGACAAAACTGAGATTATCTTCACTGGACCTTCATCACTCACTAATAAAATTCCTACTAACTTCACCTGTGCGATTGCCGGCTCTTTCATCAAACCATCTAGTACTGTTAAAAATCTTGGTGTAATTTTTGATCCCTCTCTATCTTTCCACTCTCACATTAATTCCATCACTAAAGTGGCATTCTTTCATCTACGTCGCATTGCTCAGCTCCGTCCCTTTATCAGCATCTCAGATGCTGAAACTATTATCCATGCATTTGTCACCTCACGCCTTGATTACTGTAATGCACTGTTCATTGGCCTACCAGCTAGCTCCATTTCCAAATTACAATACATTCAAAACTCTGCTGCTAGACTACTCACACACACCAAGCGTTCTGCACATATCTCCCCAATCCTACATGATCTTCAATGGCTTCCCGTGGTTCACCGTATCAAATACAAAATTCTCCTTCTCGCTTTTAAGTCTCTGCACGGCCTTGCTCCCCCCTACCTCTCTAACCTGCTTCTCCCCTACACCCCTACACGCTCTTTACGATCTGCTGATTCCAGCCTGCTCGTTGTCCCTCGGCATCGCCTTGCTTCAATGGGGGGCAGATCATTTAGTGTTATTGCGCCCAAAATGTGGAACTCTCTCCCCCTATCACTCCGTCAGGTTAACACTATCTCTGAATTCAAATCCATGCTCAAAACACACCTGTTTTCTGAATGTTACAGTTCTTAGTTTTTGTTTGTTTTTGTTTGTTTTTTTTTCTTCTCTTCCTTTGTCTATTGTTGTTCTGTCTGCTCTCTTTGTCAATTGTACTCATTGTTGTTTGTTTATTGTATATTGTAAAGCGTCCTTGAGCTCTGGAAAGGCGCTATATAAATAAAACTTATTATTATTATTATTATTATTATTATTATTGCTAATCACATACTTATGATGAAGTACTTTGTATGATACAGTTTTAATTTATTTGTTTTTGAAGCAGACAGTTCAGTTCGTCTCAGAAAGCAATTTGGATGAGATAAAACAAGAACATTTTCCATCTGAGGTAATGTGGCATTAAAATTCTCCAGCCCTAATCAATATTTTCTCTAATCCACGTTACTATTATATCGTTTAACATGTTCTTGTTTGTAGTCTGTTTTACCATGCCCAATATGTCAACTGAAGTTTCCTGTGGACAGTCTTGAACTACATGCCAGCCTGTGTGGAGAACAAAATCTTTGTGAGTAACACAAACTTTAGGAAACAAATGTGTCATAACTCAACCCCAAGTGCTTTAATATCACATGTTCCACTGTAAAATGAAACCGTATTCTTTCCAATTACAGTGGAGTCTCCAGATCACAGTTCTTTTATGCGTGATGATGATTCTTGTATTGCTGATGATACAACAGGCAATTCAATCTCTCCACAAGTATTATGGTAAAATGTTCATATAGTACAGTCTAAAAAGTTTAAATTAAGTGTAAATGTACATGGGTTTTCACTATTTCATCATCTCCTGCTACAGTCTAGAAGATCTTCTGGGGCTGCTTGCTGGCCGAGTTAATGCAGAAAATCAGTTCCGCATTTGTGTTTCACGGGACAATCTCCTAGAGAGGGGGCTCAAGCAGTGGAAAAGACAAAAAAAAGGAAATCCAGCCAACCAGCTAAAAATAACCTTTATTGGGGAAGCTGGAGTCGACTCTGGTGCTTTACGAAAGGAGTTACACTTACAGGCAAGTTAAGAATAATAAAAGTGTAAAAGCTGTACCAAAAATAAATAAACATTTATCTGTGTAATTTACACATTTACGCTTTTTCTTAATGTTATTCAAAGAAATGATCAGTAGCATTGAAAAAGGCCTCTTCTTGGGTCAGAGAGCAAAGAGTCCCCAGTACTCCAACAGTGACCTTGACAATGGTCTCTTCAGGTTTGTGTTGTTTAAGCTCAAATTTTTTATTACATGTGTAATGGCAATGACTGAGTGCTTTTTAAACCTCACTTTGAAATAATAGGACTGCTGGCGAGATCTTTCCTGTCAGTCTAGCTCAAGGTGGCCCAGCCCCATGTTTTATGAGGGAGTGGTGCTACTTTTACCTCACCACTGGGGAAGTTGATGTCAGCAGAATTTGCAAGAATGATGTAGATGATGTTGAATACTCCCTATTGCTCACAAAGGTAACTTCACTCTGAATACTGCCTAATAGCTTCCAGCAGTATATTACATTGTTGGTTTGCATATTACCACAAAGGAATCACATTAAGTTATTTTGTCATCCGGTTTGTCACTGACTGTTTTTTGTAAGGTTGAAGAGGCAACTGGTCTGACTGAATTTACAGATGAAATTATCAGCTGTGGATACACAGGAGCACTCAACATAGAACAAAAAGATGCCGTAATTAGGTAAATATGGAAAATACTTTGCCTTTTAAGCAGACTGTGTCATGAAAGATAGTTTTGAAGACTGTGTAATGTTACATTTAGTCAAATTAAATTTAACTTATTAACCTTAACTGCTTAACTTACATCTTGAAACAAACTTATGCTGTATTACTAGATCTACAGTTTTTCTAATTATTATTAAATTTGTTACTTTTGTTTTTCTCCACAAGAGCAATTGTTCTCCATGCAACATTTCGAGTTATACCAATGCTTGGAGACTTGTGTAAAGGCCTTCAGCTGTATGGATTGCTGGACATAGTCAAGGAGCATTCAAGTCTTTGCAAGAGTCTGTTTGTTCCTGGGCAGGACTGTACAGTAAGTTAAATGTTTTTTAACAACATTGTTTTTTTAAGCAAACATCAATTTGCTGTTCTACTGACAATTTATTTCTCCAGCCAGATGCTGACTATATTCTCAGCAATGTTGCTCCTGAAATGAGTGAGAGAGGAACTTCAAGGGCTTCGGTAGAGAGTAAAATCATAAACTACTTTCAGGACTTCCTTCAAGAAATTGAATGTGGAGGTGGGCTTTACGTTGTATTGTACTTTATCAATGGTATTGTTTAAAATTGAATAACACTATTCACTCTTTCTTGTTTTTCTTTACACAAAACTATAGAGAGTGCTGAAGATGCAGCAGAAGTGGAAACTGAGCCATCCTACCTCACTGTCCCAAGAGTCATGCAATGGATTACAGGCCAGGGACATAAGCCACTACTGATTTCGGAACAGAAGGCTTTTCAGATAGTTTTCAAATTTGATCATGACTGTAAAGTCAGAATGCCACAGCACACCATATGCTTTCCAATAGTGAGTGCTTGCACTAATACGGTTACCTTTCCAGTAGCACACATGACAACATATGAAGACTTTAAATGCATCATTGTACAAGCCATAAAATCAGGGGGAGCATTTAGCAGGGTTTAAATATCACCCACAGTATAGTGCTGGATTTGAGTTAATCTCCTAAACCATAGCTTTAAGTGTTACAGTTGGTTAACATATTTCCTCCATTAACTGGTGGATGTCTGCAGTACTTTTAGACCTACATTAAAATACTTAAGTTGCACTTTCTTTTCTGAAATGTTTTTAAAATGGGCCTCTATTAGAGTGCGGTTTCTGTAGTTTATATCTGATTTAAGATATATAACTTGCATTTGCAGTTCAAATCAAGCTGCTCTGTTGTAGAGCTTTCCTTAACTGTTTTTTTTTTTTTTTTTTTAAAGGTACTGATGTTGCATTTCATTTATAAGTTCATGTTTTCCAAGAGAGCCTTGGTGTAGAGGTTTGCAATTACAGTAGGTATTTGACAATGTTGATTACAATAATAAAAAAAAAATTGTTTTTATTTTCATGCCAAAAGTGTTAAGTCACATTTACCACATTAGTCTTAATCTCTGTGTGGGAAGAAGCACTGATTAGTTTCACAATAGTTTAATGACACCATTACAGGATTTTTTTTTTTCTTTTACGTAACTTACAGTCTGATGTTTGAGCTCCAAAGTGTTATTCAAGAAGCAGCTGCACAAAATTAACACTGATAAGTAAATATCTTGGCCAAAAATCTCTGGACTGTGAGACTGGACTAATGGTTGTCCTGAGTCGAGCCATTTCATATTCAGAGCAGACACTCCACCTGAGGGACCACTACTCCAGTGTTCTGCTCCTCCTGGGGGTAAATTCCATCTTATACCAAAATGGTGAGGTCCTGTTTTAAAAATATTCATTTAACAGTATACACAAAACATTGTATTGTGCATTTTTTTTTTATAACAATCATACCTCCACGTTACATGAAACATTGACTGGATTCTGTGCAAGTCCTATTTCCCACAGCTGATTGGGGGACAGATTTTGCTCTGTATGGATGGAATGGTCATTCCATGCATCAGTGAATGTAGCTAGGTCTATTTGGAGGCGTGGAAGAAAAACAATGTGCACAGAAGAGGTGAATGGTGTTTGATGTGTCAAGAGAGCCACTCTCTTCCAAATTATGTAGATCATAATACAACTTTGAAACAGACATTCACACATCTTTCCATAGCCGTTCAACCCTAAATGTAAGAGACAAAATAACCTTATTTCTTAGTCATTTATGATTCAAAATTAAAAAAAATATATTACCAACACTAAAGTAACAAGAAATTACCTTTGATTATGAACGCTCTTCCCCGAAATGAAACTTACCCTGCCACAGCCCGGAACAGTGAACATCCACCTTGCAATGTCCACATTTTCTACACCTTGGTCTGCTCTTACCCTACACATTAAGACAGTAAATTTAACATTAACACTACATAGTAAGGTTTGACAAAACATCTTATGGTGTTGGCTTGAGAAAGCCTGAGCCTAGCCAGAAAGTTAATTATGTTATATCTTTAAGTTTGAAGCCATTTTAAATGCTTGGTGAGGGTTTTAAGACCATTCATTCATTCAGTCAGTCATACTGTATATATAGAAATAGGGATGGATAGGTAGGATGTACTCAAATGTACATACCGTGAAGGAACTCCATGCTTTTCTACTGCCTCGAGGAAGAAACCTAGTGCAGTCTCTGCCTTGTTGGTTGCAGCCCCCAGATACATGACCTCATAAAATAATTTAGGGAAGTTATTGGCATTTTACACAATTATTCCATGATTGTATAACACATACAGGAGTCACACCACTAACCTTTCTTGAGTAGCCATCTATGCCCCCAAATATTACAAAGCCATATCTGAATTCAAAAGGAAAAACATCTTATGCACACAGGGACCTTTAATAACATAAGATATCTTACTGTACAATAAGTGACTTGTATAAAAATAATTTAACCTACGTGATCAGCTTGTGGTTGGTGTCCAAATGCATGAGGGACAGAGGGACTTGAACTGAATATGATCTCACAGCATGTCCAAGTTGTGACATTCTAGCAAGGACTCCAGCTGAATAAACTCTATTCATAGAGTTGAAGACTCTGCTCCACTGGACTCGATGACCAAGAGCTTTCAAGTGTCCTCTCATCATTCTGTAGCCTGAGTGTGGTGATGTTGTTTTGATTGCAACCACAAGATTGTCTAACTCTTCATCAGTCAATTGACTGTATGTTCCTCTCACTGTTATACCAAACTCTTGCATTCTGCGTTCTATGGTTCGTGTTGACACGCCAAGCAGTTTTGAAATGCAAGGTACAGTCAGACCAATTTCAATCAATCATCTGATGTGCTGCTCAGATACAATGGTTTTGGGACGTCCCATTAGTCCAGCAACTTCATTCAAAATCACTAAAGAGGTACGTCTTGTGTCCAGGCGAGTCACAAGAACAGAACATAGGTTTGAAAGACACTGCATTATTTCTTGAGGTACATGTTCACGGCTTGTATGTGAAGTGATCAAAACCAAACCATTTGTGCAAATAAAAAATAAATAATCCAGGTCTAATGGCAAGCGCTGCAAAGCAACTTGTAGCCGTGACAAGAGTCTCTCTAAAAGCAAACTTGAGACTGCCTGTGAATAAATGAAATATAAAACTATCAACATAAATTCAAGCAATCAATTCATTCTTTGCACCTAAACCGAAATCCTCAAAACTGTCATAATTCAAATACACTATAAAATATATTTAGGGGTGCTCCGATCACGATCGGCCGATCGTTATGAGCATCTCGTCAGTAAAGCCGGTTCTCTAATCAGCAGTAAATTCCATCAGGTGCGTGATTTCACATAGAGCAGCTGTTACTACACAGCCGTTATTAGCTGAGAAGATGGGCAAATCCACGTTCATTTTCAGCGTTTATTTGCACATCTTCTCAGTTACCAATGGCTCTGTGTAGTAACCGTTGCTCTATGTAAAATCACGCACCTATATATATATATATATATATATATATATATATACAAAATATTTATGGCTAATTACCTGAGATTGTCCGGCATTTACCTGCTGACGCTGGTTATCCATCCTCCCACAGCAGCCATGAGTCGCATTGGAGTGACGTCAACTCCCCCTTGGACTGATTGGCTAGAGGAGAAGCTGTCAATCTAGAACTTGTGGGCCAATGGTGACGCTGAAGCCTGCCCTCATTTACATGAAACTCTAACTGCAACTTTTAGAAACGCAAGCGCAGAACGTGGAAACAAGAACAAAGGGGGAAAGACCACAAGCACACAAAAAAATAACACGTGAGCAGGAAACCTGATTTTGTTTGCGATTTGGAAAATGTTTAACTCTTGTTTCAGTTTTGTGCAATATAATTTTAAATGTGTTTAAATTTTTGATTCACGCTTATTATTTTTTGATCCATGACCGCGTTGTTTGTTATTTTTAAAAAAATTGCATTTGTTTTTCGGTTTTGTGCGTTATTATTTTACACATGCTTTTAATTTTTTTATTTATGATTATTATTTTTCGATCTGTGACTGCAATACATTTGGCGGGAAAATAATCCCATAGATTTCTCATTGTGAATATATTTGAGTTAAAACTGAATTTTCTTTAATACAAAAACATAAAACGCACCAACTGTGTGAGTCTCAGATTTTTACACTCTAAAACCAACACTGTAAAAAAAGAATCGCAGGGTAATTCCTACTACCTGGCATCCACATACGTTCCCTGGAATTGCTATAAAAACTGATTATTTTCCTTCTTTTCATTTCTTTATTGGAATCTGATCATAATGTTAATGCTTAACAATTTGTGACTGTTTTTTTTTTATTTGTTAACCTTGTTAATAATGCCGCATATTAATGGTAGGCCTAGAGTTGAGTTGCTGATATACTTTAAAATAAACCTTTATTACTTACAGCACATACATAATAAGGTCTGGCTCACGTTTTGTGTGTGTGTGTGTGTGTGTGTGTGTGTGTGTGTGTGTGTGTGTGTGTGTGTGTGTGTGTGTGTGTGTGTGTGTGTGGGTGTGTGTGGGTGTGTGTGGGTGTGTGTGGGTGGGTGGGTGGGTGGGTGGGGGGTGGGGGCAAAATTGTTGCTGCATACCCTTCTAGCACTGGGTAGTTGCGCCCCTGGGAACCAGTTGTACACACGTGGACACCATTGACGGTATAAGAGCTGGACATAGCAAGCCCGCTTCCGGGTCTGTGCCTAATAGGAATTAGGGGTTGGCTCCATCAAGCATGACCCCTATTGACATCCATTGAAAAATCGGCGGCAATTACGAAGCAGTGGTGGACGAAGTACACAACCCTGGTACTTGAGTTAAAGTACAGATACACTAGGTAAAATATTACTTCAGTAAAATCCAAAGTACTCCCTTTTAACTTTTACTTGAGTAAAAGTACAAAAGTATTTGCCTTCAAATGTACTTAAGTATCCAAGTACTATAATTTATTATGGCTATAATGCCTTTATAATTTTTGTCAGGCTCTTGCTTAATTATCTCAGTTTACGTATGTTTATGTTGCAAGACTCTGTTACGCTTAGTACACTGATCTATTAATAGAATTATATTAATTATTCAGACACTGATATCTGTTAAAATTATCATGAGCCCAAAAACTTGAAGCTTTCCACTCCACCTTTCAACTGTTTAGCATCATAAGCTACATATAAAACTAGTCAAAATTTAATTTATATTCTACCAAAAGTGTTAACATCAATCAACTGTCATTTTACAATCTCGAATCACTCAGTTTAAAATAAATACTACAAACGTTGGTGGAACAGCTAACTAACGTTAGCTTAAACACAATGGTGCGAGCTAATGTTAGATTACTCAATAAAAAATGACCACCAAAATGAAAATGGTTTACCTCAATGTGTTTCTTAAGATTGGAAGGAGAATTCCAGTACGAAGAAATTTTAGAGTTCCGAGGCAGGCAAAGAAGGCAGTTTAATATGAAGGACTCCTTTTTCTGTTCAACGAATTCAAAGTAACATCGCAAATAAGGCCCTGGATGCTGTGGCTTAGATTCGGGGGTTTGTGATTCTTCCATCCTAATAATGAGTGAAGACACTCAGCACTCTCAGAATGATATGCTGTTGCACTGACGCACTAATTAACCATTAACCAGTTCAAAACAGAGCGCGCGCCGTATCCTGATTGGTGGTTTGCCGCGTGATTGCCCTCTTCAGTTTTTTTCTATCCACTAAAAAATTAATATCCAATAAAAAGGAACGACTAATTTTGCAAAATGTAATTGAGTAAAAAGTAAGATATTTGACTTTGAAATGTAATGAAGTTAAAGTAAAAGTATCCCCAAATGAAAATACTTAGTAAAGTACAGATACTGGAAAAAACTACTTAAGTACAGTAACGAATTACATTTACTTCGTTACTGTCCACCACTGTTACGAAGTGACTATTTTTGTCACAGTCATCATTCTAACGCTGCCGCCTTTCTTTGAACACATTCTTATTATTCCCGTAATAGCTATATTGATATTTGTCACATAACTCATACTATTAAGATTAATAACTGACCTATCAGATGCCTCCATTCTGCTATGTCTGCTCGCGGGGGCGTGGCTGATCTTGCTCCCGGCATCTTGTAGTTTTTAAGCTGCTCTCGGTAAAATATATATCGGATATATATGAACAGAAGAGAAACCTGTGGAGGCCTAACTATTTTAAATAGGGGAAGTTTAAGCTTTTTGCTACACCCAAAGATTGTTTTTGGTTAGTCTTTGTTTTCCGAAGCTTTTTAGCCAGTATGTCTTCGTTTTTTTGTTAATTAGTTTGTTAGTTGCTGCTGTTCATGAATGGAGATCGCTTGCTGTTAGCTAAAAGCTAACGCTAGCGGTGTTTGATTTAACTCAGCTGATTTAAATAACTTTTTCATCGTACAACTGTACTAAATGAACCACGTTACAATTTCTAGGTGAGTATATTTTTTATGTCTTAAAATACTGCTCAGAATATATACATTTGTTATACGTTTGTTAGCTGACCCGAAGGTGGCTGCTAAAGGCTTAATTTAGCCTACTGCTCCACCATTTTTACGATAGCTTAATATGACACACTGGACCAAACTTGGTTAATATATATATGATATACGGTCATATCTAACCATCAATTTGTAAGGAATTAAACATACTGCTCTTATAGTTTTTAGTAAGATAAGGATAAATGTCTCTGACTGAATAATTACTGTGTAGTTCGCAAACACAGTAAATCATAATAATATAAGCAAAAATTAGAAGTGGGCTTAATGTACTCTTTTACAAAGATCTGGGTTGTGTCATTTTGGTAAATACATTTGACACGTGCCTGTTTTATGAAAATAGATTTTGTTCTCTCACAGATTTCCTAAAGGTGATGCTGTCAGACTGAGGCTAAAGGTGATGCTGAGGCTGATCAGAAGAAAGCCACTTGTGGTGTGAGCACTTTGAAGAGGATATTCAGACAAAGGTGGGTGTTACATTACACTACACATTACATTAATCATTACACCTGCAATGCCCTAGCCTGGTTCTACCAGACTCTCGTACATTTCATTTGTACAGAGAGTCTGGCCTCGCTCCATTGACAAGCGTTTACTTCCTTGTATGCGGGAACTCTGTTGAAGTTTAAAACTATTGGATCTGCCCAGAGTCACTCAGGATCTGCCATAGCCAATCGCTAACGTGTGGTCGTGACGTATGTCATGCGCCGAAACCGACCGGAAACAACAAGTCACTCCCTCTGTTCGCTGATTGGTCCTACAAAAAATTGATTTCTAGAAACCTAAGAATATACAGCGATCCCAGACTAAGTACTAAAGCGAAATGAAATTGAGCGGAAGTACGTAGGAGGGCGGAGCCAGGCTAGCAATGCCCACCAACCTCTGAGACTTTTTACTCTAGAAAACACTTTCCTTATTCTGCAGTCATACATCTCTTGAACATTACTGTAGCTAAAGTGCATGTGTTAGTTTTATATTTGTACATTTATCATTTGTAAATCATGACAACAGTCACATTTAAATGTTTAAGCCAGGTTTTAAACATGACAGACATGACCTCTGACACAGTACAGTTCACATTAACTAAAGTATTATATTTAGGCAAATGATAGTCCAAATCAAAGTCCACTATTTTCTGAAAAACAGTTCTTACGCACACAGTAACACACAGTGAGCTGGTGAATGAAAACTAAGATATGTGTTTTTTTTCTGTGATTAACAGTACATCTCATGTTCAGAGGTGACCGGGCCCAACAGCAAGACTTGTTTTAAACATAACTTTTTACTTTGTTGTCTGTTTTTGCAGAGCTCCTCTAGTTACCTGTCTGCTGCTGCTTTTCTGTCGGCCCAGTCCAGTCAGGTCCAGTACTGTCCAGTTCTGTCCAGTTATCGGTCTGCTGCTCTGTTCTTGGACAGTGTGCGTGTGTGTGCTCCTGGACAGTTGACATAGCCCAGCCTCGTCTTCCTCAGCTTCATCCTACATCACATCCTAGTCCATCTACAACTTTTTTTACAGCGTTTTTTTAAATAAACTTAAACAAAATAGAATCTCCGTTCATTTATGTGCTTCTAGGTTTGAAAGCATATATAAACTGTTTTTTAAGATCTTGAATCTGACATAATTTAAACACTTTGTTTTTAAATGCACAGAGTTAATAACTTGTGAAAATGCTTTTTATTTTTTAAAGAAACTTAAATAACATGAAAGTATATGAAAGCAAACAGATAAAACTTAATTTATTACTATAGTGTTATTTCAGAATGTCATAAGCAATATAAGTTATTGTGGAAAAGAATCAGAAATCATAAAACATATTTTTTGTGTATTTTTAAATTGTATAAAGTAGTGCTGCAAAGATGGAAGGGTTTCTTGAACTTTCAGGTTGCTCCTGTGGTCTTTGACCTGCAGTTGCACAGGTAAGGAAACTGAAAAACAAAAATCAAAACTGGTTTAACACATACTTACTCCATCTCAAAACTACAGCATCTTTGTCTACAATTTCTAAATAACCACTTTCTTAAAAAGGTATGCAACATGTCTATTTTAAGTTGAAGAAAACTATCATTAACCACATATGCTAAGATAGATATACAGAAACTATAATTCTAAATTATCAACTTTATATATTTTTACAACATACAGTTTATAATTACGAGGCTATCTAATGATAAGCAGTTTAGTACTATTGCTAGCTGTAGATGTATTTTAGAACAAAGATGACAACATGGGGCTTAGTAAAGTAGGAGAATATTTAAAAAAACGTAGATAAAAGTGAAATTCACCTGAAGTAGAGCAGCAGCAGAGGGCGCAGTGAAGGAGCAGACATGTTTTAGCTCAGGTCTCTGTCGTAGCCATTAACGGTAGAAGGGGTAAATAATAGTGACCTGAAAGGGAGATATAATCATTAAATTAGATAATGCTTACCTAATAATACACTTCGTTTTACCCATATATTAGTATATACATAATTTGGGTAAAAACTAAATATAAGAAAGGCAATTTGTTTTAATAACTAATGCCATTAAACGAGATTTAACAATAAAAAAGGGAACACTGCTCAGGTTACAGTAAACTACTAGCATTTGTTTGCATGCAGGTAACAATGTTTTTAATACCTTAAAAAAATACTTTCAATACTATATGTTGATTAAAATCAAGTACAGTCCCTGACAAAAGTCTTGTCGCTTATCCATTTTGTAGTGTCGCGAATGGTCACTAATGGTCAAGCGGTTAATTACAAATTTTTTGGAGGTGTCCCTTCTGTGAGGACTAACTCCCTGCTATTTCCTATTTTTATGAGACTCTAACACAGTACTCGCTTCTACACATTAATGACTTCTACGGCTGACAGATCACTGTAGGCGGATGCCAGACCCGATTGTAAGTCGGTTGGTTAAAGTCTGGTCTAACCCTAAAACAGCTCCGTCTATAAAAATCTGGGCCCCAAGTGTGTGACTCCTCTAATGAGCGCTATCCCTCAAGACAGTCTCATTTTTTTTTATAGAGGATTTAATAGAGGTCTTACCTTAGACTTATGTACGGCGGTCGAATCTCCCTGTTATTCTGATGTCCAGTGGATGGATTGGACGGCCTGCCTGTTTGTGAGTCTGATTCTGATAATCAGACCTCTGTGCCGCTGGAAGAGGCTGTTACGAGTTTAAATAACGACCTGGAGAATGAATATGTCTTTGTCCTAGTTTGGGACTAGGTTTTTATTAAAATGATTTAACAAAAGTTACAGTATGAAACTTAACATGTAAAATTTTATTCCTTACTCACAACATAACTAGCCTGGCTCCGCCCTCCTACGTACTTCCGCTCAATTTCATTTCGCTTTAGTACTTAGTCTGGGATCGCTGTATATTCTTAGGTTTCCAGAAATCAATTTTTTGTAGGACCAATCAGCGAACAGAGGGAGTGACTTGTTGTTTCCGGTCGGTTTCGGCGCATGACATACGTCACGACCACACGTTAGCGATTGGCTATGGCAGATCCTGAGTGACTCTGGGCAGATCCAATAGTTTTAAACTTCAACAGAGTTCCCGCATTCAAGGAAGTAAACGCTTGTCAATGGAGCGAGGCCAGACTCTCTGTACAAATGAAATGTACGAGAGTCTGGTAGAACCAGGCTACAACATAACATCTTTACACCTTACTATATAACTTAGTTATTTGCCCTCAACTTGAATATTTAAGTTGATTGTTTCTGCGGTGTTTAGAGTGTGTTTCAGAGTTTAGAGTGAGTTAGGTAGAGAAAGTAGAGAAGAATTCGGGGGGCAGTAGGCGCCTTCGATTTTAACCCTCAAGAGGGGAAGACGTTTAAACCCAGCGGACGTCCAAGTTCCTTTGGGAGTACTGCTTTTTCAACCCCTAGTGAAAGATGAAAATATAGAAAATAGAAAAGAAAATAGAGTAAGCAGAAAAGAAGGAAAGTGGGGTTTATGCCTTTCTGACTTTGATACAGGATTGCCCTTGAATCAAAGAGACGCGAAGACCCATTTGTCTGAGTCTCAAGTCTTCCTTTTATACCATCTGGACAGGGTGTAGTCGTGACGTCAACACACATGCGCTCTGACAAGATTTTTTAAACTCTGTGAACTCTTGTAAGTAGGACACTGGGTCTTCTGTAAACTCCTGTGACCTGTCTTGTGAGCTTTGTGTGTATTTGTCGTCCAAAACTCTATGTGTGTGTCCCTGTCCTGCTATGAACTCCATGAGTGGCACGGCCTTCTGTGAACTTCATGTACCCTGTCTATTGTGAGCTTTTGTGTGTACCTGCCGTCCCAGGCTCTGTGTGTGTCACTGCATGCCATGACTTCCTGTTCTCTGCTCACAGACAAAATTTGACCTATATTCTAACCTGCTGATTCTAGGCCTTCTTAACTTTAACTCCTGGTTGTCTTTTACACTTAAAACATTTTGCATTTTGCATAAAACATTTTCTTTCACACTTCCAAAACATCATTGAATTACATTTAACTTTGACATTACTCTTAAACATTTTATTTCTATTGCTGAATTACTTTTAATTCTTCACTTTTTGACTCAATGTCCTTGTTGATTTGAGTCCTTCGGTCCTCGAACTTCCACCTAATCTTCCACATTCACTACAGTAGAAACAAAAGCTTATAACCTGACTTTAAAATTAATCGATTGGTTTTAGAAATGTCTCTTATGAAAGCTAAAACACTCCCAAATTATGCTCAATATACCAAAATAAATTTGCTTCACTGAAGAAAGATTGATCATTTAATGAACACAGAAAGGTCAGATTTTGGCAAGACAAAAGTCTTGTCGCCTTGTCATATGATGCACCCAATCCTAGATTACAGCCTCACCTGTGATCAGTTCCTGATCAATCAATTAGTGGGAGTGTATAAAAAGAACCCCAGCACACCAGACCTCTGACAACATGCCTAAGATCCACCCTGAGACCAAAGCGTTAATTATCAAGAGGCTGAAGACCAGATCCACGGCTGAGGTGGCTGACACCTTCAATGTGTCTCAGCGTCAAGTACAAAGAATAAGAAAAAGATATGAAAAGACTGGAGATGTTTTTGACAAGCCCAGGTCCAGCAGACAACTGCTCGGGAGGACCGTTTGTTGATGCGAAAATCCAAGGCCAGCCCCTTTTCCACTGCAGCAGAGCCTCACCAGGCCTGGTCACCTCAAGTCCCTGTGTCAACCAGAACAGTTTGTAGAATTCTGTCCCGAAATGGCCTCCATGGTCGAATCAGTGCACAGAAACAAGCACTAAACAAAAGGCAATTAAAAAACTGTGTGGCATTTACCAAGGCCCACAGCCTGCTAAAAGGATGGATACTGGAAAAGTGGCAGAAGGTGGATTTCTCAGATGAATCCTCGGTTGAATTACATCACAGCTGCGGCAAATATTGCAGGAGACCTACTGGAGCCCGCATGGATCCAAGATTCACCCAGAAAACAGTTAAGTTTGGTGGCGGAAAAATCATAGTCTGGGGTTACATCCAGTATGGTGGTGTGCGAGACATTGCAGGGTGGAAGGCAATATCAATAGCCTAAAATATCAAGAAGTGTTAGCTACCTCTTACATTCCCAACCATAAAAGGGGTCAAATTTTGCAGCAGGATGGTGCTCCATCGCATACTTTTATCTCTACATCAAAGTTCCTCAAGGCGAAGAAGATCAAGGTGCTCCAGGACTGGCCAGCCCAGTCACCAGACATGAACATCATTGAGCATGTCTGGGGTAGAATGAAAGAGGAAGCATGGAAGGCAAAACCAAAGAATCTTGATGAACTCTGGGAGGCATGTAAGACTGCTTTCTTTGCTATTCCTGATGACTTCATCAACAAATTGTATGAATCATTGTCGAACCGCATGGATGTAGTCCTTCAAGCTCATGGAAGTCATACAAGATATTAAATATGGATCTCACAGCACCACTACTTAATTCACTGACGTTATGGAACATATTTTTGTAGTTGAAGTAAAATATTTGTTCAATTTTCTGTAGGCGACAAGACTTTTGTCTTGCCAAAATCTGACCTTTCTGTGTTCATTAAATGATCAATCTTTCTTCAGTAAAGCAAATTTATTTTAGTATATTGAGCATAATTTGGGAGTGTTTTAGCTTTCATATGAGACATTTCTAAAACCAATCGATTAATTTTAAAGTCAGGTTATAAGCTTTTGTTTCTACAAAATGGATAAGCGACAATACTTTTGTCAGGGACTGTAATTGAGAGAACTCCGTAACAGTTAGTCACATTGTACTGCTATTATTTTGAACAATACTGTACCTACATGGAAATACATGAATGTATGTAGATAACATGTAGCCAGCAAACAATTTAATCAGGTCTTCCCTAAACAGTACTTACGGAAGTGTTTTTTTAGCTCACACAAAAAAAAATGTAACAGCTTTTTTACTTTTTCCTAATTGAAAGCCAGTGGTTCTGCAGTCAGACTGGTCTCTGTCTCTCCTCTTTCTATGTCAAGATTCCATCATTGCTCCTTTCGCATCACAGAGTGGAAGTCTGTCCAGACGGAGAAACAGCGGGTATTGGGATCTGGGTCACAGCATCAAATGTTATCAATTTTGTTTTGCTCAGGTTATCCAGAAAGACCACAGAGACAGCCTACAATTTTTAAATGAATGATCATGTTTAATTCTTGTAAGATTGAAGTAAATCACATACATGTAACAATGGTACAGGATAAAGTTTGCTTGGAATAAGTAAACAATACATTTTATATCATGCAGTAAAGGTTGTAGGAGGTATATCATTCACACAACCCTCCATGACAAGTTCCCACGTACAGGATTTAGTCTGTGGCAAGTTATGTCTACATCTAGTTATGTCGATGTCTTGTCCATGTTTGGATTATCTTGAAGGACATGACATTAGCAGGACTACCTGAAGAGGACAAGGAGCAACCAGTAATTATTAAATATGGAAAATTATAAATTATTATAACAAGAAATAAAACTACTTGAGACAGAGACAGACCAAGATAGACAGATATTAAACAGACTGTTAGTATTTGTCTATTAAGATGCACCCTTATAAATTTTTATACTTATTTGTTCACTTTGCACGCTACATTGCACCCTAGATTAGGGTGCAATATCTCATTTGTTGAAACCAGTTAGAACCAGTCGGTCACCGCTGGCTGGACAGTGGAAAAGTATGGATGCAATGGCAGTAAGTGCGTGAGTTGTGGCCAAAGGTGTTAAAAGAATTCTTTGTTCAGATTATGCAGATAAACCACGGAGACAGCGTACAATTTAAAGAAGCAAAGCATAAATATGTAGACAATGGTACAGGATGTAGTTTGCTTGAAAAAGAGATTTTATATCATGTCGTAAATGCTGTGGAAGAAATATCTTTCACACACTCCCCATGACAAGTTCCCAGGTGCAGGATTCAGAGCGTGGCAAGTTATGTCTACGTCTAGTTATGTCTTTGTTCATGTTTGGATTAGCATGAAGGGCATGACAAGAGCAGGACTACATGACCTGAAGAGGACTAGGAGCAACTGGAATTATTAATAAAATGTTTAGTTATTATAACATTCCCCTCTCTTTATGCTGATAAAATATTAACATAAAACAAAATATTAGCTTGAGTGTGAATTGTATACTTTGGCAGGAGCAACAACCCATTAGGGCAGCTGACCTAGCATAAGTACATTTGACCATTCGGTAACTCACCCATCGCTGGGGAAAATTATCCTGCCCACTCAAGGCAGCCACAAAACACAACCAAGGCATCCAGTATATGTAATCAGTTCAAATAATTGATCAAAGACACAGTCACAATCACACAGCGTAATTACTCTCATTCTTTAAATTCAATAAATCAAAAACACAAAGTATAAAAATGCCAAAGTTTGAGTTGGTCAACCCATTGGCCTCAAGATTTTTGGCCTGACCCTGCCTTTCCATTTCTGTTCCTGTAACAAAAAGGAACAAAACATGGAGACATATGTACATTCATAATGATTAAAATGTATTATCTAAAGCGTAATAAATTCAGTGAACAATAAGGCCCTTAGGTCTTTAGTATGATCAGCCATGGACCCATTGTCCCGTTGGTGCACATCCAAACGATGACGTCCCCCAGATCAGATTGTTTATCGTCTGAGGTCAAAGCCTTGACCATTGTTGTTCGGCAAGTGTTCAGTATAGATTTGTTTCATACTGTCTATACTGAACTCAGTGTTAGAAGAAGAAGAAGAAGTTTTATTTATATAGCGCCTTTCCGTAGCTCAAGGTCGCTTTACATTCCACAAATACAGTACATACAAACACTTACATATACATCTATATATACACATCACATAATACATATAGTTGCGATTATCCGAAATGCTTGTTGAATAGATATGTTTTTAACTGGGACTTAAATGCACCCACAGATGAGATGTTTTGCAGTGTAAGAGGCAGCGCATTCCATAATTGAGGAGCGTTTATACTAAAGGACCTTCCATGTAATGTTACCATTAGATGCTCTATAAATAAATGCAAAAAAACCCAAAACATTTTGTTTTTGCATTTTCACATTTATATTAATATTAATCTCAACTGTAACATATTCAAACAGATTATCAATTGCTAAGGTCATGTTTTCTACCAATTTTGGCATTCAGATTTTTTTCCACATACAGAATGCACCCCACTTAATGTTAATCAGAAACTTAAACATCAAATATAAAATTAAATGAACCACTACTTTAAGTAATTATTCAAGTTATCCAAAATGGCAACCAATAATAGTAACTTAGTGTTTAATTATCAAAATGCTGAAGGAATCGTTCAACTTTTTTATCTTATGGTTTCAAAATTTTGATGCAGTGTACACCATTAACACCTCTAGGGGTTTGGTTAAATCCAACAAAAAAAAATTTAAATAACTTAAAACAGTGAGTGAAACAAAGAGAGCAACTGGGGATATGCTCTTAAAATTTAATAATTACCTTTTATTTACTTATTTCTCATTAATTCCAGGTATCTCAAATAAACACCTCTACAATTATCCAAGATTGTTTTAACCATTTTAACAAAGATGTTTTCCCTCACTAGAATTAATTTACATTCAATAAAACCCAAATGTGGACTATATTCGTATCAACAGACCTGACAGAAAGTCAAACAGTTTTCCTAATTAAGAATGATAAATCTTTTTTTAACATATCAGTTCAGTGCAATCTTTATCTGTCACTGACAATTCTAACATGACTAACATTAATAACGTTAATATTATTTTAAGCAAGTTACCCCCAATTTACCCCCAATCACGTCACTTGTGTGTAAACTGCTTTCTGGTCTAAAGTTGAGGATTAAGGTTTTTTTTTTTTTTTATATACAGACTTTTAACTTGAAGTGGGATGCTGACTTTGTCCCCCAGTAAAGAGTGCATAGCATGTCAGAGATTTCCCTTGATCTTAAGCAGAAGCTACAAACATAAGTGTAGACACACTCTTCCAAATAGCCTTTCCACTGCTGGTGATGTCAGTGGATGTCTGCATACTGCCGCAGTTCCACATCAGACTGGGAATAGTGTGGGAGCAAGTGTAGGAGCCAGTGCACGTTACTTTACTGGGAATTCCCTCCTGGAATTCTTCAGTAGTAGATTTAAGAAGCAGTGGTGAGAAAGAGCCTTAGATACAAAATGTAAATGGTGCAAAGCTGCCTGGATACATAGATAAAAAACTGTGACAAACAAAATTCAGTTTCACACTCTACAGTCTGTTTGTCTCTCTCTACAAACATAACAGTGGTCAGCATGGTTCTGGATGTGCCGTCAGTAAGCATGCGGTGAACCAGTGCATGTTTTTTTAGTGGGACATTCAAGCTGAGTGTGGGAGGGTATAGTGCTGCATGTGTGAGAGACACTGCACTTAACTGTGACCTTCTGACCCACTTTCATCTCTCCAGTGATCATTAGGTCTGGTTTCTGTGCTCTGTCTAAAGAGAGGGAAGAGGACTAATGAAATAAATGTGTAAAAAAGGCCATATTTCATTGTGATACCTTACCTACAACCTCTATGGTTACTGTTGTTTCATAAAATGCATAAGTGCTTCTGCCCACATTCTCAGGGTCGACCCAGGGGTAGATCTTCTGTCGATGGTGAGACCAAGTCACTGGATAAATCTGAAGAGTGCACTTCTTTCCATATGTTGAGACATGTGTCTTCTTTCTAAATATGCTAATAACCTCGTTGGGGTACCAGTCGTCATGAACCAGAGGATAGCCCTGGCTCACGTATTGGTACCACACCACTCGGTTGGGTCTTGTAGGAGGATACTGGTAATAGTCAAAACTGCAGGGGATGACCAGACAGGAGTCCTTCAGCGCCACTATGTGGCGTGGCATCTGCACATACCAAGCCAAAGAAATGCACAACAAACATCCTGCAACAACAACAATTATGTTTCAATGACTGATGAAACAAGGGCCAAAGATCTCACTCAGTACTAAAGGTGTTAGCAGAGGCCTACCTGTAATACAAAGTG
The DNA here is from genome assembly GCA_024349245.1 of Neodontobutis hainanensis. Classification (NCBI taxonomy): domain Eukaryota; kingdom Metazoa; phylum Chordata; class Actinopteri; order Gobiiformes; family Odontobutidae; genus Neodontobutis; species Neodontobutis hainanensis. The sequence goes on from JALDNG010000004.1 coordinate 9,667,885, forward strand.
CCAGAGGTAAGGGACTGAGTCCAAGCATCTCAAGTGATTAAACCTAAAATAAGAACCAATACTTTCAATAATGTAGGCTACTTATTACATGTTTTCACAATTAGTATGCACTATAATTATAAATAACTTACTCATATTATGAAGCCAGACCTGTTTTCAATGGTTAGTTTTAGTCACACATCTATTCTGACACTGAACGTATCACTGCTGTGTGGGTGATTTATACAAGGGAAGGCAGGTAATGTTCATAAATACTCTGTTAAGTATAAAAATAAGCATTCAAATTCAGTGATGTTTTTTTTTACAGATTTGTGAGGCGCTAATCAGTGTTTCGTGACATAATAGAAAAAGACAGCTATATTCTAATGTTTCTATCCTAGCTAAAGTGCCTGTAAACAATGTGAAGATATAGTGAAACTGACAGTAAGATAATAACAAGACAATGTTTCTGGTAAGTTAAAAACAACGGTAGTAGGTCTATTTTAGTATTTCATTAATTAATGTGGCATTAAACCGTAATAATAGGTGACTTAATACGTTTTATTTTCACTTTGTTCTCATAGTTGTTTTTTGTTTTTCAATGGTCTGAGCAGTGAGCTTCAAAGGATGTGTTCACAGATGCGTTCAAAAAGCATGTTTCCTGTTTCCTAGTTATTTCTAAAAGGCATATCTTCTGATGGACACTCCCATAGCACTGGGATGGTGTTGGGCCAAACTCATTAAAACTAATTAAACCAAGCTGCATTATCATTAACTTACATGTCATAGTATTGACAGAAGAGTAGATCAACACGAAAAAAGGATATTTATTAGCATTTACTTTATTTATGATCATCAAGTCGTCAGCACAAAATCAAAGTCATCACTTCATTGACTAGAAATGCAATTGATTCAAAGCAGTTTACTTGTGTTTATGATTAATTGATTATGGAGCTGATTTAATTATCAATTTGAACATTTTGATCTTTATAGGTTTCCATAGACATTCATTTCAGCACAGTTGTAGTCATCATCCATATTGTCCTGTCGAGAATATGACAGTAATTATTGTCATATTCTACATATATAGCAAATATATATAGCAAAAAAAGTATAATTATTACTTGTACCTCATTGTAAGTGTGCAACTTTGGCTTGCTGAATACAATGAAGACAAATACATATATGTCATAAAAAAGTGAATTATAAAAACCTGTGTGAACGTTTGATTTTTGTTTACCTTTTGGGAGATGGAAAGCGAGGCTTTGAAAATTTCTGATTGGCACAGTTGTTCTCTGACCTGTGGGTGAAAATAATTTAATCCCTGGAGCTACTTATGTGTGTATTTTTTATAAGTATAGTCAAACTAGTGGTTAGTTAGAGTTGCATGGTGTAATTTTATGATAAGCTAAAAAAAAAATAAAGTGTTACACTTGAGAAAGCACAAGAGGTTTAGTGTTGTAATCTCAACACAACTTCTGTTAAACATCTGTCCCAAAAAGAGAACCAAAACCTAAAGCAAATTAATCCAAGTGGAATGTTTCTACGCATATACAAATGTGCTTAGGTCAGGACAATCGGTCAGGAGTGGAAAGTTCCACCAGTCATGGTAACTGCATTTAAAATTAACATTGCTTTTTTTTTTTTCAAAGATACATAACAATTTACTTGCCTTGGATCAGAATGTAATTGTCTCGGCCTAGTATTACGGATCCTGAAAATAAAAAATAAATAAATATAACAATTTAATTGTGGACTGTAGAGCGTGTAAAAAGAATAAAGGTTTTCTTACCTGCGAGACATCCTAGACAGACGGTTAAACATGCTACATAAAACAATAAGAAATCAAATCAAATTATGTTTGAATAATAATTATGTCTTACATTTGTTTGTGACTTACGTGCCCTCTTGACTCTGCAGCTCTTCAATGCGTCTCCTTAAGCAGAAAGAGAATGTATTGTAGCGATAAACCTAATTGTGATCCATGCATTCTTAAAATGTCTTAAAAACTTACTTGTATTTTTTCATCATGAAAAGACAGAGGCCCCCAAAGATGGCCGCTGAACCCAAAGCCACCACTGTGGGGATAATGATGTAGTTGTAGTTTTCAAAACCTGCAAATTAAATAAAGTTTTAATCTGTTTCCAAATGAAAGATAAGACAAGACCATGTGAACATATTACGTTTGACGTAGAGAGTCATTTTGGCGCTTGATGTCTTGGTTCCATTGAAATGCGCTGTACAAGTGATCTCCTCATGATCATCCTTTTCCTGAGGAATGAATATCAAGATAGAACTTGACTCCCAAAATCCTGGGTGTATTTCTCTGTGATTCTTTGTGATCTGTTCTTCTGAGCCTTTGCTCCATTTGAGCTGAGGCTGAGCAGAGGGACAAGTGTGTGTCACGGCACAGTTGATGGTAAATGGATGTCCTTGTATGGGCTTTTTGTAGCTCAGTGTTGGTTTCGCTGGTTCATCTGGAACAGACATATCAGTCAGATTCCTTTGAAAGAGAAAAATAAATTATTCATGTAGAAATGTTTTTGTGACTTACAGTTCATGTTTAACTTTACACAGTTGTGCACAAATGAGTACTTGTTTATGACGTCGGTGTCAGTCCCTTGTACTAATTCAATCCTAAAACAGAATGGGCCATCATCGTGGTCTTTCACGTCAGTGATTTCTAAAGAGCAGTTGCCTTTACCCAAGTGTCCCAACAGATGTGTGCGACCCCTGAAGTTTTCCAGTACCCTGGTTTTGTCTTCATTATAGATGAGCTGTTCTTTGTCATTGCCGCGATGCCATTTACCTCGAAGTCTGGAGTTGGGCAGGTTTTCCTTTGGTTGCGAAAAGAGCAGGGCAGCACCACACAAGATGAGACCAAGGCGTCCAGTTTTTCAACCACAGTGACCTTCCACTCTTCACTATACACTGCACTGCTCAAAACTAGAGTAAGATGAGGAAATGTCACTATTGGCTGGTTCTAGATAAGTTAATGGAATAACAAAAAAAAAAATGAGTAACTGACCTATTAGAAAACAAAGTCTTAAAATGTTTTCTCCTTCCATTTTCTGTAGGTATAAAGAAATACATACATATTAAAGTAAAGCAAAGCTTAAGAAACTCATTTCAAACATTCCATTTCCACACTTACCAACGTAAGATTAGGCCACAGTCTTGTCGTTTGAGCAAACATAAATGTAGCAAGACGGATGAGGGTGGGTGGCATCTGCTGCACTTATACTATATACTGGTCAGCAAAAATGTAAATACAACAAGTTCCCAGATGCAAGATTTAGCCCATGGCAAGTTATGTCTACATCTAGTTATATTTATGTCGATGTTTGGATTAGCATAAAGAACATGTGATATGCACCCATTTCATTTCCTTCTGTGCAGCTATTAAAAGTATTGTTGAGAACTGCTAAATGAATCAGTGGCCCTTTTTTCTAACACGCAGCAGAAAGTGGTTGTATTGGTTCATTTCCTGCATTCCAGCACCTCCATTTAATATTTGGTATGGAACTTGATAAGGTGCATTAAGTTTTGGTTGCTATCCAGGGGTTAATGGTGGTCACACTATTTGTAATTCAGCCTTCCATGCAGACTTTACTTTATTAAAAATGTATTTGCAGATTATGAAAGCAACAAAGCAGAATGAAATAGAAGCCACACAAGACCAAGTGGATTGTGAGATGGAGGATTACATTGCAGGAGAGCTACCAGTTAACCCCCACAGTCCTGGACGACACAAAAGGGGCGGCAGTAGCTCAGTGGTAGAGCGGCCGTCCTTTGACCGGCGGGTGGTAGGTTCGATCCCCGCTCAAAACATCCCAAAACATCATAACATCCCGCTCTCCCCCACAGTTCATACTGTCGTTGTGTTCTTGTGCAAGACTCCAGTGTTCGTAGCACTGGTGAGTGAATGTGTGTGCTTGTAGAGGTGTGTTTGGTGTTGGTCGGAGAAGGCTGTGAGCGCTGTGTGTATGGCAGCCCCCCTCTCTGTCCACCCCAGGTGTGAATATGCGTCAATGGGGTGAAAGTAAACACAATGTAAAGCGCTTTGGGTGCAAAAAAGCGCTATATAAATGCATGCCATTTAACATTCTTAATGTATACCCAACACTAAAGCTATGAGCTGGATTAACATACATTTGATTGGTGGTGAAGTCAAAATAGCCTTATAAGGATAAAGCTATGCATGCCTTATCCGTATGTCACAAGTAAACCACTTCAGTCCAAATTTAAAACGCATAGCAACCAATTTATTTCTGTGCAGCTATTAAAAGTATTTTTGAGAACTGCTAAATGAATTATCGGCATATATCCTGTTTTTTAACACGCAGCATAAAAGTGCTAAAATATGGCTTCAGTTCCTGCTGTCCGGCTACTACATCTAATATTTGCCACATGCAGCGTTGGAGGGTAACCAATATACTTATGGAAGATGATAAAGTGCATTAAGGTTTGGTTGCTTTCCAGGGGTTATTGGTGTACACTAGTTGTAATTCAGCCTTCCACACAACACTAGAGGCTGATTTCACCAGCTCTGTGCCTCCTCTTGTGGTAAGTGGACTAAAAGAACAACTGTCTGAGACAGCGTTCAATTTAAAAATGAATGGTCAAGTTTAATTCTTGCAAGAAAAAGCAAATTACAAACATGTAACATTTGTAGGAAATTTTAAATTATCATAACATTTCCCTCTCGTAATGCTAATAAAACATTAGCATGAAACAAAATATTAGCTTGGGTGTAAATTGTATATTATGGCAGGAGCGGAAAAACCGGGCAGATCAGCTGACCTACCCCAAAGAGCGTGAGAAGCAAATGCTAACTAAAAATCAAATTTGTAAGAAGCTACTCCTGAGGCATAAAAAGAAAACTGAGGTCTGTTTTCCCTCAGTCCATTTCACAGAGGCCCAGGACAAGGCCACAGAGGTTGAAGTTGTGTGACACTGAGACCTTCACCCCATGGCTTCAATGTGAAGGCATGAAGTCGCACGGTGAACTGGCTGAGACTCAAATAGAAGCCACACAAGACCAAGTGGATTGTGAGATGGAGGATTACATCGCAGGAGAGCTACCAGTTAACCCCCACAGTCCTGGAAGACACAAAAGGGGCGGCAGTAGCTCAGTGGTACGCGGCCGTCCTTCGACCGGTTGGTGGTAGGTTCGATCCCCGCTCGAAACATCCCAAAACATCATAACATCCCGCTCTCCCCCACAGTTCATACTGTCGTTGTGTTCTTGTGCAAGACACTTAATCCACCTTGCCTCCAGTGGTGTTAGCTGTAACACTGGTAAAGCGCTTTGAGTGCCTACTGGGTGGAAAAGCGCTATATAAATAACAAAAAAAAAGACATTCCTGAGGCCCAACACAAATCTGCCGAATATGAAGGCGAGAGTTCAGTCGCCACCCCTGAAACATCCCAGTGTCTAATCAATGTCCAAGATGGCTTTCAGACCACATCGATTGAGACTACAGTGGGTAACACTGAACAACCCCAATCCCGAACTGAAATCCAAGTTCGCCACTACTACTACAGTGGTTGAGGATGAAGATATTCAGTTACAAACTGAATTTACCTTGTATTTACTTGTTGGCAGCTGTGAAAGTAAATTTGAATGTTTCTTGGTTTATGTGTACCCGACATTGTTATTTTAGTTCAGACCGCATCTGAGGCTTAAACATAATAACAGAACTATAGCACGTCACATTGCCTTTCAGATCACTTTTCAAATCCTGCCCCACTCCCCTGTGTGTGGTATGTCAGTCAGCTTATTATTAGCAGTTATTACTATTAGAGCTGGCGTGGCCACATGGCAATGGATGGTAGGTGCCTAAAAAGTCAGGGATCATTTATCAATGATTTTTAGATAAAACAAGCTGGGTTAAAGCAGGTGCATTTAGCTGTGGCAGTGGTAGAGCATTCTTCCTATAACGATAAGTGGGGGGTTTGAGTCCCGCTCTCCCCCGTTCATACTGTTGACGTGTCCTTAGGCAAGACACTTAACCTTGCCTCCAGTGTTCGTAGCACTGGTGTATGAATGTGTGTGCTTGTAGAGGTGTGTTTGGTAGTGGTCAAAGAAGGCTGTCAGCGCCGTGTGTATGGCAGCCCCCCTCTCTGTCCACCCCAGGTGTGAATATGCGTCAATGGGGTGAATGGAAGCACGATGTAAAGCGCTTTGGGTGCAAAAAAGCGCTATATAAATGCATGCCATTTAGCATTTAACATTTAACATTCTTAATGTATACCCAACACTAAAGCTTTAAGCTGGATTAACATACATTTGATTGGTGGCGAAGTCAAAATAGCCTTATAAGGATAAAGCTATGCATGCCTTATCCGTATGTCACAAGTAAACCACTTCAGTCCAAATTTAAAACGCATAGCAACCAATTTATTTCTGTGCAGCTATTAAAAGTATTTTTGAGAACTGCTAAATGAATTATCGGCATATATCCTGTTTTCTAACACGCAGCATAAAAGTGCTTCAGTTCCTGCTGTCCGGCTACTATATCTAATATTTGCCACATGCAGTGTTGAAGGGTAACCAATATACTTATTGAAGATGATAAGGTGCCTTAAGGTTTGGTTGCTTTCCAGGGGTTATTGGTGTTTACACTAATTGTAATTCAGCCTTCCATCAAGGCTTCACTTTCTTAAAAATGTATTTGCAGTTAGATTATGACATCAAAAATCAAGACAGATTTGAAGGCAGGCAGGTGCTTGTAGAAGAGGTTACCTTGAGTTGTCAGAGGTTCAAGACTGAGTTTAAGTGACGCTTTAAGTCAAGCATACAACACCAGGGGCTGATCTCACCAGCTCCGTGCCTCCTCTTGTGGTAAGTGGACTAAAAGAACAACTGTCTGAGACAGCGTACAATTAAAAAAAATAATGGCAAGGTTTAATTCTTGTAAGAAGAATCAAAGTACAAACATGTAACAATGGTACAGGATGAGGTTTGATTGGAAAAGTAAACAATACATGAGATCGACATCTGTAGAAATGCTACCACAAGTAACAAACTTGTCAGGGGCTGCACGACAACAGCAATTGAATTATGTTCAATCGCAAAATATCCTTTCACTTTTTGTGTACTTTAAGTTGATCAAAAGAGGTTCTGGTACTCTATTATAGCCTATATGTATATATATATATTATTACTCCCCTCATCCCCTGAGGTAACAAGAACTATTGAAGGGGTTTTATATACAGCAGTCAACAGACAACTTTAGAGCTCAGTGGAAGAGCGGCCGTCGACCGGTGGGTGGGCGGTTAGATCCCCGCTCGAAACATTCCAAAACATCATAACATCCCGCTCTCCGCCACATACCTTCGCTGTGTCCTTGGGCAAGACACTTAACCCACCTCGCCTCCAGTGGTCAGCTGTAACACTGGTGCCTACTAGGTGGAAAAGCCCTATATAAATAACTAAATAATAATAATAATGATGATAAATAAATATCCTAAATATCCTTTTATTAGTTTGTGGATTTGCTTGAGCTAGAAAGACCTACTAAACATAAATAAAATGGGCAAAAGGGTAGAGTCTGAAGCCAAGAGAGCATATTAATAATTTCCCAAATATTTTGTAAAACCAGGTCAACTAAAACCATGCCCAATGCTATTGGACCAGTTTCCTCTAAATTGCATTTAGCAGACGCTTTTAGTTCTTTTCGCTTTTATTCAAAGCGACAAGTGAGGAAAACAATGGAAGCAATTTTAACAACACAAGGTAACAAAAAGCATAAGTGCACCAAAAACTTGTCTATTAGAACCCAGTACAGTATACAAAGCAAAAGATAGGATTTATTTATTTTTATTATTATTATTTTATTCATTTTAACAAACTGTTACAGCATTTCTCCACATTTGCATAAATTGTCTCAAAAAGATGATAGATTAAAATTGTGCTATCTAAAAACAATATAAGAAAATAAAGAATTTTCATTACTTAGTATCTTTTATTATATTTAAAATCTAATTTTGTTCAGCTCATTTATAATCTTACCATTAGTTGTAGGTCTTTACCTGTAACTGGTATCATCCGCAAATGTGATAAATTTTAACTTAGTTAATACTAATTAAGTTAATATTTGTTGGGCAAGTTAACGCATTTTTATTGCGTTAGCATTAATGAATTAACGCCGACAATTATTTTATCACGCGTTAACGTTGGCCAATTAATATTGTGAAAGATGTTGGTCTGAAGAACATTCTTAGGATCGCAACGAATGCCTGCACGTATGAACCGCCCTCATGATGCACCCTCACAAGAAGAATACACGAGTTGTATGAAAAGGATAGAACTACAAAAGCGACGGTGTTACAACGTGCACCAACTACGCTGCCCTCTCCCCACCCTAAAAAAATCTATACAGCTCCCGTTGCCTCAGAAGACCGCAAAGCATTATCTTCACACCCTGGCCACTCCCTATTTGCCTTCAGGGAGATGGTACAGATTATATAAAGCCAGGACAAATAGACTCAAACACAGTTTCTACCCAACTGTAATAACCGCTCTAAACGCTTAATGCTAAACGCAAAGTCTGGACCAATGTTTTTTTAATGTATGTGTGGGTTTTTAGGTGTTTTTATTCTTAAATGTTATTGTTTTAGTGTTTTTTTTTTTTAAAATCTTTTAGTATTATTTTAACTATGTATGAGTGATGCACTGACTGGAGAGCACTTTAAAATTGTTGTTGTACATATGACAATTAGCTCGCAGCGTTACAGTGCATTATATTGATGAACAGCGGGAACTGCATTCACATGCTCTGACTGAAATGAAAACACAAGAGAGACATTTATATTGTTTACATTGTTATAATGTTATGATCGAGGCTCTGGACATAAATTTCTGGTTTAATATTTAATTTGATTACATTAATATTTAAGTTGTGGTGCACGTGGCACGTGGCAGAGTGGTTTGCACTCCTGCCTTACAGCAAGAAGGTTGTGAGTTCAAAACCAGGCCGACTCAACCATTCTCGGCCAACTCTGGTCTTTCAGTGAGGAGTCTGCATGTCCTCCACAAAATAAAAGTATCCAATACACAATTTTTTTATTTATTATAAAAAAATTTGTATAATGCGGTTAATTTCAAATAATCGCAGAACTTTGTGCAAATAATTGCAACACTTTAATCGTTGCCCAGCACTAGTTAATACAAACATAATTTATATAGTATTTTTTCTATTGATATTGATCTATTGTTACAAGCTTTTTGAAGTTTTTCCATATCTCCTTTAAAAAATATGTAATTAGTGAAAGAGACATTTCAGGAATATTGTTCTATTAACTTAAAATAAATTTCTCTTATACTCTTTTACATTTTCTCTTACTTTTTTATCTTTTGGTCCCAAAGATTTGATGCAGTGTGCACCATGAACATATCTGGGGGTTTGGCAAAAGAAACTGACTTAATCCTGGACAGACTATTGTGTTTGTCCGAGTATTTACAATAATTAATAACATTCTAATCAATAAATAAACAATCAAACAAAAAAATTAAATAACTTCAAACAGTGAGTAAAACACTGAGAGCAACTGGGGATATGCTCTTAAATTTTAATAATTACCTTTTATTAACTTATTTCTCATTAACTCCAGGTTTCTCAAATAAACATCTCTACAATCATCCAAGATTATTTTAACCGTTTTAAGTTTAAGTTTAGTTTACCAAATACTTTTTCATAGAAATCAATAAAATCTGAATGTGGACTATATATTTGTATCAACAGACCTGACAGAAAGTCAAACCGTTTTCCTAATTAAATATCATAGACCTTTCTTTAACATATCAGTTCAGTGCAATCTTTTTCTGTCACTGACAATTCTAAAATGTTAGATTATGAGGCAGTGCACGTTACTTTACTCCAGGAATTCTTCAGTAGTAGATTTAAGAAGCAGTGGTGAGAAATGGGAGGGGCTTCTGCCAGGCGGGTTGTGTCGTTGCAACATGGCTGACATGGATTTTGTTGAAAGAGTAGCAGCGCTATATCTGCTGTAGAAGGCTGAACATTGATGTAGACCCGTACGGCGCCGTGTTTGGGTCAATCAGATCCTTCGGAGGCGAAGCCAGCTTGTGAGTTTCACAAACTCCTCCAGGAGCTGCGCCTGTCCATCTGTCTCCGGTCAGTAAATCATTAAATATTCGATTTAATTTGCCCATAAAAAAATTATGATTAAGAAAATCCACAGACACTCTCTTCTGAACACAGTTATCAACTTTAATAAAATGTCAATTAACTTTAGTATACAACCGTCAAAATGGGGCTGGAATTGTGCAGGTAACTGCTATATTATGATATTGAATAATTTAAATATCTTTTAATAATAAAAGTCCAGACACAAATAAATTACTAAAGAGAATAAAAAGTCACAAATAGTAGTATTATAATTTTATATGTGCTAATATAGAATTGAAATCTGCATTTATAACAATGATTTTTATTTTCAGATATTGTGCCACTGGAGACTCTTTCCAAACCATCGCCAGCAGCTTTCGGCTTTCGTGTTGCAGGATTGTCCCAGACGTGGTGACTGCAATCTGGGACTGCTTAGTGGAGGAGTTCATGGCTCTCTCATAAAGTGAAAATTATAGTGAGTGTTTTATACAAGGGAAGGCAGGTAATGTTCATAAATATTCTGTTTAGTATTAAAAAAAAAAGTTTTCAGATTCAATTTATTTATAGATTCATGAGGCATTAATCAGTGTTTTATACCATAATGGAAAAAGACAGCTATAGTCTAATGTTTCAATCCTAGCTAAAGTGCCTGTGAACAATGTGAAGATATAGTGTGAAACTGACAGTAAGATAAGGTTAACTGTTCGCATAGTTGGTTACTGCATTTGGAAATGCCAAATGCCACACTCCTATTCTTATAATTGTTATAAGAATTCTTTATCCATATTATCACGTAGACAGAGTATAATTTAAAAAGGAATGGTCAGGTTTAATTCTTGCAAGAAGAAGCAGACACAACATGTCACTTGTCAGGATGAGGTTTGCTTGCAAAAGTTAACATTACATAAGATTTTATATCATGAGGTAGAGGCTGTAGGAGGCTTATCTTTCACACACTCCACAGCACAATCTCAGAGGTGCAGAAGTACATCCGTGGCAAGTTATGTCTACATTTAGTCATGTCTAGTTTATGTTTGGATTAGCATGAAGGACATGACATTATCAGATTTGACATAACCTGAAGAAAACTATGAGCACCCGGTAAATATAAACAATAGAATACTAAAAATTATAATAACACTTACACAAAATAAAATAAAAAAACAATGCATGTTAAAAAAGTATATATGAAATACGTTTGCGTTAAATGGTATCAAATGCTCATCAAAGCTTCAAAGGTTGTGTTCACAAAGCATTATTCCTGTTTTCTAGGCATAGCTTCTAAAGGGCATTGCCACAGCACTGGAAGAATATTTATTAGCATTTACTTTTTTTATAAACATCAGCACAAAATCAAAGACATCCCCTCCTTGACATGAAATTAAATTGACCCAAAGCAGTTTACTATTGTGTTTACAATTAATTGATTATGAAGCTGATTTTCATAGGTTTACATAGATGTTTATTTTAGCAATGTTCTTGTAGTCACCCTCTATAATGTCCTGTGGAAAATATGCAAGTAACTATTGTCATATTCTAGATTATATGAATAAAAAATAATTATTACTTGTACCTCATTGTAAGTGTGCAACTTTGGCTTTCTGAATACAATTAAGACAAATACATATATGTCATCAAAAAGTGAATTATAAAAAACTGTATGAATGTTTGATTTTTGTTGTACGTTTTGGGAGATGGAAAGCGAGCCTTTAAGACGTTTTGGTTGTCACAGTTGTTTTCTGGCCTGTCGGTTAAAATAATTTAATCTCTGGAGCTACTTATGTGTGTTTTTATTATAAGTATAGTTTAACTAATAATGGTTAGTTAGAGTAGCATGGTGTAATTTTATGATAAGCTAAAAAAAAAACATTATTAACCATTTATATTTTCATTTGTATTGCTTCCACACATAAACATAATGGCACAGTCTAAATAAAGAAGACCAAAACTTAACTGATGGTTGAAAAATTGTGTCTATGAAGACACCAGGGAATTCTGCAATAAATTTAAATAACATTATTTCTGTAATTGGCATTGGCTCTTCCTGGGTGAGGAGGTCTACGTTTACTGGTTTGAACATAACCACAGTAATAAAAGACGACAAAAATAAATATTTATGATGTCATACTGAGGAAATGCACTTCTTTGGCAAAAGAGAACATGGCTTTCTGCTCACAGCGGTAGAGTTGTTTCTATGAGGCAATAATATGGACTCTAATATGCATTTACTGTATGTATTTCTATTTTATCAGGTTGTTTCAGAAAGCACCTAATCACATACAATATTTCGACTGTTGACTGAGGGATGTAGAGCCTGTGTACCTAAAATAAAAATCTCAAGCAGTTTCTTCTGAATTTTTCAGTGCATTTTTTATGTGTCTCCAGGAGTGTGTGTAGACTTGAGAAAACATTTAACCAACAAAGCTATGGCAAAATAAGCTGCTGTCAGGGAGAATACTGTAACAGCAGCGGCAGCACGAGCGCTAACTTCCTGCTCCTGGTCACAATGCTCACCTCTCTCCTTTTTCTCTCAAACTGATTTAAAGATGTCACCCCCCTGTCTTCTGAGGTAGTTATGATGATTTAGTATTTACTCCAACAACATGTTTGTTTAGACTGGAAGATGGAATGGTTAGCTTACAATAACTACCTACTGTACTATAATTAATAAATTAATTCTTTTTTTTTTTTTTATCTTTTTTTTTTGTTTGCATTCTTGGTGTATTTCACAAAGAGCTGAATAAATCTCTTCTTTTTTTGAAAAAAAGTTGCACTGAAGTTTATTCAACAAAATGGAGATGTGGTAAATCTTGTCATTTGTGATTTATTTGATTAATTATAACTTCACATTGACGTTGTGGTTTAATTTTAAAAGAGGAATGACAGCTGTTCACCCAGACCAGCCGTACGTATACACATGCAACATTGTGAAACCATTTCTGATAAAGAAACTAGGAAACAGGTTGTGTTAAGATTATTTGTAATATCATTTATGATATAACACACTTTGCAGCAAATTTAAATGAAAATTACTTTAGTAATCATTTATATTTTCATTTGTATTGCTTCCACGTATAAACATATTGGCACAGCCTAAATAAAGAAGACCAGAACAGCAGGTGGTGCTGATGGTTGAAAAATCTAATCTTTCAAGACACCAGGGAATCCTAAAAAGAAATAAAAATATGTTTATTGAAAGATAACTAGGCCTGTGTACAAAATACTTACTGGTTTAGTCTACTTACAATAGCGTTGCTCAGCGTTGGCTCTTTGTGGGCGAGGAGGTCTGCGGTCACTGGTTCGAACATAACCACAGTATTAAAAGACAACAAAAATAAATATTTATGATGTCATATTGAGGACACTCACTTCTTCAACAAAAGAGCACGTGGCTTACTGCTCACAGCGGTGGAGTTGTTTCTATGAGGCAACAATATGTACATTGATAATATGCATTTACTGTATGTTGTTTCAGAATGCACCTAATCCACAGACATACAACATTTCGACTGTTGACTCCACACTTACACATATTGAACGGAGAAATCTTCTGTGTTTTGTCTGTAAAAGAAGAAAAACAGTTGTATTAGAGCTGCTGGTAAGGTTTTGCACTATCTGAACAAAACATCTTTCCGCCACAATACAACAAATAGCCTATGTTTAGTGTTTCTACATAATTAGCCAAAAGATTTCTGTGAAAATAACGTAATTTAAAGTGAACATGCATTTTCTCTGGTCGTGGTGGAGGTCTAAGGGAGTCATTGGAGTTCACCCTGTTAGCAAAAAAAGATATATTAAAAATGTTGTAAAAGCATTCAGGAGCATTAAAAATTAGCACATTTCCAATACTTTCTACCTTTTCTTATAAATGATGACTCCAAACACTAAAGCTAAAATAATAAGGGAAACTGGAACAACAACTGGAAGAGAGCTTTTCATCTGGTAGATCAGAGAGGCTGATTAAAAAAAAGAAAATTGAACTCAATAAGGGTAATGTTGCTGTGTTATGTCCATTGTATGTACTGTATATTTGACCTTTTACATTCAGAATGGCGGTGCTGGATTCCTGTTTGTTGCCCCAGAAACTGGCTGTGCACGTTACATTGCTCGGCCCATCCCCTGCAGGTACACTGAAAGAGATGTTTGAGGTCGTCTCCCAGACCCCTCTCTTTGTTGAGGTGTGGACGACTTCAATGGTCAGATTTGCAACATTCCACAAAAAAACTGGAGGGTGTGTGGGACACGTGTGTGTCACAGAGCAGGCAACAAAGACAATTGAACCCGCCTCTGCTTCCGTTGGGACACTTGTCATCACTGGCTTTTCTGGAGAAGCTAAACGACGCAAGCCAAGTATTAGATATCAAGTATAATCAAATAAATAACTTTAAGGACACTTCCAGACCTTTCATTACAACAAAAGCACAGCTGTTGTTGAATCTGTATCTCGCGCTTCCTTTCTCGGCGCTGAAGCAAAACGGGCCGTTGTCAAAGGGCTTGATGTCATTGATCTCGAGTGAGCAGTCGCCCTCGTTTAGATCACCCACTATTTGAGTGCGATCCTTGAAATGATCAAGTACGTAACTGCGGCCATTGTGGTACACAATACCCCCAGCTTTGTTGGACCAGATTCCACGTGTGAAAAAGGAGTCCTCATGGTTTTGGAAGCTGCAAGGAATGACCACACAGGAGCGGGTCAAGGCGCTGACTCTGAATGGGACGTCGGCAGGAAAAACTGAAAATGTAGCAGCATTTTAGGAGCAACATCTTTTAAGAAGTAAGAACCAATCCTTTCTGTGATCTGACATGTTGCAGTGTTTTCATCAAAAGTTTATTCTCAAATAGGGTTTTCTAAAATGTGTTTGTGCTTTTTTTTATGTTTTGTTTAATCTTGTTTCTTGACCTGTAGAGTTATATGTACACATATGTACTAAATAGAAATATAAGAGACGATAGGGATACTCACTGTCACGTTCAAGTGTGTACTCTGGTTTCTCATATCCTTTAAAAATGACAAAGATGGTAGTTAATAATTATGTCACCTTTGTCCTTTCTACTGTCGAGAAACTCACTTGTAATCCGAAGCGTAACTGAATCAGAAGTCTCCCCTGCAACAAAGTGTGCAGTGCAGCTCAAAGATTTACCATCATCCGCCAGAGAGCCAATGAAGGTGAGGTTTGACATGGTTTTGTAAGTATCTCTGGAGATCGGTTTTGTGTTTAAAGTACTCTGCATATTTTTGAAGTTCCACACAATATTTGGAGTATTCTTCTTGCACTTGTAAGACACTGAACATACAACACCTCTGTAAGATTCCCCGGCTTTTCCATCATTGTAATATCTTCATGTGGACCTGCATAAGTCAGAAGGACAATGCTAATGTGATTATGATCATTTGAACTAGATTGAGATAGTAGTTTTAGTAAAAGGCGCTCACACTCAATGTCTAATTTAGTCTCACTTGTGGCTTTCTGACCACCAGGGTGAGATACAGTGCACCTGACGCTCTGGTTGTCTTCGGACACAGTCCAAGCTCGTTCAACTCTCGTCTCCCACACCCCATCAGACAACATAGTGTGCTTGGTATCATCAACTCCATGAACCCCAGTAATAGTCAGGCTGGGAGGATCAAAAATACATGCGTTCTGCACAGTGCAAGAGATTCTGCTCTGTGCTCCTACCTTTGGGATACCAATGATGCTTATCTGTGGCTCTTTTGCATGATCTGTAAAAACAAGAACCTCTTCATCACTATAATCATCACATGGAGCTGCATTTAAATATGACATAAGTGCAATTGTAGAAAGTTTACCTGAAACAATAATCTGAGTTGTTTTGTCATAAAAAGAGTAATCTATGGTATGGTAGGAGTCTATTGGGTTCTTATCTACCCAAGGGTAAACTCTATCCTGGCTGTGTGACACTAGTCTCTCGATCTTGAGACTACAATTCCCATCCTTCACAGATCCAATCAAGCTGGTTCTCCTGCTAAATTTACCGAGCACACTTTGTTCAGCGTTATAAACAGGTGGGTATCCTTTGCTGTCGTACAAGTACCATAGAACCTTAAGGTTAGCAGGTTGGGACTCAGTGTAAGAGAATTTACAGGGAATAACAATGCATGAGCCTTGTATTCCTGTGACACTGCTTGGGGTGCTGAAGGACCAGCCTCGAGACAGCATGTTTCCTGTTGAAGAAAAAAACAGGATCAAATGTAGTAGTTGTAGTGACTGGTGACCTTGTAAAGCTAGCTTCTTTGGCTGAAACTAAACATTATAAGCAATAAAATGACAAACAATTTAAACAAGATGTTTTGGCTCATAAATATAAGGGAAACTCAGTGGTAAGGTTTTGTGGTTTCATGAGAAGCATTCCTTCCTTACCCCCAATCACGTCACTTGTGTTTAAACTGCTTTATGGTCTAACGTTGAGGATCATATATATATATATTTTTTTTACTGACTTTTAACTTGAAGTGGGATGCTGACTTCCTGCCTTCGTCTCCCAGTAAAGAGTGCATAGCACGTCAGAGATTTCCCTTGATCTTGAGCAGAAGCTACGAACATAAGTGTAGACACAGTCTTCCAAATAGCTGTTCCACTGCTGGTGGTGTTTGTGGATGTCTGCATACTGCCGTAGTTCCACGTCAGACTGGGAATAGTGTGGGAGCAGGTGTAGGAGGCAGTGCACATTACTTTACTGGGAATTCCCTCCAGGAATTCTTCAGTAGAAGATTTAAGAAGCAGTGGTGAGAAAGAGCCTGAGATACAAGGTAAATAGTAAAAAGCTGCCTGGATACATAGATAAAACAAATTTACTGTGACAAACAAAATTCAGTTTGGTTGAGTTTGCCTACAGTGTGAATTCACTTACAGTCTGCATTGAGGGTTTTTGTTGCCTTCTCAGTAGTGCCCCCATGGTATTGAACTTCACACTCTACAGTCTGTTTGTCTCTCTCTACAAACATTACAGTGGTCAGTGTGGTTCTGGATGTGCCGTCAGTAAGCATGCGGTGAATCAGTGCATGGTTTCTTAGTGGGACATTCAAGCTGAGTGTGGGAGGGTTAGTGCTGCAGGTGTGAGAGACACTGCACTCAACTGTGACCTTCTGACCCACTTTCATCTCTCCAGTGATCATTAGGTCGGGTTTTTGTGCTCTGTCTAAAGAGAGCGAAGAGGACTAATGAAATGAATGTGTAAAAAAGGCTATATTTCATTGTGATACCTTACCTACAACCTCTATGGTTACTGTTGTTTCATAAAATGCATAAGTGCTTCTGCCCACATTCTCAGGATCGACCCAGGGGTAGATCTTCTGTCGATGGTGAGACCAAGTCACTGGATAAATCTGAAGAGTGCACTTCTTTCCATATGTTGAGACATGTGTCTTCTTTCTAAATATGCTAATAACCTCGTTGGGGTACCAGTCGTCATGAACCAGAGGATACCCCCGACTTACGTATTGGTACCACACCACACGGTTGGGTCTTGTAGGAGGATACTGGTAATAGTCAAAACTGCAGGGGATGACCAGACAGGAGCCCTTCAGCGCCACTATGTGGCGTGGCATCTGCACATGCCAAGCCAAAGAAATGCACAACAAACATCCTGCAACAAGAACAATTATGTTACAATGACTGATGAAACAAGGGCCAAAGATCTCACTCAGTACTAAAGGTGTTAGCAGAGGCCTACCTGTAATACAAAGTGCCAGAGGTAAGGGGCTGAGTCCAAGCATCTCAAGTGATTAAACCTAAAATAAGAGCCAATACTTTCAATAATGTAGGCTACTTATTACATGTTGTTACAATTAGTATGCACTAAAATTATGACCAACTTACTCATATTATGAAGCCTAATAAGTAAGCCAGCCCTGTTTTTAATGGTTAGTTTTTTTTACACAACTATTCTGACGCTGAACATATTACTACTACGTTCTGCTAACCATTCTTCTAAGACAATAAGACAATATTTTTTGCAGAATTTAAAGAGAACATCATTGTGGGTATTTCATACAAAGTAATACAAGTAATGTGCATTAGAAATATTTTCTCCAAACTATAGACAAAGCCGAATAAGAACAAATCATCTCAGTCAAGAGAAACTTCCTGAACCTAGCAGCTCTGCAATTGCATAACAGGCCCATCCATTGGAAGAGAAAGAAGATGTAATAGAAATGATCTCTCATTAATGTGGCATTCAAAATCTTTATCATAAAATGTCCACAACTGATGTCTTCTAGTGAACCATGCAGAGAAGTGGAAATAGTCTTGCAGCCTCAGATTGTTTTCCCCCATCTGCAGAGCTGGAGGAATCTCTACTGTTGCTGTTGGGCTCATTCAGCTGCCTTTAAATCCATCTTGTATTGGCCCTAGCAAACACCATAAGCTCTCCAGCCTCTTGTGACCAATAATGTGGTAGCACTAACAGGAAGAGGCAGGTTTTTATGCTGTGCTCTTCTTCCTACTGGCTTTGGCATATCCTAAATCTCATACACGCTCTGACAACCTTGTTTCTTTTTTAGTGTTAACATTCCTTTTATTCGCAGATTTGTTTATCAAAAACTGGTACTGTTGAAATGGTTTGTTGTTTATTCATATCGGCCGCACTCTGTTTACGTTATGAATTGTTGTTATGATTGGCTAAAACAAATCTCATGGTAGGAGGATACTAGTCGGTGCTTTATTCATTCCCCAATTAAGTTTTTGACAGAAGGCACTTCCCTTTTGCAAATGCTTCCCTTTTGCAAATGCTTTCAAGAATGCTGTGGTCTCAGAGTTGGTCACTGTGGTCTCACAGGTGGTCTCAATGGTAGTCACTGTGGTGTAACTGTAATTTTTCATTGAGATTATCCAGAGAGACCATGGAGACAGTGTACAATTTAAAATGAATGATCAGGACTAACATAACCTGAAGAAGACTAGTAGCAACCAATAACTATTAATTGTAGGAAATTATAAATTTTTATAACAAGAAATTAAACCACTTGAGACAGAGACAGACCAAGATACACAGATATTAACCTGACTGAAAAATGCACTCTTATAACTGTTTATACTTGTTATTTGTTCACATTGCACGCTACATTGCACCCTAGATTAGGACACTCAATACCTCATCTGTTGAAACCAGTTAGAACCAGTTGGTAACCACTGGCTGGACACATTGTAGAAAAGTACTAATGCAAAGGCAGAAAGCGTGTGAGTTGTGAGTCGATACCACTTTTGTGGTATCAAGTTGACCGGAGACACAAATCTTTGCTGACCTTATGTTAACATCGTGTTGTGTACCAGCGCTGTACTTTTACCTTTTTCTGAGTGGAATTAAACAGAAAAACTTTACATTGGTTTCATAGTTTTATACTCATAGTCATAGTTCCAACACTTGTACCAAATAAGCCGGGAGATAGTTTGTTTCAGTATAGCTTCCCAGACAAGTTTTCTTTAGTAACCTAAACCCCATAAAATATTTGGGTTGTTGTCTATGACATAGAATCACATGCGATCGTCGTGCAACTCAGTTTGGAGGAGCCCATAAATACTAACAGAACATAGGTTTTCTATTAAGCTTAGTTCTAGCAAGGCACTGATCTGTAAATCACTCTCCCGTTTTAGTCTCACTCTATGTTGTAAACATCTCTTAACTAAAACATATACTGTTTTTTCTCGTCCCTAGGATGGTATCTAGTGTTTAGTCTCACTGCAGTAAATATAGCCCCCAGGTATTAAACTACATGGAAATACATGAATATATGTATATAACATGTAGCCAACAAACATTTAAGCAGGTCTTTACTAATCAGTACTTACGGAAGTGTTTTTAGCTCACCCAAAACAAATTTAACAGTTGTTTTACCTGAATTGAAAGCCAATGGTTCCGCAGTCAGACTGGTCTCTGTCTCTCCTCTTTCTATGTCACCGCTCCTGCTCCATCACAAAGTGGAAGTCTGGCCCATTCTGCTTTTATCAGCACTGCTGTAAGACTTAAAGGAAATGCTTTCTTTGAGCATTTCCCTGTGCACATCAGGACCACTCCCCGATAGAGCGACAGCAGGTATTGGGATCCGGGTCACAGCCCCAAATGTTAGAAGAACGTTTTTTTGTTCAGATTATCCAAAGAGACCACGGAGACAGCCTACAATTTAAAACAAAGGTTTAATTCTTGCAAGAATGAATCAAAGCTCACACATGTAAAAATGGTACAGGATAAGGTTTACTTGAAAATGTAAACAATACATAAGATTTTATATCATGCAGTAAAGGTTGTAGGTGGTGTATCATTCACACAAACCCTCCATGACAAGTTTCCAGGTGCAGGATTTAGTCAGTGGCAAGTTATGTCTACTTCTAGTTATTTCTATGTCCATGTTTGGATTAGCATGAAGAACATGAGATATACAACTAATTTATTTCCTTTTGCGCAGCTATTTAAAGTATTCTTGAGAACTGCTAAATTAATCATTGGCCTATATCCTGTTTTCTATCACGCAGCAGAAAGTGCTAACTTCAGTTTTTGCTGTCCAGCAACTACATCTAATATTTGCCACATGCAGCGTTGGAGGGTAACCAATATAGAACTTGATAAGGTGCATTAAGGTTTGGTTGCTATCCAGGGTTTATTGGTGTTCACACTAATTGTAATTCAGCCTTCAATGCAGACTTTACTTTCTTAAAAATGTATTTGCAGTTAGATTATGAAAGCAACAAACAAGACAGATTTGAAGCCAGGCTGCTTGTAGAAGAGGTTACCTTGAGTTGTCAGATGCTCAAGACTTTGAGTTTAAGTGACACTTTAAGTCGAGCACAAAACACTAGGGATTTTATATGAGATTTTATATCATGCAGTAAAGGCGGAGGCTTATCTTTCTCAAACGCCCCATGGCAAGTTACAAGGTGCAGGATTCATCCATCCATTTTCTACTGCTTATCCAGGGCCAGGTCACGGGGGCAGCAGTCTAATCAGAGACACCCAGACTTCCCTCTCCCCAGACACTTGGCTTAACAGACCACACTAGACAACATCCCCTGTCCTTAGACCCTCCATCAGGGTGAGGAAAAACTCCCCCCAAAAAAACAGCTGGGAAAAAAGAGAAACCTCAGGGAAAACCACAGAAGGAGGTATACACTCACAGGACGGACAGGCCGTGCAGGAATATGTCTAGGACAGTTGAAAAATACATAGAAATAATAATAATAATAATACATACAAAAACATTTATATTGGCAGTGTCCAGTGTCCACTCTGTGTGTGCAATGGTGGATGTGGCCGCAGCCAACATCAAGGTAGATGACAGATTGGGATGGGGGTCTTCACACTGAAGCACAGTCCGGGGGTGGTAGGGGTCATCAGACCAAGAGAAAAAGAGAGAAAAAGAGAGGACAGACCAGAGACGTCTAACTGGAACAACTGGACTATTGCCGTTTCTATTCAGGTAAACAGCTGTTAATTATTTTGTGGGTGTGGTTGTGAACCCAAAACTTCTGAGAGTTGTAGTTTGGGATTCTGGTGGATGTTTAGTGGGCTGCATGTATTTACATCCACCTAATTGATGTTTTTCCATGAAGTTGGCAAACGTAGGAGGTCCTAAACGCTGACAGACAAGACCCTGCTTGGTTTATGGTAAGATTGGAACAGGAATATGTTTTATCGAGAACCTGCCAGGTTTATTGTGAGATTTGCTTTGAAATCGAGACCCTGCCTTTTGGTTTACGGTGAGATTTGAAGCTGAAATAAGTGTGTGTTTTTGTCGAGACCCTGCCTATGATGGTTTATAGAGATTTAAACAGGATGTTTTGATGTTGATTTATGGTAAAAATCGTTGACTCGATGGATTGTAAGCTTCCTTAAAGAAATCCTTGAAACTGAGTCTTACGGTGATCACGTTCCATTCTATGCGAGATAGGATTTCTGATTATGATAAAGCAGTAAATGGTCTGGACATAGGTGATTAACTAATGGCTGAGAGAGTGCATGAATTACCACAGATAAATAACATAGCTTCCTAATACGCCCGAATTCGAATTGTCTGGCCTAACTAGTATTGTTGGTTTATTGTTTGAACGCACGGAACAGCTCGAGCTGACTCTTAATCGAGACCCTGCCAAAACCTATTGTTAATGGTGGGAGTGGAGTCTGAAGAAACGAGATGATATAGTGAAAAAGCAGGCCTGTTATGAATTGTTCACTGAGTGTGAAGCGGAGAGATACAGAGAAAAGCCCACAAGAGTGAAGGGGCTTACACTTAGAATAATATAATATAATAATATAAGGTCGACCTAGAGAGTTAAAGATAAACGGAGTGTGTGAGAACTTATGTGATATGAATGAGCCATTGTTGGAGAATGTGTCTAATAATGTAAATCAAAACAAAACAAAGGTTTAATGTTTTTGCGTGTAGAAAAAGTTTAGTTGAAAGCAGTGACTTTCAACAACATAAGAAAGAAAGGTAGCTATCATAAGCTATTTTTGTAGGCTTCCTGTGCAACAGAAAAAGGAGAAGCCAGTTTGAGATAGAAGTAGCAGAGAAGAGATTTTGAAAGAAGTACACTCTGTTAAAATTTTAGTCATTTCTAACTCATTATCAGCCTCGCTAAACATGTTGGAATTTCCCGCTGTTCTCTCCTGTTACTCCGAAAACCAGTTTCTCCCGGCTCTTTTGGTACGAGTGTTGGAACTAATATTACTTCAATAAAGCTATAAAAACCAATGTAAAATTTGTCCATTTAATTCAACTCAGAAAAAGGTACAAGCCAGCGCTGAGTCACAACAACACGTAGTTAACATGAGGTCAGCCCACGTGTTGTGCTGCTGGTCAACTCAATGCTCAAAAGGTCCTAACCTTTGGCCACTCCTCTCACAGGAGGGGACACTTCCTACTTTGAATCAGTAGTTTTCCTATGTGTCCAGCAATGACTGTAGAAGGGCTGGACATAAGGAGTGTGACGTCACCCATAGCGTTACGAACTTTGAAAATGAACCCATTTCAGTCGCCATTTTTAGCCGTTGTGGGGGCCGCCATGTTGATTTTTTGGAGCCAGAAGTCCTAATTTGGGCATATGAGCTAGGTTTGAGTGCGCGTTAGCATGGTAACCAGCGAGCCAATCAGAACCGGGCTTGTTGAAAGTTGAAAGTTGAAAGGTGAAATTCCTGCAGATAGCGGCAAAGCCATTGACGGTAGAAGGCGCTGACCAATCTCATCCTCTGTTTTTGCTGCATTTTGACTGCTGGCTAACTTGAGGTAAATGTTATATTTATTTGTAATTCATTTTTTTTTATTTCTTTAATTTCACTCATAATAACTTGATTTTAATCAACATATAGTATTGAAAGATTTTTTTTTTAAAGTAGGTTAAAAACATTGTTACTTGCATGCGAACATATGCTAGTAGTTAACTGTAATCAGAGCAGTTTCCTTTTTTATTGCTAAATCTCGTTTTAATTACTAATGGCATTAGTTATTAAAACTAATTGACTTTCTTATATTTAGTTTTTACCCAAATTATGTATAGAATAATATATGGGTAAAACGAAGTGTATTATTAGGTAAGCATTATCTAATTTAATGATTATATCTCCCTTTCAGGTCACTATTATTTACCCCTTCTACGGTTATTGGCTCGACAGAGACCTGAGCTAAAACATCTCTGCTCCTTCACTGAGCCCTCTGCTGCTGCTCTACTTCAGGTGAATTTCACTTTTACACCAACATCTACGGTTTTTAAATATTCTCCTGCTTTAGTAAGCACCATGTTGTCATCTTTGTTCTAAAATACATCTACAGCTAGCAATAGTACTAACCTGCTTATCAATAGATAGCCTCGTAGTTATAAACTGTATGTTGTAAAAATATATAAAGTAGATCATTTAGAATTATAGTTTATGTATGATATATATCTTAGCTTAATGATAGTTTTCTTAAAATAGACACATTGCATACATTTTTTAAAAAACTGGTTATTTAGAAATTGTAAACAAATATGCTGTATTTTTGAGATGGAGTAAATATGAGTTAAACCAGTTTTGATTTTTTTGTTTTCAGTTTCCTTACCTGTGCAGCTGCAGGTCAAAGACCTCAGGAGCAACCTGAAAGTTCAAGAAACCCTTCCATCTTTGAGCACTACTTTATCATTACAATTTAATAATACACAAAACAATATGTTTTATGATTTCTGGTTCTTTTCCACAATACCTTCTATTGCTTATGGCATTCTAAAATAACACTATAGTAATAAATGATTTAAAGTTTTGTCTGTTTGCTTTCATCTACTTTCACGTTATTTAAAAGTTTCTTTAAAAAAGCATTTTTACAAGTTATTAACTTAAAAACAAAGTGTATAAATTATGTCAGATTCGTGATCTTAAAAAAACAGTTTATATATGCTTTCAAACCTAGAAGCACATAAATGAATGGAGATTGTATTTTGTTTTAAGTTTATTTAAAAAACGCTCAAGTTGTAGATGGACCAGGATGTGATGTAGGATGAAGCTGAGGAAGCCGAGGCTGGGCTATGTCAACTGTCGAGGAGCAGAGAAGAACAGAGCAGCAGAGGACCTGACTGGACTGGGCCGACAGAAAAGCAGCAGCAGACAGGTAACTGTAGAGGAGCTCTGCGAAAACAGAGAACAAAGTAAAAAGTTATGTTTAAAACAAGTCTTGCTGTTGGGCCCGGTCACCTCTGAACACAGTTAATCACAGGAAAAAAAACACTTCACCAGCTCACTGTGTTACTGTGTGTGTAAGAACTGTTTTTAAGAAAATAGTGGACTTTGATTTCATTCATTCATTTTCTACCGCTTTGTCCCGTTAGGGGTCGCGGGTGACTGGAGCCTATCCCAGCAGCTTTGGGCCTGAAGCGGGGTCCACCTGGACAGTGGCCAGTTAGTCACAGGGTTGACATATAGAGACAGACATTGACAGACAACCATTCTCTCTCACTTTCATTCACACTTTAGAGTTGTCAATTAACCTGTACATGCATGTGTTTGGACGGTGGGAGGAAGCCGGAGTACCCGGAGAGAACCCACGGTAACACGTGGAGGACATGCAGACTCCTCACAGAAAGACCGGAGTCGGCCGAGAGAATGTTTGAGTCTGCCGGGTTTTGAACTCACGACCTTCTTGCTACGTGCACCCTGGACTTTGATTTGAACTTACATTTTCCTAAATATAATAATTAATGTACAGTACATTTCAGTTAATGTGAAATGTACAGTGTCAGAGGTCATGTCTGTCATGTTTAAAACCTGGCTTAAACATTTACCTGTCTACTGTTGTCATGATTTACAGATGATAAATGTACAAATATAAAACTAACACATGCACTTTAGCTACAGTAATTTTCAAGAGATGTATGACTGTAGAGTAAGGAAAGTGTTTTCTAGAGTAAAAAAGTCTCAGAGGTTAGTGGGCACTGCACGTGTAATGTTTAATGTAATGTGTAGTTTAATCTAACACTCACCTTTGTCTGAATATCTTCTTCAAAGTGCTCACACCACAACAAGAGCCTTTCTTCTGATCAGCCTCAGCATCACCTTTAGCCTCAGTTTGACAGCATCACATTTAGGAAATCTGTGAGAGAACAATTTCTATTTTAATAAAACAGACATGTGTCAAATGTATTTACCAAAATGACACAACCCAGATCTTTGTAAAAGAGTACATTAAGCCCACTTCTAATTTTGATTATATTATTATGATTATATTATGGCATTTACTGACTTTGCAAACTACACAGTAATTTTTCAGTCAGATACATTTATCCTTAATATTATCTTACTAAAAACTAAAAAAAAACATTATGCTTAATTCCTTCCAAATTGAAGGTTAGATATGACCTTATATCATATTATTACCAAGTTTGGTCCAGTGTATCATATTAAGCTATCGTTAAAACGGTGGAGAGCCACCTTCGGGTCAGCTAAAAAACGTATAACAAATGTATATATTCTGACAGTATTTTAAAACATGCAAAAATGTACTCACCTTGAAACTGGAGCGTGCTTCATTTAGTGCAGTTGTACGATGAAAATGTAACTTAAATTAGCGGAGTTAAATCAAACACAGCTAGCGTTAGCTTTTAGCTAAAAGCAAGCGATCTCCATACATGAACAGCAGCAACTAACAAACTAATTAACAAAAAACGAAGACTTACTGGCTAAAAAGTTTCGGAAGACTAACTAAAAACAATCTTTGGGTGTAGCAAAAAGCTTGAACTTCACTGATTTAAAATAGTTAGGTCTCCACGAGTCTCTCTTCTGTTCATATAACGCTATATTCCAGCTGCTTTTTTTTACCGAGAGCAGCTTAAAACTACAAAATGCCGGTAGCGAGATCAGCCACGCCCCCACAATCCGACATAGCAGAATAGAGGCATCTGATAGGTAGGTTATTAATCTTAATAGTATGAGTTATGTGACAAATATCAATATAGCAATTACGGGAATAATAAGATTGTGTTCAAAGAAAGGCGGCAGCGTTAGAATGATGACTGTGAGAAAAATAGTCACTTCGTAATTGCCGCCGATTTTTCAATGGATGTCAATAGGGGTCATGCTTGATGGAGCCAACCCCTACTTCCTATTTGGCACAGACCCGGAAGCGGGCTTGCTATGTCCAGCCCTTATACCGTCAATGGTGTCCAGCCAGGGGTGACCAACTGGTTCTAACTGGTTTAAACAGATGAGGTATGTAGTGTACTAATCTAGGGTGCAGTGTATCATGCAGAGAGTGCAAATAACATAAAAAACAGTTGAAAAAAGGGTTTCTTATTATAAAATCCTAACACTCCGTAAACATAACATGAGGACCCGCGCCTGTATACATAGTTGTCCTAGAAGTGCCTGTTCAAAAATATATTTTACACAATGCGCTTGTAATTATGAATATGTCTTGCGGTCGAGATCACGGTCCGCCTTTTGAAGACCCCTGAGGTAGTGCACTTGTTCAAATGCCTCTCAGATTGTCATACATTCAGAGACCAATAGTGCAAGTAAAAAAAAAACTAGTTTATTTTCAAGTAAAATCTAAAGCTTAGCTGGTATCGAAACTGCATGGAAATGAGTATTGTATCGTTTGAGATATTTTATTATCGATATTTATCAAAATATCGATGTGACACTATGTGACACTGCAGAGATGAGATTAAAGTTTTGAAAAAGTTAAAAGATCCAAAACCTTGGATCCAAAATAAAAGTATTGATTAGTATTTTACAAAACAATTGTATGTAACTATTATTATGAGAACTAATAGAGGTTGTTAATATCAGTGTGGTTCAAACACACACGGTATAACGTTAATGAAAATTATCACTTTGTAATCAGAAGAATTTAAATATGCGTCTTAAAGTTGAATTGTGCAGAGCAAGTTTATAAAGATAATACAAAATTATAGATATTTGGGCCATCAGCTCACATATAAAAGAAAATAATGTTACCAGAAGAAATTAAATGAAAAAGTATGTATTTCTCTGGTTTAGGTTTGACAAAGTGTTGGAGAAAGTGGATTCAAAACAACCACTGTTAGGATTCACGAGGAAAGTTTCAATCAAGGAAACAAGGGCTTCACAGCACCTTCCTTTATGCTCACTTTCTGGAGCTAGTAGAAATGTTTTGGTTTGTTTTGTTTTTTTTGTTGTTTTTTTTTTGAGCTGGAGTTAAGCACACAGTCAGTGTGGGAGCCTTTTACAAACATTTTAATGTTGAAAAATGCTGAACTAGAAATGTTAGTGACATAAACAGATTGCACTGAACTGATGTGTTAAATAAAGTTTATGATACTTAATTAGGAACCTTCTGACAGGTCCGTGGAAACGAATATAGTCTACATTTTGATTTGCTTTAATTTTTCTGTTGCTTTTTGTATAGTATTACCATGTATTACCATTTGTAATCTGAGAATTGAAAACATATCTATAGATTAAAACTGCTGAAACTGTCAAAACAGTCAAAAAAATCAAAAAGTTTAGATTTTTTTGATAGATCTGATTTGAATGTTGGAATGTTTTGGAGTATTGCAGATTTTGAGAACTAGAGAGACTAACACAATAGTCTGTCCTTTTGAAAGGATTGAATATTTTTTTGTTTTTGTTGAACTTTAGAAGTTCATAGAGAACACTAAGTAAAATCTTAAAAAAATCAAATTAAAAGGTTAAATTTTAGCATTATTTTAAATTAACATTACTGACTATTAGTCAGTGCAATGTTGGTGAATCTGAATAAATAAAGAGAGACACGTTGAATTGATTTTACACTTAATGGGTTAAGTTTCTGTTTAAACATTGAGGGAAAGGGATTTAATGAGCAAAAACAGTTCTTGTATTTTATAGGACCACAATTTTTAGTTTATTGAGCCATGGGTATCCCATGTCTCAACAGGGAGAGAAGAAGATTTAAACAAAACTGTATTTAAAGTGATGAGGCTTGGTTGACCTGGTGCCTGCTTAACATAATGCTATCACAACAGGGGTAATACAGTTAATAAAATTAGTTAAAAAGAAATAATAACCCAAGTAATACACAACTTTTCTAGGGAAGCACTATTTAGTCTAATTAAATTAAAACTTTTAGATTAAAGTAGATTTCAGTTAAAGTAGAATCAGTTACTTCAATTTAACAGTTTCTATGACGGATCATTGTTAAACTCTGCATTTGTTAGAGACCTGTAAGTCTGTGAACATCAGCTTAGCACTAAGCACAAGGCTCTCCAAACCAAGTGTGAACGTGTAAACAGGACGTGACAAAGCAGCAGGTCTATGGTGGGAGCATAAAGCGTATTTGTTCTCGAAAAAGCATAGTGACCTCATCTCCGAAAAAAATAGAGCACATTGCGTTGGGCACGTTTTGTAACTTCACTTGTTACTGCAAAAAAGGAAGACTTAACCTCCCTTCATTTGTGATGGACACTAAACATGTCATTGCATTAAAAGAAAAATTAATTAGAAAAATCTTCCAGGGAATATGCAATGACTTGTATCTATGCATATTTTTTCTTAAATATCCATACATACAAACATAACCTAGAATATCATTTAACTTGTCTATATTTAACAAGACAGCAATTAATCTGGCTTAAAATGTTATATTAAAAGAAACATGGACTTATATAAAACAAAACAAACTGTATACTTTACAGTGACAACCGTGAGAGAGGGAGGGGTTTAACCTGAAACTAAACCTGATTGGACCAGGCTGTTCTGGTCTCATAGTCGTTAGCTATGAAAGGACAGTGTGTCTCCTGATAGGAGAGTCGTTACAGGCTCAGGTGAGTCATTAATGACACTGTTCCAATCAGGTGTTGTTCTAGAATAAAACTGGAGAACTCTTGAACACAGTTGTGTTACTAGGCAACATGAATCTGAGGACACCTCCTTTGTTCAGAAAAGACTTTTCCATTTGAACAAAAATGGCTTCCTTCACACATCTCCTGAACCATCTGGCCTCTGGTGAAAATTTGGACATTGCTGTCCTCAAAGGAATATCCTTTCTCTTTGAGGTGGAGTGGGACTGCAGACTCAGCTCTACCATGGAGTAAAGTACTCCTATTTGAATAATTTATGTGAACACAGTACAATATAAAACATGAAATAAGTTTTTTTTTTTTTTTTAATTCATCTAACCTTTATTAAAGTCCCACTCAGGTGACGTGTGAACATTTTTTTCACACTTCTATTGATAAGGTAGATTGTCATAGTACTGGTGGGCCTGACTCCAGAGTCTGCAAGTCATTGAATTTCCTCTGAGTATTTGGTAGCCAGAAAAAGGCGAACAGAGTGGAACAGTTCTTTGGGGAAGTACTGTAGGACAAAATAAGAGCTAAACATGATCTAAATCAGGAATTACCTAAGTCTAAACCCAGACTAATTTAGAACACAACCAGGTCTAATCTGACACTAAGCAGTCATCTACACTTCAAATCCCCAATCAGACGATGGACAAAAAAACTGCCTTTAAATTAAACCAGAATTTACTGAGTACCTGCGTCCCACCACTGAGACCCGCACCACAGTTTGAAAACTACTGCCTTAGACAAGTAAAATAGTTTGCTTATATTTAGGAAAGCAGTATTAGGAGAGCAGAGTGAGGTAGATAACACAACTTGGCCAAAAAACGACTTAGCTATTACACTAACAATATGTAATTTATTGTTTGGTGTTCAAATGCAGACAAACTGCAAAAAACACCTGTTAATGTACTCATTCATGTATGTAATTTATTACATTTATTTCTAATTGTTTTGTTGTCATTATGGTTAAAAAAAAAAAAGGAAACAGTTGTTTGACAATTAATGGCTTCACCCAACCACCCAACTTTGTGTGAAAGGAAGGTTTTTGTCCACCAGAGGGCAGGCTCCAAAAGCAGAAATATAAGGAGAAACACAATAGGGACATATAGAAATGTAAAAATCCTGTTTACA
This sequence comes from Neodontobutis hainanensis, assembly GCA_024349245.1. NCBI lineage: Eukaryota > Metazoa > Chordata > Actinopteri > Gobiiformes > Odontobutidae > Neodontobutis > Neodontobutis hainanensis. Next base: position 9,698,408 of record JALDNG010000004.1, read on the forward strand.
GCCTGGTACAAAAGATGGCTCCGGTCTCTAGAGCTAAGATGTTACTACATGACAACTCTGGGGGGGATTTTTGATTATTATGTCCGTGTACGCTATCTAAAAACTATTGTTTTACTATGGAGTAAAAGCCAAAAAGCTCGGCTATAACGACCATTTTATTGCCAAATTGTAACGACAATATCAGTAAATAGGAGACCAATGGGCGGATAAAATCCACTATATAAACAATCAATGGGCTGGACATAGCAAACCCGCTTCCCTATTAGGAAGTAGGGGTTGGCTCCATTAAGCCTGACCCCCATTGTGTGTAAACCCCAACTGTGTATTTCCAATTGAATTGAATATGTTTTTTATAATAAAAGTGCATTTGCTGTGTATGTGTCAGATGGGAGGGCTAATAAAGCAGAATGGAAACTATAGAGCTGTCATATCTCACCAAAAGGAAATGACAATGCCAGCACTCAAAAACGGAAATATTTACATGGTGGACCCCGGGAGGACAAGATGAGTGTGTCAAAGTGCTGTCTGCTGTTTATTTACTTAAATGGTATGCTCTTAATTTCTTTGGACATTTACAGAGCTTAAATCTTATAATGGTGAGTTAATGTTTGTGCTTTATTTCAGTTTGTCAATGTACAACTTCTTCATGGACAGTTGAGATCCCTTCATCTGTGAAGGGTCTTGTTGGCTCCTGCGTGATTATCCCCTGCTCATTTAACTACCCTCCTCCAACAACATCCCAGGTCACTCACATGACTGGTATTTGGACCAATGCCACCAGCCACGTCATTTACCATCCAGTGGAGTTGAAAATGTTTCCAGACTATCGTAACCGGACGAAGCTGCTGGGAGACCTCCGGCATAAGAACTGCTCTCTAAAGATCGACCCTCTCCGAAAAAGCGACCAAGGACCTTTCCATTTCAGGATAGAGATTGAAAACTATAACAGCTTTTCCTACAGGAAGACTGTCTCCATTGCAACAACTAGTAAGTCACATGTCTGATCCAGGGAAGCACCAAAATGACAGTGAGGCTATTCGTTTTAAAGCAACAACACTAAGTTTTTTCTTTATAAAACAGTGAGTCAAATAATGAAAATATGTTACCTCAAAGTTTCTTGAACAGACAGTGGGTCCAGATAGTTTAGAGTTGCTTTACAACAAAAAGTTACATGATTTTATTGTAACTTTTTGGAATTATTAGTTAATAATTGTACACCTTGCCCCAAATGAGTCTCAAAAGTTGTGTTTCTGTTTTGGGGACCCAAACTAAAATATTTGAAATGAGAAATGAAACTTTAATTACAATGCATTTATGAGATAGCAGTGTGTGAATGTAATGGAACTGTACGTGACATGTTAGTATTGCCCAAACTTTACTGTAAACTATAAAAATCACAGACTCAAACTACCTGCCAATGTAGACAACGCAAAAGATGAGGACCTTTGTGTTGCATTTATGTCTTGCGTAATCACGTCACATATCTCTTTGTATCAAAATGCACTTTACTAAACAAAAACTTATAATTTCCCATTTGCCCTTGAACTCCTCACCATCTTGTTGTTTGCAGCTGAGCCAGAGTCTATTCTTTTCTCTGTGAAAGAGGAAGTAATGCTGGGTGAGTCTGTGTCAGCGAGCTGCTCAGTGTCCCATTACTGTCTGGACTCTCCACCCGTATTCACCTGGAGTCACTTGGGACAAAAACAAGTCCAGCAGAAGGAGTTTGGAGGAGGCCTGTGGAAAACCACATCCACGCTCACTTTTCAGCCAAATCACAATGACAACAACAAGCCTTTACAGTGCACCGTGACATACAGGGGAGGGAAGCAACAGAATACCAGCAAGGTCCTTAAAATAAAATGTAAGAGCTTAGGTTAGAGTTTAGAGTTGTACAGCTGCATTGTACTAACAACTTGCTCTATATAGGCATGTTACCAAAGAAACTCATAAACCCTGTTTTTCTTGTTACAGATGCCCCTGAGATTAAAAGTGTGTCGTCCTGCAACTTAGAGGAAGGTCACGTTACATGTATGTGTATTGCAGAATCAAACCCACCGAGCACAGTCCTTCTGCTGCTCTCTGACAGAGTGCTACCGAACACTAAGATTGAGAATCATGGTCTGCTCACTATTGCAACTCTGCAGGATGATCTGGGATCCTCCAGATTTATCAAATGCTTGGCTAACAACACTGTGGGTAAAGCGAACCTTACATTGTTTATACCGAACAGTAAGTTAAATATATATCAGTATATACAAACACATCTACTACAGAATAAATGACAATAATGTTTTTCTTTCACAGGTGATCTTTATGTCTACATTGCCATTACAGCTGGAGTAGCTGTAGCAATGTTGATGATATTCCTGATAGTAGGAGTGCTAAGAAAATGGTATGTAAACAAATCTGGTGCTGATCACTCTTTAAAATACTTTGGCTATAGAATATTTGCAAAAGCATTCATCGCTGTGTTTGACTAATATAAAAGGTGTTGTGATTTTTAGCTCTCAGAGTAGACGTGCTGTTGGTGTACCTACTTCTATACAGAACAGAAACACAGACAATGCACCCGAGGTTGTGCAGTACACTGCAGCAACTAGGTTTGGATGCGTCTATTTCTTTTTAAATGTGGATTCCTTAAATATGGCTTTAAAACATTTTGTGCACTGCCACAGGAAAAAAAAGAGATGCAATGATGTTCATTTCCCTCGCTCTTTCAGCAATGAACATTCATATGGCAGCAGAAAGGTATTTGAGGTTCATTTCAAAGTTTCCATTGTGTGACAGAGTGAGTGAGTTATTCTTATTTCCTTTACAGACCAACTGGGAGCCAGACAATGATGCAATATATGCTAACGTTTAACTGATTGAAGAAGCTGGACAGCTGCAGTCCTTCCTCATTGTCTAATGTAACTGGTCTGTAAAAGTGTCAAATAAGTCCTTTTTAATGTTTGTTTAATTAAGCTTGAGCCTGTTTTTTGGAGTGTATGTTCGAAAAGGACATGTCCCACAGTAAATTAACTATATCTCTGCAACTACAAGGTGTATTTCAATAATTCTGGTATCAAAATGAAGGGGGCACTTTTGAGACTTTCCAGAATTTTGAATGTGCAATGATACAGTTTTAGAATAAATCAAGATAGAAAACAGCAAAATAATCCTAAAACATCTCCGTCTAAAAAAAAAATATTTGGATTAATATCCCTTTAAACGAAATCTGTTGAAGCTCAAACACTATATACTATATTGAAATTACAGCATGTCAACATTACCTGCACCAAATAAAATAGTTCTAATGTTAAACAACCCAAAACTATTAAGATTTGCATATTTTGGTACCACTTGTTTTTGTTTGCTTGCTGTTTGGGCTGTGTTTGAAAAAAAAATGAAATGGTTTACTTTTTCTTTGTTGAGTCTCACAGATGTGCTGCTTTGCAATTATTTATTATTTATTAATCCCTAAAGTCCCCCAATTGGGGTCCATAGGAAAACATGTAAAAGTTTAAAAGTAATAAAGCTCCAACTAAGCCTGAACACCATGAGTCATTAATGCACACTGTAGAAACCTCTTCTTATGGGAAACCATTTAGTCAGGGTTCTGCAAACCTTTCGGAGCAAAGAACCACTTCAGGCCAAAAATATAAAATGTGCATCTGTTGAGAGCCGCAACCTATAGACCTATTTCAGACCTTTACATTTTGTGCATTAAACTTGATTTACATTATCCCTTTTTATTCATTCTACATTATCCTTTTTTTATTAATTATAATTATTTCTGCCCTCTAGATGATTTCTGTTATTAATGGCCCACCAATATATTTTGCCCCTCTGAAACTACAAGTCCCATATTGCATTGCAACAACTGCTATGAGCGCCAGCGCTGCTCTGTCGAATAAATGCACAATGAGTTCACTCAGAGACAAAAACAAGGGCTTCTTAAACAGGTGAGAGGTGGAGAATATTTGTGGAGAAGCTCGTTTGTGGATATAATGAGAGCATTATTCAGGAAAATAACTGCACTATAGCACTATGACTGAAATGTGAGACAGAATATAGGACAAGTACAAAAACTTGGGTAAAGCTACAGGTTGTGTCAGAGTTAAAATAGAGTCTGAAGTCACAGCCGAGTCAGGGACTGTCTGGGAGAGTGAAGTCTTTAGTGAGGCTTGTTCTATTGTGACAGAAGATAGAAGTAGCCTCAGAAATGTCAAGAATCAACTGAGCCTTAGCGATAGTTCATGTCTGTCCAGAGACAGAGAAAGGTAGAGTAAGATGTGTGCAACATGCTGTAATAAGTTGAACATGAGCGTCATGCAGAGCCGGAACATTGAAGGAGGGGGTCCAGAGGGCAACATGCTCCAAGGGGCAAACTAAATTATTAATGTAAATACAAAAAAAGATATTCACAGTATACATTGTTAAAATTCGAACGGGTATTTTAAAGTACAGTAGTCTGCATGCGGCTCTGCTCCGTCACACACTCCACAGCAAATACGTTGTTTTCAATTAGACAGTTTACACAGCTCCAGTTCTATTTTTTCCAAATGCTGCAGTCCAACATATAAACTGGAACAGATCAGATTGCACCAAAGCAGAACCTGTGTGCACATTACCTGTATTTCCAAAGTAATACAAAAATATATCAACAAATTTACCTCATTTGAAGATTTTTGTGTGTTTATTTTGTAAGTGTTTTTTTACACAATTAAACATTAAATGCAATACAATCTCCAAAACCATTTTTTTTTGTGGCCAAAATAATGAGAAAATGTTCTGAAGTGATGTTTATATGAACAACAGGAAGATCTGAAACACATCCACTGGGCAATGGTCTGCGACGATGTTCCGCAGCAGAGCAGAGCCATATGCAGTCTGATTTGAGGGTTACCCTTCAGCAAGTGGGTATCAGTTAAATTCATAATCAATAATTTATTTATATAGCACCTTACAACAACTAGGCCAACTTTGTTTTTCTTTAGCACAAAGCACACAGAAACAAAAATAAACTGTATGTTAATAGAAACCTATTTCGATGTGAAATCAGATGCTGAGCATCCCCATAGAGCAAAAATGACATGAACCTTGTTTCATAACACCTCCACAATGACTGGACTGTGAGATTGGAGGTCAACTCAGGCTCCTCAATTCTTTTTTTTTTTTTTTTTTTTTTTTTATAGTGTTATGTGTGATCTTGTGCACTTTATGAAATGCATGTGTCACATGGTCAATGCGTGAGACTTTTATCACTCATCAAAATCATCAACCCATTAAAAACCCTTGGTATAAAAATGACCTGATCATTGTTTAGTTTTGTCTCAATTTTTTGTTTAATACAGTCCAGTTCATTGCTTAGTTCTGTTATTTTACACTTATTTTAAGTTACGTTTCTATTATTTCTTATGTAACAAGCCCAGGTTCTGGACTTGTTGGGCAGATTATGTTCCTGTAAAACACAGGGAAATGAGGAGACAGGCGACAGTGAAGTTTCTCTATGCCTCGCTTCTTTTTTTTTTTTTTTTTTTTTTCTTTTCTTTGCCTCGCTTCTTCCTCGAGGAATCTTTCTCTTGCCAAAGCTTTGTCTTTCCAGGCCTGTACTTAATCTCAAAGCGGATGTCAGACAGTTCCCCAACCCAGCGATGCCCCACAGCGTTGAGCATGGCTGTGCTCATTACATAAGTTAATAGGTTATTGTCAGTATATATAGTAAAATAAGGGGTAGTCTCTAAAACGTTCGCACACTGCTCATACAAGTGCAAGAAGCTCTAACTTGCCACTGTGGAGACGATAGTTCCTTTCGGCTGGTGACAGTGTCCTGGACCCAAACATGATGACTCTTAGCTTCCCATCCTGGCGTTGGTACAGAACAGCACCTAAGCCCTGCTCTGAGGCGTCTGTGTGGAGGCAGAAAGGTAAAAAGGTTCAAATCAGGGTAGGCCAAGATTGAAGAACTTGTTGGTGTTTGAGAGGCCGAAGGGTATTTGCACCCACTCTTAGAGCCTCCAGGGAGTGACGAAGGCTGTAAGGTGACGTAAGCCCTCTGCCATAAATCCCTGGTGGTATGCCTTGCCCTGATCAAGAAAACTGAACCATGAGTGCCCCCCCTTGTCCTTTAAAGCCAGCAACTCTCTCATCACACTGTTTTGTGCTTCTAACAATGTCTTACTGTACATGAAGGAGTTGATGTACTCAAAGCATCCTTCTGCGTCTCCACTTGACAACTCTGAAGGATCCCTGCCTGGTCCAGCAAGAGTTGATCAGGCGAAAGTGCAAACAGGCCTTTCCTGATGTCCCACACCAGGTTCTTCCTCTCGGTGTCCGCCATAATGTCTCAACCAGCGCTCTGCAAAAGGTCACTCTCAGCAGGATCTCTTCTCTTGGTGGATAGCAGCTCTGCTTTACATCTGCTCCCCTCAGTCAGCTCTTCAGATTTGTTGAGTGAGAATCAGTTCCATTGATGACCAATCCCCGTACGGGCCACCAAGAATCTGTAACAGGCCCAGGTTCTAGTGTCTCTAGTTAAGAGACGTGTTTGAAAGTTAGAGCAGCTACATCAGCATTGACAGGGTTTTGTTACTTTAGATGTGTCAGGGTTTCCTGATAGTATCAGACTCAGGTCTGATAGCAGTCCTGCCAGTAATAGCTGAGCCACTGCCACCCCCAAGATGAGTCTGCATTGATTAATTGTCTCTGGCGCCCTCCCCGTAAGGGGTAGTGATGAACAGTATAGCAGATTAGTTTCCATGAACCGGAGGCTGGCCCGGCATTTTAATCACAAAGGTTATGGTTTTGTGGCTAACTGACCTTCTTTCTGGGTCCGTCCAGGCCTGCTGAGGGCAGACGGCCAGCACTGGACATGGTGATGCCATTTTATCTAGTAATATAGACAGGTGCATTCTGTGCATTTGACACAAGGAATCTCAGCAGGTCGCAGGGAATAAGAGTCCCTCCTGGTCATGATAGCGCAGGTATGGAACAGGATAATCTACGTAGCAGCTTTTAGTTGGCTGGTTAGGCCATGTCATCCTGATGTCTACTGCCTAAATCTGTTAGATATGGTGAATTTATTTAGTCTCAAAAACTTCTGAAAACTCACTTACGCTTTTGAGTCAGTGACCCAACAGCATCCTGTCCTCATGCTATTATAACTCAGAGGTAATCTTTTAAACCCAGCAGAACTGTGAGAGCTCGACAGCTTGTTCCTGTCACTATCTCTCCACGGGACCAGCTCTCAAATGCAGGCTCTACATCAAGACTGAAGATCGGTCTCCTGAATGTGCGGTCTCTGTCCTCCAAAGCACTCTTAATTAATGATCTTATTACTTCTCATAGCATGGATTTATTTGGTCTTTGTGAAAGTTGGCTTAGGCATAATATTTTTCTGCCACTAAATAAAGCCTCTCCCCCTGATTATGCGTATGCACAGGTAGGTCGCACATCAAAACAGGGTGGTGGTGTTGCAGCCATTCATAAAGCTGCATTTTGTTTTACAGGTACATCATCACAGCCCAAATTTAAGTCTTTCAAAGTGTTACTCATCAAACATATTTCTTCTCAAATAAATGAAAGGAAGCCATTTTATTTAGCTGTATTCTATCGCCCTCCGGGTTATCAAATAAAATCCTTTGTGGCCCTCTTACCTATCTAACCTCATCACCCGGTATACTCCAGCTCATTCTTCTTCGCTCTCAGGACGCTGGCCTCCTTCAACTTCCTCAAATTAAGAAGAAGTCTGCTGGCTACAGAGCCTTTTTTTTAGAGCCCCCATGTTTATGGAATAGGCACCCGGTGGAAGTGCGGCGAGCTGACTCTGTTGAAAAAGCAACTCAAAACATACTTCCATATTCGAAAAAAGAAAAAGTCACTTCTGGGGTGCAGTGGCTCAGTAGAGCATAATGTCCAATAACCGTTTGACAGTTTGATCCCAGCTCCTCTCAGGTTTATACTGTTGTTGTGCCCTTGGGCAAGACCTTTCACCCACCTTGCCTCCAGGTCCTTAGCACTGGTGTATGAATGTGTGAGTATGTTTAGTGCAACATGGCAGCCATGTCTCTGATAGTCTGGACAGGACAGCTGTGGCTACAAAAAAAAATCAAATCCTTCATCATTAGCTTCAGTTCAGCCACTTCTTAGTGATGCACTTGACTCTAAAGACCATTGAAATTAAAGTTCACTTTATTGGTTAGTTAAATATATTTAAATTAGCAACTGCAGCAGGCCCGGCTTTTCGGTGATGCACACATACCTAAACATATTTTCAGTTTCACAGAACAATATCTTCCCATTAAAGATGATACTATTCGAGTATGTAGTGTTGTGTGGGAACAGGTCGTCACATGAGAAGTCACTCATGAGAAATAATCCCCTAAAGCTGGCCACTTTTTCATCTGTGGGTGCATTTAATTCCCAGTTAAAAACATATCTATTTAACAAGCATTTCGGATAATCGCAATTATATGTATTATGTGTATATATAGATGTATATGTAAGTGTTTGTATGTACTGTATTTGTGAAATGTAAAGCGACCTTGAGCTACGGAAAGGCGCTATATAAATAAATCTTCTTCTTCTTCTTCTTCTTCTTCTTCCTTTGGTACGCAGCTCGTGTCCTCTTCTGCTTCATCCATTTGACTTTAATGTTGCATCTGTAGCTCATTTTTAGATTGCTTTAGTCTTTGCTGTATTACAAATTTGACACTTTTATCATTTTTAGTTCATAATTTAAAAAAATTAATAAGAGTCTCAAATTACAGACTGGACATACAACTAAGAGCATAGGACAGAAACTTTACAAAAACTTTATATATCAAATTGACAGATTTAGTTTTTACTGTGATGATCTTAAAATACACAAAAACAGTATATACTTAATTAGCATCTATTCTGTATAATCTACATTAGCATAGATACTGTCTGTGCAGTCTGTGTCCACCTGTTCAGTGGGCTGACAAGAGAGAGCCTGTAAAAACAAAGATGTATCATGACACGTGAACTAATTTGTATTTAACCAATTATAATCTCGCTGTACCTGGAGGTTGCCGTACACTGGGTCATCAACGCCTGGATCCTCAGTATCGCCTCGTGTCAAGCCAGATGTTTCACTAAAACAACAATCAACTCATTAAACTCACATATTGTCTTTCCTGTTCACATTGATTGGAATCATTATATATACCTTTTGGCTTTGTTTAGTGTTCCTTTGCTGAAATTGGCATAGTAGCCAGATGGAGTTCTGCTACAAGGCTGTGACCTGTGAAGAATGCTTACTGCTATTAACACAAGGACTTGAGGCGTTAATATAGCCTTGTCTAAAAGTTATAACTAAGGGGGAACTCACACTGTTTGTTTGTTTCTGTAGGAGACAATCCCAGCAACAACAACCACCAGAATGAAGACTGTGATGGGCACAAATATGACCAGATACAATGTTGTTGTTGTTGTTGTTGGCATTTGTGTAGTAGCCACTGAAGAGAAAACAGGAGGTTTGTATAGTTTTGAAAGTGTCCTTATGGATGATGGTAGTCACATGTAAGATTTGAATTTACATTTTCTATACAGTTGTTCTCATAGGTTTACATACCCTGGCAGAAGTTGTAATTTTTCAGAGAATATGAATAATAACACAAAAACTTTTCTTTCACTAATAGTTAGTGGTTGGGTGAATTTAATCATTGTCAATTAAATGTGTTTACTCTTTTTAAATCATTATGACAACAGAAACTACCCAAATAACCTTGATCAAAGGTTTAAATACCCCAGTTCTAAATATTGTGTATTAACACAAACATCAATGATAGCTTGAAGTCTTTAGTGGTAGTTGTGGATGAGGCTCTTTATTTTCTCAGATGGTTAAGCTGCCCATTCTTTTTGACAAAAAGCCTCCAGTTCCTGTAAATTCTTGGGCTGTCTGTTGCGCAGTAATGGCTTCCTCGACCATGCAGACCATTTTTCTTCAAGTGTCCCCTTATTTTGCATCTTGAAACAGCCACACCACTTTTTTTTCAGAGTCCTGTTTTTCAGATGAGGTTATTTGTGGGTTTTTCTTTGCATCCTGAACAATTTTTCAGGCAGTTGTGGCTGAAATTTTTGTTGGTCTACCTGACCTTGGTTTGGTTTCAACAGAATATCACTTCTTAATTAGAGTTTAAACACTGCTGATTGGCATTCTTTATTCCTTGGATATCTGTTTTATATCCTTTTCCTGTTTTATACCGTATAATTACCTTTTCCTGCAGAGCCTTTGATTATATCATACAGTATATTTACCTTTTCACGCAAATCCTTTGATAATTATTTTGCTTTCCCATGACTCAGAAAACAGAAACATCATTGCAGCACTGAATGAGAGATGCAAGGGTCTGTCAGGAGTCCAGAAACTCACTGACCTTTTATTCACACACACTGATGACAAGCAAACTGATCACAGGTGAGGATGGGTACCTTTAGTATCCATTCAAACCTGTTTGTGTCACTTGTGTGCATGTTATCAGGCCAAAATCACCAGGGTATGTAAACCTTTGATCAGGATCATTTGGGTTGTTTCTGTTGTTATTATGATTTTAAAAAAAGTAAACGCAATTGTTTGACAATAAATGGCTTTCTCCACCAACTAACTATGACTGAATGAAAGGTTTTTTGTGTTTATCATTCATATTCTTTGAAAAAAGGCCAAACAGTCTGCCAGGGTATGTAAACTTAAGAGCACAACTGTGTCTGTAAGCTGTTGTTGTTAACGTCGTGAACTGTGAAGTTTCAGTTTACTCAGCTTCTCAACAGATGACCAAAGTAACAAGGAGGGAGGATAAAAGTTTACATTTAAAATGCATAAATGAAATCAAGATGAAATCAAAAAAGGTAGAAAGTTCATACCTGGGAGAATAGCGACTGGTGTTACACCTGCTTCTGTAAGTTCAACCATACATTTATCATTCCTGTGTTCAGTTGTACGTGTTGTACCAATGTTAATGAACGTCCAGTCCTTACCAGTCACTGAGATGGAGACAGTGTGGTTGTAGAAACTGTATTTCTCTTTGCCCACATACACTCTCACGTAGATGTTGGATTCATCAGATGTAATGTTCTGTATCCTGAGGGCGCAGTTTCCATCATTCTTGTTGCCAGTCAGTGCTGTCTTTCCTCTGTACTTTTCATCAACATATGAATCATGTGTATGGAAAATGAATGGATTCTTATCTACGTCATTAATTTGGATTTTGTTTGTGTCCTTCTTTTTCCAGAAAATGTGAACCATATTTTCGTTGTATTTGGAAGGATACGTAAAAGTACATGGGAGGATCACGTCTGAACCCAGTCTCACAGTGATGTGGCGAGTGACCGTGACGCTCCATGTTTGCCCTGCATTTGAGAAGGGTAGTTTTACTACATTGTTGTGGTCATAAGTTTACATACCCTGGAAAAATTTGAAATTGTATTTACTTTTTTAAAATCATAATGACAACAGAAACTACCCAAATGACCCTGATCAAAAGTGTACATACCCTGGTGATTTTGGCCTGATAACAAGTTGACACAAATGAGTTTAAATGGCTACCATTACCATACCAAGGTAACCCTCCTCATCTGTGAGATAGATCTGTTTGGTTGTAGTGTCATTTGGGTAGTTTCTGTTTTCATTATGATTAAAAAAAGAGTAAACACAATTGTTTGACAATAAATGGCTTCACTCAACCACTAACTAGGAGTGAAAGAAAAGTATTGTGTTATCATTCATATGCTCTTAAAAATGGCAAAAAATAACAAATTCTGCTTGAGTATGTTAACATATTAGCACAACTTTACATTTTGTGTGTGATTAAATTTAAGTAAATAAAACACAGCTCACCCACCTTTCAAACTAGGCACCAAACTCAATGTAAGACAAAGCTTGATGATTGATTCCAGTGTCATCTTATCCATCAAATACCATCAGCATAACTTAAATAAACCTAACCTTAGATACATCTCTTTGTTCTTGTAAAGCACAGGGTGTCTGTGTTATTCTAGGGTGTGTTTCCTGTTACTGTCAGTGAGGACCAAAAGAAGGAAGTGTGAGTTCACAGCAGTCATTTTAACAGAAGGTAAAGGTTACCTGCCTTCTGTGAGTATTAGTGAGGTTACTTGATGATGATACACCTATAAATAAACACATTTCCTCACAACATTACATGTAATAGAAAACAAAAAGTGACAGTGTAATATATCTTCAGTTTATAGCAGGGGTCATCATGTTTTGTGACTGAAATTGCACTGACTACTGATCTAATCTGCAATGACGGTCAAGCATTAGCCATTGATAAGGCTTTTTACAATGGGTATATATATATATATTACTTGCCCTTTAACTTTGAAGATTAAAGGGTCTTGAAAAGAAAACACAGCTAGGCCTATAACTACAAGACAGTTCAGGCAGGTGCATGTGTTCACATTTGCACAAAGTCCACAACTAGACCTTTTTTGATTTATTTTATCAAACAGCTTAAGTTTGCAGGCTTTCAGTTAGGCGCAACCAGTCAGAACAAAATGGAGAAACATTACGAGCGGAACACACAAAATGTATTTTAAACAAACTTAAGAGAAAGTGTATTTCTTTTAATTACAGGCAAAAGATTTCTGAATACATTTCCGTTTGGGCCCTCCGAGGGCGAACGTTGGGTACCACAGGTCTATAATTATGCATATCATAAACAAACTTAACACTCCTTTTGGCCCTTGATAAAATCATGTATTTTCTTCATTGACATAGACTTTCAGACAAATTGTGAGGAGGGTTAGTATAATGGAAACCACTAGATGGCGCCAGTGTGCCTTCACCTCCACCTGGAATGTGCAGCTTAACTCGGATCCTAACTCGGTGTAGTCATATGACTCCCAGCTGCTCCCAGTGCCTCTCATCAAAGAGCCAACGTTTCTCTGGATGAAACAACAAAATATGGGCTATAGGCCACTTCAATTTGAGTTTTTCTTAAAAGCCATAGAGTGTAGAGAAAAGGTATGCTCTAGTCTAGTGTAGAAGGATGCTGGTTTGTCGAGTGTTGCTGCTCTGTGAGGCACCACGCGGGACGAGCTCCTCTGTACCTGCCCACGTTGTGTGAACGCGACACGCGCGCACGCATGGACCATATAACAGACATAGGTCCAGGACAGACAGCTGTAGAGGATCAAAAAGATGTCCAACCCCAAAAAGCAGTGGCACCGGTGAGCTTCCCGGCTCTGGCCACAGCACGACTCCCCTTACCTGGGGTCATGGACGCGGAAGGTAGGGTGGACGAGTCCAGACTGAGGGCGCATGTTTTCAGAAACGGTAGGTATCCTAGGTTTTTAAAAAACGAAAATAATTAAACGCGTGCTACGACCCTGATGTTGTTGACTTTAAAATACACAATTTCATACAATAATGTATTGCAGCCAAGCTAGTTCCATAAACTCTTGAAACAAAATATTTAACAGCCTATACATTTTTTTAAATATAAATAATATAAAGTTTAGGGCTAAAGAGTTGGATATCAGTCTGGCATTTCAAAACAAAAAAGAAGCTGAGTTATGACATGACTCAAGCTATGCACATTGTTGCTAATACATGCTGATTAAAAAATATCTACATACACAAAGGCTCGGCCCAACACGATTGTCTGGTTGGATAAAGAGCATGCCACGTGATGCGTGCTTGACATTCAGAAAGTCACACTTGTGTTAGTCCTCCTCAAGCAAAACACAGTGTACAGTGTGACTTCTGAAAAAGACACACCGTTTATTGATTTGTGTAATTTCTCTGAAGCACAATAAAATCACATGAGACTCAAAAGTCAGAAATGCCCCCTCAAGCTGAAAACATGGGGCCCAATAGATCAGTTGTGTTGAGCTGACTTCACTATTGCGTGAATGGCCTATGTGTTTCTGAAAGTACACTGGCATTTCTTTGTTCAGTATGGTCTCTACTACAATATTTAAATAATTTAGTGAAAGTTGTATAGCATTTATTAAGACACAAAATGTTGGAACAATATTCCAGTTCTTCAGTTTGCCTAAATCCTACAATTTCCTCAGCAACACGGGTGAAAATGTACGAACCAAATCTGAAGATGTGTTAACACTTGAAAATCACAGAATTGCATATGTCTCTGCTCTTCCATGCAAATACAAAATGAACTGTATACTTAAGGGACATTCTCTTCTTGCCCAGGGGGTGTGCTGCCTTGTGATCGAGGCCTTGTGTGGCGCTTTCTGTTTGGGATGTACCCTTGCAGCTCTACAGCTCTAGAGCGCCCTCTGCTGGAGCAGCAGTTGGTCGTCCGTTACCTGGTCATGAAGAGAAAATGGCAGCAGTTGCTTCCCTCAGCTGTGCAGATGCGTGTCAATGGCACTGATGGTAAATGCCCATTAATTGATGTAGTATTAAATACATTGTGTAATTCACACGTAACTGTTGTTGTTGGCTTTCTAACTGCAGTAGAATTAGTAGCAGCCATTGGGTACTTCAACAAGAGGCAGGCACAAGTCAAGCAATGCATCCAGCAGCACAGTGAGGAGGTCAAGGAAAGGCAAGCGTTCTTGGAGCTACAAGCACAGGTCTGGTAGTGAAGAGCATACAGTGCACCGTATTTAACTGTGTATCTTGGTAACATTAACATAACATTTTAATATGCACCTGAGTATCTTTGGCTCTCTGAAGTTTTTGTTGTATGGTAAGACTAATGATAATACATGCACTTTTTCAGGCAGTTCCTCAATAGGATATTTTATTTTATTTACTTATGGTGTGGTTTCATTTAGAGTGTTTGCCCAACCTGTTAGTACTGAGACAAAATTGAAGCTTTTATTTTTGTATGTTTTTTTTCTTTGCTGCTTTCTTGTGGGCAGATATTGTTTGAGCGGGTTATATTTGATCAAGAGGAGCTACGGGAAGCTATAAGAATTATAGACAAGGATGTGCCACGAACAAACAGAGAACTGAGCTACTACCAGTGAGTATTTTGACATCCATTTTAAAATCAACAGTGGGAATAATTACAGAATGTAGCTCCAGACTCACCTTCCATCCATTGTCTATAGTGTTGTGAATACACATGATATAAACTCTAAAGGGGCAGGCTGGCAGAGCATGAAGATCCTGTGTTCAGTCTATAGGGGGACAGTCTCCCTGTGTCAAAACCTTCCCAGGGTGTATCCCGCCTCACATTTATCCCATTTGCTAGGTAGCAGCCCCAAGGACCCATAACAGGATAAGCAGTAGATAATAAACAAATAACTGTGATCAAGATGTACCAATTCCAGAGAGAACTCAAGCCAAGCAAACGCACCTCTGCAACCTGGCTCAAGTCCAGCCAATCAACATTCTGTATTTCTTTCTTAGATAGTGTATCGTGGGTTGACTGGGTCAAGTTTTTATACTGTTTACAAAGCCTTGTGTGCGTGGTATTGATATTTACAAAGAAAACATTAAACAACATTCTGTGTGCAGGGGTGAAGGCTCAGGCAATCTTTTGGTGTTACGAGATATCCTCATCACCTATGCTGCTTTTCATCAAGGTAAACCTCAGAAGTGGATCTGTCTGGCTTTTATTACATGTTGGAGGTGCTTTTCCAAATCAAACAGTAGCTTTTTGTTTAATGTAATCCAGAAGTGAGCTATGCACAGGGAATGAATGACCTGTGCAGCCGCTTCTTAGAGGTTCTTGACTCAGAGGTGGACACGTTCTGGAGTTTCTCCTGCTACATGGAGAAGTTTTCAAAAGACTTCAGAGCTGACGGTCTTCACAGAAAAATAGGTAAAGTATAGCTTAATGTATATAATGAATGATTTAAATAACAAGCAAATACATTAGAATACTCTAGTCTTGTGGTGAACCAAGTGTCTGGTGTTTTAAGAACTGGAGGCCGCTTTGTTAAAGGAACTAGATCCTCCGCTCTATTGCCACCTAATGACTGACAGCATGGAGAGTTTCACCTTCTGCCACAGGTATTCCATGATTATTTTTTTAGTTTTTGCATAAGAAACGGTATGCACATTTGGCATTATTGAAACTGTATTGGCATTTTATGTAAGATGGCTGCTGCTGGGCTTCCAAAGGGAGTTTGAACACAGTGAGGCACTACGGTTGTTTGAGATCCTGAGCTGTGACCACTTGGAGCTGGTTTCCCAACAAGTGGAGCGTGCCCGATACCAGGAAAGGCTGGCACAAAAGAGAGCCTCAGGTGAATGCACAATCCACACAATATCAATAAGGCTTTATATGCATCTGTCTAAACAACCACCTTGTGATGTTCAGACAGCAGTTCAGAATCACAGCTGCAAACCATCAATCCTGACTTCACTTTTGAGCTGTTCATCTGTGCCGCCATCCTTTTAGAAAACAGGAGGTCTCTGTTAAGGTGCAGAGATGACGTACAGCTCATACAGTTTGCAAACAGGTGTGACGAGTATTGTTATCAGTGATTGTTCATTGCTACCTATTTCAATGTGTTAATGAGTGCCTTGTGTCTCTACAGCCTTCAGGGAACTCTGGACCTAAACCGCACATTAAAGAAAGCGGAGCAGCTGTTCTACAACTACTGCAAGTGCTGTTCTTTGGATTACATGAACAGACGCTGCAGACCACACAGCAACACAGAAGACTTTTTATATTTGTTACGTAGTTTGTTTGTTTTGAAATGACTGATTTCACATCTATACTTATTTTAGCTGGAGGATATACACTGCTTTACTGAGAGCTGCTTTAAAAATCAGTAAAAAATAAATGTATAGTATTTTATTTTTATTTTTTTAATGTTTCAGCTTCCTAATCATGCAAGTTTAATGTCAGATAGCATATGTGACAAGAATAGAACTAAAAAGAGGAACAGGAGAGCAAATAACCTTCAGTTTTTTGTTTTTTAATAAAGAACATAAAAAATAACTTGCAAGTTTAATCTTTTAATGCTTTTACAAGATGGTGCTGAAATACATTTGATTCATTATTTATTAAATAACATGATAGTTTTAGGTGTTCAGGTTACATTAAATGTTCTAACTGATTACAGGATTTAACACAGGATGCTTTGTATCAGATACGATCAAGATAGAGATAGTCAAGTCACTTTTCTGGTCCACAAGGCAAAATTCATTTAAAGATCTAAATAAATTCATTTAAATATCTAAATTAACCTAATGGCTTCAGCAGGACGAGGATCTAGAAGCTTCTATCCCTAATCACCTGACACCCATGTCTCTATAAACACGGGGGAGCAGAGACAGCCGTCCTCTTAGTCCACTTACCACGAGAGGAGGCACAGAGCTGGTGAGATCAGCCCCTGGTGTTGTGTGCTCGACTTAAAGTGTCACTTAAACTCAAAGTCTTGAACCTCTGACAACTCAAGGTAACCTCTTCTACAAGCAGCCTGGCTTCAAATCTGTCTTGTTTGTTGCTTTCGTAATCTAACTACAAATACATTTTTAAGAAAGTAAAGTCTGCATGGAAGGCTGAATTACAATTAGTGTGAACACCAATAAACCCTAGAAAGCAACCAAATCTTAATTAATCTTAATGCACCTTATCAAGTTCTATATTGGTTACCCTCCAACTCTGCATGTGGCAAATATTAGATGTAGTTACTGGACAGCAGGAACTGAAGCATACAACCATGTTAGCACATTCTGCAGTGTGTTAAAAAACAGGATATAGGCCGATGATTCATTTAGCACTTCTCAAGAATACTTGTAATAGCTGCACAGAAGGAAATAAATTGGTTGCATATATGTGTTACAAATAGGCCTGAAGTAACATAAGGATAAAGCATGCATAGCAACATAAAGCTATTTTGACTTCACCAACTGTGTTAATCCAGCTCAAAGCTCTAGTGTTTGGGCTAGACATTAAGAATGTTAAGCCTGCTTTTCTATAAGGGCCCAGCTTGTTTTGTCTGAAAATCATTCATAAATGATCCCTGCCTTTTTAGCCACCTACCATCCATTGCCATGTGGCCACGCCAGCTCTAATATTAGTAACTGCAAGCTATTTGGAGGCAGCTGTTGGAAAATGACAGTGATCAGTGTTTCAGAATCAGTAGATGACATTACACTAAGCTGAGTGACATGCCACACACAGGGGAGTGGGGCCGGAGCTTACATGGCGTCTGGACTAAAATAACAATGTTGGGTACACATAAACCAATAGACATTCAGATTTACTTTCACAGATGCCAACAAGTAAATATATGGTAAAATATAACTTCTGATAATGAATGTATCCTTGTTGTTTACAAGATGTCTAAAGGACCAGCAGTGGGCATTGATCTAGGCACCACATATTCCTGTGTGGGCATCTTCCAGCATGGCAAAGTGGAGATCATTGCCAATGATCAAGGAAACAGGACCACCCCGAGCTACGTGGCTTTCACAGACACCGAGAGACTGATTGGCGATGCTGCCAAAAACCAAGTTGCTATGAATCCTTCCAATACTGTGTTTGGTAAGGCCTGCATCTTTCAAAAATATGCTCGTTCTTACACAACAGTACAAATAAAAAATATAACATTTTTCATCTGTCAGATGCAAAACGCCTCATTGGTCGTAGATTTGATGATGCTGTGGTACAGTCAGACATGAAGCACTGGCCGTTTAAGGTCATCAATGATTCATCTAAACCCAAGGTAGAGGTTGAATACAAAGGTGAAATCAAGACCTTCTTCGCTGAGGAAATCTCCTCAATGGTTCTTACCAAAATGAAGGAGATCTCTGAAGCCTATCTTGGCAAGGTAATTCAAAAGTAATATAAATGCTAAATCTTCATAAAGGAGAAACACCACACTAATGGCATTGAATTATTTGTATTTTTAATTCATGATTTTACAGCCTGTGAACAATGCAGTTGTAACTGTTCCAGCCTACTTCAATGATTCCCAGCGTCAAGCAACCAAAGATGCTGGAACTATTTCTGGGCTTAATGTGCTGCGTATCATCAATGAACCGACTGCTGCAGCCATTGCCTATGGCTTGGACAAAAAGGTAGCCACACCTGTGACTTAAAGCAAACCTGCACATGATACAAACATGTTATAGTATTGTAAGAACGATGTATGAATATACTGTACAATATTTTAGGTTGGCAGTGAACGTAACGTCCTTATTTTTGACCTTGGTGGTGGCACTTTTGATGTGTCAGTCTTGACTATTGAAGATGGCATTTTTGAGGTAAAATCCACAGCTGGTGACACTCACTTGGGAGGTGAGGACTTTGATAACCGTATGGTAAACCATTTCATTGCTGAGTTCAAGCGCAAGTTCAAAAAGGAAATAAACAACAACAAAAGAGCAGTGCGTCGTCTGCGCACGGCCTGTGAGCGTGCCAAGCGAACCCTCTCCAGCAGTACCCAGGCAAGCATTGAGATCGACTCCCTCTATGAAGGCGTAGACTTCTACACCTCCATAACTAGAGCCCGCTTTGAAGAACTCAACGCAGACCTTTTTCGTGGAACACTCGAGCCTGTGGAGAAGGCCCTGAGGGATGCCAAAATGGACAAATCCCAAATCCATGACATTGTCTTGGTTGGTGGCTCCACACGTATACCCAAGATTCAAAAGCTGTTGCAAGACTTCTTCAATGGCAGAGAGCTCAATAAGAGTATCAACCCTGATGAGGCTGTGGCCTACGGTGCAGGTAATAGCTTTTGACACATTGTATTTTTTATCTGTGTACATTTCATGGAAACATGGGCATGACTCTGGAAACTCTTTACAGCTGTGCAGGCAGCCATCTTAGCTGGCGATAAGTCTGAGAATGTACAGGACCTGCTCCTGCTGGATGTCACCCCTCTGTCCCTGGGAATTGAGACTGCTGGAGGAGTCATGACTGTCCTTATCAAAAGGAATACTACTATCCCCACCAAGCAAACCCAGACCTTCACCACCTACTCTGACAACCAGCCGGGTGTGCTCATTCAGGTAGACTACCATGACCATGTTTAAATATTTACACTTTATTTGGTGACTCATGCATTGGTGTGGTTTTTTTAGGTTTATGAAGGTGAGAGAGCCATGACCAAGGACAACAACATCCTGGGAAAGTTTGAGCTCACTGGTATCCCACCTGCTCCAAGAGGCGTCCCGCAAATTGAGGTCACCTTTGACATTGATGCCAATGGCATTCTTAATGTGTCAGCAGTAGACAAAAGCACTGGAAAGGAAAACAAGATCACCATCACTAATGATAAAGGTGCATACCTGTATACAATAGACTTAAAGAGAAAAAAATATATCTTGCATACACAATTTTTAATCATTACTAAATTGAATCCCCTAATAGGCCGGTTGAGCAAGGAGGATATTGAGCGCATGGTGCAGGAAGCAGAGCAGTTTAAGGCTGAGGATGATGTCCAGAGAGAAAAGGTCACAGCCAAAAACTCCCTTGAGTCCCTGGCCTTCAACATGAAGAGCACTGTGGAGGATGAGAAGCTGCAAGACAAAATCAGCCCTGAAGATAAAAAAGCTATTATGGACAAGTGCAATGAGGTTATTGCCTGGTTGGATAAGAACCAGGTAAAAAAAATTCAACATCCATTTCCCATATATATTTATAGCTTGTAAACACTGGAAAAATGTCCATAAACATCACACCTGCCTTATCCTTTCTGTATTATACAACTTATTCAGATGGCTGAAAAGGACGAATATGAGCATCAGCAGAAGGAACTAGAGAAAGTGTGTAATCCTATCATCTCCAAGTTGTACCAAGGAGGAATGCCTGGCGGAATGCCAGGAGGAATGCCTGGTGGCTTCCCTGGTGGTGCTGGGGGTGGCTCCTCCTCTGGCCCAACCATTGAAGAAGTGGACTAGAAGCCATCAGATCCCAGCATACATAAATGTGCAATATTAAACTGTATTAGTCGCTCTATGAGTTTACTCACAACTCACTGTAAAACATTTAATAAAATTCAATGTTGGGGCACTGATATGACTGTAAATTTGTGTTATGTTAATATTTTTTTTTATTTTGTTACTGAAACTGATCATTTATGGAGATTATAGCAAAATATTACAGTTTTTGCAGTGTGGACAAATCTTGCACCTACACCTGCTCATAACTACTTTCAGTATCATGCTGCAAACGTTTTGATTATTATCTGTTTTCCTGTGTATTGATTTCATTCAGGAAATATAAAAAAAAAGAAAATCTGCTATTATTACAAATTGGATTACAAAAACATACTTTACAGTTAATCATGTTGCACAGAACCGACCACATGAAAAGGGCACATTCAAGCATAAATAGATGGTTCAGGTCATCTCAGGTGTTTATCAGGTGTTTTTCTCCCATCCTTATCAAAGTCTCTGGGGAAAAAGGGGTGGAGGTATCTGCTGTTATGGACCTCTACACAGGGATCAAGCCTGTGGCATATAAAAGCCCATGTCATTTCTAACTTTGAGTCAGGGAGGTGAATCACAACTGAGACACAGCCATGTTCTTGTTTGTCAGCTGTTTGGCTCTTGTGGCCTCTACTCTGGGTAAGAGCTTGCTGTCAGAGAGGTTTTAGTGACCCAAACTTCTGAGTTATTTAAACATTAGTTAGAAAAACACATTCTATCATTTTGTGATTGATTCTTAGGATGTGGGGTCCCTGCTATTAAGCCCCAAGTGAGTGGATACAACAAAATTGTGAATGGAGAGACTGCTGTGTCTGGATCATGGCCCTGGCAGGTTTCCCTTCAGGTATTGCCAGAGGAATATATACTGACCTTTTTTAAATTCTATAATAGGTTTTGAGTGTTTGACTCTTGTTTTCCAAGGATGGCACAGGATTCCACTTCTGTGGAGGTTCCCTGGTCAACCAGTACTGGGTTGTCACTGCTGCTCACTGCCGCGTGTCGTAAGTAACGGACTACTCTGTTCAGCCATACAGAAAGGAAAACATTTCCACCATTGCTGTAATCACTTTTACCATGTGCAGTCCTAGAAACCACCGTGTCATCCTGGGAGAACATGACCGTCAGACCAACAGCGAGCCCATTCAGGTCAAGACCATATCTAAGGTAAGTTGTATTACTTTTATTTCTCACATTTATCTCAACATCTTTTATGGCACTTTTTTTTTTACAATAACTACAATCTGGTTTTCTCTCGTTTCAGGCCATCACTCACCCCTACTACAACACCAATAACTTCAATAATGACATCACCCTTCTGAAGCTGTCCTCCCCAGTCCAGATGACATCCCGCGTGTCTCCTGTGTGCCTGGCCTCCTCAAGCACCAGCATCCCCTCTGGAACCAAATGTGTCACCACAGGATGGGGCAAGACAGGATCAACATGTGAGTCAACAACCAATCGATGAGAAATATTTTTTCATAACAAAGTTTCAACATTTTGGTCTTTTCTATTTGCAGCAAGCCCCCGCTACCTCCAGCAGACATCCCTGCCTATCCTCAGCCCTGCTCAGTGCAAGCAGTACTGGGGACAAAACAGAATCACTGATGCTATGATCTGTGCTGGAGCATCTGGAGTGTCCTCCTGTCAGGTAAAAAAAATATTTAAAACAAAAATAGGTTTAATATTTGTTTTTAAAGTGGTTAACCTATGTGTCTCACTCATTTTTTTTATCACAGGGTGACTCTGGCGGCCCTCTGGTCTGTCAGAATGGAGGAGTGTGGTCTCTTGTGGGAATTGTGTCCTGGGGCACCTCTAACTGCAATGTGCGTGCACCTGCCGTGTATGCTCGTGTTGCCTACCTGCGCAGTTGGGTTGATCAGACAATTGCTTCCAACTAAAATGCCAAAAACACACATGCATGCATAATATGCAACAAACACATTCGTACATGTTTAAGCACTCTTCATCTGGTGGATGGTACAAAGTATTCATTGTTACAAAATCATTAGTATTTTTACTAACTTTGAATGTAGCCAATCACAAGCATGTACTTTGTATATGTAAAAAAAATAAAATAAAATAAATAAATTTAAATTTACAATTTGTGTTTACTATTACTTTAAAAATACAAATCTGCTTGACTTGTTTCTCTGAAAAAACATTTGAGACTTCAGTATTAGAAAAGCACTGTATTTAGCAGCAAGAGAAAGGAGGAAGGGAGGGGGGGTCTAAAAGGGAGTACAAGACAGAGATAGAGATCATACTAGAAAAACCTTCCTCTGCTACAGAAAGAAAATGAACTCTGGTAAGATTTTCTTAAATTTATTGCATTGCAAAATGTTGATAGAAAGATGAGTTTTCTCTTTCTGGGTGTTTTTTATTTTCTCATTCTAGATGACAATTACTGTACAATATTTTTATGTGCAACAGCAAAACATCCTGTGTGAAGTTTTGTCTTCACATAATTGTAGAAATTCTCTGAAATGTCTACAATAATTTAATAAATTAGACCATTTTATATTGAAAGCATGATAATCAGTTTTTTAATGAAACAGCAAAAAAGTACAGTGTGATTGGACCAGGTCCATGTACAAAGTATAATTAATTTACGTATGTACAAGTTTGAAAAAAATGCCCAATTTCAGGGTATTTCCTTGTACCATTCTCCAACTTTGTACAACGAATTTTGGAAAAGACGTAAACGGCCATTGTAAAAAAAACTCTTCCATTGAATATAAAAGCTCTGCACTAAACAATTAGCACTGCAATCACCAGCAAACTTACATGGCACCAAAATTTCCATATAAAAAATTATAAGAACCTGCATTAAATGTTTGAAGCTTGACGCAGCATCCACAAGTCAATCTCATTAATACCATTTGTAATATAGAATCATATCTAATCAGTTTTGCATGATATGAGGCCCCTAAGTAGGTTATTGTTTAACTTTAAATTAACCTGAACAATAAACTGGACTGGACGGATCACACCGCTGCCTGTCTACAAGAAAGGGCCAAAGTCAACATAAGAGCACGACCGCAGGCACTTCACTTGTAGAAATTCTCTGAAATGTCTACAATAATTTAATAAATTAGACATTTTATATTGAAAGCATGATAATCAGTGTTCACAGTTTCTTTCTTGTTCAATAGGTAACAGCACTTCCACTGCTGGTAAACCCTCTGGGTTAGACTGGAAAAGAAATCTGCAAACAGTGTCCCTGGTCCTCTACTGTGTGATCGTTATAGTAGGAACAGTTGGCAATGGCCTGGTCATCTATGTGACCGGCTTCAGGATGAAGCAAACAGTCAACTCAGTTTGGTTTCTTAACTTGGCCATAGCTGACTTCCTCTTTACATCGTTCCTTGTTTTCTCAATAATAAGTCTTTCACAAGGTCAGTGGTATTTGGGACGTTTCATGTGCAAACTCAACACATTTGTGATTGTGGTCAACATGTTTGCCAGTGCCTTTCTCCTTTTGGCCATAAGTGTGGATCGCTGCCTGTCCACCTGGGTGGTTGTGTGGGCACAAAACAAGCGAACAGTCCTCAAAACTCAAGTTATTTGTCTGGTTATCTGGATCATTGCTATGGGATGCAGTACCCCTTACGCCTATTTCCGCGACATTATGGAAAATAATAACTTGACTCTTTGCAGTTATCCAAAGAGCATAACATATCAACAATTTTTTTCTCTTTCTTTTTTTCGATTTATAATGGGGTTCCTTGTCCCATACTTGGGAATATTTATTTCCTATGTAGCCATATATGTTCGGACAAGGCGCCTGCAGAAAACAAGAAAAAGGAGGTCTCGTAAAATTATCATCTCAGTCATTCTGGCATTTTTCATCTGCTGGCTGCCCTTACACATTTTCCAGATGATAGAATTATTTTCTAAAACCAAACAAATGGTGGCATTTGTACATACTGTAGGTCCTGTGGTTGTGAGTCTGGCCTTTCTCAACAGCTGCCTGAACCCCATTCTGTATGTTTTCATGTGTGATGAGTTCCAGAAAAAGCTCAAGCAATCCATATGCCACGTCCTGGAGAGTGCCCTGGCAGACGAACACTTGTTTTCCTCTCGTGCGCTGTCGGCACAATTTGCACGGCTAACTTTCTCTCGGAAGTCGGAGTCTGCTGCCCACTGACAGAGTAAAGATACAAGCAGTTGCCTGTGCCACACAGAGAACAAAGTGGTGATCCATTCAGTCATCATTGAAAAACATCTCAACAATGATCTGTAATAAAAGCCACAAAGCTCTTACATAATCTTTACATGATTTCAATGAACATTTTTTACAAAGAAAAGCTTTAACTTTCTTACTACTAAATGAATCAAATTGTTCTGTCATTGTCATGGTTTTGTTTGTATTACAATACACTTAACCTTTATTGAATGCAATCTTTAATAAATATATAAAACTTTCAAATAGTGGGCTGCTGTCTTTAAAGGATGTGGTACAGACACTTCATCTTCAGAACATTGTTTAGAAAGACAATTGACCACATCCTCACACAATTTGCTACACATTCACTACTGACAGTTTGTAGAAGCTGGTTAGTATTAGCACTGATATAATTCACAATAGAAAAGACAGTTTTTGGAAATAATGAAAAGCAGTTTTTTCTGTGACTAGTGTAGTTATTTGTGGAGCAGATAATAGTTCCAATAATTCAAATAAATATGGTGAGGAAGTGAAGCCACAAAAAAAAAAAAACATTAGACATTTGCTTAGTACACAGAAACTAAAAGATATTAAAAACAATACATTATATTGTACACTACACTTCTGTGAGATACTGCAGCTAGTGATCATACAGTTCCTTCATCTCCTTAAGGATCTTTATGCTCTCACTGTATCGCAGCTGGTTCTTGTTAGAGCACTCCTTCCATCTACACAGAGAGAAATATTACTTAGACATCTCCTCTTAGACCATTTTAAACCTATAAATAATAACATACAGATTTACATATGATCATTTCAGCTATGAGAGTTAACTATTTTACATCATTCAATAAATGCACTGTATAATGTATTCAGAACTGTAATAAACATGTTTCTTTGTTGTATGTCTTTCTTTTTAAATCAACACTCAGGTATGTAGTGGAATCTGGTCATCCTGGTGGAGTGTGTCTAAAAAGATAAAGCTTGTAACATGTTGACTATGATGACTATAAAGCTAATGAAGCTGAAGCACTACACACTAAGATTTGTTTTTGCTTCTTTATTATTTACAATGTAGGCTTAACTTTTGCTATTTTCTTATTACAGTCTATTGCCCAGAGAAACAATTTTATTTGTATAGCACAATTTATACACTGGGTAACTCAAAACACTTTACATTAATAAAAGACTAATTTAAAGCACATAGACAATATTTAGAATAAGAAACATAATTAAAATACAGAATAAAAAAAATAAAAAGACGAAGAGTACAAATAAAACACTTTCAGTTGTCTTTACTGAATGTAGAAAGAGCTAAAGAGGAAGGTTTATAACTTTGAGGCTTGTTTTACTTTATCTGGGAGACATTTCAAAATTCTTGCTGGATGAAACTTGCTTCACCAGATTTAGTTCTAATGCTGGGCCGGAGCAGAAAACCTGTTCTAGTCGTTCTCAGAGTCTGAGGAGGTTTATAAGAAACTGATATGTCAGAAAAATATTCTGGTGCTAAACCAATAAGAGACTTGTAAAGCAGCAGACTGGGGTCAAGCCATCCCCGTTTCGCAAAACACCAGTCTAGCCAGTCCCGTCTTTATTTCGGAGTGCTCCCGTATTAGATGTTTTACGGTAATGCAAGGAAACAGCGCCTAGACGTCCTCCCGAACTGATCAATGTTTGTTTTTTACATTTTCAACTCTCGGTAGCTGCGTCTCTTTTGACAGTTAATATTCAGGTTTTTTTTTTATCATAAATATATATAATTCACAAACTCAATAATCAATTCCGTTTTGAAACGTTAACTTTGATGTTGCAATGATACAACAATATTTTTGTTAAATTTCAAATAAATGTCAAAATAATATTAAAGCATGTAATTTAGGAACAGTCTAATGCAGAATTACAAAATAAAAGCCCCCTGATAATTCTGAATTTTCTTAATGAATTGACCAACTTTAGATTTGATTTTATAGAAAACTACTAATTGCCAAAGGGTCATTCCACTTCTGGCGTGTAGCAGAGGACCTCCTGATGCTCTCCGGGAAATTTCAGAACAATCTGATGTAGCATTCCAAAATAAAAGCCCCCTGAAAATTCATAATTTTCTTAATAAATTGACAAACTTTAGATTTGATTTTATAGAAAACTACTAATTGCCAAAGGGTTATTCCACTTCTGGCGTGTAGCAGAGGACCCCCTGTTGCTCTCCAGGAAATTTACGTGAAGAGGAGCTTAAGTATGGGAAGCCGTTTGAGTATTTGACTGACCGAGACGTGGCAGCCATTCCGCGCCTACAGCCTCTGTGACCAACACCAAGTACATTCACTAAACATTCTTACACAATCATATGAGGCAAGGTGGATTAAGTCTCTTTCCCAAGGACACAACAACAGTATGAACTGTGGGGAGAAAGGGAATCGAACTGCCTACCTATCGGTTAAAGGACGACCGCTCTACCACTGAGCCACCAACAAGTACTACTAGAAAGACAAATTTTGTCTAGGTTCAATATGGTCATTATGTGTGTCCAATTACAAGCAACTAAACAGCAAGACACGGAGGGACTCATTTCCACTCCCTCACATCGAGGAGTCCCTGGATGCCCTGACTGGAGCCCACCGGTCTTGAGCTGGCCAGCAGTTACAATCAGGTGGCTGTCACAGGGGAGAACCGCCCTAAAACTGCCTTCTGTACAGCATTTGGCCTGTTTGATTGAAACAAGATGCCCTTCAGGTTGTGCAATGCCCCCAGCACATTTCAGATGCTGATGTATCAGATTTTTGGAGGCCAACAAAATCAGTCATTATTATACCTTGATGACATTGTTGTGTTCTCCTCTTCAGTTGAGCAGCACCTGCAGCATCTGAGGGTGGTCCTTGGTCGCCTAAAACAACAGGGCCTGAATGCCAAGTTGTCAAAGTGCTCCTCCTTCAAGCAGGAGGTCAAATATCTGAGCCACGTCATTTCTAGCAAAGGTGTGGCAACTGACCCAGCTAAGACCGGGGCAGTGGTCTACTGGCAGCGCCCTACCACTGTCATCGAAGTTAGGTCCTTCCTCAGATTTACCAGCTACTACAGGCAGTTCATGGGGGGTTTTGCTATGCTGGCGGCCCCCAACCATCGGCTTGTGGGACAACTGGGAGGCATCAAATTCAAAAAAGAGACATTAAGACTGCTGCCATGGGACATTGCTGGGCTGCTCAGCACGCCTCCTTTGATTTTGTAATAAAGTATCACTCGGGCTGAAGTTATCAAAATGCTGACACCCTTTCACGGCAGCACCTGCCTGCTGAAACCAAAGCTGGAGCTCTGGTCCCTGGGAGCCTTGGAACAAAGTGGATGATAGTACCCCTGACCTGGCTAAGTGTAAGGGGTACCTTTTTTATTTTTATTTTTTATTCCAGATTTCACCAAAAGTTCAGGATCTGGAAATCTCATTGGTGAAGCCGGTTCCTGTGATGGCTCAGGTGGTGGTCCAGGAGGATCCTGTGCTGATGGGGCAGGAGTACCTTTTTCATCCTCTGAAGTCTGATTTTTGCTTTAGTCTCCACAATAGTTGAGACTCATTTAGGCTTAAGTATTTAGGCTTGATATTTTAGTATCTAAGATTCACGGTTATTTAATTATCATTTTGAGGTGAGGCTCAGCTGTCATACATCACCACTATCATAAAAAATGGTTTCTCCTTCAGTGCCGCTGAATATTCAATCTTACAACAGGGATGTGAGCTTTTGAAATAAAAAATTGCATTTTATCTTAAAATTATCTTTAGAATCGTAAATCATCTGTTTTTTTTTTTTTTGTCTTATTATTGATCTAAAAATGTAACTGAATTTATTTATTTTGTGATTTGGATTACAATAAAGGAAAATAACCACTTTTACTTTTTTATTTTTCGCCCTCTGTCTCCATAGACCATTTCTAATACAACCGAGGCGTTTCCAGGCCAGTCGAGAGACGTAGTCCCTCCAGCATATCCTAGGTCTCATCCTCATCCCAGCCACTTCACACTCGGCTGTAAACTGTGCCAGTGCACACTGAAGGTCCAGGTTTGATGGAGCCAAGAGGACAACATCATCTGCGAAAAGCATTCTCCTCTCCATTACCATGGCATAGACTTTCCCCGGGAGGCTTAGGAGTGTTGGAACACACCTGCTTCCCCCTCCTGAGGCGCCGGGCGGTTTGTCATAAATTCTTTGAGGCCAACCGACAGTCCCGAGTTTTTGCCTCCACAACCACCCGAGCTGCAGTCCGCTTGGCCTGTCGGTATCCATCAGCTGCCTCAGGAGTCCAACAAGCTAACCAGGTTCAATATGTCTTCTTCTTCAGCTTGACAGCATTCCTTACTTTCGATGTCCACCACCGAGTTTGGGGGTGCCGCCACAACAGACCTCGGAGACTTTACAGCCACAGCTCAGAGTGGCTACATCGACAATGGAGGTGGAGAACATGGTCCACTCTGACTAAATGTTCTCCAGCCGCCCTCGGGATCTTCTGATATGGGACTCGGCCAAACGTTCCCAACAAACCATCACACAGAACGTTAGGGTCTGCCAAGTCTGTCCAGCTTTCTCCCCCGCCATCGGATCCAACTCACCAGCAGGTCGTGATCAGTTGACAGCTCCGCCCCTTCCTTCACCCAAGTGTCCAAGAAATACGGTCGGAGGTCAGATAAAACAACTACAAAGTCGATCACCAACCTCCAGCCTAGGGTGTCCTGGTGCCACCCTTTTGCTTGAACATATTGTTTGTTATGGACAAACTGTGATTAGCACAGGAGTCCAATACCAGAACACTACTCAAGTTCAGATCAGGGGGCCATTCCTCCCAATAACACCCCTCCGGGTATCACTGTCGCTGCCCACGTGAGCGTTGAAGTCCCCCAGTAGAACAACGGGGTCCCCGGTCAGAGCACTTTCCAGCACATTCCAGCACCATTGCCAAGGCCTAGTAGGGAAAACCCGGGGCAAAAGTAACACAGCAATTTTCTTAGTGCCTTGACTACATCTGAATTTTACTCTATGACAGCATGTTCAGCACGCAACCCTTGTTGAAGATGCCATACAATAGCAAGTGACGGCTAGGTCCGGAAAGCGGTTTGAGAGTGTGGTAAGTAAATTACGGTACAGTACTTTTTTTTGTAATTACAAGTTTTGTTCCTTGTTTCATCTAGTCACATTAATGATTACTCTACAGGTTACAGTGGTGTAATATATTCTGACGTTTGCCTTGTCAGAGTTTTTCAGTATAAAGTAAATCTGGTTTAAATATCAGGAGTTCCCTGTCCCGTTCCTAATGTGGCGACTTTATGTGTGTTGCAGCATTTATTAAAACATGTGTAACGGCTGTAAACTCTTCGTCCAACCGTATACGAAAGACAGGACGCAGTGTGGAGTTGTTCAACTTTACTCCTGTGACAGACATAAAAATACTTAAAATGTCTTCACATACAGCAGGCACACTAGCTCCCCTCTGCAGCTTATAACGCGCCACTGAGAGGGGGGAGCTAACAATTATGTGTCATTACTATACTTCACAATTTTCCCACGTTGACTTTCCATTAAAATAAATCATTTATGAACAAAAACAGTATTTTAAATTCACATTAATGGCAGTAGAGTAACTAATTGTAGTTATAATGCACAAATAAAACTGTTTTACAGACTAAAAATAAAAATAAAACATACCTGTGACAGACATAAAAATACTTAAAATGTCTTCACATACAGCAGGCACACTAGCTCCCTATGGAATAAAAATAGCACATGAGATGGCTGCACACCATGCTGCACACATTTTAAGCTAGCAAAAAAAATTTAGCTGTCCAAATAAAATGTACAACCCTTAAATTAACACATGAACTCTCACCAAAATACATTCAGTACATATAGAAACAAGGTCTTATTAACATGTATTTATGTTTTGGTGATTACAGCAAGTTAATTTAGTAAAATTTATTATTTTCCACTGCGCTAAAACTTACCCTCTGCAGCTTATAACGCGCCACTGAGAGGGGAAGTCACGCTACCAAAATAAAACACCCGGGAGCAGCGTGCACTTCCGGTCTTTCAAAATAAAATGCCAAAATGATAAAATTCACACAAATTTATTGAGAAGTAAAATACAACCCTGGAAATGAAACCAAATAATAAGTGCATTTTTAACTCCGTTACACATGTTCACGTCATTTTAAGCCAAGAGTAAGGGTCAGAAAGACAGACAGAGGTCTGATTCAGCCAGAAGTTTATGAGAGGGAATGAAATGTGCTTTATCAATAAATCCGTCTTGCCTTTCAATGAGAAATGCACTGAGGATGCAGAGCAGTATGTCACAACTGTGACAATGAGATGTAACTTTTAAGTTCCTGTTTGTTTTGTAGCCTATTTGTCATAATTTACACATTAAAAAGTATCTGTGTGACATTCTGTTGAGAATTTATATATTATGCTATTTTTAATTCTTACTGTTGAAAAAAATCTACATTAAATAATTTAAACAATTCAATGTTGTAAATGCCTTAAATGATTGAATAAACCAATCCCTTTTTATTTATTTTTTTAAAACTTTTTTTTAAATAGTGAAAGTATAATTAGTGCTTAGTTTTCTTGTTCAATAGGTAACAGCACTTCTGCTGCTGGTAAACCCTCTGGGTTAGACTGGGAAAGAAATCTGAGCACAGTGTCCCATATCATCTGTATGATTTGTATAGTTACAGTTGGCAATGGCCTGTTCATCTATGTGACCAGCTTCAGTATGACTCTGTCAACTCAGCTGACAGCTGTTGCCAAGTTTCTTAACTTGTAACTAATAGACTTCCTCTTTACATCCTTCCTTTTTTCAATAATTGTTTTCCAAGTAACTCTTTTCTTGTGCTGCATGGGTGGGGGTATAAAAGGAAGACCTAGGCAGCTAACATACTAGAAAAGACTCCCTCTGCTACAGATAGAAAATGAACACTGGTAAGATTTTCTTAAATTTATTGCATTGCAAAATGTTAATAGATTAGTTTTGAGCATCTGGTCCCATGTTACACCACTGAACTATGCACGTTTGAGTGTGAATGTGTGTGAAATGTGGTGTGTAAATTATGTGGTTTTGTGTATGTGCTCTTGATTTAAATGTATGCTGCTGAACAGGAACCTGCTGGAAAACAGTTTTTATTACAGAGTCATGCCTGATTAACTGTAGATTCACTTTTATTCTTTTCCTGTATAATACATAAAATCAAATGAAATATTTTCCAATTCTATATATGGAATTTACTGTATATTAAACATTTTTTTAATGAAACAGCAAAAAAGTAGTGTGATTGGACCAGGTCCATGTACAAAGTATAATTAATTTACGTATGTACAAGTTTGAAAAAAATGCCCAATTTCAGGGTATTTCCTTGTACCATTCTCCAACTTTGTACAACGAATTTTGGAAAAGACGTAAACGGCCATTGTAAAAAAAACTCTTCCATTGAATATAAAAGCTCTGCACTAAACAATTAGCACTGCAATCACCAGCAAACTTACATGGCACCAAAATTTCCATATAAAAAATTATAAGAACCTGCATTAAATGTTTGAAGCTTGACGCAGCATCCACAAGTCAATCTCATTAATACCATTTGTAATATAGAATCATATCTAATCAGTTTTAGATTATATGAGGCCCCTAAGTAGGTTATTGTTTAACTTTAAATTAACCTGAACAATAAACTGGACTGGACGGATCACACCGCTGCCTGTCTACAAGAAAGGGCCAAAGTCAACATAAGAGCACGACCGCAGGCCCTTCACTTGTAGAAATTCTCTGAAATGTCTACAATAATTTAATAAATTAGACATTTTATATTGAAAGCATGATAATCAGTGTTCACAGTTTCTTTCTTGTTCAATAGGTAACAGCACTTCCACTGCTGGTAAACCCTCTGGGTTAGACTGGAAAAGAAATCTGCAAACAGTGTCCCTGGTCCTCTACTGTGTGATCGTTATAGTAGGAACAGTTGGCAATGGCCTGGTCATCTATGTGACCGGCTTCAGGATGAAGCAAACAGTCAACTCAGTTTGGTTTCTTAACTTGGCCATAGCTGACTTCCTCTTTACATCGTTCCTTGTTTTCTCAATAATAAGTCTTTCACAAGGTCAGTGGTATTTGGGACGTTTCATGTGCAAACTCAACACATTTGTGATTGTGGTCAACATGTTTGCCAGTGCCTTTCTCCTTTT
This sequence comes from Neodontobutis hainanensis, assembly GCA_024349245.1. Taxonomy (NCBI): domain Eukaryota; kingdom Metazoa; phylum Chordata; class Actinopteri; order Gobiiformes; family Odontobutidae; genus Neodontobutis; species Neodontobutis hainanensis. The sequence goes on from JALDNG010000004.1 coordinate 9,731,619, forward strand.
GGCCATAAGTGTGGATCGCTGCCTGTCCACCTGGGTGGTTGTGTGGGCACAAAACAAGCGAACAGTCCTCAAAACTCAAGTTATTTGTCTGGTTATCTGGACCATTGCTATGGGATGCAGTACACCTTATGCCTATTTCCGCGACATTGTGGAAAATAATAACTTGACTCATTGCAGTTATCCAAAGAGCATAACATATCAACAATTTTTTTCTCTTTCTTTTTTTCGATTTATAATGGGGTTCCTTGTCCCATTCTTGGGAATATTTATTTCCTATGTAGCCATATATGTTCGGACAAGGTGCCTGCAGAAGACAAGAAAAAGGAGGTCTCGTAAAATTATCATCTCAGTCATTCTGGCATTTTTCATCTGCTGGCTGCCCTTACACATTTTCCAGATGATAGAATTATTTTCTAAAACCAAACAAATGGTGGCATTTGTACATACTGTAGGTCCTGTGGTTGTGAGTCTGGCCTTTCTCAACAGCTGCCTGAACCCCATTCTGTATGTTTTCATGTGTGATGAGTTCCAGAAAAAGCTCAAGCAATCCATATGCCACGTCCTGGAGAGTGCCCTGGCAGACGAACACTTGTTTTCCTCTCGTGCGCTGTCGGCACAATTTGCACGGACAACTTTCTTTCGGAAGTCGGAGTCTGCTGCCCCCGGAGAGAGTAAAGATACAAGCAGTAGCCTGTGCCACACAGAGAACAAAGTGGTGATCCATTCAGACATTATTGACCAACATCTCAACAATGAACAATGATCTGTAATAAAAGCCACAAAGCTCTTAAATAATCTTTACGGTGATTTCATTGAATTTTTTTTTTTACAAAGAACAGTTTTAACCTTATTTCTATGTAATGAATCATGTTTTACTGTCATTGTCATGGTTTTGTTTGTATTACAATACACTGATTATTTATTGAATGCAATCTTTAATAAATATATAAAACTTTCAAATAGTGGGCTGCTGTCTTTAAAGGATGTAGTACAGACACTTCATCTTCAGAACATTGTTCAGAAAGCTAGTTGGCCACATCCTCACACATTAGTAGAGGCTTGTTAGCATCAGCACTGATATGGAAAAGAATGTTTTCACTGTGACTAGTGTAGTTTTATGTGGAGCAGATAATAGTAAACAAAAACATTTCAATGAGTACGGTGAGAAAGTACTGCAATAAAAAAATATATAATCCTATGCAATAGGAAAGAAAATTGCATTAACAGACAGTCCTTTAATCATTAATGTAATTACAATTGTGTGCAATTAGACAACAAATACATTTGCAAAACATTTGGCTGATCATTAGAAAAGCCTAGTACACAGAAACAAAAGATATTAAAAACATTGTACAGCACCACTTCTGTGAGATACTGCAGCTAGTGGTCATACAGTTCCTTCATCTCCTTAAGGATCTTTATGCTCTCACTGTATCGCAGCTGGTTCTTGTTAGAGCACTCCTTCCATCTACACAGAGAGAAATATTACTTAGACAGCTCCCTTACAGATTTTATTATAGTGGGAATTTTGTACAACTTAACATAATATTTCAGGTATGAGAGTTAACTATTTTCAATCACTTCTAAAGAGAAAGTCCCTTTTGTCCGTTACCCAGAAGTTTCAGCTTTGTGCCGCCTCCTACGCCCCATTGCCACCTCAACTGTGGAACCATCTCTACCCACAGTTTAAGCATAAGCTGCTCTTGCGCCCTTATCTCAATCATCCTCACTGCTTAGTGTGGATCTATGTGAAGCTCTGCCCCAAAAAATAAAATAAAAGTCTCCTTGTCCAACACATTGCACATTGCGTCTCTTCCTGACAGGGTCTATGCGCTTACATTTTCTATTAAATTAAATTAACCAATGCATTATTCATTGGTGTGGTCTTTTCTTTTCTCTGTAATAAAAGTTAAAAATAAAATGTAGAAAATATATAACGTAAATTAACTAAATGTTTCCAATTTTGAAAAAAAAGCCCTCTGGTTACACTGCATTTGAAATATTACTGAAAATGCATACTTTTGTCGTATTTTTTTCCAGCGTTCCATGTGGTCAGAAATAACGGGTCCTGATGCGGGTACCAAATCTTTAGGCTGTGTGAAGAAAAAATGCTAATATTAGAAAATCAAACATGGTGGAAATTAGATTTATTCTACTTCATTATATACAGATTTTGTACTGGACCTTTATGACAACAAGTTTTTCATTCGGTGGAATCCTGAGGTTGACCGTTTCCCCAGACAAGTTGACAGGACAAGGAGTTGGTGGTGGCAACCTGTAAATGCTCTGCCCTTTACCATTTATAATGTCTGTAACCTGCAAAAGAGTAAGCAGATGTACAAAAGATTAATTTTAGTTCTATATTATTAGTGCATTTTGGGTAGAACTGACAAGTGTTCCCATTCTTTTACCTCATCATCTACCATGCTGTTTGGGGAGCTTGGTGAGGCAGTAGCTGGCTCTCGGACCAGTGGGTTATTTCTCATCCAAGCACGGCAGATAGGGTACAAAGATGTGCTGCTGTTAAACTGAGCGAGATCTACACTGCGGTCAAACAACTTAATAATGTACGCATCTAGAAAATATAAAATAAACAAATGATTAGAAAAGGGGTTAAAATTAGTTTAAAACCCACCACAAAGAGAAATAAAATATTTTTAGAGCCTTCATAGACCCTTAAAAGTTACATAGTATTACTTTGAAGTATCTGCACTGTATTTACTTTGTTTGTGCTGATTGGTTTCTGGTATGCCCTCATCCATCTCTTTTCGCTTCTTGCGTCTATGTTGTGGGAATCGTGCTGGTGGCCTACAAACATTTAACAAATAAATGTCAAGAAAATTTAACTCAACTAAAAAAGTAAGAACAGGAGATAAGGTCACTTTCCCAAAATACTTGCCTTTTTCCAGAAGATGAAGGAGACAAATCCCTAAAGAAATTAGTAATCAATGGACATGTTTTTTTTTAATAGTTTTTATTAATATAAATAAAAAAGGTACATACTTATTCAAAGTGTCTGTAGATATTTTTCCAGCTTCACTTTCATTTTGTTCCCTGGTGAATACAATTTGTTGGTCAGAAAATCTTATGTAAACTTTATGAATAAAAGGAAAAAATTATCTAAATCAAAAAGAGCTAAATATTTGATAATTCATTAACACAATTTTCCATGGATAAAAAAAGTTTCTGAAATTCCTTTATTTATCCTGTTAAAAAAAGAAATTTGACACAATGACTTTACTTGTATATTTGTGGAAACTTTCCATGCTCCTTTCCTTTTTTTAATGTTAACGTATGTGAGTTTAAAGTACTGTTTTTTGTAATTACTTTTTTACTACACCATTTGTAAAATGAGAGTGCACTTATTATCGAACCTTTCAGTTTCAGTCTTTTCCACCAGTCCCTTCAAAACAGCATCCAATCTGCTGCGTGCACCAGACCCCTCCATGTCTGTCAAGGCAATGTTATTGACACGGCAGAGTTAAAGCAATTTTAAGCACAGAAAGACTAGCTATATTACATAAGGGGTAAATCTATTTACCTGGCCTTTCGGTCTTTATCTTGACGTGATGCATTGTATAAAAAAAACAAGGCTATATACAATAGGCAAAGTAAAAAACACCCCTTAAAAGAAATATCAAAGATACTTATAAATATTAGAGTTAAACACTGCTCCTTAACCTTTGTTTGCTAACGTTTGCTAGCATTAGCTGGAGGTTAGCTAGTTACAGACGTTAAACACTGGTATTCTTGCTTTTATTACTAAGATAAACAGTGTAATATCCAGATTTTACGTCTAATCGATTTATCTTTAAAACATGCATATACTGTGAGTAACTTAAACGCCTACTGCAGACGAAACATTTTGATCACAGTCATGGTGGTTTTTACTGGCTAAATTTATCTCTGCTAGCTTGACTTATTTTGCAGTTTCCTCTTCCGCGCGCTGTTCCTTACCCGTTCCCGATTGGTTTTTTTGGATAGTGGATCTTTTAGCTGATTGGATAATTCTCATGTCAATAAAAAGAAACAGAGTCCTTATTGGCTATACGACTTCTTGCGACTAGCAAAACTAAACCTGAAAACTGTTTAGCTACTCACAGTTTTTTTTCTACAACAACGGTTAACTACGTTAATGTTACGTTTGCTGTGTCAAGACTAATTCGCCGATTTACGACAGTGAAACTGATCGTGTAGTTTTATTGTAGACGCGATTGTTGTAGAAGGATGTTAATTCTTAGTCTTTCCACTGTAACATTTGTGTATTGATGTAAGGTCAACTCGGAAACTTAATTAAAGTATAGTCTGTGTTTGCCCTTGGATTGCTTCTGGCATAACCTCTAATGTGCTTGTAGTCTGTTGTTCTCAGTACTTGAGTACTTTGAGTAATTATGAAAGCGAGGTAAGACCTAAAATATTTCTTTTGCGTTATTGTCCTAAATTGTAATTACACTTGCTTATGGGCCTATTGTTTTGTTGTTTTTCATTGGTCTTTTCACAAAACAGAATCCATTCCAAGCAGAGCCTATGGTGGGAAAGAACAACCGTCCATCACACAGCCAGTCACTGTCAAAGACAAAGATAAAGACGGTTGGTTTTGAGCTATAGCATATAGTACAAAAAACTTATCAAAGTTACATGTAGACCTGTACTTCAATTTCTTACAAATTGCAGACTTCAAGTATGGAACGTTCAAAAGAGTCACCTATTTCAAAACAACAAACTCGGAAAGCAGAGCGTCAGCAGAAGATTGGGAAGCAAGATCGTGGTTTTGACTCAACAGAACCTATTTTCTCAGAGATTTGGTCTTTTACTGAACCTTCTTCTCCCAGTGAAACATCAGGCATGGATGCACCAAAACTATCCTCAGATATAATGAAGTCCTTTGACCCAGGCACTCAGCCAGTTTCAATGCTAGCAAGGTATGAGTTATTTAAAACAGAAAAATAGAAGCGTTACCAGAGAGTCTGTTCACAAATACGAGGCATAAATGTCCTAATAATTATAAATAAGTATTCATATGGTACCAACTCCTGTCAGGTATGTGGAGCGTTTTCGCCATGGTCAACCACAAAGTCGAGAGGAACGGCAGCAGATAGTTTCTACTGAGAGGGAAGAGTCTTTCTGGTGGACATCACCTTCATCAATGCCTCCTAGTTCAGCACCAAAAACAACTAATGAAGGTTAATTATGTTCTTTTATGTTTTTTTTATAATATGATATAAATGGAAGAGTTTACTAAAATCTTTTTTAACAGAACATAGACTCCGTTATGACAGAAGCCCTTCCCCATGCAGAGGATCCTCAAGTGTAAGTTCAATACTTGATCTGGCTTTTTTTTTTTATATAGTTTCTCTAACTTTAGTGCATTTTGGAAAAATGTTTACTTTCAGTACTGCAACTCATCTATTTGGGTATCTTTGTATAAATGCTGCCCTAAATGCAGCTTATTGCACATTGTATGGATGTTTAATGAGGCCTGAATGGGCCTGTGTTTTTAGATTTTGTCTGACCCCTCCCAATGTGAACTTGTCAATACTGACATTCTGCTACTGCAGGAAAGAGCCAGCAGGCTATTACAAAAAGGGTAATTAGACAAATATATTATTAAAATGACTTATTGATTAATTTTGTATTAATTTGTAAATTTGTTTACAGTGACTTTTGTTCTGGGGAAGAATCTATACCTGTGAGTTCAGATGGTTTAGGATGCTCTGATTTCTCATCTCCAACCAGTGTAAACGAGCCTGTGAGAAGACCCTTAATTCCAAGTGGTGGGTTGTGTGTAGAGAGTATCTTTTCTAATCTTATGCAATAAGAAGTAAATGGTTTCTCTTTTCATGCATGTTATTAAAACGTTACTGTAATGTCACTGTTGTGTTGCAATGTCTTTACAGCAAAGGATTCAAATAAAGCTATAGCTCCCTCTGTTGTTCCGATTTTGGCTTCCCCTACATGCCCTGAGGAGGACATACTGTTCCAGTGGCGTTTAAGGAGAAAGATGGAGAAAGCCAGGGAGTGGCACCAGTCTCTACAACATTCCAGTCAACAAGAGTCCACATTAGGCTGGCATGGCCATAGTCAACACTATCCCTCAGAATATACTTTTATGGTTTGTGTTACAACTCATGTTTTATTTTTTTTATTTTTTTTTGTTCTTTGTAAAAGGTTTTTATTCGATATTATTTATATTTATTTATTTATTCTCTGTCTTTTAGCCACCACAGCGTGTTCATATTCCGGATTTGTCACAAGAAGCCTCAGAGTCACAGATCAGTGCACCTCTCCTAAATACCATAGGTCAACAGCCCTGTGCTTCTACTTTAAATTCATGCACCCTACCTGCTATGGTTGCCTCCAGCACTTTAGTTTCTCCACCACAGGCTCTTGCCCATGTTCCTTCCCATATGCATTTACTCTGTGATATTTTGCCCTGTCCCAATCAGTCATCTCATACTACTTTAGAACAGAGACTTCCACACACATCATATCCACAGTCTAACATTCTTCCTCAAACAATGCAGAACTCGGATATTAAACATATGCCACCCCCTGAAACCCCCATATCGGCAGGTATTAAACAAAAACACAAAAAAATTCCTGAGGCAATAAAGAAAGTTAAAACAAAACAGCCGGAGCAGAATGAGAAAATTGCATCAATACCTGCCAAAGAACAGAAGAAATTATCTGGGTAAAGTATGAGACAAACAAATACAACAGTAAAAAATTATGTAAACCTATAATGAGCATGATGAGTTGATGTGTCTGCCTTGAAAAGCAGGGTTTACTCGCGTCGGAGTGTTTCCAAAAAGGTTATTCAAAGCACAGAGCAGCATCAGCAGAGATGTGAGAGTTTTGAGAGTGAACCACCACCACCTTCTCCAATCCACAGTGCCCTTGGACAGGTCAGCACATTGTAGGCGGGTTTTGAAAAACTCTACCGTACTGTATTGCATTCTTATTTCTTCTTGACAGGTAGTTTCAGAAGTTTTGTTCCCTTCTGTGGATCCATCTCCTGCACAAAAGATTCCCACTTCATCTCTGTTATCTTCTTGCTCTGTCTCTGCACCCACACAATTACCATGCAATCCTCCTTTTGAAGTGGTTTCACAACTGCTTCAGAAGGCAGAAGGTGAGTTTAAATTGTTTAGAAGAACCAACCATGAACTTTATCTGTTTATTCTTATCTAGTGCTCAAGTTACATCCCCAATTGTTCTTTTTATATTCATACTTTTTATATTTGGATATCAGATTCAGATGAAACAGAGTTTGAAGAGGACCCTTTACTTCAAGTCCTTCGAAAACAGAGAAAGTGGGTTAAACAACACATTAAGTGAGTTTTTTTATTTTAATACATTTTAATTTCAAAACCTCATTCAATTTAGGTCACAATTTAATGCAAATAAACTAACGGTTATTTTGTCCTTCAGTGAAGTGGACACAAGATTAAAGGAATTTGCAGATGAACCACAAAATATCTGAACTTTAAAAACATTGTGTAATATTTAATTTTTTTTATGTCAGAGAAATAAAGTTTTACTTTTTAAGAAACACTTATTCATTGTGTGCATTTTAACAAATGTTGGTCAAAAACAAGCCCCAGCTACAAGTGTCAACACAACATATTTACAAGAGTCTGAAACATATGTTATCTAGTTCAAATGTCTTTGTACAGGGTGTGTGATTAGGTCAGAGCGTGGTTGTTCTCCGATGGCAGAATGGGTGCAGATATGATGAGGATACCATCGGGAGAGACCGCCGATTCCAAAGCCATGGTATCCACTTCTTTTGGGATACGATATCGGCGATTAAACTGCCTTGTTGTCAACCCACATCCATCCTTCTAATATTGAATCCAAAAAGATAAAAAAAAATAAACAATAAATGTACATTTTAATTTTTTGTGAGTAATTTATATATAACGCAAAACCCTAACCCACCAACCGTTTTTTCCTCGTGTTTTCCTTGGACTTCTACAAAGTCTCCTATAACTTTAACCTTTAGGTCCTCTGGTTTGAAGTGCTTAACATCAACTTGGATTGTAAATCCACTCTCATCACAGTTCACCTTTGAACATAAATACATTTTTAAAAATTGATGGCAAATCCAGAAAACAATTGGAATAAAATTGCTACAAATACAATCTTTAATTCTAGTCTTTGAACTTTATAGCAGTGAACGTATAGGTACTTGTTTGTTTTAAATTTGTAAAAAAAAACTACTCTCTGACTTCGTATAATTTTAGCAACTCGATCATGCTGTAATAATTAACCAAAAAAAGCTTCTTAAAGATTGGACACTTATATTATCTCACCATCACTTACCTCTGCTGAGCTGACATTTTCTGTTTCTGCAAATAGCAATTTTGGAGACCAGTTGTATTGTCCATATGTTCCATTTAAGCGAGGAATAAGAGGTGGTAAAACCTTCTCCCACTGGATACTATCAGCAGGGGTAGTGGGGGTTAAAATAAAATCCATGTATTATTTAAGAATATTTAGATTGGGAATCACTAGATTTGCCCTCTGGTCACAAGATTCTTGTTTAGCCTGTCCAAATGATGCCCTCGTTTTGAGCTCTGTGTTAGCCTCAGTTTGTTCCAGAAATAAAGTGGAGTGTCAGACTGTCTCTGAGCTTCTGTCTGCTGTGGTGTGTTTTATACTCGAGTTACATAATGTGTTGGGAATTCACCATGGGGCACCTTGCCTCTGTTTTGTCCAGCACTTAGAAGTAGCCTCCACTGGGGAATTCAGTCAGAGTCATAGTAAGTAAGAGGATTGTTTTGGGGATGATGCAGCTGTTGCCGGCTTATGGACAATTAACATGTTTGGTACTCATTGAGACTGCAGCATGTGATTAGTTCAATTTCCCGATTTAAGTAAGCTGCATGTGTAGTTATTACTAAATCCATGCTTGTCAACAAGGAACCATCTAAAAATAAAAAAAAACTGATAGCACATGCCAGTGCACGTGTCTTCCCAATAGGCCAATTCCTTTTACAAGACACTTTCACTGGTGAAACAAGGATACATAGACAGTCCAATTTTCAGTTTTTATTCATTCAGAAAAGTTATTTCTTAAGACAGGTTTTAAGTGTCACTAATTTAATTACAGGTGTAAATCCATGAGCCAATTTTTACGATACTATTAAGCAAGTTTGTTCATGTTCCTGCACAAATTGAGTGAGAGCTTTTATTAAGAAGTGTACAAAATTATCTCCATTTCATCTAGACTTTTTACAATTATTTTGTAAGACAGTAAGCAGTTAGATGACAAAACAACCTTTTAAGTGTTAAATAACTATACATATGTTTCTATGTACCATTGACATGTATACAGAAAGTGAAAAGATTTGGAGATTTAATCATTAAAGTTTATTGTCATAAACATAAAAAGGTAACTAAGTCCTGTATTATAGACAGCCTAAGCAAAGAAGTAAGTTCCTGAACAACAAATGAATGTAATTAGAATGGTTTAGGAAAAAATGCAACAATTCAGATTTAGTGTGGTTGATGAAATAATGGATTTTGGTCCAATTATTTTAGAAAGTCCTCATGGAATGCCAAGGGGAATAGTAAAGGACAAATAATCTCCCACCTCTCCCCACTCTGCTCTAAAGTGTTGGAAAATTGTAATCCAAGTGGTTAGTACTGTAACCCATAATAGCACCCCTAATGCTGATCGCTTCACATCTAGAAAAAAAGAAAGAAAGAGGATTAAAAAAATAAATAAAAATCAGTAATATATGATTTGATTTAGCTACATAATAATACGATACCATGTGTTACTCACATGTTTTTATCTGAAGTTGTTCAGTGTAAGCTGGCTTTACAAATGCCTCTCTGAAAAACCAAACCACATTGACGAGCCATAAGAAAGGCAGGAAAGCAAAGCCACCTAAGAAAAACAGATGTAAAAGTAAAATTCATTAGTGAGACAAAGGTTTAAGGAAAACATGCTATATGCAGTAACTAGCAGAGTCCTTTTTTTCATGAAGATCATCTTTGCGCCAAAAATGGCTGCATTGGTGTGCAATCTATTTAATTTTGTTCCATTGTATTTGTACATGTGTAATGACAATGAATCTATCTATGAATCTAACTATGCCAAAACTGAAATGAAAGTATGATTTGTAAATATACTCTGGCATTGTTAAATTCAATTAAAAAATGAAGAAACACCAGATTCTGGTCTAAATTCCGCTTATCACAAATACAATAACTTTTGATCACACCAGTTTGAGGTCTAATCTATTATGTTGAGGAGGAATTTGCCATGTATTGTACAGACTTAACCTACTGTAAAGAGTTTCACAGAATACTTCATGTCCTTGAACTAGACTATTTTTGTCCTTCCTTTCTTGTACATATGTAAAATAACTTAAAACAGACAGAAAACTTTACACCTGTATACTTAGTGTAAAATGAAGACAAAGTGCACTACATAAAATAACTGTAAAATACAGTTTCAAATACAGTTGTTTATTAATCATGTGTAAGTTAACAGTCATGCTGAATTATGTTGTCATAATTCCATTCTCCCAAGCACTTTAGTTAAAAAAAGTTTTGTGAACTTAGTTTAAAAAAAAAAATAAGAGCCTGTAACCATTGACATTAGCAGGTCAGATGTCAGATACTCTGATTTATATTAGATTCAGACATCTGCCCCGAGAGTAGGAGCCTCATCACAGCTCCTGCGCTCTCTTTTGTGTAGCAACAGCCATATTAAATTCCATGAAAAAAGAAAAAGCTCCTCTGTTTAAGAAAATGGTCCTGTACACTTCTGTGTCAACTCATTGTTGTATTCATCCATTGTAACAATATCTGAGCTTCTCTAGTATATTCTATTCTTGTTGACTAAATATGATATAGACGTGACTAAACATGTTTGTTGGGCTCTTACAACAGGAAGTAGCTGTCGAGAGACGTTTGTCTTTCATTCTATTAAATTTTAAAGATAATCTGGCACAGTCTTACCTAGATAGTACTTTCTGCAGAGGCTGAGTTTCTCTTCATTGGGAAGTCGTTCCAGGTTCATAGTGACTGATGATAGAAATAATTTAATTTACAATAAACAATAGAGACAAAAACTATGTATAGTTACAATACGAATGTTTACACTTTTTAAATACAATCATCGTGTACTTAAAATGGCTTATGTTGCATTGTAGTAGGTTAAGCAAAGCTTGTGCTAGCTTGCTTCTTGGCCGAAACAACATTAGGGAGTTTTTCCTATGAACAATAGCAGAAACTAACCCTACATCTGTGTTCGAGTCTACGGAGGTAATACGCGTATAAACGTGTAGCCTATGCTCTATAGTTAAAAAATGTACTTACACAAAAAAAAGGGATTACCCAATAATTTTCAGACAAACAGTCAATCTTAGGTAGACCCAGAACAATTCCGCTTTCTTCTTCTTTCGATCAGCTGTGTTGGCCCTTCTTTCCTCGTTTTCTGCCGTACAACATAATCTCCTTACCGCCACCTACTGTACAGTTTTAGGAACTTACGTGTTTTGGTCACACTTTAGTCCACTGTCATAGATAGTAAATTGTCCGTTGAAATTTTATGTATTTACTATGATTTATATATTTGGAGAGAGGTGCGTTAGGTTTGCTCAGGTGTGTTACTAAACAAAATAAAAAATAATATATATATATATATATATATATATATATATATATATATATATATTTTTTTCTTCTAACATTTAACAAAAACGTAATAAAAACAAAAATATCAACAGATTATTGGTTAATAATATGATTGTATATAGTCTATAGAAATATCAACATCACGCTGTAACGCTGTATTTATAAATTAAGAGTTGCACATATGATCAGAGGTTGTCAACCACTCCTTTCGTTTGGGTTTGAGTAACCCATGAATGACACAAAAACTCCCTTTCCCTTGCGGCTTTGCGGCGCCCCCTCCCACCCCGCGCCTACCCTCTTGTCTCTGAGCTGCTAGCTTTCGGTGTGTGTTGTTGTTGAAGCAATGATGGCGGCAGCGGGATGCGGATCAGCAACCGCGGCTGCCGTAGGAGGCCAGGGCGGCACTGTTCCTGCCAGAGGACGCTTTCCCGGTCGGCCTTGGTCGTCTCGCAGCCGTTTGCGTTCAGAGAAGCGATGGCAGCTTGGACGATCAGGCTTAGAGGCTGATGATGTGACAAATGGAGGCCAAAGGCCCCCAAACCTGGTCCTGTCGTTAAACGAAGACCAGTCCCACTTGCGCTTACTGGGGATAGAGGCGAGCCACAAGATCCTTGGCCAGGCTGGATACAGCTCTAGTGGGAGCGAAGAGGTGAGGTCCCAAACCCACCCAGGAGTTAGTATCTTTATCTCATTTTTCACATTTTGTGTGAATGTTAAATGTTCCAGAATGAATGTTGTGCTGCAGTCTGCTGCTTAGTGTCATGGAGAAATGTCAACATCCTATTGCTATGCTAACTGCTGGCTAATGCTAGCGCTGTACAGCATTTCGTGACATTTAATGAACAGCCAAATCAGAAATCTCATTTTAACGATGAAACTGATTGCTTTTAGAAATATTTGACTTTTTTATTTGCTCTTATCAATGCGTATTCATTAAACAGTTATACAATATGTCTTATGTCAGTAGAAAAAAAAAACATTTCTAAACAGCATTCGCAGTTATTTCATCTCTGGCCCACACACTATTATGGGGCAGAGTAGTAGCGAGCTAACACTAGTTGTAGCGAACACAAAGGGGTAGCTAGAGGACTAGCGAAGCCGTAGTGTACAGTGGCTAATGCTAATGGTTTCTGTTCCCTGTCCAAATATGGAGAGTTTGTTTCAAGAAATCTAGACACACGTGGATCTAGGTGCACATAATAAAACGGTTTTGCGCTTGAGTTGCAACGTTATAGGCTGCGCGTTACTGTAAACTGATTTTAAGTGAATCTGAATCCACGGTGCTAATTGCTAGCTTATACTTTAAGATTCGTCGGGTTTAAATTTAGTTGGGTTACTACCAATTATATTTGATACTAGCTGAATAACCATCAGAAGTGTTATTAATCTTTTATGGCTTATAACTGTGTTAGTACATTTTCTGATGCTTGCGTTCGTATTTATCTATTAGTTATGTGCTTTTGGTAAATGTCTATCTACAGATTTTGCAGTAACTTACGTACCCACATTCTAATTTGTGTTTTTGTAATTCAGGAGTCATGCCTTAAAACTTTGGTCTGATGGGGTAAAAAGTCAAATCTGTTTTTAGAGTTTGGATGTTTGAACAAGAACAAATTGATTTATATATAATCTTAGCTTGTCATTATATAGTTGTGATTCAGGTGTGTTAAATTGCTGTACTTTTTTGTAAAGGGTGATGACTTCAGAGGCTTTGAAGCTGAGAGAAAGGGTTCCAAAGCATCTCGACCAAACCCTTCTAAATGTGAGGATGTTACATCTGCATCATAAATTTTACTAAATGACCAATGTTGCAAAAAATATATACTATACTATTTATTCGCCGTCTTGCCTACTACTTGTTTATTTTATGTTTTAGGTGAGAGCATCAAATCTAAAACACAAAGTGAGAAGCTACCTGTTTTGTCACCAGTGGAAACAGAAATGTCCCTATGTGACCCTATTCAAAATGAAAAAGGCTTGGTCCAAACACTTGGTTTGTCTTCTGAAACAGAATCTGCTAAAGATTGTAGAAAAGGTTCAAAACGAAAAAACACTAAAGATCGACAGTCCACTAAAAACTCTGCATCAGCACCAAGGATTACTATAAAATTGGTGGCCAAAAAGAAAATGAAAACGGTTCAAGAGCCTCACAAAAAATCTATGAAGAAGTTAAAAGTTAAAGAACTTCAGGATCCGCCTGAAATTAAGGACATTCTGGATGACCAGATTTCCAGTGCTCATGTAAAATTAAAAACAGAACCTCACGATGATCAAAATGGTTCAGACGATAAGAGTGAGGCCTTACCAGTAAGAAGACGTGGAAGATCTGCTTCCAAGCCAGCTGAAATGGCAAGTAAGAGCACCAAAGTTGTGATGGGTGACCAAAATATTACACCAACTGTAAATCAGCCTAATGCTGCAAATGAAAGTGGGATAGTAGACTCAAAAACAAATGCAGCAAAAAATCAGGACAAAGTGAGAGAACGCAGTTCTGATGGTCATAAACTTGTGACTCGTAGAAGCAGTAGAGTCAGTAACCCACTCTCAAAAAAGATCTCAGACAGTGCAACAGAACCAATAAATTTGGGTAAGGCTGAAACTGTTTTGACAGAATCAAAGATGGAGGAGCTCAAACCATCACCACAGAATAATAAGCGACGGCAAAGTAAGAGGCTAAATAAAGATGTTCACAACCTAGAATGCCATGATCCATCAGTTACAAAGGTTAATGACACCATTGTACAACCCACTGACTGTTTACAAATGAAAAAATATGAAAATACAGTTCCAAAGTTAAAGTTAATAAAGATTAGAAATCCAAAATATGATGCACAGTCAAATGAAAAGAATCTTACTCGAAAGAAGAAAAAAAGGAAAAGATACATTTGGACTCTTACATTGGTAAAGACAGTAAGTCAGGCTAAGACAAGTGAAAATATTGTCAAACCAACAGAAAAGACTGAAGTCGATGGGTCTACACTGGGTGACACTAGCATCAACAAGAGTTTGAAACGAAGAGGTAATAAATCAACACTGGATAACTCAACCTCTCCAAAGAGTAATAAGGGAAAAGGCATTAGTCAGGCGGTTTCCCGAAATAAAAATGATTCCTCAATGGGAAAACCACCATTACAGATAGAAGTTGAAATAGACAGAGAAAAGGAAACATCTCCTCAAGAAACAACTAATTTAGATTTTGGGAAAGTTCCGCCTCTCCAGATTAAAAAGGTTTCTTCTCCTGGTAAAAAGAAAAGCTCAAAGCCATCTTTTCTCATACAGCACGTTAGTCCAGTCCATGAAAAGAAAGAGGATGTTCCGAAAGATCTAACTCAAGATGTAGATACGTCAACATGTGAGGAACAAAAATTCACACCCACCAGGAGGCTGAGAAGGAGGACGTCAAGTTTTGAAACTCCACAACCACAGACAATGCCTGTTTGCCAGAAGCCAGGGACACCCCCGAAACGAAGAGCAAGAACAAGTGCACAGGAAAAAGATACTCCACAAAAGCATACTGTAGATTCTTCTCAGGTTTTAACTGAAGATTCAAGCTCACATGTTCTTCCTGAAAAATCTTGTCATGTTTTGGCTGAAGACTCCTCTGAGTTGACCAGTCTTTCGTCCTCAAACATTTCTGAAAAGAATTCTTCAGAAATTTGTGAAACTCCAGAACAAGTGCCAGGTAAAGTTTCTCCACACAAAATGGAGAATAAAGTAGAACCACTATTCAATAAGGCCAACAGACCATTATCTGTGCCTTCTAAACCTAGACGATGTAGAAACACCGTTCCAGGGAAAAGGAGGTGTGTGCAAAGAAAGAAGGCTGTTCCATCTCTAGAAGCTGTTCCATCTCTAGAAGCTGTTCCATCTCTAGAAGCTGTTCAGTCTCTAGAAGCTGTTCTGTCTCTCGAAACTGTTCCATCTCTAGAAGCTGCCACCAACACAGAATTAACTGCAGTTGTTAATGCAGAGCCTGTACAAAAGGAAAACAGCCAGCCTTTATTAAAAGAGGATACCCATTCTGAAACCAAGGATTGCACCCAAATGGAGACAAACCCCGACAAAGCAGCAGTAGAAGAGAGTAAACCGCAAACGCCAATGTCAGTTAAAGAAGAAACAGAAATTCAGTTAATTGATAATCAGGAGTCTATTGTGTCGGAAGGTCAAAATCCAACAATTTCACGCCCACAAAAGAAATCCCTCAAAAAAGTAAAAAAGAGGCGCAAAAGCTTGATTGGGCAGCGACAGAAGCACAAGCAAAGAACCAGAGATGGGAAGTTTGCACCCAAAGAAGTTTCTGAAAGTGACTTTATTGAAGGAGATTGTGAAATTTCCACACAGTTGGGTGCAACAACATCTGTCTCAAACACCAAACTTATCGGGGTAAACAAAAAGTACAGAAAAAAGACACATGGCCTTCAATTTTTAGAATCTAAAAGATCTAACACATCTAAAATAATTTCCAAGCTGATGGAAATGGATCTTGAAAATTCCAGTTTAAAGCAAGAAGAAACTGACACATTAGTTGATGGATCACAGGGAGGTGTGATTGAGACTCAGCCTGGAAAATCTAAATTTGTAAAAAATATTAAACATTTCATAATGCCTGTTGTAAGTGCCAGATCTTCACGTGTAATCAAGACCCCTCAGAGGTTTATGGATGATGCTGGAATGTCAGTTTTGCCTCGTAGAAACTCCCCAAAGAAGGGAGTACAGTTGGGCTTGCAAGTGCGCCCTGTAAAGAGAAAAGAGGATGATTTAGTCAGGGCAATATCGCCAATCCTGCCACTTGATGACGAGGACTTATTGAGTGAAGCACAGCTGGATGTTGATCTGTTTTCAGCTCAGGAACTAGAAGATGTTACTCATATATCTGATAGCCTGTTCTCTGAGAAAAAAAGTGGAAAAAATGAAAAGACAAGTTACCTTAAAAACCCTAAGTGGCATTTGGCAGAAGAATTTGGTGAGGAAATCTATACACTGGACAAAACACCAAAGAACAAATGTGAGGATTTGATTTTATTTCCACAAGTCAACAAGCCAACAGAAGCAACTAGTGACCTCCACGAAGCCCAGAAAAAGAAAAGTCCCCTTAAATTTAGCAAACAACCAGATCAGCCCAAGATTTATCAAAAGCTTAAAAAGCTCAATACAGGTCATCCAAAGAACAAGGAACCAGATAGTGTTTGTAAACCTCCTCAAGCACCGGTTGATTTGGCGGAAGGACTCGATGATGAGGTCATGAGTATTAGTTTAAGGCAGCGACACACAGATTTGGAGAAGGACAAGTCCAAGCTCAAGATAGAGGACCTTGATAGTCCAGGAGTTGTGAGAAAAGTGTGTGTGAAAAATCTGAACTCAAAGTCTGCAAAGAATCAGAATTCAGAAAAAGGCACTGCCAACATTCACTCAGGTAAGCCAAAGAACCATGTTTAATTACTTTTTTAGCACATACTTTATATCTGGATTTAATTGGCATTAAAAATGACCTAATCAACAGAAGAGCTTCAGTCAGCACAGCTTTCGGGTTCTGTTGAAGAGGATCCTGCGGCTGTGGAGAAGGGAGCTTCACAAAGACCACGCATCTCTGGTGCAAATAAAAGGATGTTTAATCTCCTCAGGAAAGCCAAGGTCCAGCTCTTCAAAATTGACCAACAGAAACAGCTCAAGACATCTGGGGTAAGATTAACACCTTTGCTCCACAAAAATATAATTTTTAACTCAATACATAACATTTTTATGGTTTCTTCACATAAAACCAAAAAAGTTTAACATCTTGCTAAAACCTGGTTCATTTACATAATTTTACTTCACAAGTTAATTAAATATGAGATTATGAAATATAAGTTATTGGTATTTATTAAACAGTCTAATATGAATTTGGAGTAGCATTTGTCGTCATTGGCAACCATATTTCATAAAAGATACACCATGTCTTAATTTCAGAAAATGTCATTTAAGGATTTATGTCATTATCAAGAATTAAATATAATTTAAGAGTGATGTGCTTCATTTTATTCGCCATCTTGCCTACTGCTCTATAAAAGCAAAAACAAAAAGTGCCACAAAGGAGTTAATGTGTTTGTTCTCATCCTGTAGCTTTTATCAGCTCCATCTGGTGCCAGGTCAAGAGATGTGACCGTTAAGAGACAAAGGAGGAAGCAGAGAGTTCAACCTGTTCCTGCTGTTCCTGTCAAGACAGAGTCTCCTCAAGTACAAGTACATGCACGCATCCGTTGATTGACATTGACATTGACATGTTTTTGTGAGTTTTCAATCAAAGTTTATTGCCATTGCCAATCTTTCCTTCATTTACAGGTGGCAGTGACCTCACCTCTGTGCCAAGAGTTTCGTCGAGCAGGAGGTCCACGTATCAAGCATGTGTGTCGAGCTGCATCTGTGGTACTGGGGCAGCCTCGGGCATTGGTGCCAGATGACATTCCCAGACTGAGTGCTTTGCCTCTCCATGAACGAACTGGCATTTCCCCTTCAACAGACACTAAAGGTACATATGCGCTGACGATTTAAAGAATAGTCACATTATAAAACATACTGCCCCATAAGCAGAACCTTAACTGTCCATTGTTTTTGCAGATAATGGGTCTCCGTCAGAGTCAGACAGTCCTGGGGTTTCAGATCAGAAAGTCACAAAAGTCAAGAAAGCATCAAGTTTTGTGAAACGGAAAGGACTTGGACCATTTGGGTACCGCTCTCGGAGATGTGGAGTTTGTAAAGGCTGCAACCACGAGGATGATTGCGGGGAGTGCATTAACTGCCTTGACAAGCCCAAATTTGGCGGACCCAATACCAAACGTCAATGCTGTGTGTAAGTGATTACAGTTTGTAAATGTTGATGACCAAAACATGCTTTTAAAAGTCATTAATGTGTTAATTTTATTAATTTAATTGTTTGATAAGGTATAAGAGGTGTGATCAAATTGAAGAGAGAAAAGCACGCAGACTTAGTGGAAGAGCAGTCCCCAAAGGTATTTTGATACTCTACTAAAGTCCTATAAAGCATCATTTATTGTGTGGCACTAATTTTTTTATTTTCTTTTCATTTAGGTGCCTCAAAGCGACGTCGTGCCTCATTTAGCGGAGGTTACTCTAGTAATGATGATGGGATTGATGGTACTGCAGACTCACCGTCAGGCCAGGGTGATGACCACAGTCCATCTGTTCGGAAGCAGCCAAAGCGTATTGTAAAACCCAGAATCTACTTCGATCTGGTGGACTATGAGTCAGATTTAGATGACAAAGGAGTCTCTAGTTCTGCTTCTCCTGCCAGGAGAAGGGGCCCTGGACCACGTTTTAATGATGGTAAGCTAATCTTACTATTTTTATTTTACACTCACCAGGAAAAAGCTTGTATAACTACAGCTTTGTATCAAATGTGGCCTAACCAAAATCTTGCTACTTTTGTTCAAAGATTTTGTCTCACTTGAAGGCTTCTTAGGGGATATCTCAGATGATGAAGTGAGGCATCGCAAATCTAGTTCACATCGTGTCCCAAGTGGAAAGCGTAAACCCGAAAAGGTAGATAAATTACCATGTAATGCTGTGTAATAAAAAAATAAAAACAGCTTGCCAGTACATAAACTGACTTCATTTGTTACTTGTACTTTGATCATCAATGTTGTGGTTGTTGAACACACTTTATTTAACTTTTTTTTTTTTACCATATTTCTGTTTTAACCTAGGGTCCTTTGGAGGAGACTCCTCCCAGTGTCCTTGCTGCCTTGGCTCATGGATTTGAACAGAGAGAGGGCGAGTCTGCTAAACCTACTCACAAAATCAGGGTCGACTTCAAGGTATAGTTCTTTTATCTTGTATAATAATACAGACTTGCTAAAATGCTACTTAAACTGACAATAATTTGGTATTTATGAATTTCTAATGATAACCAGCAGAGAAAGTGTTATTACTGCCATCAATGGCTTTTTAGCTCTTAACACATTTCTGTATTTGTCTTTAGGAGGACTGTACCTTGGAGAATGTGTGGAATACAGGTGGCTTGAGTATACTGACCTCTACACCCCTTATCCCCCCATATGTGTGCTTCCTCTGTGCCAGTAAAGGACAGCATGAGGCAAGTCCTTAAAACATTTTGCTGATTAATTCAGAGCAACAGCATATTGGTTATTTATATGTAATAAGTGTTATTTTTTCTGTTTTTAGATGCTGTACTGCCAAGTATGCTGTGAGCCCTTCCACCAGTTTTGCCTTGACCCGGCAGAGCGGCCCTCTGAAGAAAACAAGGAAAACTGGTGCTGTCGCAGTTGCAAGTTTTGTCATGTTTGTGGCAGAAAGAACAAACACTCAAAGGTAACTTTTTCACTTTTGCTGCCTTCATTATGGATCAATTAATAGCTAACAGATAAAAATATATAATATATTTTTTCAGCCTTTGTTAGAATGTGAGCGGTGCCAGAACTGTTACCATGCTTCCTGTTTGGGACCAAACTATCCAAAACATAATAAAAAGAGGAAAGCTTGGGTAAGTGAATTGTTTACATTAACACAATTCCTATTGACACTATAACACCTTGCTGTTGCTAATACATTCTATTTTTCAGGTATGCATGACATGCATAAGATGTAAAAGTTGTGGAGTCACACCCGGGAAGAGCTGGGACACTGAATGGAACCATGATAAAGGTCTCTGTCCTGATTGTTCACAACTCTATGAACAGGGTAAGAGACGGCACAGTAAACATTCTTAAGTCACGTCACTTCTCCTAGACAATGATGTTTCTTTTTCTTTTTTTGATGAGTGATGACTGTTGCTAATTTGTCTATGATTATTTGACTCTCATTAGGTAACTACTGTCCTATCTGCTTCAAATGCTATGAGGATAATGACTATGATAGTCAGATGATGCAGTGTGGTACATGTAACCACTGGGTTCATGCAAAGTGTGAGGATCTAACAGGTAATTATAAAATCTTATTTAGTCTTAAATCTTAATTTAGTCAGTGATCATTTTTAGGGCTTTGTTTTTAGATGACTTTGTGGAACAGCAAAGTTTCTGTCACTGAGCCTGAATTAATGCAATTATTTCAGATGAATTGTATGAGATCCTTTCAAGCTTGCCAGAGAGTGTGGTGTATTCATGTCGACCATGCAGTGTGACGCAGCCCAGTGCCTGGAGGGAGCTTTTATATATTGAGCTCAGGTCAGGGATCGAGAAGGTGCTGGCATGTCTGCTTTCCTCTACCCTCACACAACACCTTGTCTCTTGCTCACAGGTAGGTTTCTTGGCTTTGGTTCTTTCTGCAGCTTTGTAGCTTTGTAAAATGTTTTATTTTTTTTAACTATTCTCTCTGAGGTTTTTTTTATATTTATGCTTTACAGTGTGAAACGTTGGTTGATCCGGACAGTGGTATTGAAGGACAGCCTGCCTGTGACCTCCGAGCTGTGGGAAAGAAGTTTGACAGAGGCCATTATATTACATTGGTGAGTGTGTGGTCATTAATGACTTATATTTGTTCAATTGATAAAACCCTTGGCCTATAGTGTTTGGAGGTTATGTAAGATATGAATTTATTTAAATGTATCATCCTTGAGTTTTTTTTATGTTTATTTATTTTAAGTATTACATGCACATTTTCTGCTTTCAGAAAATGTTTCATGAAGACGTAGTTCAGATGGTGAGAAAGAGACTTCAGCAAGAGGACGATCTTCCAGAGGAAAAGAGACCCACTGCCCTTGCTCGCTCTTACTACTTAAAGGTACCACAAAATGTCAACAAAAGCCATCCATCCATTTTAGATGCTTTAATATTTGAGCAGTATGTTGTTAAATACATCAATTACATTTTTCAGCTCCTTGAAGAGGTTTTCAATTGGTTTAATGGTCAAGACCCAAAGGTGTGGAACCCATCTACTAAAGACTTGCCAATGTGAGTAGATTTTTATATGAATTTTAAGTTCTGTGTGCTATGAATGTGTTCTTTGAATGCTTAACGCAAATATTTTCTTCTAAACTATACTTTCTTGCTATGTTATTCACAAGGACTAATTTGTTAGCACAACGGCAAATATTGAGTAATTTAATTCTTTTTAATAGGGGAATGCTGTCCAATGCTGTTCATCCACCCACAACAGAACATGTTTACGCTCAATGGCAAGAGAGAGAAGCTCAGTCCAGAGTTCCCCTTGGCTTGTTGCAAGAAGATAACGTACAAAACTTTGGTGTAAAAGAAGAAGAGTCTCCTTCCATTATGTCTGGAGATCCACTAAACCATTTTAAAACCAGCAAGGCTGCTAGACTCAAATTCAAAGGTACATCTGTCAGCTCATATGCAGTAAGAATTGCTTTGTTTTTATTATAAACATTTTTTTACTTTTGTGTATTTATATAGGAAAAAGAGGGCGGCTTTCAAAAGCGGATCTAGACACTGGATGGGCAATGGATGATGACAGGCAGTGCTCTTTGTGTCAAAAATATGGAGATCTTAAGCCAAATGTAAGTGTTTGAATTGTACAAATATGTGGTACACATGGAGGCCTTATTCTATTTTGCATTGCTCTTTAGGAGGCTGGAAGGTTGCTGTATTTGGGCCAGAATGAGTGGGCACATGTGAACTGCTGTTTGTGGTCAGCTGAGGTCTTTGAAGAAGACAACGGCTCTCTACTCCATGTGCACAGTGCGGTTACAAGAGGGCGGCTGATGGTGGGTAACAAGTTTGTGATCTGAACCATAAACTCTAATCTATTGTTTCTGTCTTTATTGACTCTGATTTCACTGTTGTCTCTCCACTAGCGATGTGAACGCTGCAACAAGACAGGCGCCACAGTAGGATGTTGTCTGACCTCATGTCAAAGCAATTATCACTTTATGTGCGCTCGTTCCCGTCAGTGTGTGTTCCAGGATGACAAGAAGGTTTATTGCTATAAACACAGACACCTCATCAGTGGCAAGGTAAAATAGCTCTATTTAATCATTATTACTGTACTTACCCTTTTGGTATTCAATTTTTATTTATCATGTGTTTGGGATATTTCTCTAAGATGGTAACTGGCCAGGAATTCGAAGTGAATCGCAGGGTGTATGTAGATTTCGAGGGCATCACTCTCCGCAGAAAGTTTGTGACTGGAGTGGAACCAGAATTAATCAATGTTATGATAGGTGAGTACTTTTAGTACTTGGTAAGTGATAAAAAATTGTAATAAACTAGATTAATTTAATAATTTTCATGTTTTTTTTCTACAATAGGTTCTTTACACATTGACAAACTTGGTGTGCTAACAGAACTTTCAGCCAGAAAGGGGAAGCTGTTTCCTGTTGGATTTCAGTAAGTTCAGCCATTTTATCTAATATACAACCTGTATGTTTTGAGAATCTTTTTATCAACGTTGTTGCTCCATCTGTAGATCTTCTCGCTGGTACTGGAGCACTGTGAATCCACAGCGACGGTGCAAATACACTTGCACAGTTAAAGAGGTTAGACCTCTTGTCCAAGAGAAACCTGTTGAGGAGATGCCTTACCAAGGAGACAATGAAACCATTGCACACAGCCCCTGCCCACCACACGGTTAGTCTCTGCCTTTTAAAAATGTCTTCTTAAATACCTAAAAGTGCCAATAATAATGGTGGCACAAATCATATCTTGTCAGAATCCAAAGATTGTTCAACTGATATAACAGAGCCCCAGTCCCACATGAGGGAAGCCTTTGTACCAGTTCCAACCCAAAAGTCAGATCATGGAGTGAGGCCAAAAAATCCCAGAAGACCAGCTGGAGGCTTGTCCCGTCCTCTGCCATCTCCAGGTACTGAAAGAATGATTACTAAAAAAAAGAAAGTTATCTCAAAGCACATGACTAAGCTTATTTTTATTCTGTTTATGAAAAGGTGTCACCCAGTTGAAGCCCCATCATATTTTAACTATAAGTAATCTGGAAGAGACTCGAAGACCACGTCGCCACAGCCCGCACTCACAAACAGGTCTTCATGGTCACAAATCTCCACCTCACT
The DNA here is from genome assembly GCA_024349245.1 of Neodontobutis hainanensis. NCBI lineage: Eukaryota > Metazoa > Chordata > Actinopteri > Gobiiformes > Odontobutidae > Neodontobutis > Neodontobutis hainanensis. The sequence goes on from JALDNG010000004.1 coordinate 9,755,251, forward strand.
TAGGCTCTCTGTCTGGACCAATTACCCTTCGCTCTGGGAAATCTTCCCAACCTACTTCTCCACTGTTTCCACTTGGTGCTACTGAAAGTTGTCCCTCACCCCGTCCAGGAGTTGGTAGAAATGCTTCCTCACTTCGATATCATGGAAACACAATGTCACATTGTACTTCATTCTTTCCTCAGTCTCCCTGGCAGGACAATCAACCAAGCTTTCCCTCTCCAACTCTGTCCTTCTCTCCAACAATACAACATTTACCAAGAAGTAGATTGTCATTTGATCTGAGCCAGCCAGACTCTGTTGAAGTGCCGCACAACTTCTTGGCTTCACCCGGGCCTGAAGATTTCTCTCCTCCAAATGGCACATCACCAAAAGGTGACCCAGAGCAACAAAAAGAGGACAATGATTTCACCTTTAATTCCTTGCACAAGGATTCTATCATTTCTGTAGGTGAAGATATGAGAACAGAACTAGAAATTGAAGAAACACTCCTCAATGAAGGTGTTGCCTTGAACTGTGGAGGGCAAATAGTGGTGGAGGGTGATGATCCAGAGGATTTTTGGGAAGGAAACCAAGAGGTACATAAAAGAAAGAATGCCAATCTATCTAACTCTGCAGCCTCAACAAGAGATGATTTTGAAAACACCTCCTCTGATGATGATATGGAGCACTATTTTGACTTCTCACGGACAATAGTAAGCCGTACCGGACCAAAGGAATGTTGCAAGCCTCCCTCTACCCCTTCTTCCCAAACTATGGCTCAACTGGATGGAGTAGATGATGGTACAGAGAGTGATGCTAGTATAACCACTAATGATAATGCTCAGAAAGATGAGGGTTCTAGTCAAACTCAAATACTTACCAAAATTCAAAATGGTAAAAATGGTCTTGAATCAGAATCGCAAAGGAAAGTTGACAACATAACACAACATATTCAAAGTCTTAGCTCCAATGGAGCTTCAAATAAGCACTCTGATTCATTTGTGTGTCCCATTTCGGTTGCCAAAAACCCTATAATTAATCCACATCAAGATGACCATAACTCCCATGACTGTGGTCATTCAGCTGAGGTCAAAATGACAAGGCCCCCTATGATAGGGCAACACTCTGAACCCACTTTAGTAGATAAAAAGACTATGCTTCCTCTAGTACTTCCTGATGGACAGATAAAAGCAATTCTAAAGGGGCCTGAGACATCAGATTCAGAAGAGCTGTTTCAGGGCTCCAGCTCAGGTTTTGCTCATGGATCACGTCTGATTCTTGAAAGATGGGACAGTACCCCCCATCAACAATCTGAAGATTGTAATCCTATAGCCTCGCAGTCTGACAGTGGCAACATTGTGTCCTCAACTGAGATATCTACTCCGGGTTTAGTGAACCACTTGGCGGCTAATACAGGTGAACTTTCAATAGCAGTTTCTAAAAATGCCAGCCAGACTCCTCTGCTTGAGCTTCCCCCAACTTTTTTGGCCACCAATTCTAAAACTCAAAGCCTCCCAAATGCTCTTCAGATGTATTCCTGTTTTCCTGCTTTTAACCAGCCTCCTTTAGCAAGTATTACACTTCAGGCAGTAACATCGCCACTAGAGTTGGCAACCGTTCAACCACCAGATCCATTATCTTCTAAAATGACCACGCTGACTCCTGTTGATGTAACACAGCCATTACTAAGTGTTGTCCCTCAGAATGATCCAGTGTTCTCATCAACATCAGGTACTTTTCTGCAAACTGCATCTACAGCAGCTGTTTCTGTCCCTGTGTACTCAACAAAAACACAGCCATTGGGTTCTACAGCTTTGACGATTGTTTCTTCCTCTGCCACACCAGCTTCTGGATTTTCAGCACAGTGTTCAACTGCACCATTGTCATTCCAAACCACCTCATCCCCTGTGATTTTAAACGGTTACAGCTCCACTTCTATTCAGAAAGATGCTACTTCTGGTCACACAATCTCTATTAACTTTTCTGCACCCAGACCAACATTGGAACCTCAACAGCCAGTGTTGCCCCAGGCTTTACCTGGACATGCAATCTTGACTGTAAAGGAGGTGGGAGGCCCAAATGTAGATACTACACCCCATGTCCTGCTTGTTAATCGCCTTGGGCAGATCTTTGTGAAGAATCCTGAAAGCAACACTTTCCAGCTTCCAACTCCAAACTCTCCTTCTTTTAACTGTGTCACACAAATTGCCAGTCTTTTACAAAGTAATGCACTGTCTGCCACATTAGCAGCAGCTGGTAACCTGTCTACCCCTCTCTCTGGGGCAAATGTGGCAGCAGCTTCTCCATCGGTCAGACCTGCAGTTCAAAATCAGACTACAATTACTCAGCTGCTTGCACACAATAGCAATGGCGCGGTACCATCGGTTAATGTGAAGAAACCAAGGAAAAATCCCCAAATGACAAAAAATGATGCTGTTCCAGACTCAAAAAAAACAAAGAAAAAGAAAGAATCCAATTCATCTAAGAAATCCAAGACAGCCAAACCTACAGAGAATCCTGCAATGACTTCAGCTGAAAGTGCAGAAGCAATTATTAACCAAGCCATGGCAAGTAACTACACACCCAAGTGGAGCGGGCTTCGAACTCTAAGCCCCTCTTCTCTGGTTTTACCACCTGGTCTTTTAATTGAACCAGAGACCCCAGCATCACCTCCCCCTCCACTTCCAACTCCGGCACCCGCTCCTACAGCCCGCCCCCGCACCCATGTCCGTATGAAGAGGGTGTCGTCACTTTCAGACCGCATTGTCACCAAGAAGTCTAAAGTTGACTTCCTACCACCAGAGCCCATCAGTGAAACTGAGGATCAACGCAGACAGAGCATCTCAAATCGGGCTTCAGGCGTTCGTATCAAGACCCCAACTGTAAAAGGAATACTGAACCTGGATGAGTTAAAGGAGGAGCATCTGAGTGATTCTGATAGCTCAGGGTAAGACTTCTACATAGCAAAAAAGATGACCATTAATAAATATAATGTGGCTGAAACACAACTTTTGTCACAATTTTAGGTCCCTTCCTTGGGATTACTTACAAGAAAAACAACAGCCATTGGAACCAGTAGGACACAGTACTTTCAGTGACTGGAAGAAGTACTTGGGTATTTAACCTTATAAAATATCTAATATTATAATGTCTCTTCTTTACTGAGAAGACATAAACACACTTTTACACGCACTGTTTTTTGCATTTCATTTTAGGTGGTGCTTCTGCTTCAGATGATGAACCATCATTATCAGATGAAGATGTGGAATATCCAAGTTGCAAGGACCAGCCTTACCTAAGATTTGAAATAAAAAGCGATGATGGTTTTATCGTTGAAGCAGACAGTATTGAGGGTGAGCTTTTCTTAATGCATACTTTGATTCTAAAATCCTTTATACAAATATTTATACAAAATATTTATGTCTTCAGTTGCTTGGAAAGCTGTCATAGATGGAGTGCAGGAGGCACGGGCAATTGCAAAGCTAAGGCCGCTGACATTTCAGAAGATCACCGGTGACCGTATGCTGGGGTTCGTCCATGACACTGTGGTGTTTTTGTTGGAGCAACTTCATGGAGCACACCACTGTCAACGACACGCATTCCGTTTCTTCAAGCAGTTCTCCCAAGAAGATGACCTCCCTGTCAATCCCACTGGATGTGCCCGCTCTGAGCTCTATGTTAGGTACACAAAGAGAAGTAATTCTGAATTGGTACATTTTTGTGGACAATGGGGTTTAATTTTTGCTCACCAAGGGTTTGTGTTTTTCTTTTAACAGAAAGTCAACATTTGATATGTTTAACTTCCTGGCATCTCAGCATAGACAGCTTCCTGACATAGATCTTTATGATGATGAAGAAGATGAAGTTCTTCTGAAATCCACAAGGTAAGACCTGTTTCTGTCCAGACTTGTGCCCTTTTGCAATTTGAATTTGCTTGTAATTAATTGGGACATATTTTTATTTCCTTTAGACGGGCTACTAGTTTGGAGTTGCCCATGGCCATGCGCTTCAGACATTTAGAAAGAACATCCAAAGAGGCTGTAGGCGTTTACAGGTTAGTAAAAGAATTAAACACAACGGCTCTGTTTACTACACTATTCTTTTGACTCAAAAAGAACACTGTTTGTGTATAAAACCTACACAAACAGTAAATTCTTAAGTCTAATCGGGACAATATAATGTGCACATATGTTTTATTAACAGCAGTGTTTCAAAGCTAATTCTGCAGTCTAAAAACAAAGTGTGTATTTGTGAAATGACATTGGCTCTAGTCCAAGTATAGATGCTTGTTGCACATTATTGACAAAAATAAAGAGGGAAATGAGTAATAGGGGCAAAACAATGGTCCACTGGAAATGGGAGTCTTGATGCATAAATCCAGTAATGATAAAAATGTCTACACCCAAGTTAAAGGATGTCTTCCTCACACAACTGTCCTTACTGTTCCATGTAGGTCTGCTATCCATGGGCGTGGGCTTTTCTGCAAGAGGAACATTGAAGCTGGGGAGATGGTTATTGAATATGCAGGCATTGTCATTCGCTCAGTACTTACAGACAAAAGGGAAAAGTACTACGATGGCAAGGTTAGTAGACAGTCTTTATTTTATTCCAGGTTTGTCATCTACATAACAGGAGAACCAATAAAATGTCAAATGTTGTGCTTTTATAGGGCATTGGTTGCTACATGTTCCGTATTGATGACTTTGATGTTGTGGATGCAACAATGCATGGCAATGCAGCAAGATTCATCAATCACTCATGTGAACCCAACTGCTACTCCAGAGTGATTAATGTGGAAGGTCGCAAGCATATTGTCATCTTTGCTCTAAGGAAGATCTACAGAGGGGAGGAGCTCACGTACGATTACAAGTTTCCCATTGAGGATGCCAGCAGCAAACTCAACTGTAACTGTGGGGCACGAAGATGTCGGCGCTTCCTTAACTGAGAGTTTCCTCATATGGAAAAGGGGAATAATCTGTTTACTAGTAAGCCTTAAATTAAGGTGGCACTAAGGTGGGTGGAAGTCCACATCAGCAGCAGCAGAGGTTTTTTTCCAATATGACACAGGTCCACAACATCTATCTGTCAGAAATAATAAGTGGACATTTGTTCTTGGGGAAGATCTGCACAAAAATGTTTGTTTTTGAAAGTTTTTCACAAGGTATTCTTTCCTGTGACCTTACATCAAGACCCCACAAGAGGAAATACTGAATTGGAAATGGATGATTTCATGATGACAAATTGATCCAATCACAAAACGGTATCCAATTTGCAGGAGTTTCTGGAACTTTATGGGTGACTGCATCAAAATTCTTTAAAAAAAAACACATTAAGCCTTACCTGTTTGAATCATTGCTAAGATCTATATGTTGAGATTCCTTTAATTTTGAAAGTCATTTTGGGACGTTCTGTCTTACTGTTATACACTTGTAATCATGATTGCTCCATCCTTCAGTGATGGGACCCCATAGCCCCGTCTGTTCAGTCTTACCATGAGCCATACATTCACCCTGACCTTCATTTTTGTATTTTATCTCGACAAAAATGCTTCCTGTGGTAATTTTTTCTTTTTTTTTTTTTTCTTATCTGTTTAACAAGAAAACTATGGTGCTAATCTTTGAAAGATTTTGCTAATATTTTTGTTTTCCTACACATTAGTAATTGTTTAGCTGTTTCTTCATCCTACTGGCAACAGACATCTTCAATTTATGCACTCAAGCAATTCTGAACATGCCATGTATACTCAAGTTTGACTTTTCATGGTGTATGCGTACTTTAGCCACCAACTTTTTTTCACTTTGCATTTAAAATACATAATTATGGAACGGTTTTAGTTAGCTAATGTCATATTTATAAAGACAAGTGTCTTTCAAAATTGTCTTTGCTTGATGTACAGTGTATGTAGCAAACACTACCCAAGCCAAACATGAAGAGTTAAAATGGTGGAAAATAGTTTTTAAATCTATATTTTATTACGGCAGATGCTTATTATGTTTTGCAATAAGACTGCAGTTGCACATAGTAATTGAGACGCATCATGTTTTTGTGAAATCTGCTACAGTTAGTCTCTTAATCGGGGAGAGCACTGTTAAAAGCATCGCCACTGAGTGTGTGCATTTAGCTTCTGCACCAAGCTTGTTTCTAAGTTGCTATTCTAGAGCATCTCCCTAGAAAACTGAAATGGAGCTGAGATGTACACAGCACCTTAAAATAATGATTGATGTTCTTAGTAGAGTGTTTAGTGCTGTCATATTGAGGTTAAGCAAATTCACACACTGTTTAGATCGGTATTTCTATTTATTCCTGTTCCCAATTTCTATTAATGATGGTGAAAGGTGTTGCTTTGTTTAAAACGGTGGTGGTCTAGTGTATTTTGAAGATCTCCCCCATTTATATAGATTTTTTTTTATTTTGTTTACAAGCGTGACCTATATTCTCTTTTTACTTGAATTTCCTTTTCATTTGTTGTCCGTATGCCTTTGATGTCCGATTTCCTTTTTTTTTTTTTTTTTCAAAGCAGGTAGTTTAACCTATTCTTTTGTTTTATTTTGGCGGAATACTGACAGCCACAGGAAAAACACTGTCTGGCTTGGCCAACTCCATTTATTTAATACTTTTACACTCTTTCCCTAGAGGAAATTGGATCTTATTTTGTCTTAACCCCTTCCTTCTTGCATGTCCAATCACTGGGATGGAGCCCAGATTAACTTGTGTCAATCACCTTGCTGACAACGAGAACAGTGTCACTCCCAACTCCTTGCAAGGATTCTACCTCAGCTGTTTCGACAGATGTTTGGGAATACTGATGCAAAAAGAGAGGATGATAATAATTTAAGAGTAGCTTGGTTTTAACGTCTTTCAGAGATCCGTGTGTGCGTGCGTGTGTGTGTGTTTTTGTGTGTGTGTGTGTGTATTTGCATTTGATTGATGCAAAGCACTTGTCACAGTTGATCATGACCATCTCTCCCAGAATCTGTTCAGAAAGCTGTATGTTATATAAATACAAACATATAAAGATGAATATATATATATATATATATATATGGTAGGATTATTTTAAAATAAGTGTAAAAGCTATAAAAAATGAGAAAATATGTGATCTTTAATAATGTCTTTGTTACCATGTACAAATAATCCCTGAGTTTGTAAATATTTGTATACATATTTCTAAACCTGTTTAATTTTTCTATGCACTTTTTTATTTATGATGTTATTTGCTTAATAAAGATGTTAAGATGTTCAAAGATCAGCTTGATTTTATTTTTTCTTATGTTACAGAATTAAACATTTTCATAACTGTACCAAATTAAAGGTATAATCTAAACATCAATTAGCTCTGGTTTATCTGGTCTTAGCTTGGAGAGCACTACAATTGCATCCATTCGCTTTATTTGTTTGAGTAGCTTGGCGAGATGCCTCACTGTCCAGTCAGGGTGTCTGCTGGTGACACCCTCCAGCAGGGCTTTCAGAGGACTCTTGCTGTCTTTCATTGAATAGGTGTAGGTCACCCAGTTTGCAGAGAAGGAGCAGAGGGACGCCAAGTGTTTTGTGTTTTTAATGCCTTGGATCTCAGGATCCAACAGAATGACCAGCTCTTCCAGCACATCCAGGTTGTCTAACAGACTCTGCAGCGGTGCCGCTAGAATGTTAGGACCTAAACAAAAGAAAAATGTCTTACAGTCATCAGTATTTAATATCTGTAGGCTTGTTGTAAATCTTATTCTTACAGCTATAATTCAAGCAGTTCCAGCCACTGATTGAAATACTGAAGATAATACTGATAACGTGGACAACTCACTCAGAATATTTTCCAGTTGGTTGTTTTCTGGAGCAGCAGACACAGGCGTGATCCGTCCCCTGATGTGGCCTTGTCTTCTCTCATTCAAATAGGCCTTGGTTTGATCTGTATTGACATAAAACATAAATCTGGTTCAAAAGGCTGATAAAATAGTTTGATCGAAGACAGTTTTGTGCTGCACACATTCATACAAACCTCTTTTTCTTTTTATGCAGATGACTATGGCAATAAACACCAGAAGCCCGATACTAATAAAAACTGCTGGTAGCACCGCGCCTGCCGAAACAAGCACAAAGTCAAACTGAGAAAGAATTTTTATTTGGTGGGTGTTTATAATGCCCGACTTACCGGATGCACTTGGTGTTGCAGTGGTTGCCAGGTTTGTCTGAATTTAAAAAAAATGATTTAAAGAAAAAAGATACAGCCAGCTAAACAACTGGGTTAATGTTGTTTATGAAACTTAGTACAGCCTGTTAATGATGAATCATCTCAAAAGAGTGACTTTTTTAAGGTGTTGTTTCCTAAACTTGGGTGCAGGTGGTTTCCTGTGTGTGTGTGTGTGTGTGTGTGTGTGTGTGTGTGTGTGTGTGTGTGTGTGTGTGTGTGTGTGTGTGTGTGTGTGTGTGCGTGCTTGCGCATGTGCGTGCGTGTGAGTGTGTTTTCGCTGAATTGACACCACTTCTGATCCACAAACAACTACAGGCTCATCACAGGCTCAACTACAGGCTCATCACATAAAAGAATAACAATAAGACCTTGTAAACCTATGTCCTCCTCCCAGTCACATCAAACTGTTAAAGCTTGTCTCCAGGTGCCTCAATATGCCGAAAGTCCGCTCTGCAAAGTCAATGGACACTGGCATAGTTACAAAAATCTTTTCGCACACAGTGAAGCCTTTAATGGAGAAGTCTTTTAAAACCCGAGTCTCTGCAGCAGCACCATTACTTGTTCCCATAACTCTACTTCAGCATCGGCCCAATCTAGAAGTGCGTCTGCGCCGCGTAAAGCCTACGCAGATTTTTTATTTATTATTGCCTGTCACAACGTGTCCTGCTATTCTGACAGTTTATCCCGATACTGGCTCTTTCTGGCACTCTCCGTGACTCACTTCAGAGTCTAGGTGATGAAAAGATCATATTTCAGTCAACAACTCCCACATTTTTGTGAACATCGCATCTTTCCGTTTGTTTTAAAAGAGCGCCACTAACGCACTGACATTACTCGGTAAATCTCAGGTTGGGTTTTGCGAACTGCCAACATCTGACACATCAGTTATTGTGACCGGGGCGGACAGGTAGCCCTGTGTGCTGGCAGGACCACCAGAGGGCTGCTGTGGGACTATAGCTCCGCGGGGGGAGGCTGGGAACACAGACTTGGTCTGAACAATCCGAGGAAGACAAGACTAGTTGAAGAAGAGACATTTTTTAAACTAAATGTAACTGTTTTAAAGGCCGTTAACTTATTCTGATCTTTAATTGTTTTTGGTTTTGTAGAAAAAGCGCCAACATAACAAACTATACACTTACCTTTTTTTTAACAGTATATGCAAAGACCCAATGGCAAAGAACAATTTAACTTTTACAACACACAAAGTAGGCTAATCTTGTTTTATTTGCAGCACACACACACAAAAGCTGTTTCTCGAGGGACGCACAGTGCGTACAGCTGCAAGTGCCACTGCTTTAAGTGAATAGATTTAAAAGCTCGATAATGATGCCATTTTATTAGGGCACATAAAGCGAAAATAAATTGATATTACTCACAGTCAAGGGAACTTCTGTGGTACCGTTTCTGTGTTAAATAATACACATTTTGTAATCTTATCTGACAACGAGGCTGAAGCTGGCTCCTGATTTTAACTTACCTTGTGGCTTCACACTTGGTGTCTGCATTTGCGTTGCAGAGAGACACTGTGGTCAGCCCTGGTTTACAAGAACTACAATTCTGACAGAAATAAAAGCTGCCATTATTAAAAGTGTTGTTGGTACAGTTTTTAAATGTCCTTTCATGTCGCCCTTCATTATCATCATAGCCACAGTTTGGTGTAAGTCCCTGTCCCTTGCCTGTAACAAATAAATAGAACAAATAAACAAACAAATACAGAACCCAAATAAACAAATAAGAAGGCTACCTGGTTTAGGACATGACACACATCTTCCAGTTTTCTTGTCAAAGTGTTTTTCTAGGTCTTTACAGTTTTCGGAGTGTCCAGCCATGTCTTCGCTCTGCCACGGTTCACAATGAGGTACAAGGTTGGATGAAAGAGCTGTCTGAAAGCGTCACGCAGCTGTTGTTTCCGTTTAAAGTGTGGGCGAGTTGAAACGCACAAGTCCTGAAGAATAAAAATAGAATCCCTTAGTGTTAAGACAAGTGTTGCAACCCTGCATGTAAAGGATAACTTGTGCTTTTCATTCTTGCCAGTCAAGATTGCCAACAAAATTGCATATTAGGGTAATTGAGGCAATGCAACCAGTAAACAGTTGCTTGTTGGAATATTTACCAGCAGGGCCGTTATTGAATCCTTCACTGAAAATCAATTTTATGATTAAAATAACAAAAAATAAAATAAAAGTAAAAAACTTTATATTGTAGCTGCATCTGTGACATCATTTACATTTACGGTAAATGTATAGACCGTAATAAAACACTATATGTATGTATTAAAGTAAAAGAATCTTACAAAAACAGTAAAAACCCAAACACAACAGCTCAATACAATATTTAGGTCAGAGATGTAGAGGCTGAGCAGCTCATTAGCCTGAATCCAAACAGATTTCCTGTAGGCCTATTCTGAAGCATTTTAGATGATGTTATAATATTAGAGCTGGTCATTGTGATTGGCCCCAACATCACAGACTGACGGCTTTCAAACTGAAACAATCAAGACCAAAAGTTTGTTTATAAAACCCATCATTTACTCTTTTTATGTCTAAGGTATGGGGCGCGCCTAAAATGGGGGCTTTTGCTGTGAAAACCCATCACAACAGGCCTTAACCTCTTTACAGGCCTTTGTATGAAACATTAAGAGTTCAGAGCAGTGGTGGTCTGAGGTCAAAATGAAAAAAGAATAAAAATGCCTGTGCCTCAACAGCGTTATCACAGTCTGAGGTTTCGTCACCAGAACAATAGGAGCATGGAACTATGCTGCTAAAGAAGAAAAACACCTGCACACGCTGGTTTATTTATGATTATGCACTGTGTTTATGCACTGAGTTCTATTTCAGACGGAAGCGACCTTTTACTCATCCAGATGAAGCTGCAGCGAGAGCGTTTATTTTCGACTTGATCCTTTATGTAGCACGGATCTTTTAATGTGGGCTTCAGTTTTAACCTGCTGCAGGAGAACTCCAGCTGCCCACAGCTCAGGTGTGCACTAAAGACACGAGGGGCACCGGCACAAGGTGGTTACGCACGAGCTGTAGAGGAGCCACCTGCAGCTCACAGCCCACTGTCCTCCACTGTCCTCCACTGTCCTCAACTGTCCTCCACTGTCCTCCACTGTCCTCCACTGTCCTCCTCTGTCCTCCGAATAACAGGCCGTCTACAGAAATATTTACAGTGCATAGGTCACATGTGTGGCTCGGTTCGGCCGCTGTTTTACGCCATGGCACGTGGTGATAGCGCTCGAGGCAAGTAGACTACTCAATGACTGAACGCGTTTAATTGTTGTTGTTTTGGCGTTACAAACATTGGCCTAATATAAGATCTATAAACAAAGCCACGAGGCTGCTCAGAACAAGCATTTGTTCAATTCAACGACGGCACTGTTATTTTTATAAAGTTTTTTTTTTATTGAGAGGCCTGTAGAACTCATACAGAGTGGTTTAGTTGTACTATTTCTATACTTATTATATTAATGCCACACTACAAGTGCCCAGAGAGACCAAACTGATCTTACAAAGGGCAAACTGAGCACAGGGAAGACAAAGTGAAGCAAACATGCCTAATAGAATATGTTCTTTATTAATGTTTAAAATGGGGCAGTTACAACCCTCTCTATAGACAGCTATAATAAAAGTACCTCTGCCAGGTTAACGCCTTAGATTTGACACATGTTAGTTCAGACAATGCTGTTTAAATATTATATGGCTTAACATTTTCTCACATTCAGCTCAGACAAAATGTCTGACTTTGAAAAAAATACTTTTTTTTGCAAGAAAATGCAATTTATTTGAAAGAATGGTCCAATGTGACTCCAGAAAGGAAGTTTACTTACTCAACATGTGCTGCATAAACATCATTTCTTATTTGAGTTATTAGCAATGTTGCAACTGCCCCACGTTGCGACCCTCAGCTCTCCTCTATTCAAAATTGGGAGCTACTGTTTTGTGTTTTAATAGGGCAGTCAACACTGTCCAACTGAAACATTACAAGGACATCATGTGGAAAAGTCAAATACCACTATATTAGTTATATGTTATAACCATAAGTATGACTAGAACAGGATTGGCACGGGTTATTAAGCCTAAATAAATATACAGTTAAAACAAGACAGTTCAAAATCATGATATTTTATTGATTGACAAAAAGCCCAGTTGGGTAAGCATAAATGCACAAATACAGTACTACTACACTACAACAGTATAATAAAAACTGAAATCTACCATCACTGACCTAAAGGGGGCGCTATACACCGTGTAACACAGTCGTCGATCAAGCAGTCGCTCACTACTTTCTTAATCATTTTTTATTTTATTTCGCAGCAAGAAACGCTGTACTTCTTTGTTCCGTGGGTCTCGAATGACTTCCTGTGTTTTGGGGGAGATGCTTAAATCAGATCATAATGTTAGATGTGTGACCTGTACAGGTAGGTGCTACTGATATTCCAGTCTGATGGGAAGTCCTGCACCGAGTGGCTCTTGACGTGCCTCTGCATGGCCACCAGGCTGTTGCAGAACTCCAGGCACACGGTGCACTGGTACGGGGTGGCCCCTCCGTGTGTGCGCAGGTGCTTGATCATGGCCGAGTAGTCCCGAGAGCGCTGACCACACAAACGACACTCAAACGGTTTTTCTCCTGAAGAACAGAGCAGATCAAGGGAAGACTTTAGTTAAAAGTAATCTGTTAGAGTTAAGCAACACTACGTAGCCTTCAGTTGTTAGCCTACATTTCGGCTACTGGTGTAAAATTAGACTACAAGTAGTTGTCTATCATTCACGCGTCACGTTACTTTGTTCACCTTCTGTTTGGTTTTGCAGTTGCTCTGGTCCCACTGTAGACATGGCTGAGTTTAAACAAATAGGCCTAGCTGAGGAGACCTAAATACCTTTCATGTTTTTTGCTCTTTTTCCCCTGGAGCCTGTAAATGTAGCTAGTGTCTGGAGTATGCACTGTACTGCACTTACCAGTGTGTACTCGGTGATGGGTGTCCAGTTGGTGCTTCAGACTGAATTTCTTGGGGCAGTGTTTGCACTGGTACGGTTTGTCCACCCTGTGGTCTTGCTGATGGGACTGTGGATTATGTTGGACCACATCTCTTCTACAGAACATACACCCTGCACATATCATTTTGAGCTTTAGCTAGAAACTCTCTTCGTCTTTGGATACTATACAAAAAAATGTAAACCTAGTCTTATACAGGATGCTGAAATAAAAGAGGAGGGGGGTAGCTACTGTAGGGTAGATTGACAGAATAAACCACAACAATTGAACACAGTCATGACTCTAGTGCAACATAAAACACCTATAGATAACACCTTTTCACAAGATTGTTCACTATAAGCTGAGACTATAGTGAGGTTACATCACTCATTTAGCCTTCCTAAGCTGCACAAGCACTTTTTTGAAAATTATATGAACTTTGGTTTGATTTAATTTGATAAATCGTTTATTTAGTGTGCACTGTGACCATTGCTTTAAGTTATTACACTGAGAGCTAAAGCAGTTTCCATCCAAACCAGGCACAAAATGTTCCACAGAGATATTACACATCAGATAAAATGTGTTTATCATGCTGACTGTGGAAACCAAAACTTAAATGCAAAACATTTATAAGCACAATAGCACATAAACAGATTTGTGGTTGAGTTGTTGTGAGTACATTAATGTTCTCAATAAAATGAATATGCAAGTCTTATTGGGGCTATAGGGCTTTGTGCTGCAGTACTGTACTGCATCTACGCTGCTGTATGTAGTAACCACACTACTGCTCCTGCTGCACTGTGCGCTCAAACCACAACTCTTTATCACTTTCCATTGCGCAGCTTAGAGCAGGAGCCTGATGAGACTAAGGTCATGACAAGAACACACTACTACAATCTTGTCCAATAATTTATTTTTCTTATGTTCTGTGTGAAAAGCCGCACCTGTCTTTGTGGAAGCCGGCTCCTGAGACACTGGATCACTGATGAGGCGTGCAGTGCAGTGCTGGCAGTCTTTAGCTTTCCCTGTGCTTGTTTTAGCCACATCAATGTAACTATAGAAAAGAAATGGTCCCATTTGAAACTATACCTTTAACAACAGATGTGACATTTATATTAATCATATTTATATTGAGCATGTCATCAGGGAAAAAAAACTTCCACTTGATAATGTCTGTGAAATAACAGCTTTAGACACCTTCCTTGCACCACACATAACCTATAGCCACACAAATATTTTGTGCACATAAAAGACAGATATTTTTTTCCACACAAATGAAACTTTACAACAGTACAGACTCAGGAAGGGAAAAATATGGGGGGAACCCCTTTTGGTCAGACAGGGTGGAACTATATTTATATTCATAGGCATGCTAAATTTGAATATAATCTATAATTTACTTTTTGTTTTACATTTTTAACAAACTAGAACGATAGATATAAAGGATAATAATAATTTAAGGTAAAAAGTTAAACTTCAGCCTGAAGATGCAGGAGGGCCAATCATATAAATCTACCCTAACAGCAGTGAGTCAAGTGTTGTAGCAGTCACAGGGGAACAACTGAGCAGATTGGGGCAAATGAGATGACTCTATATGGAAAATGAAGAACTGAGATAAACAAGAAATGTATAATTTTCCAGACTTACCTTCGCTCATGGGCTTGAGTTGCTTCAGTAAGTGCTTTTTGCTTCTTCCTTTTTAGCAGGCCCTGCCTGATGATGCTCCCTACTCCTGTGGGACCAGTGTACATATTTTGAGAATAATGGGGATTTAACCTTGAGTAGCTCATGAAAGTGCTCTGAACTGGTCTTTGAAAGGGTGAGGGAATCAAGGGGAATACGTGATGAGCAGGAAGGGAAAAGGGAAAGGCCATAGATGTCTGGTTTGGGTTCTGCAGTGGGTATGCTGAGATTAAGGTGGAATAGTTCTGGGCTATTTGTCTCAAGGTGTCCACAGAGTTCCACATGTTTGCAGGAAACGTCCAAGGAGAGGTAAAATGGGTGCTACTTGTGGTGATGACACTGTCTCTGTTGCAGGGTGTTACCACGGGAGACAGTCTTGGCTTCTTTTCAGGGCATTCGGGATTCTTCACGCAATCAGGAGTAGGGTTCTTTTCCATGATAATGCAGTCATTTGCCTTCTCCTCCTTTGAATCTTCAATTAATTCGGTCTTTCTCAAGTGAGCGTCTTTTGCTGGTTGCTTATTTTGTTCTGTAATAACTGCCTTTTTCCTGTCTTCTTTGCGTTTGTATTCGAGTGTGTTCAGTTGCTTCCTGCATTGCTCCTCCAGTGGCTGCATTTCCAGGAGCTGAGCTGCTTTGAGAAGCAGACCGAGGTCCTCCACAGACACCTCCAACGTCTGTGTGTAAATAAAGTCCAAGACCTGCTGGAAGGTGTGAGGGGAGATCACCTCCAACGTACACTGCACAGGGCTATCCAAGCCATCCCAGAAGAGCTGCTGTGCCAGTTTCCTGCTGGCACAGGCCAACACTAAGCGGTGAGCGTGGAAGGTGCGATTCTTCACAGAGATGATAGCGTCGCACAGTGAGCCTGAGTGTCGCAAGGCATCAGCCTGTTGCAGGAAGTGGATATACTGGGGGTTGTTGAGTCGGATCATCTTCTCATTTCCTCAGAAATCTAAAAAAAAAAGGTAACATTCAGCCAGTGGGAATATCTGTATATATCTGAATATCTGTCTGTATGTCTGGTCACTGTGTGGAATTGAACTCTTATGAAAGCTCTGACATTCTACTACACGTTCATGCACACTGAAAACCCACAAAACAGTTTATGAAACCGTGACTAATGACTGTACACACAAGAAAATTAGAGTAAAAGTCAAATGTCAACAACAACAAGACAACAACTGTTGAATATGTGACTCTTAAGTGTGTCAGGCACCGACTACAGTTTAGGAGTGCGGAGATGAAAGAACATACAGTAGCTGCGATGCTGACCGAGGCCTCTCTGTGAAGTCTAATCAACCTGTATGCGTGTACAGTGTGTGGTTGCTTTGTGAAGCAGAGGTGACAGCTGCACAGAGCTTTTACATTTTGCACATTTGCAAATCTATTCACTATGACTGTAAAAGAAGAGAAGGTATGCCGCAAAGTCAGATTGAACCTTCAAATACATGTGTCTTCCATCTTAGTGATTCTTTCTGCTTAGTATTACAATTCATTATAAAGAATTAGATAGGCCTACATATTCATATATTTATTGATATATTAATCACTTAAAAGCTACAACTACAATTTAATTATTGTTCTGTCTCAGGAAATAAAAAATTACTCACATTATGATGTGCCGAACGCTACTGATTAATAAAAATAATTTACATTTCTTTTGCGTATTTGGCATGCCCGTACACACTTTTGACTTTTACATACGTACCTTACAGCCGCTGAATATTTATCAATGTATTTTTAATCTACTCATACATTATTTTTTGTTTGTAATGCATTTTTTGTTTGCAATGCAATATAAACTGTTTTGTCGGCATTTTTAACCTTTACAATTTTATAAATATCACACTAAAAATATTTTACCAAAGCGTTTTGTTTTGGAATAAATTCCTGCTCAGGCGGTGGATTGTAAACCTTGCAGTTTTTTTTTTATTTCATTAAAAAAATTATTATTGTTTTAGTGCATTCAAGTCAGGTCAGCTATTTATTTAAAATAGTCTAAAATCAGTCTTTTTTCAGAGCAAGGCTAAATGAGTATGTTATTGTCTATAGTTGCCAGTGCATGTAGCAGCAGTCTCTTACCTGTCTTTAGAGAGTGAAGACTAAGGATGTACCCGATGTAAGACTGGGACTTGTACAGTGACTGGCCTTTTGATGAGTTTGGTGAGGAACACTGTGGTTTTCCTTTTCCTCTAGTCCCTCCTCTTCACCTTATCTCTTCTTCATTGGTTCATTGATTACAGTGCTAAATGGTTGTTTTTGTTGCAGAAAAGAAACCATCATGAGATCTAGATGTAAAGATTCACTGTTAACATATTTGAATAACAAAACTGTGTGACTTAGTGTAGAGGAAATGGGGACAGTGGTTTGAGGAACATTTGTGTGCCCCAGACGTGCAATCAGGCTGTGTACACACTTCGTTTGCTGGTCAATACATTAATAGGTCATTCAGTACAGAGACACAAACCACTTCAAAGACAGGAAACAAAAAGACAAAGGCTTGCTGGTACCGACAACTCAACTTAGGCTTCACTGAAACTACGCTGCAAGGTGAAATACATTTATCACCTAAAGTCTAGGTGTCAAAATGTGTTAAAAAAAATAGGTCAGTTTAGTAGGTCTTCCTGCTGGTTTGCTGTGTTCACCCCTCTGTATTGTTAAATGTTATACTTTCAACAAAATGAAGCAGTATAAAAGAAGTAATACAAATCAGCTTACAAACTCTATGTCTGTTATTATATGGTATAGTTCACACAAAATGTGATCACCATACAACCACCGCACTTTTAATAAAGCAATACAGACTAAAATTAACTAGAATAACTACAAAAGAAAATAATCCAGCAGAGATTTTGTCAGACTTCCCTACGTGCTGCTATAAGACTGTACAACCCTCGCTGTGCTGAGAAGACTAGCATCATAAACTCAGGACTAAACTATGGCAAAACATCAAAATACTAGTAGACTTTCTCAGATAACGTTTAGCACAACTGCTGCTGGTATCTGGCAGTGAGTCTGTGTAAGCCCATGTAATATATCGATGCAAAGTTCATTAATGATGTCACACGGCAAAGGACATACTGGAAATATATATTGTATTTCACGGCAGTGAGTGTAAATACCATGTAAGCAGTGTGGGATGAAAATAGATAACGTCAGAACTAAGTCTTGTGGTGCAGCAAACAACCTACTATTATGTTCAGTACTTCATTAATCATGTGAAACAAATATAGATATTTGTGAGTTTAATCATACTGTACTTAAGCAAAACTGAGCAACAAAACACACCTAAGCAGAGCTCTGCAAATGAATTTTTTTTAGCTATTATCCTGTAGTGACCATCACAGTCATTTCTTCTTGAACTAGGACATACATAGAGTGTTAACCACATGGTGGTTCTTGATAATTCTGTTATCACACATTCATGCACAAGGAGCAACACTTCTTTTTATATTCTTTTAGATTTGCTTTGCTTGACCACAACTTTGTGCACTTTTCAGATGTCTTTGTAAATGCATAAGGTACGTGCTGACATTTAGGGCTGCAGTGCATATCATTGTCTACTGAAAGAGTCATTGTAAGTATTCAAACCACTGGCTGGACTGAGCTCATAGATTCCTCTCAGAGCAATCAGCATAATTAAATGTCATCTGGTGTTACATGGGAAGGAGACTGCAGCCCCTACCAGTAATATCAAGACTGTCAGCCCCCCACTACAACATCTGCTACCTGCTACAGTCTCCATTAAGCCCCACTGATCATCTATGCTTACTCACTGGGTGTCAAACTGTCGAGATAGACACTAGTTATGGTAAATACTATATGGTCCATATGGTTCTTAGGCACCCACACACAACGCTAAAAATGATGCTATACAAATATTTAAATATGCTCAGCTCACGCAATGACATCTTTCATATACTCAGGAATACTTTAATCTCTGCAAACAAAGAAGTTTCATATTGTTGTTTTGCTGAATGAATCAAAGTGCTACTGATCTACACTCAAACTGCAATGTGATACTGTCATATGTTACCACAGTAGTGGTGCGTGAGCAACTGACTTCAGAGGAAACACTATCAAAATGAGTGATGTGCTCCAGAGGGTTCAATGGCAAACAGTCACTGTACAGCCACAGAGTCTTTTCACAGTAATCATGTAAGCAGGACTACCCGTCATTGTTGTGGTTTGGAAGAAGTGAACCTGTGCATGGCTAAGCTTGGCCAGGGGCTCGAGACTTCTTGGTAATTTGTGGGTGAAGTCAGCCTACACATGCTCTGACAGTCAGGTGAATCGACGCGATGAGAACTGTGTCAAGAAGACGTTAAAGGCAACGTGATATTTTGCTGCAGTGAGGCACTTTTATTGATCTTGGTAATACTGAGTAAAATGATGGAAATTCAAAAGGTGTTTCTCCATATAAAAAAAAAAACTTCCTTCATCATATAATTATTTAGTCTGTCATCTCTACACCCACATTCAACTTGTTTTTCCGACTGTACAGTTGTAATGTACAGTATATTTCTTCACTTTCATTTTAGAATTAGGAGTAACAAGATTGCACATACTGGAGCTACATTTTATTTTTGACAGACATGCCACTTTGACTATGAAAGTGATGTTTGATGGAAGATTTAAAATACTGTATGAAATTAATGGCTGGCTTTAATATGTATGTGTCCAATCATCATATTCCCAGCTTTTCTTACTCTCTAAGGTTTACAAATGTTTAAGTTTCTTTTTTCAAAGCCGAGATCAAGGAAATGAAAAAACATCACTTTCCAGTGTGAGTAAGCTGGAGAGTTTCCCCAACTCACTCTGGGGATAAATGGTCAACCTAGGTGCCCTTTTGTAAAAAGGGCAAAGAAAAGAGCAAGATGACATAACACCAACATGACAAAAAGTGCAAATATATTTGAAAATAACAACAGACGCAGCACATTATGGGTCATCTATTTTTATTACTATTAGCTTGAGCAGTTTTATACTTTAGATTGCTTGCAAATACAGGTACACAACAGAGAACATCTTGCCAAATTAGAATGTCTGTCTGTCCCTTTTGTTGAGCATGTATTTGGTAAAGGTCTAAGTGAAAAGGAAAACAGCTCTCTACATGATTCCACTGATGCCTGTAGGTCTAATGAAGTATATAATTCAAATCAGACAGACAGCGCTGTTAATAGTGAGCAACCTGTACACAAATGGAGACATTTGGTTGTGCTTAGTGCTGTACCTTGTCAATTAGGCCAGATACACCATCTATTTTACATTATTAAACATGTCAATTATGCAAGTTTTTATAATTGCATTACACGTGAAAAGCATGACCCAAAATGATTACATACAAATAAAAAATACAGAATAATTACATCCAAAACACAGCATTGTAAAAGGCATTAATGCAGCAATTAAATCCCAGTTAACATTGTTTAGATTTCATTAGGGGGATAAAGGGGACGGACCAACAGAAAAGTCCAAATACATACGTACAAATGTGATCTGAGTAACTACAGTATACATCATTCTAAGTCTGCTAAATGCTGGTAGGAAACCTTTTAGTGTTTTTTGGGGAAAACACAGGCAAGCTTATAGTCTTCTATGGTTTCAGTAGTATTACAAGATGGACTGACCTAAACTGTGAACATACAATGTTTTCATTCACTAGCTGTACAAATTATACACAGAGCATGGACTCCTTTTTCTACGCATGTCGTAATGCAACTTTCACCTGCCAT
This sequence comes from Neodontobutis hainanensis, assembly GCA_024349245.1. Lineage (NCBI taxonomy): Eukaryota > Metazoa > Chordata > Actinopteri > Gobiiformes > Odontobutidae > Neodontobutis > Neodontobutis hainanensis. The sequence continues at coordinate 9,775,810 of JALDNG010000004.1, forward strand.
TACGAGAAAAACTCAAGATGAATGAATGATGATCAACTGTTTTGTTTTAAAGCAAACATAAAAACACAACATGGCATGGCTGGTCTTCAAATATAAGAAAACATCAATTGGATGAATATGTATAGTATGAATTATATTAGAGACAGAGTCTAATGAATAAAGCAAATGCCACTGCACAACTCCAAATTATATCAGTGTGGCACCAGCTGTTAACTCAGGCGAACTATGCCATTCATAATTATGACACACTACAATGAGCAATATGGATAAAGAGAATAACTTAAATAGAACATCAAATGCTAACATTCAGAGTTGGGTGTGGAGATGTCAGAATTAAAGACATACAATAAAATCTGATCCCGCCTGAGTGTTGTCAGTGACACCATGGCCTCTCAGCATATTCTGCATACAAGCTACTGCTCATAAATGCGCACTCCAAATATAAAGAATGAACAGGCTGCTACAGGAAGTGATCTGAAGGGCATTGGGTAAGTGGTTTAGTTACTAACTAGGGAAATGACATATCACTGAAAAGAAGATGGAATCTCAACGTCTATACCTTAAATACATTCAGAAAGAAGTACTGTGTCGTTGTCTTGTGCTGGTTTTTACAACAGTCCGTTTTCAATCAGCCATGTTAGGAAAATGTTTCTCCTCTTCATAACAGCACAATGTACTTTTTTAAATGTTTCATTACACCACTGCAAATTAATAATAGAAATGTCTACAACTAGTAGTAGTATCTTACGTTATTTACAGTGTACATTTTAAACTGTGACATTTTCCGACTTTTTCAGAGCTATGACAGGAACAACACAAATAAATACAGCAGCATCATACACCAAGTTGTCATGCTTCCATTAAATTAAACAGACTTCTGCTTTTACAGATCTTTAGGTAGCAATCCAAACTTCACCGACTCAATTATTTTCATGAAGACCTTTTTCCACTGCCGAAATAGTTAAACTATAGCGGCCATTAGTGTTTTCAATTAAAGCCAGTGACATGAATGCCTTACACATTCAAAGTAAACATCCTCATTGTCGGTGTTAATGTCTCAATATTACAGTAGCCAATAGAGGGAAATTATACTTCAACTGTTAGCCTGATCATTAACTCCACTGAGCAACTTTTAAGTTGAGAATTAGAGCAGGATGGAACTTGCACTCATCTACATGGATATACAAGTATATATCTAGCTGTGGTGCAACAAAGAGATTACCAATAAAAAAAAAATACATAAAGCATTATGCAGCACTCAACTTCCGATTCTAGTGAGGAACAATAGATCAAGTCATGCCAGTGTGGTGATTTAGTTTACATGAAAAGACAAGATGTTTTAGGGACGTGAAATGAAGTGACACTGCTAATGAAACAATGGATGATATGGGTTGGCTTCTTAATATTCACATTCTGGTAATGAGAGGTTGTTGGTCATTTACAATGGGTTTGAGGTGTAGCCCAGACTTCATCAGTTACTGTGGTCAGAATACCACTCTGAGGGAAAAGTGACAGAGCAGAACCAGTGTTTTGGGCATGTCTTGTAGTATTAGCGCCAGTACCTCAGTTCATCTGCTCAAAGAATTTATAAGTGGGGTTTTCATAGCCGTGGTTCTGCATTTTGTTGAGCTGCCTCTCTTCTGGTGTCAGCATGGGGTCAACCTGCTGAGGCAAACACGAGAATCAATGATTAAACATTTAAGAATATCATTACAAACATTTTGAAACCACATCCTGTTATATGAAGAGCCTGTGGTTAGATGTAAAAACTTAAACAAGTACAAAGTAAATTCTTGGCTTTAAAAGACTAATGCAATGGTGTGAATGCAAATGTGTAGGCTTTATTCATTTCAAGAACACATACAAGTGTGACCCTTAAAGACTGTTGGCTTGTTTAGAGTCGTACCTCAACAATGCCGTGGCTAATTGTGCCGTAAGGTTTCCTGCGCACCAGCAGCAGGCTGATTACCATCACCATGGCGATAGCCACTGCGACCACAAGCAAACCCACCATGGCACCACGGTTAAATGTCTCCAAGGCATCAGGTTGCTATATAGAAAGAAAATAAAATCAAACACAGTAGGAATGAATTGATCCCAACTATATTATGGTACATAATTAAGTTCCTACCAGTTCATCTCTCTCGATCTCGGGCGGTTTGGAGTCTAAAAGCTTGAGCTCGGCAGAGGTGTTACTCTACAAGAACACCAGGGACGTACAAATGATTTTACATATTGTATGCTAAAAAAAATAGGGATTTAGTAATTACCATTACAAATAGAATATACTCCTACCTTTTCCTCATATTCATAGTTAGCACCTCTCTCAGATGTGTTGTCATCATATTCATCTACTGCACAAAAAAAAGACACACGCAAAAGCTAAAGGTAACCATCAAAAAGTGAGTTGTGATGAATAAAATAAAATTATACAAAATTATACAAAACTAGACTTACCTTTCTTATTAGACTGTAGGTCTTTAAATAGATAGAAAATAGATATGAAAAGTATTAACTCTAGCCCTCTGTGAGAATAGAGAAAGTGCTTAAACAGTACAAGTTTTAAGATATGTACCAATGCGGGGAGGATAAGGCCTGTTTTGAAAGGCTGCTTCCTCTTCAGCTTCGTCATCTTTCACTTCCTCACTCTCAGCTGGCAGCAGCTCTTCAGTCGTGCGTGTCTCAGAGAACGAGGTGGTCATGAGCTCGCTGATGTCCCCTAACTCTGCCAAATCCTCTGCGGGTAATAAGAAAAGTGCCATCAATGTGGGAACCATAACTGTATCAATCACTGTATAATTAAATAAATATAAGGTCGTAATCATGCGTACGTATGTCACTATGCAGCTCCTTAGCCAGTGTGGGCTCTTTGTAAACCAATGCAAGACTCTGGTTTATTCGCTCCTCAATCACGTGGAGGTGTGTGTAGACCTATGAGAAGCAAGAGGTGTAGGTTGAAGAGTTGTACAGATCATGGAGAGCGTAGTGCTTTATTACGCTTCAGCAGACTCTCTTCTGTTGGTCAGCAGAAACAAGCTAAATAGCGTAAAAGCACAAGTTAAAATATATAAAAAAAAGTTAAGACCAACCTGAAATTTCATCTGCTCAGCCTTCTGGGGGTCAACAGCCACAATATGGTGGTAGTGCCTGAGTGTGTGTCTGCGTTCTTTTTGCTCTGCAGCAATGTAGCGCTTCAGAGCTTGCAGGACACGTGCCGGCTGGAAGACAATTAGGAATATGAAGAACACAGAGAAAGTATAAATGAAAGAATGCATTAAATCTAGCAATTACTATGAGAAAAAAATATATTTTGCACATGAGGAAAAGAGCAGATCAGATTTGGTCAGATCAATCTTGTTTTGGTCAGTAAGAACAGTCATTTAAGACATAAGTATTTTGCCTCTTTTATAAAGAACCTGTTAAAAAATATACACAAACACAGTTTAATTTACTGTAATATACAGTTAACTGTACCTGGGGGCGGCCAGATTGTACAGCCGTCAGGTAGTTCTCCAGTGCTAAACGACGGCTGTCGTTTAGTAAAGCTTCAACCCTGGAGAGATGAGTCTCTACAAGCCGTTGTCTCTCCCCAGCAACCTGCTCCTCTAGCGTCTGCAGTACAGACTGAAAGTGCTGAGAGAAAATAGAAAGAGGAAGAACAAGACTAAGCATAGTTGCCAGAGTCTATACATGTTTTTGTATAGATAAATAAATACATAAAGAGAGATAAAGTTAACCATGTATTTCAAACCAAACAACATGACTGTTCATATCAAATATCATCTGGTGTTAAAAAAGTACAAATCAGCAAATGTGTAATTCTAATTGTGACGTTCATTTCTCAGTTCAATAATGGTTTGACTGTTGGTGAGTGGTTTGAGGTTTTTCAACAAAAACGAGCTGCAAGGTGCAGTAGTACAAATTCTCTAAATAGAGCAATACCCTCCTTATGTGTCTCTGATTGTGATTGTTACATTTAATTATCTTTTGACATGCATTGTTTCCATTGTTAAAGGCAAATTACATTTTATTTCTGAAGGTTATCTCACAGTTTGATGAATGATGACTTACCTCATTCAGGGCCTGTCGTTCTGAATTTGGCAGGTTCTTTGACTGGTTGTCGGCCTCAGCCCATTCTTTCATTATCTAAAAACACAAAGCCATTACATAAGGCCCTTATTTAATGAATACTTCTTTGAAATATACTATACTCTAAGCTACATTGAAATTTAAGCCATGCCTCCTAGCCCTAGTTTGACACTTATGGAGATATGTGGACATGTACAACAGGACTGTGGTTAGGCCATTAACAGAATTAGATTAGGGATTTAAGGTCAATGAAACTGTAGGTCTCATACAAGATTAATGAATCAACCATCAAGTGTCTGCCCTGTAGGACAATAAACTATTAGCCTGTTCTTAGCTCTGTGAAATGTACCTCATTTATGCGCTTCATTCTCCGCTCCTCAAGGTCTGTTTTGGCACGCAGGAAGTTGGCATGCTCAGTCTTGTCTGTCACTGGCTTTTCAAAGTAAACATCAACACCGTCATTGGGTCGAGGAGGAGTCACTGGACAGAAACAACAGAAAGCAGAGGAGATTATTGTCATGTAGAAGGCAATTTGGGCTATAATAAAACATTACACCATGTAATGGAAGAAGCATGTGTGTTTTGGAAACATAATATATTATGTTTTTAAATAATCAATAAATACAAATGTGGTGAAATTTAAATAAATACAGTCAATATCACGATGAGCTATCACACTGTCTTTGATTATTGTTTTTTTTATTTTAAATTTTTTCATCTTTGTTTGCTAATTGTTATTTCTTTACATGCATCCTAATAATTTATTGGCTGTGGTGAGAACAGATTGGAAATCCACAACTGAAGCAAACAATGTTGTCAAAAAATTATTGACAGTGTAAGATCTTTTTTTGTGTGTGTGTTACTGTTGTGGCTGTATCTTTGTGAGTATTTCTCATTATTGTATTATTGTAAAACTGTATTTATTGACATATTCAGCTGTAATGCTTATGTAATATATGTTGTGTATGTGTGATAAAGACTAATAGAGATCCTTAAATAAACAAATAAATGTGACCTGCCTAAGTGGAAAGAGGTCTAATTAGGTCTCATTTCAATAAACTTTAAAACTAAATCATTAAAATTTGTTCATAAATGTTCAAGAATGTGTGAGGAAAAAGAAGCACAAATGTGCGTCCCCTCCTGCAGTGCTCAGTTTGTCCTCTCTGCAGTTGTAGGAACAAGAACATGAAGTAATGGAACTAAAATGGCTCCTTCCACTGGGTTCTATGGAGCTTATAGACTAAGTAGAGAAATGATGTCACTGAAAAGTTAGTAGAAAGATACAAATAGTGTTATTTTAATGTGATTATGTAAAACTGATTTCAAACTGACTCATTTTGTTCAGTTATAATGGTACATTTTACACAATGTACTATTAAGGTTATGTACATGACTAGTTGAACAGCTGCTTTTTTGGCTACTGAAAAGTGTTTTTTTTTTTAAATAATATTGAATAGTGCCTTTGTATCCCCCTTCAAGACATTTTGTTTTATCAGCCCTGTGGTCAGCTTGTTTCTTTTTCCAAAGATATGGGTTCATGTGACAGCTTGTCTCTAATAAGAATTTGATAGATCTTTATCTTGGCTCTGAGGTGGAAAAGGGTAAATACCTATGATTTGGTTTGGACAGGCACATTCTGTTACTCAATAAAAAAATGCCTAATTTACTGCGCAGGGCTACATAAGCCTGAACTCTGATGGCCTACAATAGGAACACTCACAGCTATGCTCTTCAGAGGCTCTAAGGTAGTGGGTTTGTGGTTTTTGTCATCGTAGAAAAGTCCACATAGTCAGACGTCTGGTACGGACCTGAGTCAATGGGGTATTCGTAATCCTCTGGGTCTTTCACTGCCACCGCCTCTTCTTCCTCCTCCTCCTCTTCTTCCTGCTCATTGTCCTCTATGTCTTCATCATCCACCTCTTCTTCCTCCTCCTCCTCCTCTTCCTCTTCTTCTTCAACCACTTCATCATCCTCCTCCATGTCAATGTCTGGGGAAGGGCTTGGAGTGGGGACGTTTACACTGAAAAAATAAAAATAATAATTGAATAAAGCATACAAAATCAAATGCAATAAGCTTCATACCAAAATAATTCAAAAGAGATTTACATTTCTGAGAACAAAAAAAATCTGTCAACAGTGAACAGATTATCAGAAATAACATAAGGTGACAAACCATAAACAGGAAAACCCTAGAAAAAGAACACAATTAAATAAGAGGCATATTTTGCCTGCTCAAAGAACTACAAACATTTATCTCAAAAAATATTACAAAATAAACAACTTAAACAAAACTGAATATATATTAGAGTATTTTATAGTAGTCACCCGGGATTGACTTTTCCTCCACTTTGGGATGTGATTATCTCAGGAAGAGCATGGCCATCTACTGCCTCAGTCTCCATCTTGTTGGAGGAAGTGCTTCTGCCCGGGCAGCACACGTACTCAACACCACGATAATTGTCGCCACATGGTAACAGCATCCCATAGCTGTGGAGCTCCAGATGGTCTGCAGTGCAGGCCTGTGACACACAATGGACATTACAACCAAAAACACTCACATATCACATCTAAAATGTTATTTTTAAGACATGGCCCAATTTTTTTTCTATTCTTCTATACAACAACAATCCCTGCCCCTAATCTTTCTTACCTCTTTGGCAATGTTGTGCCAGTACACATAGCTCTCACAAATGTCCATCTGCTCCTTGTGCAGGAAGCGACATCGGTCAGGGACCAGCAGGGCATCACTCACATACTCGCCCTCTGCACATTCACAACAGACATCATGTCAATGTGAGATCATTTAAAGTAGTTAAAGGATATTCAAATGTCTAGAAGATTAAATATAAAATAACCCTGTAAATTTAGTGGGTAGATTCCAATGAACAGGGACTGCAGACTTTAACTTACAGTAAATTCAAATAAAAATGATCACTTATTTTATTTAGCAGATTTTCTTTACATTTATGTCTTTATATACCCTTGCATGTGGCACAGACATGCCCATGTATAAAGAAAAAAATTAAAATAAATACAACAAAGCCATTTAACATGCAGTTTAGTAAAGTTTAGACATGGCTGAAACAGATAAATGTGCTGAACATATAAAGCACTCACTGCCACATTATGGGCCTATCTTTCCCTCTAGTGGCTCTGTGCAGTCATGACCGCTCTGCAACACTGATGTGTCCTACAATGTACTGCAAATGTACAGCTAGTATTCATCTATCATATTCCACATGGCTGCACAAAGAGAACTCACCCTTCTTTTGCTTTGACATAGACACTGTTTTATGTAATACACTATATAGAGGTATGTGGTTTGCTGTGATATATATATATATATATATATATATATATATATATATATATATATATTTATTTTACTGCTGTCTCTGTTAGAATACGTCTTTTCTTGCACTGATGGACTCTCATCAAATCATAAATCTACCCACAAATTTACCCATAGTACAAAGGATATATAAACTTTAGACTGATGAGACAGACTCTCAGAATTAAATGAATTTTTAATTTTTTTTTTGGAATCAGCTTTAATGAACAAAATAAAATGACAATTATTTGTAATAATATATCATAAAATCCCTCCCTTCTATCCTTGTCGACTTGTGAACAGTGCAGTGTGTTTTTCTTACCCATACATCGGTAAGGCACCACTATTGGGGCACGGTTCTGACAGTGGCCCCAGCCTTTCTTACACCAGGAGGGGATGGTGACAGGTTTGTTTGCCTCCTCAGCCTGGGAGATTTGAAGATTTGGGTACACCTGGATGTCCATGCAGAGAATGAAGAAACAGACAGATGGATAGAACAGAGGGACAGAATACAAGAGGAGAAAGTGACAAGGAGAAAAATGTTAGAGGACATTCAGGGATAGTTCGGAGCAGCACAGGATAAATGCAGCAGGTAGGAACACAGTAAATGGGAAAATGGCAAAGAAGGGGATGAGTCATGCACCATATTCTTTATCTCTCTTTACAGTAAATGAATCATTAAAGGAGCTTACTATTTTAGCTAATATTTGACTGCTTTTATTTCAAACACAGGTCAGAAAATGGAAGCAAAAGCTATAATAAAGAGGTTTAAAATGGAGAGAAAAGAAACTGACCCAGAGTCTAAAGATGGCATTTCTTCACAAAAGTCGAGGAAAATGGAAGGATTTTGTTTGAAAGCCATTGCAGATGTATAATGTAGCAGCTAATCCTATTACAGTTCTTTCAGGTTATTAATGTAGCCGCTCAAAGTTATGCAAAATTTGCCCTGCAGAGGGCGTAAGATTTCCTTTACTGTGATTCATCTATTTATTTTCACAGGAGGCATTGCTTACCAGTAACAGGAACATACAGTACAAGGGAGGGTGGCACTGATAAAATAATCATTCAAACAGACCACCATCTCTCCACTATATATGTTTCAATATATAGATTTTACAACAGAGATGCAGTTGACCAAATAAGAACAAAGATTTTATTACTATCTGTACTCGGACCCTGCTGTCTATCAATAAATTCTCTTAGCACCATTGGAAGAGAGTGGTAGGCCTTACCTCCTGACAGTAGGACAGGAACTGACCGCGCTCTGTGAAGCAGCCCTGGCGGCCCTGAGGATCTGGCTCCCACTGTCCAGTCTGTGTGTTCATATAAAGGAGGACACGGCCACAGTACATGGCAATCTGAGGCTGGGACTCAGCAGGACCAGGTGCATTCACCTCATTCATGACTAGAGCCTAAGAAAGAAAACAAGAAGAAGGTTTTATGTTTGAAGTGGATCTAGTTATACACTATCAAGCATTTTACTCTACAAAAAGCATAGGCATATAAAGTATTTTGCCAAATAAGTAGGAATTTGACATTGTTTGAAACACTTTTATTACTCTTGTCTTGTTACTCCAGCAAAGTGCAATGCAATGATCTCATTTAATTCTAACAGTAATTAGCAAACCACAAGACTGTTGGGCCAAATCATGGAGGACAACGCAGCCCAATCTAAGAAAATAAAACGACAGCTCCTTCCTGCTCTGCCTCCTCCGTGGCCTTCTAGGATGTTGTTATTGATCATAGGATATGCTGCTCTGCTCAGGAAGGGCCCATGGGACCCCAAGTAGAGGAACAAACAGCAGCGAGGACTCAGAGTCAGGTGTTAATACAACCTCATTGACCGATGGGCCACTTCACTACATTAACACACAGCATGCAGAGCCCAGGGAGGTTTAAAAACAACAGGGAGGGTCTCGGGCTTGGCTCTAGAAAAAAGGCAGACAAATGTGCCTTAGCAGAGTTTCCAGGTTAGAAAAACATGGCTCATATTCCACTGGGTGAGTGACACTATAGTTCAAAAAAGAGATTATGAAAAAAGACAACCCAGTGTGTTTTTGACAGCTGCACTAGTGGCACAGAGCACATTGTTATTTGAACTTTGTAACCCTGAAAGCCCCATAAAGACAAGCCAAACCCTGGAGCCATGGTATACTGTAGCTTGTATTCTTTCATGTGCACTGAAGAACGGGGAGATAGACCCACCGATGACAGACAAGACGAGTGACGCAGAGACAATTAGAAGAAGCTTGCCCAAAGGGAACCAGTGGGCAAATGGAAGTATGTAAGAGGAAGGTTCATCAAAGAGAACCCTGCTTTCACCAATCACAGTAAGAATGTTTAAAGTCCAAATTACAATTCACACAGAATCAAAGAATTATATAATAGTATTCTGTACAAAAATAATCACTAATAGGAGATTTGCATGGAACTGTTTTCAGATTCAGATTTTGACTTTTAGGAAGATAAATGTGTGGGCATTTTAGATAAATGCTGTGACTTTGCTGGATGTTGTGTATGGGTTTCTAAAACATCTTCATATTAATAACTCTCAACACAATCACAGCGATCTAAACAGGTAACTGTAGTTGTGATTACAGTGGTTTACCTCCATGAGAGCACTGTTTTTGGATAATTGTATTGGTCACCCTTAACTGTTGGATAAGCAGTTTATGTTGCTTATCCATCACAAACTGTTAAGGTAAAGCTGTTCAGGCCCATTAATTGTAGTTATATAAGCTGATATCTAAAATAGATATCTGTTTGACTTGGGGAAGGTCAGTCAAAAAACAACAAACTTCCGGATATTTGAGAAGATAACCTGGCAGCTTCCCCTGGTCTGGCTCTCTCATTCTGCATGCTCTCCACTACTGCATTTGCAGAAAATCAATGCTGAGCGACTGCAACTGTATCGCCACGTTCTCCTAAATCAATAGCAGTCCATCAGGAGCCCGAGGCGCTGACCTCCGGCTCACCAGAGCTGCACGCCCAATCTACAGCCTGGCGGAACCAGATTACATGTCCCTATTGTAATAACCCCAATAAGAAATACTGTTTAAAGACCACTTGTGTTTACCTGTTCTTCTACCTGTAGCCAGTTAGTGTTAGTCAGCACACTAAAGCAACAGCAACCCTAAAACCATCCTGACTATTGCCACAAAGGTTGAACCCTGTGTTCTCCTCTTTTGCAAAATTATCAAATAAATTCTGCTAAATTGTCATCTTTCCTGTTATTTATAAATACTGACATTTTATAAACTATTTCCTCATTACCATCCTCATTATTATTGGCCACTGAGATCTACTAATATCTGAATTTGTTATTATTATTTGTTATTTGTTATAGTTCCAGGCCTCAAGCATCATTTAAGGGACATTTGCTAATCAGTGCACACCTCCATCTAAGACGTGGACTGAGAGTGAATAGAACTTGTGTTTAAAAATGCTGAGCTGATTTAAAATGGTATTGATTAAAAATCCATCTCTTAATCAATATTGGTCCAAAATTAATTCAAGTTCTGCAAAATAATAGAACCCCTCAGCTTTGTTTGGTCTCTCATCTTTTCAGAATACGCCTCTATTTGTGCACCTTTATGATAATATTGCTATTGTTAGTTTTATTTTTAAACTTCAGTTAATGCTGGTTGTCAGTACTGTTGCCTCAGGTGTTTTTCCTGACTATTTTCTTGTTTGGGTTAGTATGAGGAGGTAGGACAGATATTGTACATTGAACTTATAATGCTAATCTGGATTAAAAGTGCCTATTCAGTAGAAGATTGTGGATGAAGCAGAAAACTATGTGAAAATGTTTATATTTTTGTAAACACGTATCTGTACGGCATGTATAGTATATTTTCCAAAACAGGATCTTATGTGCATTAAATAAAAACTGGAAGATAACCTCCCTTTATTTAGAATTTACTTCAAGATATTTGCACTTGCAGACCTAGACGATATAGTTAAACGTTGTATCATAAGCATTTCTTAAGGGCGAAACATTCCTTCCCCTGCTATATGGATCATGTTCTTGAACCTTAATTAAACATATTTTGTCACTATACTATATAACTATAGTCAGCCACAATTGCCTTTGAACTGAGAGCTCTGTATTAAACAAAAACATTAGTTTATTTTACTGCTAATTACTGCAATTTTAATTTGTAAATACAGTTTGTAAATCTCTCAAAACAAACTGCTTCTCTTCCTTCAGAGGATGGGACACACTGAACAATTTGGCTTTTCATTAACAAAAAATACATGCTTCTTCTAAATGACAAGGAAAACTGCAGAGCTGCGGGTATGAAGCATTTCTACACTTCAGTATGTGGTTTATCAGAGGCTTAAAAGCAGTGCTGTTCAGCCACATATCATGCGAGTGCTGATGAGGCTGAACAGGCAGACGGCCTAGAAGCCTGGCAGCTGCCCACTGCAGAAAACTGCACCATTAATAACGACCTGGTGATATAAAGCTGGAGACATTGATTGGCTTTATGGTCGTTTCACCATCTACTTTGTCTTTTAGCTTCCTTGATATATTATTTTTTTGGCAGCCAGGCCTTTTATTTGGACTGTACTGTACATAATCAAATGGTTATGTCCAAGAAAACATTCCCAGGAAGTAAGCTGACTGTATAGTAGGGCTGTGCAATATATTGAAACTTAATCAGCATTGTATTATCAATGTGTGCAATTAAAGTTATTGTTCTATAAAATATTCAAAATAAATAAGACCTAATTTCAACAAATTGTCTTTGCCAGTCAGAGCAGCAAACCCATTTCAACATTAAGCTTCATTTCTCTATTATGTTGTTGTTGGAGGCATTCAAGCAGAAATCAGAATAAATACAGTATAATTATACTCAGTTAATCCTGATTTTAGCTTGAACACAGGGGCAATTTACATGTTCTAACAACAACAACATTCTCCCTGATCTAATTAAACTTTTAGCACCTGTTCCACCCTTATGTTGCAGCATGACTTCATCCTGTAGTGATGCAATCTCCTGGCCCTGTCAGGCAAGTAAGTCGAAGTGCTAGAAGCACAGGGGAGGAGCCCACCAATCATTTGTCAAACTACAAGTGGCTGGCAAAGTGCACACCACAGCACAATTCTACAAACGCACAAGATACTTCAAACAGACGAGCACAGCATAGTCACACGTTACAGAGCCTTTGATTTACATAAAACACTGCATTGATCTATGATTCGGTTTTATCTTGCATTTGTTCCAGATATTTGTTCAGTGTTAACTTCCGCACTCTTATTCACTGTAGAACTAAATTATGTGAACAAAAGGCCACTGAGACGAGGTGCACAAGGAAATGTCACACAAGGAGTATATGCATGATTTGTGTTTAAAATAAATCTTATAAAGTGATACTACCGCTTAATCCATCTGAAACAATGTGGAGGGAACTTTCTATTCCATTGTTTTTTCTGTGTTGCTAGAAGATCATATGTATATACTGTATATATATTTTTCAAGTTTTTAAGTAAAGCAGTCCTTTAAGACTTATGTAAACCTTGTTTAAGTGGCACATATAGAGAGATTACAAATAGGCCTTGGAGGTAAACTGTGTGAGCACCTTCCATATCTTTGTGCCTTGTTGCAGCACAGATGGCTAAATGGTGGGTGTCCTCCTGAAGACTCCTCCCTCAAACGCTCTTCACTCCCTCTGCCTCTGTTCAAGGCCAGGGCTCGATCGACGACAGACACTTTATTCTTGTGAAAGCTCTTGTCTTGGCCCCAAACTGTTTTCACACAATGCCTGACACTTTGCTGTTTGGCCTGCACTCTTCAGTCCGGTGCTAAATGGCTAGATAGATTTGGGAGCATTCATCATTGTAATCATATTATTTAATTATTCATAGCTTCCATCAAGCCTCTTCCTGGTGTGGCATGTAGTTATTAGAGAAAAGCAACATTAGTCGGCCAGCAGGCTCCTGATGCAGAGGGGTCATAGAAGGATGAAGCAGGTTAGCGCTTCACTTTGACACTCATTATTATATATCTCCAACTAATGACTAATTGAAGACATTAATTTTCCATTCATAGGGAAGTGATGCAGAGTGGAAATGACTTCATTCGGTTTTAGCAGCCTATTAGCCTATAGCGCCATGCATAGTTGTAAAACCAATGTCCTAAGCAGAATATCTTGTTTTAATATTTAATTACAAGCTATTACGGTAGAAACATTTGTTTGCAAAGATGTTTATACAACACTGCCTTCTCTAAGTCAGACCTCATCAGTCCAGATTACAGCGGTCCTGCCTCTAGCTGGGTGCACTGGGAGCAGATGGCCCTATAATCATCATCTAAATCTCAAACAGCATCCAAAACCAGCTCCTGAAATCTGATTTCTTTTCAAATATAACTTACACTCAGAACACACAGCTTATGCCTAGACTTGGAGTGCAGTCAGTTCAATCATTTAACTTAGGACTGCACATATAGCTTTTATTAGAATACACTTTATATGCTTCTATATACTTTTATTCCATTACGCTCATCTGCAAAGGTAAATTTCCCATTTGATAGTTGTTTCCTGATGTATGATAACATTGTGCGAGTTAACTACTTATTGAACACTTTATAATAAAAAAAAAAAGGATGTAGTTCATATTTTCCAGTTTTAACATCCTTCCAGCTACAGCCGTCATTTTAACAAATGGTGGAAACGAGAAACAGGAAACCGGAGGAAACAGGAAACACCCACAGATGTAAGCCTTTTTTTGACTATCCTAGCTATTTTGGAAGGAATATTAGAAATGACACAGCGTTTGTGATACTTAGGATTCTTGGGATGAACAGGTCCACGCACGTCTGCCTCTCTATTCCTCCCACAGTTAAACAAATGCTAATTTTGAGTCATAGTGACGCATGGTACTGTGTGTTCTGTCCTGAAGAGTCTAAAAGACAAAAGCTTTTTGGTGAATCCTCCTAGCGTGGAAGATGTGGGCAACAACAAACTCACTAGTAATCTACACCAAACCAGAAAAATTTCCCTCTCAATAACTGTGGGATTCAGTTTTTTTTAACACAGCAAGGCTCCAATAATTTGTCTTCTGGGGCACCGTTGAGAAATATCTGCTGTTATGTAACACTGCTGAACCTCTTTCACAGTTAAGCGACACAATGCGGGAACGCCACCATGTTAATTCCAAACACTGCGGGCCTGTACATGAGATTTCAAGCTGGAGAGATACCTTAGCGGATTGGAGGAATCAAGGGCTTAGTGGAGATTTGAGCACTGCAGGTCCATCTGAAGCATTACAATGTCAACACAATTGCCACTGAATCAAGGATTTTCTACTGACAGACTGTGACTTAAACAATACCAACAAGCTCTTGGATCTGTAAATGCGGTTTGAATTATTCAAATGTTATGCAGAATAAACAGCTAGGTTCATTTTTTATACACACATTCAAAAGCCTATGGGATTTAATTAAAACATATTTATTCAAAAAAAACACTTTGGTTTGGCATCCTTATAGGGCAACTCCGATAAATCTACATTTGTTGATAATTACTGAAAATACTGGTGTATTGAGTCTAGAACTGGTCATATACCGTATATCTTACATTATCCTATGATCTGCTATTAATAAAAATGTTTAGAAAGTCATTATTTTACTCTTTATTAACATACTTTGCAAAGTAAAAAGGGACTCAATGATTTTAATCAAAAACAATATTTGACAAGTCTTTAGTTCTTAAAATTAAAAGATCAAATGTGATTAATATCAGGGAAAAGATCTTTCCTGACTCCATCTCTACCGTCCATTAGTTCAGTGTCATGCTCTGTGTGTTTTAAGTGGCTTAAAGACATAAGTAAGGATGTGTTAAGCTCTAATCAACAGCTGCTGGTCCACATCAATCAAAGCTGACACCCTCTCAGCGCACAATTTTTTTAGGAAGCCTTTAACTTATCATATATGTTTACTTCTGTCCAGTTTGTCACCAATTAAAACCCATAATCTGAACGTTAACACAGCCTCTTTTGCTTGTCAGAACAAGTCATAGAGTCTGTCCTCATGTGGAAAGGAGATTCATTATCAGTTCCAACAACACCAGCGGAAGGCAGGGTGATAAACAATCATGGAGTGAGGAAGAGAGTGGGGATGAGGAAGATGGAGTTACAACCTACATATGGTGCACAGTGATGACAGTCGAGGGGGGAGAATTTAAACAGAAGCAGGGTTAAAATATTCATATATCTCTTTCTTCCCGTCTCTTATTTATGCACATAAATAAATTTGATCACATTGTGCTATCTCCCATGGGAGCTGTCTAACAGACGACTCTTATGGAAATGAGGCTTTGAGGTTATATATATGCAGGTTGTCTCAAGTTCTGAACCCCACATAAGTACTATGGTTGTTAACATGATTAGTGATGAGTGTTTCTATGAACATTTATAGCACCTATTTTAAAGACCATAATAAGTTGCACTCTGTGTAAAATAGCTGTGACATGTTGCTAGAGAGGGAACACATTGGCCATTAATGCTCAGTAAGAGGTAAGCACTTTATCTATAGACCCCACAAAAAAAACGTGTTCACTCGTCGTCTATTTCTGCCACAACTTCATCTGCTTTATCAACTTTATTATTCAACTCTCAAATCCATAAACACAATGTTATTTAGCCCTTTACTCTGTGTTTTCTCCCTCTCAGCTTCACTTGGCCACTGAGGGGGGTTGCCATGGATACTCCACCCACAGGAGCCAGCTACCTTCCCTGTTACCGTAGCAACCAGTTCCCTACAGAATTTTCGTCATGTCACTCATGGCCTTTCTCTCTCCCAGCGCCGCTCATTATCAGCGCACCTCACTCGACCGCGGCGTTGCACATGAGCGAGGTGTGTGCACGTGACGACTGTCTGCACAACCACTTACAGGCACTGCCCTGACATGGTCCACAGACCTCAACAGACATCAAAAAAGTTTACAGAATATTGCCTCATGTACAGTACATTTAGACCACAACAGCACACATAACCAAGACCATTTTCTGCATTTCTAGTTCTGAAATTTTAACTGGAAATATTCCAGCAACAGAAATACATCTTTTGTTTCCTTGTTTTCTTCTTTGATGAAAAAGTTTTATGCTATGTTCACAAAAACATGATCATTTTCTATATAATGCTGCATTCATTTGGGGTTTGTAGAAGATGATTGGAATATAAGAAATTTAAACAAATTTAAGACGAAGGAGAAAAAAGAAAAATATATATTAAACAATATAAAGTGTAATAACACCAATAGTTCAGGTATTATCAGTAAAAAAAGGCCATATACCAAGCACATCCATATTATAAATTTAGAGTTTCTTACTGCTGTTCTATAAAAAGGTGTATATAGGAAAATAAAATGTATGTCTTGATGGATGAGATTAGGCAAGCAGCATCTAACACACCAAACTGTTTAGTCAAGGCTTCTGGATTAACCTTCCTGACCTGGTGGGCAAGATATTGTCAACACAAGCGCTAATGTACCAAATATTAAATTGCTATACGTTCTTCCAAAAAAAATTAAAAAATAGGCACATTGGTCCATCACAATTAATGACTGAGGCATGTTCAAAGTGTTTTTTGACAAGCCCACTTGTGTTCTTAAACATTTTGACGTTTTGGTGAATCTGGGTTTGACTCAAAAATCTGTTCCTCAACTTATTGAGGCTCTATCACAGTAACCTTCAAAATTCCTTTAAGCTCAAAAACTATGATAAAGTGAAAAGTATATTTTACAGAGCTCAAATACTTCTACTATTACTAATAATGCCTGCACAAGATAATTTAGGAAAAGAATGGTACCATCTGTGGGTTTTGGTATAAAAAATGAATAGAGTTTCATAAACCCTGACTAAAAAGAAATAGAAATTCTGAGGATTGTGTCAGACTGACATGTAATGACTGGCTTAGGCCCGCTCAGTGTAATTTTAGACCAGGGCACTCTGGCAACATAATGTGCGCTGGCTGTGCAGTCTGCCGATTGTGCTGTAGAATCACTCAGCGGATTAAATAATAGTGTTATCTGATTTCCTCAGGCCATAAAATCTCTACGGACTGTCCAACTGAAGGGAAAATGGTTTAATCATTGAGACAATCTATAAAAGACACACAAATCATCATTTGTGTTTTGTGCTTCCGGTTCTTCTTTCTTTTGTTTTGCAATGAAGACAGTTTGTCAGCTGAGGTTTGGTGAGTACCCTGATGCCGCTTGGCCTTGGCCTTTTTGATCACACTGAACTAAAACAAAATAATTGGTGAGTGACATACATTCAGATTCCAGCTGGATGTCAACAGCCACGTCAGCAACACCTGGGGCTCTTATTATCTGTTTGTAGCAACCATGCTCTTATCTCCCATCCTTAAAAAAGCAAAAGCCAAATGCATGAAGGAGCTGTGCCTGGGATTGGAATACAAAACATTAAGTCTCAGGTGTGAGCACTTTCTAAGTATATCAAATATTCAGCAACAGTCAAACCCAGATTTAAATGTTATAAAATTTACTGTGAGGTTCTGTCAGCTATTTAAAGTTCTAGGAGGGACGAAAGATCAACAGATACATATTACAAACCTGACTCAAATCTGGAAGTAGAGCCTAAGCAGCACAACGTACAACAAAAAAACCTAAATGAAGGGGCATAAATTATTTATGCACAGTGAAAAGGATAAATGAGGGAAGCAGAAGATGTGACTGGCTAATGCAATCTGCTCGGGCTGATTGGGGGGGCAATGTCTGAGAGGGCAGGGGGGTTTAGGGAGTGGCTCTGGGATGTGGCAGCAGAGACAGACACACACGCCAGGAGAGGGACGGGGAGGGGGTGCAGGGGTAAGATGGATGAGAAAGGTAGTAGACAAGCAGGCAGAGGGTCTTTTGTGTGCTCTGGAGGGAGGCAGGCGTGAAATAAATAGATCTATCATTAGTCAGTAGATTGTCTATACCCCACAATGTTCACAACTAAATCACAGATTTAGCAAAGTCACAAGAACCCCACAGTTTGTTTGTCTGGAGTGACTGGACATGTGGTTTTCCATTACAGTAGTTTTTTATTGGACTGGAATGATTGGAAGTTATTGTCTATGTACATTGGTGTTTTTGAATTGTTGATCTGATTTAAGTTCCCGCTGAACACTACTGATAAGTTTGTCTGTCTGGAGTGACTAGCGCTGTAAAGGGCGGCAGTAGCTCAGTGGGTAGAGCAGTCGTCTTTCAACCCAAAGGTAGTTGGTTCGATTCCCGCTCTCCCCACAGTTCATACTGTCGTTGTGTCCTTGGGCAAGACACTTAACCCACCTTGCCTCCAGTGACTGTAACACTGCAATTACTGTAGAACAATGTAAGTTGCTATAAAAGTGTCTGCTAAATGAATAAATGTAAATGTAAATGATAACAAAAGTAAGACATTAAAATACGGTACCAGGATGAGAGCATATAACGAGTGCGTGACAAGGGCCGAAATTTAGCTGACAAGTGAGAGCACAGACCTTTCTGTGTCCTTCAATAATTAATGCGACTTCTCCAGTGTGCCATCTTTATAAAGCAGTGTGTGTCTGTGTTCATCCGAGTTGTCTGTAGGAGAACACTAGTGATTTATCGATGCACACTTGGATTTATGAGCTCCAGTGAGACCTTGTGATAGAATAAGCAGAACGAGTCTCAAAACGTACCCATTTCTCTTTCAATTTTAATATGTGATCCGTCTCAGCTACTACTTTCACTGACCACAAGTTCTCTTTGTCTCATTTCAAGGCCACCTTTAAATATAAGCCACAACACAAATGGCTCAAGATGAGTAGCAATAAGGTTGTCTCCATCCATTAGCATGCACTCCACCCCAGAGTCCACATCAGATACTACACACTGTCCATCACTTGCACTCTTGTCTTTCTTCCCTTGCATTCTCCATTTTTCAAATCATTCGACATGCCAGAGCAAACCCGTCTGTCTCCCACCCTCTGCTTCTCCTGAACACAGAGGACAAGTGTTATCGGCACACTGCAGATGTTTGTGACAGGGATGAAACCTCCCACTGGCAGCAGCAGGACTAAACATGGTGCTCTGCCTTGGCACTAAACTTTTTTACAGAAATCAGAGCCATTATGCTTACTGAGGCAGTTCTGCAGCGCTCAAGACCTTGGGCTGCTGCAGAGGGATCGCTCTGCCTCTCACGACTCAGAGGACTTTTTTTGAGTACCCTCTGGGTGACACAGCAAATCTTATGAGCAGTTAAAAACCTTATGTAAATTAATTTGCAGTAATTATGTTGGAAATTACAATGTAATGCTTACCATTACACAGCTACCATTTTATTTGTATGTAAGATAATCATGTAAAAGCTGGAACAAAATAATTGGCTATTTGGTTTTGTTTGTTGGGGCCAATAAAATTTTACTCTTTGGCATGAATAATTTCATGTTTTGGATTAACAATTATGTCTATAATATCTAACAAAATCTACATTTTATCCATCAATTTATATTTTGCTGCTTTTTGGAAATATTAAATGATTCTTGCTGTCTTTTATCTAAACCTAGATGTTGTTCAGTTCAGGGTGTTGTTTTGGGTTAATAGTATACAATCTTATTCAAAGCAGGTAAAAGCAGTCTAAAATGTCATTTGCAGTTTGTTAGTGGTAACCAAATGAAGACAGTTGTGACAGTCAATGACAGAGAAGCCCAAACACTTCTTTAGTGCCGGTTATTACTTCACGTCTGGTATCAGCTCTCAATCACCAAGGAACATTTACAGAGCTGCTTTTCTCCAATATACTGCTCTTATTGCACAGTGACTACAGGATTTAATGCAGATCCTTTTCAGATTGCACAATCCAGAATTTGTGACAGGAAATGAGATGGAGAGAAGAAGTGGCACAATAAAGTGTTACATTTATGTCCACTGTTTTTAGTCACATAACTTATTCCTGTTATGAATGCCATTTTGAGGACTTTTGACCATTCATAAGATAGAACAGCCATCTTTTGAATTGTTAATTGCTATGGCAACGGTCCTAGTTTTTCATCACTTGAAACCCATGGATAGAGTAGAGACAAGCGAGCACACAGGAACCCATTAATACAACCCGATTATCTTCTGGCTCCAAAATTAATTAAGTGAGTCTAAGGGAGAGTGTGTGTACACAGAGATCTAGCTGTCCTGCTCTATTTCCCTTTCTAAAAAAAACAAAAACAAAAAAACAAACAAATACAATCCTCTTGTCCTGCCCCGAAAGGCAGATGGTGATGGGATGTGGATCAGGAGCAGGCCTATATTACAACTCTGCTATTGGTCATGGTCATGCGTAGGCGGCAACCGACAACTTTATGGGTCATTTTATCCTAAAACATTTCCTCCACTCTGTCCACAAACAGACTCCATCCTAAGTCCTTTCCTCATTTTGTACTTTATAAGTATTTCTTTGTGTAATATACACATTACTTGAGTGCGTTGCTCATTTTTATTACACCGCCTCTACGCTTTCTCTTGTACAATTGTATATATTTTATCCTAACTATTTGATTTTTTATTTGTTTTGAAATTTTATATTCATTTTCTACAGTAAATGAAAAATATAGTGCATGGTCTGTGGACATCCTCAGTTATCCAAGTCATCAAATATTAAAAAGGTTAGGACAAAAGCATCTGGACATACTGTCATTTAGAAGGTAGAAGATGTTTCATCCCTGAACTCGGAGATGCTTTCGGGATAACCTTTTTACTGTGCTCTATCGGGACTGAATCTTTTCTCTTTAATGGTATGAGCCTTACACTGTATTACATTACATTTGAATACAAATCAAGTTTTTGCTTGCACTGCTGGTCAGTTAGTGAGGGGGAGGGATGTAAGTGCTAATACAACTGCAATACCTGGGAAACCATTAGTACTATAAGAACCACTCAGGAATAACTACTACTAATACATACTTCAGTGTGTCTGCATACAGCACGCAAACAAACTGAAAATGTAAGTATGACTCTGAAAGCATTATCAAATTAACTCATTTCGAAGAAGTGATTTATTAGAGAAAGCTGACAGTTTTATTAGGGCTAATGCGGCAGAATAATCCAGCCAAGCCAACCTTCAGTGGCGGTGTAATCTTCAGTGTAAACCTTCATGAGCAGGTTTTCTTGAATGAGGCTAAAGCCCATTGCTACAGCATAACAGTAATCCCTCTAAGGCTCTTATGGAGACGATAAATTTTTGTATAAAAAAGGGGGATCTTAGCACTGTCACTGACTTACACTGGGAGTCCACTAATAAATAAACATCCTTCAAACAATTCCTTCAAACCTCATGCCGTTTTGCTGTATTGTGTTTCACTGACTATTTTAAAATGGAAAAGTGAACTCCACCTGGGACACACATGACTCATCTTCCTCCTTTCCCCTGCATTCAACTTTGATAGACTCATAGACTGTAATGTCATCATGAGGAGACATGGAGCAGAAACAGGAGTTGGGGACCTTTAATATCAGCTCTGTGGCTATTCACGAACACAGAGGCCAATAGGAAAACCCTGCATCTCCAATTAGTGCCATCTTTACCACTGTCACCTATATCTTAAGATAAAGACCTATAATAGTTGCCCCTTTTACAGAACAGTGCTGTCTATTCACAAATGCCAGCAAAACTGAAATAACCAACGTGCACCAAATGTTTTTAATACAATCAGCCTGACTTGGATCGACAGACACTGTATATGCACGACTTCACCAAACCCATTAGTCTGATCAAGGGCAGATTTCTCATATGAATCCAGGCGGGATGCAATGACATAAAATGTGATCTCCATCTTTTTACAGAGCCAAGGCCTATATAACATTTTTCATGACAAGACACAGGCCCAGGCTTGACGCAGCGATCAAAATGCACACAGAAGAGAGAGCCTTTTATACTGAACACGACCCCTCAGTTGGACTATATCTGCTTTTATATTTCATAGCCTAGTGACTGCTTATGTGTGCCATTGCTCTTATTGTTGCTAGCGGATGCATTTAGAAAATAAATGGTGTCCTAGATGTAGCCTATAGAACTGCGTGTCAGCACTATGGAAATGAATTCTATCTGGGGACTTATCGGGATATAAGAGGCCTCTAAATTAATTTAATCCCCAAAAAGACACGTCGCCATTCGTCAAAAAATATTATGCGCAATCGTTTAGTTTAATACTTACCTCGACGTCGTTTCCCCACACGCAGAAGGACAATACAGCCATCAACACAGGTACTGCAGTATGTCCCATTTTCTCGTCTTTCGTCGGTGTCACTCTTATTGTCGTTCCCAAGAGTTATTGTTATCAAGTAAGTGACTCGTACATACGGCGTCTCGTTACATCAGTTGATGTGACAGATACTGCGTTGAGTCTTCCTGAGGTATCCTTCCTGTGTCTGCGTCCTGTGTGCGTGCTCTCCCTCTCGCCAATGGCACGCGGAGCTATTATGTGCAAGTGGATGGAGTCTGAACCAAGCCCTGTTTCTGCGGCGTTTTTTTTGCTGTTTAGTGGTTTTATGCTGGCTTAGTAAAGAGAGGCCTCTGGTGGTGAAAGATAGGTATTGCATTTCGATTGGATAAGCAACTTCCTAAAGTGGCCAGCAGGTGGCCTACATGATTTCATTTCAAGTTTAAACATTTAATAGTATATTATTTGGATGTTTTAAACAGATTTACGTTCTTACTATGAAAAACATGTGTACACAAAAACACATGTACCTCTTAAAGCTGAAAAGAGTGGGATAACTGGGTAAATGTTTTGGTTTACAGTCCCTCAGGTGACCGCGCAGGTATCTGGGCGTGGTTTAGGGGCGTAAGGAGGATATCGCATTCAAGCGTTTGTAGCATTTTTCATCGATCACACAGCTAGCGAAACTGATTTGACTTATTGACCTACTGCAGGGCCCCACTGACGAGTTTATTTGAAGAAGGGATACCTGACAGTCCCGTGGGAAAGCTGCAGCCTACCGGAAGCAGCTGACAAGGTGTTTCCTATTGAAATCTAGTCGGTGGATCTTCTCACAGCTTTGCCTCAAGATGCATTCCGCCAGATACAACGTAAGTTTAGTCACTTCTCAAAACGTGTTAAAAAGAGAACGAGTGGTTTGATTAAAAACATAAACTTAGCACACGTATGTTCTAAATGGAAGTTAGCTTTGATGAAAATAAATAGACAATTTGATGCCTGTGTGTGTCAAGCACTAGATTTAATGTATTTGTATTCTTCCCGCAGTAAAACTGTTTGATCTCCTACATGCTAAAATTTGTGAAAACACATGACAAAGACGGATTGCATGTTGATTTCACACTAACCTGTTAAGGCCCTCTTTTATGTAACATAGTCTGTGCATTCATAAGTATAGGCCTAAAGTTTCATAGCATGAGCCCTAATTATTATGACTATGATGTCCAGAGGACTCCTGGAGACTTACTAGAGCTGAGCAGTGTTAAACGTTTTCCTGGAACTCCTCCCTTGTTTCTTTGTAATACTGTCCCATTTCCATTATCCCCAGAGGTGTGGTCACTGAAAAGTATGTCCATTTTGACAGTTGAAACCTGTGTCATGGCTTATAGGTTTAGCTCAATACAGTCAGGTGTAGATCTCCACAGCTGATTGAGAGAAACTTTTAGTTCTCACTGGGGACACACTGACTAAAAAACAAATTAGCCACTTGTTATTTACATACTTCTGTTTAAATCCTTTTTCATTTTTTTGTTCTGCTCTGATGAGATTAGAGACAGGATCAGTAATGAAAATGAAAATTTCTTTACAAACATACAAGCTGTTTAATCTTTAACTGTGTTAACTTTGTTAGTTAATATATATTGTCACATTCAGGTTTTGGCCCTGGATTAGACTTGATCCAAGATACTTCATACACAGGGCGGGACATGGTTACAATAGTAAGTGGCGCTGTATCAGGGCTGCTGATTTAGTTACTACTTATCTATGTTGACAAACTACATAAGATATTACCTTAAATGGAACTGGATCCGGTTAAAGTGGGCCTTTAACCTCATTTAAACAGACATTCAAACAGTCTTGCACTTTACTGCCAACTACCCCTGCCTCTTCTGCAGTGGTACGAGGCAGATTTTGTTAGATATGCTTATCCTTAAACCAAAATAGCTATTGTTGCTGTTAATATTCCTTGATGAATGTAAAGATTCAGTTTATTTCTACAAAATCCTATAGCCAAGTGGTTATGTACTGTATGGACTGGTAAAAACCCCACCTCTTTAACAGCTTGTTTCTCTCCCGTCTGACTGGTTGTACAGCTCAGAATCGCTCAGAGCTAACTAACCTTGGCTGCCGTATTATCACTTAAGTATATTCAAGTCCAAGTCTTTTGCACTTGTTACACATTTTTAGTTTACAGCAGCATTCACTTAATCAGTCATAATCAGTATTAAGAGAGTACAATATTTTTTGTAAACAGCATAATGTTCTGAGGAAGTTTGGGGCTGTTTTCCAGGAGAAGAATAGCTTATGAAAGGCAGGTTGGTTTTTATCGGGCTGTGATCAGGGTTACCCCACCTCGAATGATTCCCTCCATTCTGAACTATGATTGCTGTTAAACATTCCAATTAGAAAACATGTGGAAACCTGAGCCGGGTAAGAATAGCCCTTAATTGCCAAGAGTTATTATCACTACTCATGTAATTGAGCCTCCATCTTAAGGGGCAGCATATCTGACAAATTGATTTAATACCAAAGTGATTTTCCATCCCTAATAGCACTTGGGCTTCTGCTCTCACAGGATACAGGCGCTGTATTCATTGTGTGTTGATTACTAACTGGCCTGAAACGTTTCTCTCGATCCACCCACTCGAGAAAGCCTGGCGCACATGCATTATTGACAGTCTTGTATGCTTATAATTGCTAGAATAATTCTCTTCGCATTTTACACATGTGTTGTGGGAGTTGTGACAAACAGGTTTCGCCAGTTTTGCTGCCATAAGGTGAAGCTGCTTGTTGGAATCTGTCACGGTTACCTGTGTGAAGTTGGCACCCCATCAAGCGCATATCTGTAGAAAAAACTATATCATGGGTTATGCTTCGTTTGTGCTGTAAAAATGTTTATGCTGGTATGGTTTTTAAGATATAAATATTTTGGTAACATTTTATTTTACACAACACTTGATATATTATATCTACCTCATTAAGTACAATGTCACACACTGTGTAACAAACTGTAATAACATGTAACTAGTACATCCATAACCTAACCCTACCTTCAATATGTTAGTGCACATAATTCCATTATGTATGTACTATGTAGTTTCATGTTAGTTCCGTTTGTCGAGGTAGATCCAATGTATCAAGTGTAGTATAAAATAAAGTGTCACTGAATATTTTTATATTTCAATCTGGTCAATCTATTGTGGGTTTGGGCTTTGTTTAGGCTGGTTTGTGATGTTAAAACTTTTGTTTGAACAATACCACTTTTGTTCAGTTTTGATAAAGGCGTGTGCTGATGATGTCATTGATAATAAATAAAACATTAATATCTTAAAAACCAAAACAGCACTAGCAACATTTTTAACATCTCAAACAAAGCATAATTATATTAAAGAAGACAGAGGTGAGTGTGTCAAAGGTGTCTGAAGCAATAAAACCAAACTTTTCAAGGACTGGACATGACCCCAGGCAACGGCGCCCAAGACCGCCTCACCCAAAAGTGTCCAGGACTAGGCCTGTCACGATGACTACTTTTTGTTGTGCAATATATTGCACCAGACTCAACTGCGATAAACAATATTATTGTGACGTTAAAACCAATTTGCAGTGTTTCCTCTGGGCAAAGTGCCTTAGTCGAAGGTCACATGACCTGTTATATGGGTTTAAGTGTAGTAAACTAAAACCCATCAAAAAATATGCCTGTCAGTTCATATTAGATTCAAGGACTGGACATGACCCCATGTAAATGTGTGTAGCCTACTGAGCATCTCTGCAAATAGGTGCATATACTGTATAATGGCTGGGTGAACTCAAAGGGGGACTTCATTGCCGTGGCGGCTGCCACGCACATATGAATGCATATGTATTAGTGCCAAATACTAACGCGTTTATTTCCATGTAATTGCAAATATCGACAATTGCACCAGGCCTACCCAGGACTGCCTCTTCCAAGAACTTCCTGGCACCATGGTCAACCCTGATAATCCCAGTACTACTGCATGGACCGCCTTTCCCAAGACCACCCATCACACATGCCAGATTTAATAAGAAAAAAAAGCCATGTTGCTAGTCAACCTGGGCGGCATTAGTATAGCACCGGTCCAGTGGCACCGCCATCATCCTGTCCTACTCCGACGACAGAGCCAGTAACCGCACAAACAAAATATTTTACAACACAAACAAAATATTTTACAACACAAACGGTTGATACACTTTTTTTACAGCTATGTGCTTGATTGGAATCCAACTTCACGCAGGTGTAAAGGTTGTAAAACCTTTTTAAAGAAGTCTCACAATGCATTTCTTGGTCATTGTATGTTTTTTTTTTTTTTTTTTCCCAGGTCAACTCTTAATTTCCACAGTTAAGGTTGTATAGTCCTCTGCTCAGACCTACTCGGCCTTTCTTCCTTGATTACACTGAGTCAGACGCTGTTGTTTTCTTTCTGCTTCAGAATGAGCACATTGACTTCTTATCCAACAAAGAGAAGGTACAACCAAAGAAGAAGACGAGCATTGGAATTGGCGTCCTAGTGGCAGTACTCATTTTGGCAACTGTTGCAGCGTTTCTCATTTGGTTCTTTGTCTGTGAGTACAAGCCTTGTCTACCATATATCACCTAACTTAGTTATTTGGGCTCATTGTAGTAAGAACAGAATTATATTATATAATTTATATATGTCAGTGTTGCAGTTTTCGTGACAGAATTGGTTACACTTCTATTTTTAGTTGCACATAAGCGTGGCTTGACATCACGGACAGAAAAGTAGCTCATTTAAACTCTCTTTGAAGCCTATGTCCTTTGATATCAACCTCTAAGTGCAGGTTGTTTGGACCCAATATTTATCCATTAGTATTAGACCTTTTGAAGGCTATGACTTGCAAAGAAGAAAAATGTCAGAGTCCACGACAGAACTCTGACTTTCACACACACATCATGACACAGAAAGGCCGCTATACTTTGGATGAACAGTGGATGCTTTAACCTTTTCTTTAACTTTAATTGCTTTTGGAGACTCTTGGCCCTGGAGGGGGAGGGGTTATAGCTGTTTAAAAATTAAACTCCCTCATATTTTTCTTTTCTTTTACAGTTAAAGATGCTAAACCAGATCCCACTGCCAGAACACAACTCCGCTCATCAAAGCAGGTGTTCAGTGGACAAATTACACTTGACTATCCATATGACCAGAAACTAGAGGATCCCAACAGCGAGGAGTTTAATTCTTTGGGACACAGACTAGAGTCAATTGTGAGTTTGGCAAAGTCAAATTTGTCTTGATTCCATTCTTTTCCAAGGATCAGTCGTGTGTGTTCTCCAAGTAAAGAAAAACTACTTTATTCGTGGTTCTATGTGTGGAATTTAATCATTCTTTCCTCAACAGAATCTTCTGTGTATGGAAGAGCGTAAAGCGAGCAAAATCCCTGCATATGAGTCGTCATCTGGAATATCAGATGATGAGACAGTTTAGGGATATACTTGGAAAAGAAAAGCTTTGTGCTATGTAATACAAACTGGACTTGCACAACATTGATAGAAAAACGCTCTATATGTAATCCCTGAAAAACATTATACCTGGGCGCATTGCTTTGATAAATGGAATTGAGCTTTTCACTTGGTATGAATTTTCACTTGATGAATTATGTGAGAAATAGGTGAGTTATTCTACAAACCCAATTCCCAAAAAGTTGGGACACTGTACAAATTGTAAATAAAAAAGAAATGCAGTAATTTACAAATCTCATAAACTTATATTTTATTCACAATAGAATATAGATAACAATTAAATGTTGAAAGTGAGACATTTTGAAATGTCATGCCAAATATTGGCTCATTTTGGATTTCATGAGAGCTACACATTCCAAAAAAGTTGGGACAGGTTGCAATAAGAGGCTGGAAAAGTAGAAAGTACATATAAGGAACAGCTGGAGGATAAATTTGCAGTTTGTTAGGTCAATTGGCAACATGCTTTTTTTATAAAAAGAGCCGCTCAGAGTGGCAGTGTCTCTCAGAAGTCAAGATGGGCATTCCCCCAATTCTGCGGCTAAAAATAGTGGAGCAACATCAGAAAGGAGTTTCTCAGAGAAAAAGAGTTTGAAGTTATCATCATCTACAGTGCATAATATCATCCAAAAATTCAGAGAATCTGGAACATTCTCTGTGAGTAAGGGTCAAGGCCGGAAAACCAGACTGGATGCCCGTAATCTTTGGGCCATTAGACAACAATGCATCACATTCAGGAACGCTACTGTAATGGAAATCACAAGATGGACTCAGGAATACTTCATGAAAACATGGTTGGTAAACACAATCCATCGGGTCATTTGTCGTTGCCAACTAAAACTAATGGTCAGAAAAGAAGCCATATCTAAACATGATCCAGAAGCGCAGGTGTTTTCTCTGGAGCCAAGGCTCTTTTAAAATGGACTGTGGCAAAGTGTAAACTGTTCTGTGGTCAGGCAAATCCAAATTTGAAGTTCATTTGGGAAAACTGTGATGCCATGTCATCCGGACTAAAGAGGACAAGGACAACTAAGTTGTTATGAGCGCTAGGTTCAGAAGCCTACTGCTGTGATGGGGTTGTATGAGTGCGTGTGGCATGGGCAGTTTACACATCTGGAAAGGCACCATCAAAGCTGAAAGGTATATCAAGTTCTAGAACAACATATGCTTCCAACCAGACCTTGCTTTTTCCAACATGACAATGTCAGGCCACATACTGCATCAATTACAACATCATGGCTGCGTAGAAGAAGGATCCGGTACTGATATGGCCAGATCTTTCACCCATAGAAAACATTTGGCACATCATAAAGAAGACCTAAGACAGTTGATCAACTAGAAGCCTGTATTAGACAAGAATGGCACAACATTCCAATTCCTTAACTTGAGCAACTTGTCTCCTCAGTCCCTAGATGTTTGCAGACTGTTATAAAAAGAAGAGGGGATGCTACACAGTGCTAAACGGGGCATTGTCCCAACTTTTTTGAGATGTGTTGATGCCATAAAATTCATATCTTTTCCTTTTTAAAATGATAATTTCTTTCAGTTTAAACTGTAGATGTTGTATGTTGTATTCTGTTATTGTGACAGACATTGACATTTGAAACTTCCACATCATTGCATTCTGTTTCTATTCACAATTTGTACAGTGTCCCAACTTTTTTGGAATCCGGTTTGTATTATGTACTTCTTAAACAGGATTTTCTGTGGTTGTCTTTGAATTGCAGTCTGATGTTGACAGTTCAAAATTCAGCGTAGTTACTTTAGTTCTGTGTAGTTTTTTGTATTTTATTTAGTTTTTCTACAAAAAAAAAATTTGCTCAGTAAAATACTTCTGCTTTACACAGCTCCATGATTACTACCAAACGGATCCACTTCTACAGAAGTATTACACCAAATCAGTGGTGACTGCATTCAGGTAGGTTTCCAACCTTTAAAAGAAATAATAATACTGCTAAATGATTGACAGTACAACTTAATTTAATGACAATAGCTGTTTTTATTAAATCATGCAAAGTGAAAATGATATAGAAATGGAAATGTGCAAAATATAACACTTTATAACACAATATAACACACACAGATTTTCATGAAGTGAAAAGCAACGTGCACTCATTTTCAGCACACTCATTTTCAGCACACTCATTTTCAGCACACTCATTTTCAGGGCGTGTCCAGAGCTGGCACATTATTTTAAAGAAAGGCTGGACATGGCATAAACAGGGTTTTTTATTATTTATTTTTTCTAGATTGACAAGTTAAGTTGCATATGCCAGAGGTGAAGGCACAGCCTATATATTGGTCATATTTGATGTGTTAATGGCCTAATTTCCCCTGTGAACTCAAGGGACATGTATTTCCAAGAAACAGAGTTAAAAATCAGCAGTTATATTATACGTAATTTTTTGTGATTCTGTGGTGCGTCATGTCTGAACAATGAACTGAACACACCTTAAATAGAATATAAGTGGACATCAAGCTGACTCTCACGAGTCATTTATTTATAGAAACTACCATTGTTCACAAGGGACCTGTTGCGCTTGTGTTTTACTGAAATAAACAAAGACATAATCTAACACAAAGCAGCACATGGGTGGGTAAATGGATAATAAATTATAGGACAAATGAACAAAACCTTGCAGTGTCCAATTGTGGATTGTAGGAAGTGGTCTGGGCATGGAGCAGGTGTGTGAAGGTGAGTAAAGTCAAGCACGTTCTAATTTTGGATGTCTCTCACTTAGCCTACTCTCCACTCGGGGATTTTTCAGGATTGCTCTTATGCGTTTTATCAGCTCATAAACACACTAGAGTGAGTAAAAGCATGGTAACTGCCTGTGCCGTCGGTCCCGTTGTCCAGCGCATTTCATTACAGTCCAAACATGAATTGCTTCTTCTGTTATTATTCGTTATTATTTTTGTGGCCGCTCTTTTGATGCCTTCAAATAGGCCTACATCAGTGTTATCAGGCCTCAGTCCGTCTTGCGCCAGACCCCTCTTCAGAACGCCTACAATGGCGCATAGTGGCTTGTACACACCTGCCTCAGGTGAGAATAACAAATCAACCATGCATCACTGATAATGAGCCTTTCGGAGGCGTAAGATTAAACCCATAGACTCCACTGGTTCATGTTAGTGATTTTAGTGATTCATTTTGCATTATCAGAAGAGTTTTGAAAACACTGGCTTAAAGCATTATGATTATTACTAATAGTATTCAATGTGAGTATAGTGCATCTTAATGTCTGTCATGTTCTGCAAATGTTAACTTCTTGAATGTTGATCAACGCCACTTAACACTTTGCTTTTTCCTCCTCCCATTTCTTTCTCTCATCTCCAGTGAGGGTGTAATAGCCTACTACTGGTCCCAGTTTGACATCCCAGTCGAAGACCTGGAGGTTGTACCGGAGTTTTCAGAGATGCGGGTGCTGACGGCGCTTGAGGCTGGCATAAAGAAGCAGCAGCGCAGTGTACAGACCCTGGCTGATATCAAAATTCGTGAAATCACTGCCTCATGTGGGTACCAGGAGCAAGTGGAGGGTCACTTCAAGGGTCAGAAGCTCTGGTGACCATCCGCAATGCAGCATATAGTGTGACATTTGGAGTTAGCAGAACTAAAACATTGGGAAAATAGATTCGCAAAAGGTCATTGTCAACTCTTATCAGTGTTGGTAATCTATCAGCCTTCTATTTATAGTATAGAACCTGTGTGCTGATAAGATGATAGCAGATAAGCCAGGCCTCTGTGCTTGGGCTGCATCTGAGAGTGCACATTTTGTGCTGCTTGAATCCTCAAGCGTTATTAGCTCAGCCTTAACCTGGCTTGAGTGATTTGTCATCTGTCTTCTCAGCATTCTCAGTGCATTTGTCCATATCTTGGCAACTTGCCAAAAAGCTAACCCTGTGACTCAGGTTTTCTTTTTCTTCTCATCAAAAATAATTTCTGTGTGTGCTTTGAAGTCCCAGAGAGTTAGACAGAGATGCATTGGCTGCCACTCTAAGGCAATGTGAAATAGACCAATAGCACCACACACCATCAGCAGCCCCTTAAACCGCAGGGACATGGAACTGAAAATGTGCAACCCAAATATTTTAGTCTCACGCATCAAATTCTATCAACTCAAAGTTTAGTGACTTTTTTTTTTTTTTTTAAACCTCTTCTTCTTTTTATCTGTCTCCATTTCCAGTCACAGATGCTCGATTGGCCAAGACCCCCAGCTCCAGTGAGTATAGCATGTCCCACTTCAATCACACACAGCTGTAATTTTCCAGCTGGCTCGATGCTCACCTTGCCAAGGCTATTCGCTTTGACCAGCATATAAAGTTATCATATTTATTTCCGGTTAAATTAATTTTGACATTTTACTGTATTAAATGTATTGTATGTAAAAGAGAACGTATAAATTGTTTGATTAAATAAGGGTTAAATAACTGTACTTTTAAACATACATTACTTTTATAGGTTGTTTATCTTCTTTTATAGTTGTTTCAGTTCTTCTGCTTTGCAACAATTAAATAAGAGTAAAATACAGTTCAGTTCCTGCAGCTATTTGAGATCATTTAAATGAACAGTCGATAGAAGTAGGTCAGAAAACATTTATTTAAACTTACTTGAACATTACTTGTGTAATGCATTGTTGGAATAGATTTTGGATTTTGGAATAGATTTTTTTTTTAAATACCAGATTGTTTTACTAACAATCAATTGTCATTTCTCAGGAGAGTGTTTTATAACTTTGGAAGCTAAAGAAGAAGAGCAGTGGTTTGTATCTCCTGGTTTTCCCACTGTGTACCCTGCCCAATCCCGGTGTCAGTGGCAAATCCGAGCCTCCACGGAGAACGTCATCTATGTCGGATTTCCTGTTTTTCACATTGAAGACGACTGTGCTAATGACTTTGTGTTCATCTATGACTCATTAAGTCCAGCTGAACCCAAGGCCATAACAGTGTAAGTCCTATAAGAAGACTTGTATACAACAAAATGCTTGATATTCTTTGAAAAACTGAAGGCTGACAATATCTAGAAGGATTGCTAGGATTTATTTAGAACTTTTACATTTGAACACATTTGTTGAAAGGTAAAACCAATATTTTTGTAATTTATTTATACTTGAAGATCAAAGAGAAGAGAAATATAGTTGAGCACTTTTTCACGAGGACCCCTGCTAGAAATCTTTTGTTCTTTGAATGAAATGTGACAAAGGTATTTTGGAGTTTAAGATGTAGGTTGAAAATGCATTTCACTTCTTTCCTTTTTACTACATTTTTGATTCAAAAGTTTTTTTAGATTTTGGCCCTCTTTTTAGATGTGTGAAAGGTGCCTGTCTGAATTCTTCTGCACTGCTGTGTGTAATTGCACTTTGTCAATGAGAGAGGGATGCATTTTCCTTGAAATCTACTGACTCCTGAATGCAACATCAGCTGTAGCTGCAGGCTGTTTCAGAAACCACTGCCAAACAAATATGAGTTACCAAGTGATGCATAAGATTTTTATACTGCTATTGCGCGATCAACTTTATCCAAGGTGACATGGAGTTTATGAGAGCCATAATATAATACTCTATAATTACATTATTCTGCTGGAGTTAGATGTATTACTGCTCTTGCAATGTCATTCACACCTCCACAACTCTGCTGCCAGCATTGCTGAAACCTTTTGTGAATGGACCTAATGTTTGATTTTGTATACATTCAATTTTCGATGTAGCGTTGGCACATCCTTTATTTATCTCCTTTTACTAGATTAATTTTTTCTTCTTATCTAATCATTTCTTTAAATTCATTCATTAATTTCCTACCACTTAGTCCCCATTTTTTAAATTTGCTGAACTGATTAAAAGTGCTTCTGAATAAAAATGATTACAACAGTCTATTCTACCAGGGAAACGAGCATCAACAGCTCATTGTTATGTTGCCTGCATATACACTAACACTATGGTCTATTGCACCTGATTTATGCGCTCTCTTGCTGTGTTGCTTCCTGCAGGAAGTGTGGTCAGCGCCCCCCATCCAACCCACTGGCAGTGCTCTCATCCAAGAACATCATGTTGATCAACCTGATTACTGGGGAAGAGGTCCATCAGCCTGGCTTTAATGCAACCTATAAAGCACTACCTAAGTCTACAGGTAATTACAGTACGACATTAGTGCCCAGCATTTTCTTCTTTGGTGCTTATTTATTTAAAACACTACAATGCAATAATTACTAACTACATTATATTGTTAGAATGATTGTCACGGGACAGATCAGGAAATAATTTGAATAATTTCTATGTCAATTGTTCACCCTCCACTCTTGAAGTTGCCTAATTTTGTGTTGCGTATCTAAAGCTAGTCCAGTTCTCACTACTTCTGATGGATAGTAATCTTATTAAATGCCTTGTTTTATTTTTCAGTTCAAAGTTGTGGTGGAGTCCTTTCTAATGCAACGGGAGTTTTTACATCTCCACAGTATCCCAACTTCTACCCCAACAACATAGACTGCAGCTGGACCATCAAGGTTTGCTCCAGTGCTTCTCCTCATTTTGTCCACCTTCTTTGTTGGCAAAACTCCCTCCCACAGACACCCCCTTTCCCCTCCACCTTCCCTAGCCTGCCATGAGAGGAATGCTGAGGCAGCAGTATAGAAGCCAAGCGGCTCAGTACATCTTCTATCTTCATATGTCAGGGTGCTTTTACTGCTGCGGCCATCGCTGGGCCGTAATGTGTTGTATGCAGTGTGTGTAAAAATACACCTCGAGTTCTATTTTCAGTCCACAACACAGACATTTTACATGCATTGACTTACGTATGTGTGTGTATGATCTCTGCCTTCTCTGTGCTGCAGGTTTCTCCTGGGCAAAAAGTGCGAGTAAAATTTACCATGTTTCGCATGAAAGAGCCTGGAGTAGACGTCCGTATTTGCCACAAAGACTACGTGGAGGCTATGGGTATCAAGTAAGCCTTGGAAAAATTACAGTTGATTTTCAAAGCTTCTTAGACAGTTAAGAGAAATTGCATAATTTTTCTTTTTACAGTTTTATATAAAATGGCACTTCTGAGGTGTCGCCATAAATACAACACACTGACAAGGGACTTGGTTTGTTGCTAAAGTAGCAAAAGATTAGGTTTGTCTTTGTTTTTGATAGCAAAGCCCAATAAACAGTCAAGGATGTTAACTCGGAGCTAAACAATGTACAGCAATAAATAAATAAAGCATAAAGTGTCTCCAGTTCATGGCTCCAAATAAAAAAACATTGTTAGGTGACATTGCAATCCTATCTAATTCTATTTAAAAACTGTGTCTTTCGCTAAGGGATGACATGCGATTCTTATATTGTGCATCCTTGTTTTTACTTTATAGGTAAATGTTCAGTATTAACACAGACAACTCTCTAAGCATGTCATAATTGTGCCCCATCATGCACGTAAAGGGTATACGTTTGTATGTATCTGCTCGGGTATTAAATTGTTAATTTCAAAGTACATTTTCAAGAGTAGCTTAATTTTTGGGGATTGATGAGAGGTATTTCTTTAATGTACCACCTACACAATCGCCTGCAGTCACTGACTGATTAAACTTTTACAGGTATTGTGGGGAGATGTCCTCTTTGGCCCTGACTAGTACTTCCAACGAGCTAACTGTTGTGTTCCATTCTGACAAGTCCTATACTGACAAAGGCTTCAGTGCAGAATACAGTGCCTATGATCCAGGAAACCGTAAGTGTAAAGCCTGTCTAGCCCACATTAATACACACAGTACTTGGTGAGATTGGATGAAATGGGACAGTGGCATTTATAGGGTGTCATTAGAGCAAGACGGGGTGTAACTGTGTGGTCTGGAAAACACAGTGGCAAACTGTCAGTCATATAGAGCTGTTTAGAGATCGAGGCTGGAAATTGCAGCAGTGAAAATCAGGAGCTACATTAATCGCCAGAGAGCAAATTTATTGGGTCTGTTTTATTTTCCACTGTCAGACGCACTCTATTCTCAGTACATTCCACTCTTTTTGTTGTCTCACATTTTGAACCAAATGGATTTATAATGTCCTCCTCCACAGGGACAAGTAGTGCTAACATGTTGGATGTTGTAAACATGTATTATCATTCCCTCACACTTCAGTTTCAACACTGTTTCTCTCCCTCTTTGTATGTTCAGCTTGCCCCAACAAGTTTGCCTGTTCGTCCGGCATGTGCATTGCCAGTGTACTAAAGTGCGATGGCTGGAACGACTGCGGCGATATGAGTGATGAGAAGAAGTGCCGTAAGTTCTTTCTTGTCTTTTACACAAAGACCAGGCTGTTCTGTGAATGAGTTTGTAAATATATAAATTAAAGCAATAGTTCTGACTTAAGATAGTATCAATTTATAGAGAATATGATACCATATTGAAATGCTCTTGGTCTTTCTGCTTTAATGTTTTGATTTTATAAACTCCAGGCTGTGAAGACGACCAGTTTGCTTGTAGCAATGGCTTATGCAAACCACAAATGTGGGTGTGCGATCGAGTCAATGACTGTGGAGATGGCAGTGACGAGAAAGCCTGCAGTATGTATTTGCTGCTTCTTTAAGTTGTTCTGCGGTCGATCCATTTAATGCTACAGTAAAATTCAGGCTAATATTAAAGGCACATCACTGACCTGTGCAGTGAATAATCATTTTATTAGTAATAGGGTTTGGCCATCATTATCCAGACTTTTTATCATGTGTATCACACCTAAAGAAAAGCTCTGATCATTGATCTCTTTATCATGACCAATCCAGTTATTGTTGTCTAATTCTGCTGTGTACTTACAGGTTGTGAGAAAAATGAGTGGCGCTGTGGGAATGGAATATGTCTGCCTCAGGATGTTGTGTGCAATGGTAAAAAAGATTGTGTGGACGGAAGTGATGAGGCCTCTTGTGTAACCTGTAAGTGACATAATCGACTGTTTTATTTAGAAAGTCTTATGAATAATGAATGAAGTATCTATTGTCAGGTGACTTTCATACATACTGTGTGTGTATATTATATATATAATATATATATTTGTTTATTTTTTGTAAAAATATATTTTTTTCCATCTCTGTCACTTTATCCATTTTTTTCCCCACCGAATGCTCCCTTGCATTTCTTTTTGCATTTTTACTTTTGTGAGTAAAGTGGAATATTAGACCTCAACCTCAATCAATGAAATCTGCTCCTCAATCACTATGTATTGTGCATTCAAGCCTTACTTTGAAGCGTTGATGATGTGTGATGTTTTACTAGTTAAACTTAGAAAATTCTTTAAAGCTATGATTGAAATAACCAATGTGTTTTTTTTTATTTTTTTATGCAGCTCCAGGTATCTGCTCAGAATTCAGCTTCAAGTGTAACAGCGGTGATTGTGTCAACAAGGTCAATGCGGAATGTGACCGTGTTAAGGACTGCGCTGATGAATCTGATGAGACAATTTGTGGTACAAAATACAAAACGTCTGTGTTTAAATTCAAGCAAGCTTATAGAATGTCTGGGTTGAGATGCATGTTGGACTGTCTGTTAGAAAGTGCCCCTGGCCTTGACTGTTTTATTTATTTCATTTTTTATTTGAAAGCACCTCTTGTCGTGTCTGATGTTTTTGTTTTTTCCGCTCATTGTAGCCCCAGGCTGCTCCGTTTCCTTTATTTTGATCAGCTAATAAGTCAGCACTCCTTATTAGGATTAAAAAAGCCTTCTAGCTTTCACAGCTACTGTAAGCCAACATCATAATGACCACTTTCTAGTTTCCAGATTTCCGCCTCTGATCAGTCATGCCAGTCTCACCTACAAGCACTCTCACATAGTCAGCACTTTCATGTCTCTGTTTAATGGCAGATTGCGGCACTCGGCCCTTTAAGCTGAACCGAATTGTCGGTGGTCAAAATGCAGAACTGGGCGAGTGGCCCTGGCAGGTCAGCCTTCACTTCAAGACCTTTGGACACGCCTGTGGTGCCTCAATTCTGTCCAAAAATTGGCTCCTTTCAGCTTCACACTGCTTTTCCACCACCAGCCAAGAGTAAGTCTAATGCCCAGGATACATTAACATAGCAGACTATTTCCATTTTCAATGCTATTCTTTTATACAACCAATCAGTCAGTAAAATGTTCACAAATTGAAATTGTATTGTTTGAAAATTCTCCCTTGATTGGACTAGGTGTTTTATTTACATGAAGTGTGTTTCCACTGTAGCCCTGTAGGTGGCACACTCATCATGTTGATTCAACCTTAGCGCCAGCTCTTGTTAAAGCTCATTTTAAACATTCCTGTTGTTTTTGATGTTATTGAAGCTTGAATACTTTGGTATCATAAAGCGTTGTATATAGTCCTAATGAGAAAAAGAGTGCTATTATGAATTTAAATTTGACAGCCAGAGCCGTGTGATGCATGATTTTACATCAAAATGCAAGATTCAAGTTGCATAAACCTATGTACCTACTAAGAATTAAAATGTGTATTGAAACTCATTCAGATGTGCACATACAGATTGTATCATTGCTTTCCACATTCATCCATCCAGATCCATTTGTCTTGCCCTTTGCATCATGATACTACTATATATTTTTATTGCAGGAATCGTATTGCTTCCAACTGGTTAAGCTACAGTGGCATGCAGGACCAGTACAACACTGATGAGGCAGCGCTGCGAGCTATAC
Organism: Neodontobutis hainanensis; assembly: GCA_024349245.1. NCBI lineage: Eukaryota > Metazoa > Chordata > Actinopteri > Gobiiformes > Odontobutidae > Neodontobutis > Neodontobutis hainanensis. The sequence continues at coordinate 9,814,536 of JALDNG010000004.1, forward strand.
GCCGGATCATAACTCACCCGGATTACAATTCAATGACCTATGACTATGACATTGCACTGCTGGAGCTGAGTGAGCCGCTGGAGTTCAGCAACACCATCCAACCAATCTGCTTACCCTCGTCCTCCCACGTCTTCCCTGCAGGCATGTCCTGCTGGGTCACTGGCTGGGGCGCGCTCCGAGAAGGAGGTATTACATGTGAACTCCTTGTTGTTATTTAGTTTTTGTAGTTTTGTCATTTGGTCCGTTCAGTAGAGCTGCTACAACTAAACCGTTATTTTTGTTATTCATCATCTACAATGGCGTTTCTCTTCTTATCAAACTCACATCAACATTAAGCTATTCACATCCCGCTCTTCACAGCTTTCATCTTGTCTTCGTTTTGTCCTCTTTTCTTTAATGTACCACTCATTTCTTTTGCTTCCATCATGACATACAGTACTCTGCTCAACCCTCCCTACCGTTTCTTCTCATCTTTTTCTAATCTTCCCTATTCCATTAAGCTCTTTCCATATCCATATATCAAGACAGACATGGGCTCTCCTGGGAGGCCTCTTAAACCTTCATTAGCTAACACTAATCCGGACCATTAACACCTTTTGATGTCAGTGATGAACAGTGGGGTAAAATGATGAAACCGATGACCCTTCTGTACTGTCTGTCCTCACAGCTCAACCGGCACAGTTGCTACAGAAGGCTTCGGTGAAAATCATCAATGACACCGTGTGTAACACAGTGACGGAGGGCCAGCTCACCTCAAGAATGCTCTGCAGTGGCTTCCTGGCTGGAGGAGTCGATGCATGCCAGGTGAGTAGTGTAGATGGGTTTTTACACTGTAATTATCACGCTCGCACTCCCAAAGCCAGTCTAATAACCATTGTGGCCTGGTTGTGCTCGGCAGGGAGACTCCGGCGGACCCCTGGTATGTTTTGAGGAAAGTGGGAAGTGGTTCCAGGCAGGCATTGTGAGCTGGGGAGAGGGCTGTGCTCGTCGCAACAAGCCAGGTGTCTATTCACGCGTCACCAAACTGAGAGAGTGGGTCAAGAAGGAGATAGGAATCTGAAAAGGATCAAGTGGAGAGAGGAGGAGGAATTTGGAGCAGGGAGAGCCGCATGGTGCCAAAACAAAACCCTAGGAAAATGGAGATGGAACATTTGAGTCTGGTCAAGTCTCCCCCACATTTATTTATTCAGCAGCAGAGATAGACTCTTTGTCTTTGTTGCATGGACCCCACACCTTCCGACTCACATGAACACACCGCTCTGACCTACTTTTTATTTCTAAATACGCAAATCAGCCTTGTTTTTATTCTGATCCTGAGCCTACATCCTGACTGGCAATCTCCCATTGCTCTAATGTGGCTATTCTGTATCCTAAAAATTATTTCTCTCTCTGAATACTTTGATATTTCTGAACAGTAATATGTTCCTCCAATGCACAGAATGAACTGTGCTGCAGTTTAGTCATCCTCTGTCTCTGTCTGTATATTTGAAGATAATTTTATTTTTATTTTTTTTAAACAGCGGAGCTCTTTTTAAACCTCTTTCAAACTAAATCATGAATTTTACTGCTGGATGGGATCTGAGCCATAACCTGGGTTTTTAAAGTGATTAAAGCATTTTGTTTTATAAAATGCCAGGCTTCTCTTTCTTTTTATTAGCAAAGAACAGTACATTTTAGTAGACAGAATTAACTACTTCATTAATCATTCCAAACCCATGGATGTTTATAGAAATTGTCCAGTTCTTTTTTAAATCAGATTTTTACAATCTACTGAAGGCCCAAGCACAATCATTTAAAGACTGTTCTGAGATGGGGCTGATGTTGAAAGTAGTTTAAATAAACTACACTTCTATATCAGGACTTTACACACGCTCACTGGCCTTACTTGGTCTGTAAATATAAATACAAATTAAAACTAGTTTTGAATTGAGGATTAGATTTGTTTGCCTTCATCTTAATGTTGCCACCTTTTGACTAACCCAATTAAGTTTTATACCTGTTATTTTCTGGTCGTCCCACCACTGTGCGTCTCTCAATGACTTTTAGAGAAAGAATACCAAAGATTTGCCAAACTATTATTTATTGAAATGGACAAAAAATGATTAGCTTTGCCCTGACTATAAGCGTGTCATGTGAATGTCTATATTTAGGAACTTTTAATGTATATTGTCACTGTGATATGGATTATGGACAAACAATATGGCCTTTTTGTTTTTGTGTATCACAGTGCAATATGTTTTTATAAAACAGAATCTGGATAATAAATATATTTTGTCTGATTCATAACTATCTAATTGCATTACCTGTGTTATTTGTCTGGGTGTCATTTTGCATCTTGTTGTACATAATAAATGCATGTGTTATGAGACCTGGTCCCTTTTTCACAATAGAATTGTAATGAGCATGTAGCTCTCCTCCCCGCTGTCTACCTACAGAACAGAGGTGACACCACAAACTCATATTGGCAAATAATACCCGTCTTTGTCACCACTCTATCCTATTACCCTAGAAGATGGGCATGAGTGTTGCAGCAGTACAGTGGGGGTTCCACTGCCTCATCTGTCTTCATTAAAAACGCTGCACCACTGGGAGAATAGGAAAATCAACATAGACAGTGCTGCTAATTTATGTATTCATCATTGTTGCGACATGGGAGGCTTTGTTTGTCGCTGTGCCCCAAACACTAGTGAGGCTTCAGCACTCACCATGCATCATTACCCAGGTTTCACACCAACCACTTGTTTATTGGAAATGATTTTATTTAAATATAAATATGTGTACAAAGGTACAAGCAACAATAGCTCATTATAGCAAATAAAATTCTTAATACATTATTAAAACAAACGGCAATTAGTTGTGATTTAAAAAAAGCATATTAATTGAAATGAATGATAGATGAACAACAAAATTTATGAAGCCAAATAAATCAACATAGATACATACGTATGTATATAAAGATAATTTACAATATAGCAGCTTACACGCTGTACATTAAGGCTTATATAAAATATAAAAATAAAGACGAGCAATGATATTTAATTCCTCACTTTAGTGTTAATTGTTCTCTTGTTGGCTGCCTGCTAACAGCGGTCAGACAAATGGCAGTACAGGCATCCAATTCTGAAACATCCAGGAAGTGGAATGCAGCCAGGCCAGGTGCACGAACCAATGGCTCAAACATGAAATGGACATAAAGAATGCTGAAGAGTTTCACTAGACACATCATTTGCATGCAACAGAGAAAAAGTATGGTCTCAGCCATTTGTACAGATGATATTCAGTGTTTCAGGGTAGTTACTGTTTTTGTAAACATGTCAAGAGAATCTGAAGTGTGTGGTCCGCCTTTGGACTGCCTAACCCATCTTAACCCCACCTGAGCTGGGTGAACTTTAAGCTGCATTCAAGTTTACTTCATGTCCAAGATTGCCAATCATTTTTTACCGAAACTCCACATTTGATTGTTCTGTAACAGCATTTTCTTTGTTTTTCAATGAAAAAGAAAACAGTAGGAAACATTACCAGGCTCAGACAGCGGTATCAGCTTTCCTTACCTCTATACAGTTACCACCATCTTTGGGTTCTTTAACCCCACCCATGCCCCTCTTGGTACAACACACATACTGTACTTAACACTTGGTCTTTCAAAATAAAGTATTTAGTAAGTAATTACACATTCACTTAATTTCTTAATTTCATTGCAACTTAGACCACTACAGGTGTTATCCAATGATCTCCAGGAATACAGCCCAAGCCACCAGTATTCCACCTCTGACCGGACTCTGGTCACACAGTTCAGTGCCTGTGGCACTTGTTGGTCAGTAGAGCTAGCCTGTTGTGCAGAATAGTATTCAACAGTTTCTGTGGTTAGCTCATTCTTTTGTTGATGATAGAGACACGAATGTGCTTAGAATTGAATATTGCATGCCAAAAAAACATCAAATGGCAGACAACATTAAATGTGTTTTTCCTCAAATATCTTGTAGCTTGTAGTTTCATCATTCAAGAAATAAGAGGCCATAGTTGAGATTTAGTAAACTCTGGAATGCAGGTAAACAGCTAACCCAGTTAATTGGCCACTCAAATTCATTAGAGTTCAGTTGGCCCTTATACTTGCAGAATATCTTCACAGTTTGATTGAACACTGTGTAGAGATTGCCTGTTGAGGTATCACACTGTAGATAGAAGCTGAACTTGAACATCACAATCTGCTGATTTCTCCAGCCCTACAGTTAGTATTGTTCCCGCAACAAATTGTGTTGGTTATTACATAACCAAAATCACCTCTTCCAAATATTGTCCAAAAATGTTCATGAAAGACCATCCATTATTCATGTTAGTCAATCCACACAGCGGTAATCAACTGTCCTTTTATGTACTAGTCCATTCAGACATGAGTCTGCATACGCTGCGACGGCCGGCCATAGTCAGACTGCCCAGACGACACTTGTGAAGAGGCGTAAGAGAAGCGTGATGAGCTGGATACCTTGCTGGCTTGATCTGATTGATCATATGCATCCACCTTCTCATAGGAGGCAGGTTTAACATAGCTGGTGAAGGCACGGCTGTAGGGCGCAGGCAGGTAAGCCGAGCCGCTATACGCAGGGTCTGTGGGGTAGATAGTGGCTGACTGGGCGGGTTGCGGCTGTGTGGTCTGCTGCTGCTCATAGGAAGAGCGGCTCACTGTGTTGGTGGCATATCTGTGGGCAAATTCATAGACGCGGGGCTGGGTGCCATGCTGACCATACACAGGGCTGGGAGAGGGCAACTGTGAGGGAGTGTAGACTGGACGAGAGTTTGGTACATACTCTGAGAATCCACTGCCTCGAATGTGGCGGTCATCATGTCCACGCACATTATAGTACCCATTTGTAGGGTCCTAAAAAAACATACAATGAACATGTTTTAGACATGAAAAATTGAAAAATTTATTTACTGTATAGAGTACACTTGGCATTTGATTTGCATTTAAACACATGCATTTAGCACCTTAATGTCCGATCTCTCATCTTCCTCCTCTTCTAACAGATCACTGTGCTCAGTGCGTGATGTCCCAGGAGACTCACTGCTATTTGGAGCCTGAGGGAAGACCGAGGATTTGGAAGTTACTAAGATGATCCTCATTTGAATAAGAGCAAAACATAAGCACACTACAGAGTTGATGTCAGATGATATAAATCATATATAAAGATATCACAACAAGTGCGAGAATAAACATGATGTTTACCATGGGCTCTTTAACATCCTCCTCATCATCATTGCCTCGGGTTGCGTTGTGATCACTGTGTACAATCTGAACTCTGATATCACTCTTGGAGAGACGAGTGCATCTTTTACCTATTGGCATGAATAAGCGCTTTTGTTATGTAGTTTACATTTTTATTCTGGCATGCTTTAAATTTTATGTATTAAATTTTAAGAACTGGTTGCTCATACTAACCGTTGAGCTCACCTTTGCCTGTGTGCCTGCAGCATAGGGACACCAAAGTAATAACACATATGAGCAGCACACAGCCTCCCCCTACAGCTCCACCGACAATGATCAGCATAGGCAGGGCTTCTGTAACAAGAACAGTAATAGAAGGAAAGGGTGGGATTGGGGTTTGTGGGAGAATGGAGATAGAAGATCATAAATGTCAGTATAAATGCAAATCACAGCACAAGAAAGAAAAAATTATCAATTGATTTGTCTTGCTAATCCCACACCCCTCCGAGGCTATATAAATTCATCTGCCATAAACCCTGTCCTGCTCACAGCTAGCATATGCTATTGCCGCCAATCTGACATCACACTGCCTGGCTATTGTCGGTAATCTCTCTAAAAGAATGGTAATATGGCTTGACATGCAATGAAGCAATAGACAGTAATCTAATTAGAGATTCCAGGAGATACCGCTGGCCTTTTCTCTGGAGACCTCACTCATTGACATCACTGGTGAAGACATTATTTTTGGTGTCTGCCACAACAAAGGCTTCCATTACAATATTCTAGTAGTATCATTGGCTAATTCTCACATGAGCTAATGGGGCAGCCTGAGATGCTGAGTTTGGCTCAGTTACAGTGATACTGAATATGAGCCAGACCACAAACACATGTGGTTTCCTCTAATTGACTTGTCCCTAATCAATATCTATGTTATGGGGCAAACATATTCATTAAAAGAACCATCTGCTGATTAAATCAAATCGATTAGAAGAGCATAATTAAGATAAGCTCAAGACGGAAGCGGTGCCTCCACTTAATCTGGCCCCTTAACAGTAAAACTGATAGGGTGGTGTACCTTGCTCCTTCAGTGTAACTAGTGCTGTGCCGGTGCCAAATCGGTTCCATGCGGTGCAGTTGTAGCGCATCTGGAAATCCTGAGCTAAAGTCTCGGTCAACACGAGGGAAGACACAACTCCATGACTGCTGGTTACAGTTTGCACTGAGTAACGACCAGAGGAGCCTGAGGACAAAGTCATGTCTCCAAAGGTCCACACCTGTGGAGAGGATCAACAGACAACAGGGAGTTAGTCACATCTTTAGGAACAATAGCTCACCTGATGGCTAAGCAGAGGCCGATGTGGCTGTTTGTCTTAAGATCCCTGCCAACTTCTGACGGAGCATTACTTTCTCTCTGCTCTACCTCTGCCGACCTCTGAGGTGCTTTGTGGCTGACATGGCTCGCAGGCTCATGTTTAAGCTGCCTCCCACGTCTGGCCTGCAGGTGAGGCCTAAGGAGGGTTAGCTAGCTGCTCTCTGAAATAAGGCATGTCTGTGCAGTCTGTAGCTCAGAGCCAGCAGGGTACCTGTCTCTCACTCCTCCTCACACCCTAATTATCCTCTCTCAGCCCAGTGTATGTTCAGCAGTTCAGTGGGGTCAACCGAGTGATGCCTCTTGGGCCGCTAATTGAATGCGCTTTGGCTGAAAACTGCAGGAAGCCTGTCTCCCACAGCTCCCCTCAGCACTACTGTCTTTGCAGTCTAAGTTAGTGCAATTACAGTTGTGAATATGTGTGTGTTCGTATTGGTTGGTGAAGGTGAGGTCAGGGTTAAAGCTGGGTGACTAGTCTTGTATAGGTGTGATGAGGGGAATAGTCAACCTCCCAGTGTAAAGTGAATAACTTAAAGCAGAAAAAGAAGACAAGCCACAAGAGGTTCACTTACAATCTTGTCAGGCGGGGGGCTGCTTCCCACTCGGCACTCTAGCTTGCCCTTGGAGTGCTTGACAGCGTGCTGTGTGGCATCTGCTGTGATGATAGGTGGGCCTGGAGTGAAGAACAAAGAGTAGCAGAACAATGAAAACGCCATTAATATTGTTAACTGTCCCATGTTAATTCTGCCGTAGGTTTAAACAAATGGGTTTATGCCACTGACCATTTACAGTAAGAGTAACATCCCTTTCTGCAACTCCAATCCGAGGCACAATGGCCTTGCAGGTGTATATTCCCGCATCCTCTTGGGTAACAGCCTTCAGCTGCAAGGTGTTACTGTTACTGAGCACCTGGCGAGAGATGCACAAGACAAGTGAGAAGTGAAAGGAAGGCAAAGTGTGAGATGGTGGTGACAAAAGGAAAGCTAATTCGACACATGAGGACCTTTATCTGCAGCCTGGTTCAATGAGGTGGGCTGTCCTTTCTAACTAATGCTAGTGGTTTTGAGCTTAATTTCATTGTGAAGAGCTTTAATCAGAGCATTAAGCACTCGAGCCACCGCTGAGTGATCGTGCTGCTGGGGAGATTATTGTAATTAAACAGTGGGGACAGACCGGTACATAGCATGGTGTGAGTGGGCCTTAGCCTTTGGAGTAGCCACACTTACTCACTCCTTAGCTCATTGATCCTGTCATTCCATCAAGCTGTGATTACCCCACACTGTCCTGCCTCTGCCCACTCTCTTCACATCCCCCACTCTTTCTCTTGAATTTTTTATTTCAACACACTTATGGAGTAACTCAATTAATCCATTACTTGTGGTTAAGTGAGGGACAGTGGCAGTGGGTGGATTAGAAAAATGCTGGCATGATTTGCTCAGAAAAGCTAAAAGCATTCACTCTTAAAGGCTGACAGCATTGCTGATGCCACCCCAGTGCATCTTTTTATGTGGGGGTGTTTTCTTCTGCACCGCCTTACAAATTACATTAGTTATCAGTAAAGAAGCTCTGTTGAGATGTATTTACTGATGGAGCAAGTTAAAAGACATTTATCGGGATAATGTAAAGCAGCGGTGGAAACATCCTATTTGCGCTTCCTACCATATTGACTTTGAGGAAATGAATGCTCAAGTGTTGTTTAATTTTCTGAAAGCAGAGATATCAAACTATTAAGTTATATAATGCATAAGCACTAGTGGACTGATTGGTTTAATGATTGATGAATGGTGATACTGCATGAATATGTCACTGGACAGTTTTCTGCCAGAGGCTTTAAGCCCTCAGGGAGCATGGCGAGAGGAGGTGTTGAAGTTTGAGCCACAAAAGAATGTGCGGGGGGGACGTGTGAGGGATTCATGCCTCAAGGCCGTGTGTGAAGCTTTCTCTCTGGAGGGAAGGGTGTTGAAGCGTGGTGTTGAAGAAGCTTTGCTACCAAAATAAGGTGGCGGCTAATGTCTGCTCTCTTACCACACTGGAGCCCTGCTTTGTCCAGGCCAGCGTCAAAGGAGGGTTTCCAGTCCAAGCACAAGTGAATGCAGCATCCATCCCCATGTCCACACTCATTGGCTTGGGCTCTGAGAGCAGTCTGGGGCTGACTGGGGTGAAGCAACACAGAGCAACAACCAATCAATAAGGGCTTGCTTTGAAAATACCATAAGCAGAAAATCAGAAAAACAAAGCTCAGACTTACACTGAACATCAACCAGAGTGCTAACATTGGTGCTGCCCACAGAGTTGGACACCTCACAAGAGACAGGGTCTGTGAAGTACGAATAGTCTACTGTCACCTCCAGGCTGTCCCCGTTTGCCTCTGCGATGGGGACTCCTCCTTTAGACCACCTGGGACACATGAATAATCAGATTATACACTCACATTAGTTCAGGGAAGGCACTTAGCCATGCGTGACAAAGTGGCTATTAGCTGATTCATGGCTTGTGTCAATCTCAATCAAACCCTGTCAATCAAACAACCCATTATCCCCAAGATATTGTACAACTGGCGCCTACACATCACATTCCGGGTTTGTCTGGTCTACTCCTGGGCTTTGCACGTGTTACAATAGACACATCTGCTGCTTTGAGCATATCGGGACATTTACCTGTATCCAGTGATCTCTGGGTTGGCCGAAGCAGAGCAGATAAAGAGAACCTTGGCTCCTTCAGTCACAGTCTGTGGCTGGACAGATAATGTCACCAATGGAGGGTCTGAATGAAAGAAAAACTTTTGTTACTAAAACAAAATCTTAAAATGACATTACTTGTCATCATTACAAATAGTTATATAGATGTGTAGAGCTGTGTTTTCGCTAAAACTTTCAATAAAAAATTCAAAATGATGCATAAATTCAAAATGACACTCAAAAAGACCCAGAAGTCATGATTAATTTGGCATTGGAATTTCAAGCCCCCAGAATAAGTTGTTGCTTTAAAAAAGGGTTACATTGGTACACTCACGCTGGACATTGATGGTGATGGATGTCTGTCGTCCAGCGGGGGCAGCTGGGTTGAGAACCCTGCAGGTGTAGGTTCGTCCCGAGTCACTGTCCTCTGGGACGATTGGAAGCATACTGACAGATGACTCCCTCTTCCCGTCCTCCATAAGTGTCTACAGAGCAATAATAAAGACTCACTTAATAAAAGCAAATTGTCTGAATAGTTTACAGTCTATACCAGCAAAGATACATTATAAATTTTAAGCAGAGCTAAGAATGGTTTTGGTGTGTCACTACTAACTCGCTTGCCATTTGTGATTGCACCATTTAGAAAGATCTCAGTGACACTGCAGGTTTTATTTTTTCAAGTGCAATATATTAAAATTGCCATCCCGTTCTTTGGCATGGCAGTTAAATCATATATTTTATGATGCAGCGGAGGATATTGTGCTGTTCCCACATTTCTGAAAGTGTTCCTCTTCAGCGCTCCTTGTTTGTCATCATTTTTTAAATCTATTTACTGCTTTCAGAAATCAATATGCCTAAGTGAGGAAAGGTGTAGATTCCCAAGATAAGGCTTAGAGCTTCCTCACTCTCTCATCCTCAAACACACATGTACACACACACGCACACGCACACGCACACACACACACACACACACACACACACACACACACACACACACACACACACACACACACGAGTGTGAAACTGTGCCCATAGATGAGCTTTTTGGGCAATGGCTGTGTGAGCCCAAATTTCAGAAAGAGCAAGTTCAAGCTGAGCTTTTTCCCTGGGCACCCAAATCAATGAACCAGGCCCTTTCCCCACCTCAGCTGGACACAAAAAGCATTTTTATGGTAGATTAAATCACATCACTTCCTGTCACCAGCTCTCATGCAGAAAGAGTGCTTTCCAGATCCACCACTTCTGAATGTTCTGAATGTTGCTATCACGCATCACTATTTCCCTCAGTTTCCTCTCCTCAACTCCTAAACCCCCCCAATCCTTCTACTTCTCGTCTCAGTGCAGGCTCTCAGCTTCTTAAATGTACCGTTTAGCGTTGTTTAGCGTGGTCAGGGAGCATGAAAAATGTGACACTTTCCCAGCCGTAGCAGGCTTACGCTCTGGCGCATCCCCATTGTGTTTTTGCATTGTTGTGGCTGATTTCTCCTCTGCTGAAACTCTACTGTATGAAACACTCATGCCTGTCTGAGCTTTGGCATGCTCCAGTTATGCTGTAGTGTCGCTGCATTAGTGAGTAAGGGGAGGCAGAGGGGGTTAGCGAGGCAGTGGGGGAGCACAAGAAGGTGGGGCTGGGATGAGAGGAGGGGGTCAGGCATGACTGCAAATGGGAGGGGGACTGCAGTGAGTGAACAAATCTTCTGAGGGAGAGGTGGCAAAATGGAAGAGAACCGTTAAAGACCATAAACGGTAGATGAGAAAAATCTAATATTTAATGGAACAGAAAAAGAACTGCACCATAAGAGAAAATAACTGTTTTAAATAGCTCTGCCTTTATTTCTACCCACAGTTCCCTCTTCCACTGTGGGATCACTGTTAGTGATTCAATGATAATGCCTACTGTACCTTGGAATAAATGGCCGATTCCATGACCTCGCCATCTCTGTACCAGGTAATCTCAGCAGCAGGCTTGGCTCCCGAGGCTCTGCAGGTGAGGTTGTGCGGCGTGTGGGCTTTAAGACGTACAATTGGGCCGCCCTCCACCATGGGATCTGATGGAGGAACTAGAAAGAACAAAAACAACAGAAAAAAAAACAACACAATACTTAGAACAAAAAACTCATTCCAGCTTCAAGCCACTGCACAGTCTTCCGGATATTGAGCTTGTGTTGCTCTTCCTTCAGCATCAATACATCGCTACGGCAACAAGAAAACCATATCCTCTTAAGGCGGTGTGTCTCCTTAACAAGGTGTTGTTTTAGTTGAACATTTTGTTATTTATGACAAATAAAAAAACTCCACCTTATTTCCTTTCTGGGCACTAACATTATTGCTCTATTTACTCTTACTGTTGCAGAGTGATGTTTCAAGTGAATTGCTTATTTGTTCATTTATTTGCATGGTTTCGCACGCACCACTGGCAAGCCAAGCATGCCACCCCTGATGAAGGCGTCTATCTCCCCAACCAATAAGAGAAGGCGTAAACATGGAGTTTGTGCTGGCCTTTCTCGCTCTCTCCACCGAACCAATTTCACTGTGTGTATCTGAATTGTCAGAGGTCCTTCCGCTGCCGCGCTACGGACACTAATGGAATCCGAGTGCTAGGTGATTTTAATTTCCATGCCGATTCCCCTGACTGCACTTCTGCGTTGACTCCTTTGACTGTGTGGGATTGCTTTGGTGTCGTCTGGCCACATTGATTTACACATAGGACACACACTAAAAAGGAAGGCTGTGTCTTTTTTTTTGCAAACACCATGTCCACACAAGAACATGATGTCTAAGCAATCAGATTTATTATGTACAGTCCAAGCTTTTACAGGGCATTTAATAGTATTTAAGTGGCATTATCAACATTGTTTCAGCCTCCACACTGGCATCTTTGACTCAGTGTGTGGGCCTTTGATGACATGTTTGTTTATGGCACTTTGCACAGCTTTTCACAATGACACTAAACTTGTAAAGGTGGGCAGCTTCTACCACGAATGCTTCTACAAAGCTTGTGATCTCCGACGGCATGCCTTTCCATGGCAAACCCATCTGTAGCACTCATCACTGTGACAAAATGAACTGGCACCTTGGCACCAACAGATTGAGTCAAGGGCAACATGCTCTGTTATAAGAGCTTAGTAATTCCTCTGAGTCTGCCCCTCTTTGTGCTTGTAAGCAAATACAAGCACAATTGACAGGTTTAATTAATAAAGGGATGTTCCTTTACATGCCACCAGATGCCAGCAGTGCTTTGCCGAATCTAAATCCCATGGGACCTACCCTCCTCCCTCTCAGGAAGTCCCACATGAAGAAGTAGATCACTCACATCATGTTAATGTAGAAAGCGCACTGCAGTTGACAAATGTTGTGGCTCACTGTAAAATGTGCTAACATTGCAAACTCTGACTTTCAAGTGACTAGGCAAGTCATTTGTGACTGCAGCAATCACATTATCCAAGACGTCCACACCGCCTTGATTATCACCTCTGAGAGGGACTGGCCATATTCTTTTCTAGCTGAATCTGTTGGCTAAGCATTAAAATAAGATTTTAAAGGGATTATTTTTAAACAGGAACTAGTATTTGCAAAGGATTTTAGTTCTTTGGGTGATAAATGTTAGTTGTTTATTGATGGATTCTCATATTCTGACTTAAAGTATTGGTGTTGTACACTTGTTGTTGTATACTTGTGTCTTGTAATGAAGACACTCCCCAGACTGCCTGCATGTCTTGGCACAAGGGCTTGCTGTGAGGATCATGTATCTTACCTAGTACAGTGAGCTTGGCACGGTGGGAGCGCAGTCCTGCCTGTGTAGCCTGACACTCATACACCGCGTCATCCGCCAACTCGGCCGAATCGATCAGCAAGCTGTGCTCGCCTGATAGCGGGTCGCCCATTAAGGAGTAGCGTGTCCAGCCTGCATGAAGCCAACACAGAGAATAGCATTAGAGGCAAACAAACCAAGCAACAACAAATATATAATGAAAGTCCTATAAAATAAACAGACGTGTGCCTGAAACAAAGTCAAGAGAAATGTGGTAAAGCTCTTTAAGACACCAATAAAAGCAGCAACAGCTCTCTGAGTCCGGCACTGAGCCACTGTGTTAGCAGAGCAGCATGAGGCTGCATATGCAACACGTGAGAAGGATGCTGCATGAGGGGCCTGTCCTTTAAACACAGACACAATGAAAATGGGTGGCTAAGGTCAAGAGAAAACCTTTCTACCTTCTCTCTAGTTCTGCACACATTTAAATGTCAGTGTGTGACAAAAGCCAATTGATTATCTACCTTTCTACAAGACCCTTAAAATGCTAAACAACAAATTAAAGTTTGGTGTGAGCAGCTGTAACCCGCCTGTCTGCAGTACATTGTTCTCTCACCATTCATTTGTGTAAAACCCTAACAATTGACAGTAGAGACTGTGTTTGTAATGAGATCTGGCATTGATCGCAACAAGACAGAGGAAGACAGAGAACACAATAAACACAGTGTAGAGACAAACGGAAAGTACCTGGTAGGTCTCTCTCTCCTCCCAGCGCCAGGCCGTCTTTGGTCCACTGCACCATTCCTCTGTAGCCCACGATGACACAGGGAAGAGTCACCGACTGGCCCGCAACAACAACCTGGTCCTGGGGCTGTTGGGAAAAGTAGGCTGCTTGGGTGGCTCCTGGAGGAAAAGAGAGATAACATGATGTCAATATTTGCATTTAGATTTCTGACTGAGAATAATGAAACACCCAAAAGTAGTTATATATATAAAACGATGTTCCCTGTACATTTAGACCAGAACTATGATAGTTCATGCACAGTTCACTATAGTATGTTAAGAAGTGACTGATAAAATAAAATAACATGTCATTGTGGATTCGAACACAGGCTGACAGTATGGATGTGCTTAACATGTAAAAACTGTGGCTTCTTGAATCAGCAGGGCTTCATAACTTATTTAACTCTTTTCCAAGACCATATGGTTATCTGCGTGCTGGCATGAAGCAAACACCCTTCTCGGGAGGAAAGTCTGCCTGTCGTTCTTTGCGTGTGCTTTTTAGTAAAAATGGATGTTAAACAATCAAAACTCCATTAAAGTTCCCGGGGGACCCATCCGTTTGAGGTTGCTAGAAATTCAGCAGAGACACCTGCCGCTGCTTCGATGCTGTGTTTAAGAGCAGAAAGGAGCCTCGCTGGATTGGCTGGCCTGCCTTCACACACATGCAAGAACGCAGCGTGAATACGGATCCTACGCTCCGACTGTTTGTGGCACAATGCTAAAGATTGAGTATTACAAACCCTACTGGCAGGCAAAAGATGGCAACACTCCAGAGGTAACTAATCCGCAGGGGAAGGTAGAAGAAGCGCTTGGTTGGTTATCTAAGTGGGGTGTCTGTATGAGTCGGGAGGGGGACTTAAACTCTCATTCTCCTTTTTTATTTCTTTGTCGCTGAGTAGAGAATGGTTGGGAAGGGGGACAGGGAAAGATAAAGAGGGTTCTATTCAGACGGTGTTAAGTCCCCCTCCCTCCTCACCCTGAACGGCTTCTCTTGGTGGGAGCGCTTAAACAGACAGCCTAGTACCCCCCCCCCAATCCAAGCAAAGAAAGCTGCTGAAAGGAGGGCAACATACGGCGGCCAGAGACGCGCTATTGTCCCCTTGTCCCACTCTTTTAATGGGCCTCTTCATTTCCAATCAATCCTGCTAAATGCAAGTTTAATAGCTTTTCAATAGAAGCTTTTCCCCCCAGAGGGTAGCTGGGATTTTCTCTCGCGAACTCACCCTTCTTGTTCCCACCTCTTCCCCCGCTTCCTTACTATTCTCTCCTGTTTTTTTTTGGTTTACAAAAGTGTGTATGTGAGGAGGGGGGGGGGGTCTTTCAAATGTTGTTGGCAGAGTTTATTCTCTTCTCAATTATCCACTTCATCTTGGGTTGCACTGTGAACTTAACCCTGTGCACCCTCTGCGCCTTCTCTACCCCCTGCACCTGACTCCTTCTGTCCAATAGCTTAGCGTGTACATGTTCATTTTGTGCTCTCCATCTAACTTGAAATGACACTATATACAACTAAATTAGGTAGCATAACCATTCATGTTAGCTCCCAAATAATCTTTTAATATACCATTCCCAAAGTATTTAAAAAGGCATGCAAACAGGTAGACTGGACCTGTAGACTGCACTGCGGAGCAAAAGAGAAACGTCTCTGAGCTCAGGATATTAGGCATTTAGCAGAGGCTGGCATTTTCCCCGTCATCGCTGGAGAAAGGCTGTTTCTCCAGTCAGCCAACTTATGATCCACTACTTAATGCTTTCTTTTCCATGCATGGCCAGGGTTTGTGCTCTCTCTACTCACAATGGTGCAGAACATCAATTGCAATTAAATGTGTTGCCTGGAGTATCTAAATGTTTACAATGTTAATAATAACCCAATGTGCAGCCTGATTGTTTTGATGGATTACATGCCAGAATTGTTGTCTTTGCTTCACCCACATGCAATTTTGCATGCTCGCATATGGCAATTATCATCCCTCACAGTCTCATGCATACGTCATGTCACAAATAGAAAGTACCAAGTAGCGAAATGTGTTCGGCCTTATTGGAAATGCTCAGCAGAACATCTCCACTGGCTAATGACTCATGCCAGATTCCTTTAATTCCTCCTTGCTGAATTAAACAATTCTTTGACGGTGTATTAGCAGCTTAATTACATGAATACATTTCAGATGGAGGGGGAGAGAGGAAGAGGAATGAAACAGAAGTAGGCAATGAAAGAGTGGAGGGGAAGCAGGGAAGAAGAAGAGGAGATGTGGGTGTGAGGAGACTTGGTATGTTGCCGAAAAGTACACAAATGCATAGAATTGGATGCACCACAAGACTCGATATGAGAAACTCTCCTGTTGGCTGTAGTTGAATCACCTCTGAAAAAAGGCTACAATCTCCTTGAAATTCCCACATTTTTCCAGTGTGACTTGATTTACCATATCATCTCCGGTCTGCACAGGCAAATATGAGGACTGTAGATTAGATGTAGCAAGTGCATCATGTTTGAAGGCAACAGAAAACAGAGACACCTGTAACTGTGGTGTTCCATTTGTACCAGTTATAGTTTAGTCCTGGATTTAATTCTGGCTCTATTTCTGTTCCACAGAACAGTACAGGTCAGAATGGGTAAGTTTGCCAAAAGGGATCCAAAGCATTCTCAAAAAGCCTATCGGACTACTTTTAGGGACCCTTTCACCATTGGTTCCACCAGATTTAGTTATGGTTTAGTCCAATTGTTTTGGTTTTAGTCCAACTAGGTTTGGTTCTGAGTCCGTCCTGGTGACACTTTTTGTTTTTGTTCTGGGTTTAGTCCAGCTTTACTTAATAGTTCAGGATTATCACTATATTTATTCTCATTTTAGCATTAAATATTGGGCTATATCTAGGTTTAGTCCTAGATATTAATAATAAGTGAAGGTTTTAAGCATGTATGTGTCCTTTTCTTTGGATTTTTCATTTACAGCTGTGCCCACACAAAATTCTTACCTTCCTCAGAGCATTTCTATCCCTCTGAAACAAGGTCAAAACATTCGTCCTGATACATTTTAATCCGGATTTCTCAAAATGGAATATCATTTCACGCCGCTGGATGCACACAAGGCAAAGTTTGTCTAAGTGTGTGTGTGTGTGTGTGTATTTCTGCTCAACAGTGACAGCTGAGTCTGACGAAAATGTGTGTTTACATACACGTGTGTTGCATTTACATGTCCCAATGAGCATGGGACAGCTCTGTTAATAGGAGGAGTGCATCGGCGGGCACATTTATCTGCTACTCTCACATAGTAACTTTGTAAGTCAGTCACATGGCTGGAGTTAAGTGCAAAACGGGCCTTAACCGACTTGGACGTAACCTATTAAAGAGCTTTACGCCAACCCCCATTCTCTCTTTATCTAAACTGATACAGCCACATCAGGAAGGATCAGGAGGAGGCGGACAGATGTCAGCAATGACCCATCCACCACTGGACATCTGCCTTCATAGAATTAGATTGAAACAGTCACTCTGCATGTGTCTGTGTAATGACGCTAAACCCTGAGAAAGATAGTGGTACTACAGTTGACCTTTAGATAAAATGTGGATTTAACATGCACACTATTCATTACCAAGTCACCGTCATTATAATCTAGTCGGGAAAAAAAAATCTCTCAGGTCTTAAAAGTCAGTGCACTTGAAACAACTCTCTGTCTATAATTCAGCTCTTTAAACAAGAGCTGAATTATAGACAGTGATGATGCCCATCTCTTCTCTATCTATGCACTCTGTCCATTTTACCACGTTTTTACAATGACACTTCACTTCATATGTACAGAGAGACACTATTTTAGCTTCCTGTCCTCATTCCCATCCACTCCAAAGAGGCAACATCCAGGCCTGTGGGGTCTATAAATATAAGTGCTCTCAACTCGACTGGACAATTTGCTTCATGCAGGAATAATTCAAACGGTTCAGAGAGAAGAAAAAAAGCACTGGTGGCTGGTATCTCTTATTGGTGAGCAGAATCCTGTGCCCAGCTGGTGTGACTTTTCCACAATAAGAGGGTAGAAAATGAGGAAGAGAACCAGACCGAGAGAGAGAAAAAAAACAACAGCACAAAACAATTGGCAAAAAGTGTCAAGCTTGGAATAAACAACCCCTTTCCCCAAATGCCATCCATTGTGCCTTGTCTAGATAAGGCTTCTAAATCGGGCAGGAAAATGCATGCACCCTTTCTTTCTGTATGGAATTATTATCCTTTTGTTTTGAGCCGGGCTCTTTTGTCTTGCTCTGTGCATGTATTTATACAAACAGATAAAGTATTGCTGAGGTAGTTGAACTAGAGTCTCATGGGGGAAACTTGCAACCATCTCCTGTTTGATCTGTCTCCTAAGCTCATTAGTGCGACTCCTGGTGAACTTCTGGAGGCTCAAAGGGGTGCCAACGACAAACGCCTCCCTCCAACTTGTGGCGGTGGCCAAAACATGCTTTACATGTGTGATTATACAGCTTCTGCAGATGGTCCTCTATCTTATACTTTTATGACAAGCATCCCACTTGCATTCCATCCAGCCACCCACGCTCCCTTTCTTTTTTCCCATTCGCTGTTTTGTGCCCAAATTGCAGTCTAACAGCTTTTAAAGAGCTGTTTTGCGGGAGTATAATCCTCCAAGCCTCCCATTTCAGCCTTTATTCCATTGTGAAAATCTTGGCTCAGACCTCAACCCTTTTTAGAGACTGGACCCGCTCATCCCCCCGGCCCCCGCCCGCCTCAGCTGATACCCCACCCAGGGTTTTCCTGCACAATCCATCTCCATCCCTTCAGTCTGCAGCCATGATCCCCAAAATCAACGCCTCACAGGCCACCTTTGAGACTCGCATACTCTGTTACTAATTGTTGATTTGCTTTGTGCATGGCTCTTACTGCCTGTTTTTCCCAGACTCTGTGTCAGCTGTCATCTCATGCCAGCCTCTCCTTTTTGCACTTCACTATCCACTGTCCCCCTTTTTTTCCTTTTCTCTCCCTTTCTGCACCCCTGGTGTGAAAATCACAGGGGTTTGTGTCAGCTTGTCAACACAACACTCAGGAAAGCACGGCACAGAGAATAAAAAAAAAAAAAAAAAAAACTGCAAAAGGAGCCACTACATGTTCGAAAGACCGGAAAAGTGAGGTATGGTAAAAATGGAAAAAGTGGGCTCCTGTCAGGTTCCAATTGCAAAGGCCTGAGAGGGGATTGATGGAACGCTGTAATCAGTCTGTCTCCCAGGCTGTCACCACAGTTTTTTTTCTGCTGGAATAGAGCACTGCGCACCATCAGGGCAGCATCGCATGGGTGAGCAGTGGCAGAGTTTCTCCCTGGGTAGCTGCTATAACGGATGCGGTGGATGGAGTAATAGAGTGGTATGCAGACATGGAAGAGGAAAGGAGAAAGTGCAGACCTAGACTGCTGATTTGACAGAGCGAATATACTGTACGTGAACGGTCCAACCAGTCAAACTGCTGCAACCATCTGCCACACATACGCTCTTTCTCACACACACTGTCACAGTCCCATATCTGGAGGGGTCCTGTGGGCATGAGTATAATTCCAGCACAGACACCCCCCTCCCCTCTACGCTGAAGCCAGGAGCCAAAGGCTGCGAGCTGACTCTGTGTGTAGACAGATAGCAAGTGACTGGCTGGCTGGCAGGAAGACAGGAAATAAAAAAAAACATATAAAAAACAAGGAATAAAACGGGAGGAGGAGGTGGTGGTATGAGACTGTCTGTACACATCAGGCAGCGGTGTTGACAAGATGTTGATTGAGCTCGTCTTGTCATTTCGCTCCCACTTACCCCCTGGTGTTTTAACTGCAAGACAGATGCTAGCTGGATCTGTGTCACAGTTCCAACCCTTTTCTGTTCAAGCCCTCTCTCTGTCCTCCCTCCCTCTCTTTCCCCTGCTTTTCACCAGTGTTTGGACGAATAGAAGGGCTTTCAATGTAATTTACTATGCTTTTAAATCATTAACTTCTTGTGCTGTTTTGTGAATGCCCCTCTCCTGTGTGTATGTGTGTGGATAAAACACTTATTGTACTCAACATGTGACAGAAAGGCTGCTCAAAAAGATAGGACATGAATATAAAAAAGTGGATCATTTCAGTCCCAACTGCAGACATGACAAGTAAACAACATAAATAAATATAAATGATTGATTAAAAATCTATACAACAATGAGGAGATCTCTTGCTTTTTTCTAAAGGGCTGTGAAAACAAAGGGTTTTTCCACATACATTCAGAGCTGGGACTCCGGCTTAAAGCCCAGGGGTGTCAATTAATTTAGTCTAGGGATTTGAGGCCTACTCTTGCTAATTGAGCCCAGTGGAGGCCCCCATGGCTTTTCATGATAGGAAGTAGCACGTTTCATAATTAATACTTTTTTTCCTCCTTTATTATTATTATTATTTTTTAATTAGGGTGGTAATGCTGTAAATGTACGCATCTCATTAGTGTTAAAGGGCTATCTATGCTATTGTTCAGTGGTGCAGAACTGCTGCTGAGATGGGATAATCACATGGAGTAGCACCAATGGCACATTGAAGTCACTGCACTTTTGTGCCTGAATATAAAACATAGCACATGAGAGTCTCATTAGTGTTGCTTAATATGTGTGCTTTTTAAAGCTTAGAGGTTAATGCCCGACTTGCCTCCATTTCACTGGAGCTCGCTTTAATTTGTTGCATAATTCTTTTTTGTCAACGCCTGACAAGAGGCTCTTCAGAAAAGGCAGCTGAGCCACTGTTCCCAACTCTGCATCCAACACAAAAACACTTTTAATTAAAACCTGCTTCTTTTCACGTTCCTCCCAAGCCCACTTCAGGTGGCACAACATATATCTGAACTGATCTATCTACCAATCGCTCTGTCCTGAGAACATAACTCACAGCGATTAAACAAAGTACCTTCAGTCCCAGGAGAGCCACGCATCTAGAGCAAACAATAAGTGTGTGATTCACTATACTGCCACCTCAGTGTTCTCACAAACGACCGTAAGTCGACATTTATTAATCCATGTCTGCAGTTTAGTCTGGCACTACAACTTTTACAGCTTCTCCACATAAAATTTTAATCTAACATTAATTTTCTCCCTTCATCAGATTGTCTAAAGACATTCTTTAAAATTACTGATGACTAAGAGCTTCCCTAACATTAGAAAGGCAGGAGGGAAAAAAGCCTTACCTGCCGACCCCAATACATCCTGCTTTGTGTTGAGAAAAAAGAAGGAAAAGGGGAAAACTAATTTCCTGAAACTCCATTTCTTAAGCGTTGATTAGTAAAGGAGCATAATTAGAGTGAAATGTGAAGTCAGGCTTTTTTTCAGATTGCACCGCTTCCTCTACAAAAATCAGGCCATGATTAATGAATAAATGATTAATGAGCAAGCTAATTAATCAATTAATTATTAAACAAGCACTCTGAACAAGAAATGGGAAGGATGACGACCAACAGTGGGTATAAGAGATGGTTTGGATGTGTGTTTTGAGAAAAAAGGATTTGGAATAATCTGCCTGTTTGTTCTGTCAGTTTGTTTTGTCTTCTGTTACGGGGGGGAAGAGGAAGGAGGTGGGTGGAGACGGAGCTTTCATTATGAGTTCCTTAAGTCGCTCAGCAGCACCTTGACCTCGAAACGCTGCATAATGCTTCCAATATCTTCAGGTTACGATGCCTTGCATAATATTCTCTGGTAGGATGTTGATGTTTAAAGAACATCAGTCCTCGAAAAATTGTCTCCAAAAAGTGCTGAGGGTAACATTTAGTACCCTCTGGTGTCTCCTCCCTGTGTTTAAGTAGGACGCACCATCAATCTTTGATAATGTGCAGTGTGGGCCTCTCCTGTGTGACCAGGCTGATGAGACATCACAGCATGGATTGATGTATGAAAAGCAATGCTACGAATGTAACTGTGATATACTGGACCGTTTCAAGTCAAGTTTGACCTTTTTTTTCCCCTCAGATATTAATCGCTGCGGCGAAAGAATATACGTGTGATGCATCCCTCCCTCAGGATCTCTGCACATATCTTTCCTTTGTACCTTTTACAAGTAAGCTTGGAATAATGGGCATTGGGGCTTTCTTTCTCTGAAAAAGTCCCAAGAGCAACTACACAACAACAGGATATGGGACACCAAATATGACTTTATAAGCAGCCGGGTTTATTGTTTCTATTAAAATGTAGCGTTACTTTATAAAGCTCTATTTTCCCTGCTCCGCCTCCCCCTGACACATGGAAACACATCCTCAAAGTGGAAGACATGAGACGGAGCTTTCTTCGCAGCATATCTTTTCCTGCCGTTTACTGCTGGCCTTATTAACAGGCTTGTGAGTGACGAAGGCTGAGAGTGCCGGGGAGTCTCAGGGGGCTGCAGAAAGCTGAGGGCAAGATCACTCTTTAAACTGTTTTGTCTCCTACCACACCTTCCGCACTATTGTTTGCCTCCAACGGCTTGTGACTTGACTAGTGGCACATTCTGTCCAATCAGCACCATGGCAATGCTCTGAAAAAGTCTTTGTGCCGCCGGCTATGTTGGCTCATTGACTGTGAAAACTGGACATATGGCGCCTGTGTGGTGAAATGGATCATAGCTGAGAATGCAATGGGTTGGGCTCTTGACCTCGTGGCCTTTAACACTTAAACATTTACAGCGTGATGAACTTAAAACACCTCATTGTGCACTTGGTTTTTTGGGTGTTAAAGAATGTTGGGTGGCCAATAGGAACAGATGGGGCCAGTGTGACTGTTAAACAGCACGCGCCTGATGGATTTTGTCTGTACCTCAGCAAAAGTAATGGACTAAGAAACAGTGACCTTTGAATGGGCTTGAGAGTATGAACATGCTGTGCAAAAGTACTGGTCAAGTTTGTAAATTATAAGTAGAGTTAATTTTAGAGAGTCAATCCCAAACCAAAGACACATTACACATTGCTTGTTCATAAATGCAATGCTTTAAAAATTAATCCTGAAAGCAAGTCGTTGACATTCAGAATAGTAAAAGTTGGTGATGATAAGATATAGAGCCGTTTTTTTGGATTCTTAAGTTCACTTTATGTACATCTTAGTAAAAGCAAACTTTTGAAAGAAAATAAATATAAGAAAAAAAAGAAACTCCATTGAACTCCTAGTGAAAACTGTAGGTCACAGGTCTGAGGTTTGGGGGGCTGATAAACAAGCGGAGCGTTGCAGCCTCTTAAGCTCATCTGGTGTGATGATCGATCATTAGAGTGTGGAGATAAGTCCCTCTGCTTGGCCGCTGGCTACTGCTGATCGCATATCACCCTCACAGGATACGGTATGAATCACAGGAAGTTGAGATCAATCTATATAGATTGTACCGCTTGATTACAAATGAAAAAAAAAAAATCCCATTTGGCTTAGCCACTCAAATACCTCCGAGTCTGGCTATGAAAGTGTGAAGGTGTGGGTGTCTGCGAAGCTCCAGTTTGTCTGCATTAAATAATAAGTTCTTACTTATTCTCCTTGTGATTTCTGATATTTGTTGAGCTCTCTCTCAACAATCTGTCCTACCTTCTCTCATTTACTCTGCTCAGTCCGTCCTGCACTTAAATCTCCCTTCTTGAGGGAATCGTCTTTTAAATCTTAATTAAAACAGACTCCCGAAGCCCCCCCACCCTCCCAGGGGCTGGCTGAAAGCAGCTTAGAACAATCAAGAGGATGGATTAGAAGTGAGAAGAAAAGAAGAGGAGGAGGGGGGGGGGAGAGAGAAAACAACATTGCCCAGAAAAATATTGAGAGGAGAGCGAAATGACCCCTTTCCTTCATCCTCCTGATCCTCTCTACTCTTCTGCCTCTGTCGTAAGGCTCTGAGTCTCGACCTGACCTATTGACATTCAGCTTCTCGGCAGATTAAGCAGCGAATGGAGCCTCTGGAAAGGGTAAACACACTGGAGGAACAATGACCAACAGGCAGCAACCTTATTGGATTGTAATTAAGTGCCAGGAGAGACGGCTTTGGGCATGTTAAGTGCTGTGGGACACACGTTAGAGCACCACAACTCACATCACCTGCTTTCTCCTTCACAATGCCCCATTTTTTTTTATCTATCTCCCTCTATTATTATCTATTGCTATCTGTGTGGCCACAATTTCACACATGATCCTCAGAGGGCCATTTTCCTTGAACAAGTGACTCATCCCCTAGAGGAGGCCGTTTGAGCAATAAGGTAAAAATAGGATGAAAAATTGAGAAAGATTATTTGATATTGAACAGATTGGATTATGTGAGGAAGGAAAATTATTTTTCCAAGACTCCCTGAGGGAAGAGCAGCACCAAAGTAGTGAGGAGCTAACCCTTCACTGGTCACAAATCTTTTTGCAGTCCCTTCCCAATTAAGCAGTCGGCTAATTTAAGCAGGTCTTTCTGTATGTGTGAACTTTCCCACTAGTGCAATGGTCCCCCTTAGTCTCTGAGTGCTCCTCTGATTAGAGCAACACACAATGGCACTGTGCTTTCTGGTGAGAGCCCTGCATGGAAGCACAAGCCACTAATTAGACTGCTCTCATTAATGTGTTAGTGTGAGAGAAGGCCCTGGCCATCATGGCTAGAGCCTGACAGAGAAAGGAGAGTGAAAAAACACCAATGCCCCAGTAGAGACAGGCCATCGCCACCTCAGCAGGCACATAAAGCAATTCATTAATTGGTGTGAAAACACACACATGCACAAGCCACAACTGACCAAACACACACTGTCACACTTGGGCTTGAATACACGCTAATGCTATGGTTCGTTGCATGAACCCGTTTCCTGTTAACACATTACCTGGGATCAAAGCAGCAAAAGCTCCAAGCACACAAGACTTTGAGGAGTCTTTATTTGTCAAGGCAAATTGAAGCCCACTGTTATGTTTGTCCTTTGGCAAAGCTGGCAGAATGAAGGTTTAACAAAACGGAAGGAAGGAAGGAAGCATCTCTTTTCTCCACCGTCATGTGAGGCTCTTTGAAATCCTCAGAGTACTTTTTTTAATCAAAGCTTGGAGAAAATGAATCAGAGCTTCAGTTGTGATCTGAGCCTGGAGGTATAGGGATCCACATGACCACTGTCCATTTCCACACCATTACAGCAACAGTCATGGCTGTGAAAGGTTGAATCGGGCCATTGATTTCTCCTCATGCTCCGAAAAAATCCACGTCTGTGCCAGTTTTGATTTACACCCTGTTCTTCAAACAAAATATCACATGATCAAAGACGGTGCACAGAAAACCTGGGCCCAATAAAAGACAAACACTTCCCCCCCTTTCCAATACAATATGTCCCAGCTTGAGTTCCCGGGAAGTTAAACAAAGGGTTGACTTTAAATTGGCTTTTAAAGAACTCCCCAAAACAATCACTGAGTTGACTGGAGCTACGATGGCGTGTCAGAGGATTGTTTAGAGAAAGAAGGGTAGTTAGAGCACGGTCTATGGCACAGTGAATGGTTAATCTGAAGCGTGACGGCTCAAGAGCCTCCCTCAAAAACCCGGCTTTAATGGCTTCTCCAATCAGCCCTGACCAGCTCTCAATCTCTGGTCAGTTGTTTAAATGGGATTGTGATTGAGTGGCTTCATTAAGAGCCCATTTATCTTTTCCCACTATCACAGTCCTTGAAAGAGCGTTGACATGTTTAACACATCCACGCACCGCCCACAACTCACCCTGAGCAGATGAGCACAGGGCACACTGAAACAATAAACACCACAAAATCAACACTGTTGAAACACAAATACTACAGTCACTTTTCTTAAGCTTTTGGTCTTTATCAGACACCCTTGGAAATTCTTCCTTCAAGAGTCAAGCATGTGCTCAAGCCTAATCCAAGCAAAAACAAAAAAACAAAGCACAAAAAATTAATTCACACACGCACAAGACAAGACTGACACAGGGATAGTTCAAAACTGGTACCTAATTCCAATTAGCTTAAAAAATAAATAAATAAATACCTGCGCTATGACAAAACATACACCATCTATTGCATTTGGCATACCTTTTTTATAATATAGATTTTAATGAAAGAAAGCACTCTTTTGCTCTGGACCAGGGCGTTACTGATTAAATCGCATGTACTAAATGACTTAATGATGGCCCCACAGCTTGTAATTAGATTCTCTTTTAGATATACACTTCCGTACATCAACAGCTCCTAAAAATGATTAATTATTCCTTTAAGGTTTTGATCTGCGGCTGTGTTGAAGTGCAATCTGGCCACAGCAAAAAACTGTCACATCAACCCATGACCCCAAATAAACAGTCTCTCAAAGAGACCCTCCCAAACAACCCACAACAAACAGCTCTCAGACTCCATTCCCTGCCTTTGATGTAACCAATCAGAGATGAGATCTGTCTCCTTTTACAACATCCTGATGTCTGTCTTTCCTTTCCTGCTGAGCAGGTGTATTAAATGAAGCCACTCGTTGGCGGCACGGGGCCACACCTCAAAGTGCACTCTGAAGAGGGCTTTCCTCTCCAAATCTCTTATCTTTTATTCCTTCCTTTGCCTTTATCCCACTTCTTTTAACACACTCTTCAATGTGAAATAGAGAAGGCTATGCTTCTTGTCTGTTCAGATTCATCTACACTTCTCTGTCTATCTCCAAACAAACATCTCTTTCTTAGCATATTGTCTATTTAGCTATATGCTTAATTATGCTGTCTCACTTATGCAATTAGTGCAAAAATAAATGGTTGCCATAGCTGCATCTCTCCCCTTTTACCCCTCCCGTTTGCAGGCTTGTAGAAAACAAATTATGGAGAACAATAGGTACAAATGGCTTCTGCACCAAACCACATGATGGATGCAGCCCAGGTTCCCTGCATCTCATCCTTTCCTTTTTTCCTTTCCTCGCTCTTTACTCTCCCTCCTTTCTCCATTATCTCTGGCTCTATATGTCTCTGTTTGGAAACAGGGGAGGACTTGAGCACTCTCGCACCAAACTACCCTATCATTGTAAGGCTGCATCATCTGTCTTCCCTTCTTGGCACTGACACTATATTCACACTGACATCATATTAGGCAAGGTCCTTTTCTTTCTTTCACCGCACTACTATCTCTTTCTGTTTCCCCTGCTGCTGTCTCCACTGGCACTCACTTCTCCCCTTATCCCCCAGAGTATTCTGCACGCCACGGCTGCAAAGCAAACGCCTGGGACTTTCTAAAGTAAACAGGCAGCATCCTGTGTGCCGCAGCCCCATCTGTGGATAGACTGAGGAGGGAACAATCAGTCCCTCTTCTCTCCTCTCTCCTCGTTCTCGTTCTAGCCCCCCTGGGAGGTGCGCTGTGCCGGGATGCCTCGCCGAGATGGGTGCAATGTGCTGGAACAATGGCCAGGCAGCTTTCTCCCAAAAAAGTGTTAGGTTCACCTCACTATCTCTGTGAGGACCAATAGCACTGTATTCAAACTTTATCCTAGACCTAGCCATAGCCATTAAAACTTAGGAGGATAGACAACATTGCAATTATTTTAGTTTTTTTTTATTTGAGTGTCTGAGTCCTACTATTATAACTACTCTTTAAACTTTTAGATCAGAATTTCCTACTAAATACAGAAGTAAATAATTCTTAAATATTATATCACTACCAAAAGCCAAAGGTGTATTCATGCATACATGCTTACACACACACACACACACACACACACACACACACACACACACACACGCACACGCACACACACACAGGCACGCACACGCAGGCACACACACACACACACACACACACACACACGCACACACACACACACACAGGCACGCACACGCAGGCACGCACGCACACACACACACACACACACACACACCTTGGCTTTCTGCATGTCCAAGTGCACAGCAGAGATCTTACGTTTAGCCAGAGGTGTTGAGTTATCAAGTTTCTATTAATCCCCTTCAGAGTTGACGTTGTTAGTCCTTGTTGTTTTTTTCCCCTCTACCTTGCTGGAAGAGAAACAGCAGGTATGGTTTACACCACACAAGCATATCCATTACCTGAAATGCAAGGCTCCTGGCGCTAAATCCCTTTGACCTCTCCACCTCGCTTTGCTTTCTTTTTCTCTGTTCCCACTGGCATCTCTGTGTCGGAGAGGGCCACACCTTAGCCTTCTGCCTGCCCAAACCCCCCACCACAGCCCACACACATCACTGTTCATCATGTCCAAACAGTTCAATAACATTAACATGTTTTGCCGCAGTTAAATGTGCGATCGATTCACTTTGACTGACACGCCTCAGTTGATTGCAAATTGTCTGCCTTTCTCTTCGAACAGACCTCCCACGATTGAGCTTCTCAGCTCTTGTCCAAAATCCCCCATTTAAGAAAAAAATTTCAATAAAAGACTTTGTTGTTGATAGTTGAGTCACAAATACAATATAACCCAGGGCAACTTAAGTAAACCAAACAAATTTAAAATGGAGAAGAGTGAAGCTACTGTAACTAAGCATGTTTTAAGCCTGGTTGGTTAAGGAGATGACATATCCTGAGAGATGGAGCATTATTAATTAGACAGTTGGACTTTGACTAATCACTTCAGAAAGGGCAAACATCCCCGAAGATGCCAAACAGTCATCGGGTCTCATCCTCCTCCACCCCAGTTTGTGTTCTTGACCTCTGTCGTGTGTGGGCATCTTTTATGAGCTTTAAGTGACTCACCCCTGAATGATGTATAAATTTGTGTCACAAGAAAAGACACCACACTTGTGACTTTCTATTTAGTAAGCACTGCTGACAACCAAGTACGGAGGTAGACTCAGTCTCGATGTACTGTCCTTAAGTAGACTTTTCCCCTTACTCTGCTAAAAGAAATCCTCTTCCAGCAGAGTTTTCTTTAATGCAAGGTTAAGGAACATGGCTGCCGAAGACAACACAGGAACAGATATTGCGGCAACGCAGAAGATAAATTTCAATTTGTTGTTGGTTTCTGTGTCTCAGCAAGAGATATGAAATTCTTGTCTTGCAGGCCAGGAATTGATTGGAAAATAAAAATGAAAGGGTGTCTGCAATTTTTCAATTTTTTTGTATATAGTTCTGTGGATTGCTGAAATGCTATGTATTTCTAGAAACATGTGACTCTTGTGTGTTAAGAGACAATAAATGCATTCCAAGGATTTTTGAAATAGCTTTATATGAACATGACCGTTTTCCTTCGGGTGCTGTCTTAATGACATGCACAGAATTAATCCTGCTTCTATTCTTTCTATTAGTGTGCGTGCAGAGAAGAATGAAAGAGTAAACATGTTGTACACTGTCCCCACCAGCCTGTACACAGTTGATACAGCCTCAAGTGCTGCAACTGGGGGAAGAAGAAGACTCCAGGCAATGGCAGGAAGCTGACACAGCCATCCACTGTCCCATTCCTTGTCATTTCCTCCACCGGATCCTCAGAGTGCCCTCAGAGGAAGACAAGGTGACAATGTGCGTGTGCGAGACAGGCGCAAGGAGAAAGCAAAAGACAAAAAGAGGAAACGACAGACTTAGGTAAAAATAAGCCAAGTGGCATCCTGGCTTTGCGGTCGACTTCCCGTGTGGAGACATACCTCAGTAGACATCCAGTTAAATCGCCAGCAGCTGATAACGAAGCCTCGGGACACAGTGCCAAATTCTTTATCTGTGTTTACCTGCATGGCAAAGCTGATTAGAGCCAGGCAACATTATGAAGTCTCATTGTTTCCATTCTTCTTCTTTAGCACATTTGTATGAAGGAAGAGGGACAGCGCGTGCTCATAAAGAAGGGCAGGAAGACAATAGCGGGTGTAGCTCATCTCCGGGAAGACACAGCTAGCTATTGTTTAGGATTATTTCAGCTCTTGATCATCCATTACCTCCCTAAATGTTCCTGTTAACCCAATCCTGTAAATGATTACACAAGTGAAAATGATTAAAAGGGAACCGGAATTTGTCTTTGGGTTTATTGCACCTTTGACTTTTTGTGGAAATGTTCAAGCAGCAACCTCAACATTTCTGAGATTAAAGTACCACCTTCCACAATTATTCTGAGGCCCATTTTTGTCATATCCTGAGTTGGACTGATTTGATCTGCCATATACATAATACATCAGCAACATTGAAGAAGTTTTCTCTAGCTTATCTTAAATTCTATGATTTTGTTCTCTTACAATCCATTTCTAGTCGAGCTGATAAATGTAGGTTGCCAATCAACATAAACGTGAATGGCTGTCATGTGCTGGGCTAGACTTCAGCCCAACAACAGTTTAAATAAGGATAAACGGTAGAACGTGAATTGCTCTAAGCACAAATCCTCTCTTAAACTTATTTAAGTACAGAACAGCTTCAATATAAATCAAACCATTTAACGGCCATACAGCAAGTGAATCTTAAAAATTCTGCTACAATATTCAATAAAACACTCCAGCAGCTGAACTATTACTTGGCTCCCACATAGACAGGAAATCAAAGTAGGCCAAAATTCATCTATATCTTTGCCATGACTGTGTCTCCTAAATAATGCAAGACACTTCTGTTCAAGACTGTGCTGTGTTCACATTCTGCTGTGTCTGCACTATTCGGCACATCGTATCTAACACTCTACATCGCTTGGCTGGGGTTCCTGCCTTGGAACTTTATGTCACTTACCCACTTATTGCTCAAGTCATCATATCAGAGGGACACAAAGAGAAAATGTGATGTTTGTTTGTATGACAGAGAACATAGATGAATAGTTAATGCTCCAGAGTTCTGTTTAATCATGGAGACAATGGTGGCACATCTGAGCCTTATCCCTATAAACAACCCCCTCCTCGTGCCCCTGCCCCTGATCTAAAACTCAGATTGCCCAGTTTAACTTTACAGCTCGAACACACAGAACAGCGGTTCATGAAATACCCACAGCTGCCCAAAACAAACCTCATGGGTCACACTGTGCCACTGTGTCCAGAAACATATCAGTGTTGTGTTAAGAAAATACAAATCTGTGGTAGTGGGGAGAAGAGGAGATGATGGGGGCTAGAGGGGAAAGGAGTCACTTGTGTGCTTGTGTATATGTGCTTGTTGCCTGCTTGTGCATGAATGTGAAAGCTGCCAGCCGCCTCTGGCCTATTAAACAGATACGCTCTCTTTCCCGAAGTCACACAAGGGGGCAAAAAGACTTGTGAGAAGGAGCAAGGTGGAAAATTTCTGTGGCGTTACACTATAGCGAGACATGAGCGGCGACATGACTTAAGAGGAAAGGAGAGAAACTTGTAATCTCCACTTGCAGCCTTTGAACTTGGCCCGATGAGAGGCAAGCGACCCAAAGCAAAGGGTTCCAAAGAGGAGCTCACTGAAGATTACTCAGAATACTGATGCAGTGTGGAATCTGGGAGCCCAGGGGACTTTGTAAGAAAGTAAATTATCTGTGTAGTATGGTGCCACACAGTCCTACTTGTAGGTGAACTCTATCTGTGCCATATTAAAACGTAAATAAAAAAAGAAAGATTGTGGCTGCATTTTTTGTAAATACATTTATGGATGGAGCCAATTTAGAGCATCAGTGGCTCGGTGTAAGACTGTGCCACAATAAATGAGGTCTAGGGTCTCTTAGGTTCTAATTAGGGCAGCTGTTACCATTCCCATTATTTGTGTGTGTGTAAGAGAGGGGTGTGTTTGAATGGGGCGCTCTGGAGACCGGCACTTCTCATCCAGCTGTTGTTAGTTCACCAGGGAGCAGGGGTCCACTGGTGTCAAATCCCACCCCCTGCGGCTTTCAATTACGACAAAACCATGCGGAACTGAGACTAAAAAGTTTAAGGTGTGATGACAACAGCAAATGGTCACGCGCACTTTGCCATTTGTGAGCGTCATGGCTGTTTTTGTGATTGAGGAAGTACATATCATCAAAGCCAGAAGCTACAAGCAGCCTAAGACAATCTGAGATGAGGCTATATTATTCCCTCTTTTGTATTTCCATCAGAAGATCTCTGGCAGTGCCACTCTTCTGCATTCAAAGTGAATTATTTATGACTGGTTATTCTGAAAAAGTGCTTATCAGTTGACAGTGGCTTAGTATTAATTGCAAAATGGCTTTTATTTCTGCAGCGGGACATCTGCAGCACTAAATTATTAGACCAAATTAAATGAGCTGCTAAGAAGCCATGTGTTTACAATTGGGTCATTTAGGTTGAATAAATATACATGTTCTGTTTCCCCAATCTCACAAACTGAATGGTGCAAGATAACTGTAAAAAATAAACTTAACTTAAATAATATATATATATATGTTGTTACCTTAGGCAGTTTGAGCACAAAATGTAAAGAAACGCATGCGTTCAAAAGCATGCTGGTTTTTGATTGGCTGGCGGAGGAGACAGGTGCGTTTAAGTCCAGGGCACAGACAAAAGAAAAGTCTCCTCTCTTTCTCCCTCCAACTCTGTCACACATACCCGCGAGGCAGAACTCGCTCCAGCTTCAACCAGGCACACCAAACTCTCAGTTTACGCACAGTTTCTATTGATCACGACTGCCTTGAACCAAGCTTCACAGAGCAATATTTAACACGACCGAACAGTGCAGCAATTATCTTTGTTTTATTTCAAACCTTAAGATTAAAATGTAACCGGAGGCGAGGTGGACGCAGGGGTCCGTTTCGTCCAGAGACACTACCTCCACCTGCAAGAATGCTCAACAATGTGTTTTGTTTTAGATATGAACAGGCGCCCAAGTGTACCTTAAAGACCCGATGGTTGAAACTGTATGATTACTAATTTTAAAAACCTCAAACGTAACTTTTGCTTCGTGCGCTCTGCTACAACGGCTCATATCAAACCTCGTCCGGTAAAACCACAATCACATTCATGTCAGTGCCGCCTTTACCACGGAATAAACTTCGCGCTAATCACTCTTTTTAAACTAATAAAACATCCACATTAAATTCCAGCAGCACTGTAGCACTGCACCATAAGCGCAGCTTCTCGGCACCTCCGTGTAACGTTACTTGACGCAGCGCACAAAGAGTGGACCACAGTGCGTCTACTCAGATGAGGCTGTTTGTAAATATGTGATAAATGCAACTATAGGACTTACCTGTGGCCAAAAGGCAGAAGATAAGGTACCACGAGGACATCTTATGTGATTTTGTGGCCACTCGCTGACTTGTGGAAGGCTTCACTCTTCACTCCGTCAATGCGACTGTGCAGCCAGGGTCCACCGCGGCACCGTCTATCTCACGATGGACACTCAAAATCAACAGTCTCTTGTACAATCCAGTGTTAAGGAAATAATGTCTCCGGACACTTGGTAAATTCTGTTATTGATACATTTCCATAGTTTGTTGGTAACTTTCCTCCAATGCGTCCGTACTGCAGCCTGACAGTCTGAGCTCTATCTAAATCGCCACGGTCCACTTTGGAACCTGCGTGCGCATACTGAGCTCTGTGAAGCGGTCTCTGCTCCTCCACGGTGCGCAATGAAGTTCCTCTCTCGCTCCCAGTCCGGTCCTCTCTCTTTTCACTCTCCTTTTGCCAATGGGAAATGCGCGCTGACAGTCATCTGCTAAAAAGAGGGGTTCACTGAAATCTGGCAGGGCTGAGTCGGTGGAGCCCCTCTGCTTCAGATGTGTGCCGGTGGGGGCACAGCGACTCCCCCCGCCCCTGGGGTCCCACTATTGGTTGAGAGGGTGCCACGGGGATAGCATTTAAAAAGACTTTTTTCAGACTTTAATGGAACGCTCTGAGGAGGAGGAGG
The DNA here is from genome assembly GCA_024349245.1 of Neodontobutis hainanensis. Classification (NCBI taxonomy): domain Eukaryota; kingdom Metazoa; phylum Chordata; class Actinopteri; order Gobiiformes; family Odontobutidae; genus Neodontobutis; species Neodontobutis hainanensis. The sequence goes on from JALDNG010000004.1 coordinate 9,847,972, forward strand.
GTTTGTACACAGAAGCCATCCATCAGCTAAGTGTGATGTGATGATGGACACGAGTGGTCAGGGCTTTGTTGTGGATTGTCACCATACTGTTACCACACTGCAGTAATCTGGAGAGAAAGCACTGGCTCAGCAGCTTTATGATCAAGATTTTTACAAACACAAAGCTTATGATAAAATTATGTTGAATACGATTACACATACTACTTTTGTTTTGTGTTTGATTCATCATTCCACCACCACTCAAAGATTCAATTCATGAATGTAAGACAACGATGATAACAAAACATGATTTGAGTCTGTTAAATTGTTTGACATCTGCTCTGAAATGTGAACCAATGTAAAACAAACTACTGTGGTGTGTGATTGTGTACACACAGACACAACTCATTTTGAATGGGGAGACTTCATCCAATTACAAATAACACCAAGCAATACACATGGTCAATGATGAAACCAGCAATACACAACTCAACTTAAAAATGTGGTCTATGTGAGAAATGTAATACCACATTGGAGATTGGCAACACAGCAGATAGAATACACATACAACATTCAATTGAATTACTAGGTCTGCTGTGACACAAAACACACACATCCATCTGTAAACTTTGACTTTTAGAGAGATCTCTTGAGTGACTTACATTCTAACAGTAGATTTTCTTTAGTCAACAACACTCTCGCTGTCAAACAATTGCCATCTTCTGTTTTAAATGATCGCTATTGAAAAAGAGTATTCTGTTCAATTAGTTTCCAGATTTGGGGAATTAATTAAGGTGATTTATGTGTAAGCAGTTGCCTTAGAGCGTGAATTAGCTGCAGATGTTTTGCCAAATGGTGTAATCATCACTTTACTCACTCTATTCCAAGACAGAATACATCATAGATCAAATAGCAACACTGTCATCATTCAGCTTTATTCATTTATCTGCTTTTGTTCAATCAGGTTTCCTCTAGAACAACCTGTTTACATATCTGTGCATACATTTTTCTTGTTGAAATTGACTGGTGCAGTTTGATGTAAAGTCCATTATATAGTATGAAGTAAAATAAAGTGAGGAGGAGGAAAAAAATCGTTATCATGTTTAAACAAAAGCCAAGACTTTTCTAAAGAGGTGAAAATAGTGCAGTCTATCGCTAACGCTGGCCTGTGGCTGTTTACAAGTTTCCTCTTTGAAGTTGTTCATTAGTTATTCAAGAGACTATTGATTAACTAAAATAATAGGCCATCATCTGGTTAATCAGTCTTTCACTTGTGTATTGTGTCAGGACATGACTTAATCTAATGTTAACACACAAACCCCTTACTCCATTTGCACACACACACACACACACACACACACACACACACACACACACACACACACACACACACACACACACACACACACACACACACACACACGCACACACACACACACACACACACACACACACACACACACACACATTAACTAAGCCAGGTGGTAAGAGTGAAAAATTCATCAAAGTGCACAGAGTCAGGTGCAGAGGACCTTTGCGGTGTGTTTGGATTCTAGAAAACAGCATCCACAAGAACACTGAGATTTTTCCACAGTGCATTTAATTAAAGGCTAAAGCATACTCATTGATTAGGGCCCACTCCTCACAAGGGCTGCCCCCTAAACAGTAGTTCTTAAACACGGGGGACGGCCTTCCTGTTTATTGCCTCCCTGTAATGGAAACATAAGGGTCCCCTGCTAGTAAACACATGTTGATGGAAGAAACAGCTTGCGCAGCTGGGAAGCCAACCCAGGTTAGTGAGAGTGAGCACATGGGTAAACGAATGTGTCTGTGTGCGTGAGACAGGAATAGTTGCGTGCTGTTTTTTCGTAATGTCACATTTGGGCTCTGATGTGAGCGGTAGACAGCGATGAAAAGGAATGGTGCATGCATTTGTGGCCCAGATTGCGTATATGTGAAGGCATCAATGGGTGACTAAAGGCGGGAGTTTGGGTGAGCACTAAAGCAGCGGGGAGCCTCCAACAGTTGTGCTGTGATAATAAAATCAACAAGCTTTGTGCTAAGTCTGTCACATGGCATGAGGCTGTGATTGAAATGCATGATCTCCTATGGCTCACACAGATGGAGACAGAGATAGAAGGGCACACAAACATGCTGCACTGTAAAGAATTTCCATGTAAAAAAACAGTAAAGAACTGGCAGTATAGTTGCCATTTTTTAACTGTTAATTTAACAGGGCATTACTGTTGCAATTTTAACGGTTCATTACTGTTTCTTAAATAACATTATGCAATTGTGATTTCATTGATTTCACTTTAATTTACTGTTAAATTTCATTCAAAAACGGTATAATATTGTATGTATTTATATGTATGTGTTTATATATATATAGGCTATTTATATATATATAGGCTATTTATATATATATATATATATATATATATATATATATATATATATATATATATAGGCTATATATATAGCATGCATTATCTTAGTGTTGCGATATTCATTCTAAAATATATATTAATTCTAAAATACACTAATAAATTGTTTTAAAGAAACACAACAAATTCAAATGTTTTGAATTCTGATTGTTTTAATAAACATATCAAGATTATCTTCTGTTATCCCTAACAATAATAAACATATAAACAGTAAAGTAGCAGCAGCAGGATTTTATAAAATAAAGTTCAATTCCTGTGTAATCTCTTATGCTCTTAATGAAAAGCCGTCTTTAAAAATGCTGATATAGAGGAAAAAAGTTACCTGAACAGTGGAACAGTTTAAGTATACAATCTAAATAAAATCCCACTCAAAGTCCATGAGCTTTCTCAACAGAGTGGAGACACGTGGGTTGATTGTAGATGGACTTTTTACATTCACCTTCCCAGTTTTTTTTTAGATGACTTCTCCCCTTCTGGTCTTCGTTCCCTTTTCGGGGTTTAGCCCTATGAAGCGCCTGAAAATACAAGTAGAGGCTCAAAGTCAGGAAATCTATTACTTCGACAACAATAGCTTGTATAAATGTATTTGACAATTACTGTTTTAACCTTTGAATGAACTACAGAGGACAAGCTGCCAGACACCCTGCACTTTGTTTCTAGACCACTTTTACCATGTTTTGCCTTTCAGAAAATCCCTAAAAGAAGACCTCAAACACATGTCTCTGCTAGCGTCTGAAAAAAACCTTGGCACCTAAATTGGTCCAAATTAAATAAAGTACCATGTTTAGTTAGTCATCAAATGCAGTTACTTGATATGAAAGAGAAAATAGAAAAATGAGGGATTAACAGCTCTAAAAGTGACTACGTGGAAAGGAGCGAAATAGCCTACCACATGAAAGCACTAAAGTGCCGCGAAGGTAAAAATTTGTTGAGATTATACACGCAAATACCTGTGTATCACGTAGACTACAACACTGGATAAAAGGGAATAGTACGAGCCGAGGTTGTGTGGGAAATGCATTGGTTCTAAGCACATTCTAGTGTAACATGCGAGTCCTGGACCGCACATGTCCACACAGGTTGCACATGGCATATAGGCAAAGTAGCAACTAGATGAGAAAAAAAAGGATACGGAATATATTCTTTAGCATCTGGCTAAGACAAAGTGCTATGTGCAACAAAAGACATAATGTTGATTAATATTGAAATCTTACGTACCAAATAAACAGATGAACAGCCGCAATCCGATATGGCACATGGAGGATGTCTCTGCATGCTAGGAAGCCAGGCCAATTTCCCAGAATTCAAAAAATACAGTATTACACTGTTAGGGCATGGTACTTACCATGAATTAACATTATAGAACAGTTTGTTTGAATTACATTAGAGTCATGGTAAAAAAAATGGACCAATGGCTGTATTTTAACAAAACAAATAGTAAAAAAACATTTTATACATGTATTTCAAAAGAACAGTGTATTAATGCTGAAATTTTGCCGTAAATTTACAGGCATTTGTTACAGTGTGACTTGTATAGGTTTGTACCAATGGTCTTAATTATGCCAGCCTCTGTGGCATCAAATGGAGGGCGCCACACTCCCTAAGCTTTTGAGCCTGTGAATAATTTATGCATAAAAAGGGAGTTTTCAGCTGTGGGTTTATTAATAATAAATATGGTTTGATATTTACTAAACTGTTCAGAGGGAGAAAGGGGTGACAGTTAAGACGTCTTTTGCATGGTAATCATAAGGAGGTCCTAAATAAGCCATGAAATTAATATACAGAAACATGATTTTCAGCTAATTGAGAATAACAAAATATTATCCCAGTCCCTATTTGACCCCGGGTCATTTAAAAAGGAGATGGTGGACTGGAATGTCGTAATATGACAAAAGGCTACAGAAGTGAAAGCTGATGGAAAGCATGTGCTTAGTTTGAACAAAACATGAATGAAGCTCATTTTTCACAAGAAGAGACACTCAGTCCAAAGTTGTGTTGGTAAAACATGAGATGGAAGTTAAGGAATGTGAGTTTTGTTTTGTTTCAAAACTGTGTCATGTTTTGGGAAAGCTCTACAAAAATACAGTGCACAACCAAAGAAAATGATTTCATATATGCACATGGAATAGTTTCGCTGTGGAAAACATATCCAAATTATCATATTTCATCCTAATTGAATTTGTATCATAATTAATCAGACCAGAATTGGGGGATTTTCACTGTTGTGAAAGTAACAGTACAGTGACAGTAAGGTTTACATGCAGTGGTTAGGTTCGCCCAAGAGTCTAAGGATTATGCTACTAACCATATAAGAAACATTACACTAGCTCTTACTGTAATTGTGATATTGAATGTTTGAGCCAATCTGTGTCAGCCATAACTCTTAACATCATATAATTCATAAAGACATATATGTTTGCTCGGCACTGGTATCCATCTGCGCTTCTCACAAGCAATTCAAAACCGGTCTCCTCTCACCCGTTCCAATAATATGACGTCAGGCCACTGCACTGCTTGGAAATTTTGCAATTAAGCATTTTCTCTACGTGTGATTGACGAGCAGAAGGAGGACCATTAAAGCTGAACGTGGACCAGGCTCACTCTGCAGTCTATGCCACAAATCCCAGACTCGGATCAAATCCATGTCCTCTGCCCTAATATCAGAATATGACTCTGGCCACCCATGGATTCTGTTTTTGTCTGTAATGAAAGTCTCTCAGGGGATCTGCTTGAAGGATTCTTTTCCTCTGGGGTCAAGGAGAGGTTGAGGCTTCTGGTTCACGCTGCGCTTAGAAAAGGGTGTGGATTACAGGAATGTGCCTGTTGAACTCCACAAATATATAGAAAAGATCTACAGTCTGACATTACAGTAGTCATTACTGTAAGGCCTCAAAGGTATAGGCTGACAATGTGATAGCGTTATCACAACCAAAGGACAGTGACGCTCTGCTTGATTTTTATCAGAATATTAACAGTATAAAGAAATCCTTTTTCAATAAACCGGGTCAGTGTGGCAAGTTGCAACTTAAGCGTCTTCCTAATAATTTATTAATTCATATTTTTTGCAAGTTAGCACCTCATCAATCTTTCTACTCTACTAACATAAAGATTGCAACATCCCCACATTTTACGATCAGATTGACTGGGCTATTGGTGAGCCTGGATGTCTCTTCAATGATTAAAACAGCAGTAAACTGTCTGAAATATTCATGCACTGATGCAGAGTTGTTGTCCCTTGATGGGTCTTGCCATGTGCAACATCTGTTCCTGATGTCATGCATATCACTGTGAGCCAGAAATGCCCTGATGGCGTCCGTGGCATATTTGCACTAAGCCACATCCAGATACACACAACTCCACTCACATACAATAAATAAACATCCAGGACAACTGTGACTGTTGAACTCACATGATCCTTACTCACAGATGAGGCACTGCTGTCCAGCACTCATCAACAAATCACTCACTGACCTCACATCTAAGGCTTAGCACAAACTAGGATGTTTAACAGAACTACTGTCTGCTGCACCTCTGAGATTTTTCTATGATATTTTCCTTTTTGAGCTTTCTACGTCAGATCAGAGACTAGTTAGTATGCCTTAAATAAGCCTGGTTTTAGTCGGTAGGAGTAGTGTCATTGATGTGCCACTTGATTGTTGGCTCAATCAAACGTTCATGATTACTTTGAGAGTAGACTTCTCTGACACCTTACATAATGCAGTTGTACATTGCTTTATGACACAAAATACTGAGAAAGCCTCCCACACACTGACAGCACATTAAAGCTGCAAGCAGAATAACAATGCCATGGTAATAATTATAATGCAATCTTAAACTTGTGGTAATGCAGGAATGGAAGCCTCACCGTCATTAAAATATACCACTAAAAGCTGAAAACAATGTTAAATTTTGATAAATGCTATTTACAGTGATATTTGTACCACTTTAAGTGCTCAAAGAAAACAGGCAATAATGCAACAATAGTCACATCCTGTGTTTCCAAACCAATGTCTTGCTGTTTGCTACATTTCAAACAGTATTGCTCAGTCCAAATGTCCTCCTTTGCTTACACCTTACAGTTTAACTTTGAGAACTTTAACTCTGGGTTATCAACAGAGAACTGGTGCTTGATTAAGTTTATATACAACCCTCTTATGTCACTATAAGCCCGTTCCATACGCATGCCCCAGATGTCAACTTTATTCCACCTGGACACTCCTCTGAACGTTCACAGTGTTCATACATGCCATGAATAGTCCGTGTGGTTTTACTGAGAAGAAGGAAAAGAGAAGAGTAGGGGATGAAACTTTATTAGCTTGACCGAGCAAACACAAAGCTAACGGACAAACGAGTCGACACCTTTGCAGTGATAGGGATTAATGTGGTTATGTTGAGACGAGATTTGTTTGAACATGTAAGTAACATAACCAAAGAGGAAAGAGAAGTACAAGCTGCTTTGAAAAGTACGAGGCTTTAACGTTCTGTGCTTTCGGCTTACATCGTCAGACATATTGGCGTCCATCAGCTAACCGCGGAGCGTCTACTGACAACGTTCTCACTTTACACCGACCCGGAGACATCACTACGGTCCCAGTAGGATCTAGCCTGGTTCTACCAGACTCTCGTACATTTCATTTGTACAGAGAGTCTGGCCTCGCTCCATTGACAAGCGTTTACTTCCTTGAATGCGGGAACTCTGTTGAAGTTTAAAACTATTGGATCTGCCCAGAGTCACTCAGGATCTGCCATAGCCAATCGCTAACGTGTGGTCGTGACGTATGTCATGCGCCGAAACCGACCGGAAACAACAAGTCACTCCCTCTGTTCGCTGATTGGTCCTACAAAAAATTGATTTCTGGAAACCTAAGAATATACAGCGATCCCAGACTAAGTACTAAAGCGAAATGAAATTGAGCGGAAGTACGTAGGAGGGCGGAGCCAGGCTAAGTAGGATCAGCTCCAGGTGTGAAAACTGGGGTGGGGTGTTCACACATTCAGGGCAAGCAGGTAAGAACAGTGTACAGTCCGGATCTCAGTGCATGCAAACCTAGGTTTTGGTTTCAAACCCCTCTGTCAGAACTAAACAGTTCCATAAACCTTTGTGAAACTGTAACTGTAAGTGTAAATACTGTCCCAGTGTCCACAGTGGTGGCTTCCCTCAGCCCTGGCCCTCTTGGCTGTCTACTGACAATCACACGAATAGGCCACGACTGGCTGCTTGTTTTGTGCCATGATCCCTTGCTGCTCATGCTGCTTGAGAAAATAAATAACTCAGCTCTGCTCAGCTATAAATAATGAATGACTCGTCCACTGTCACTTTTCATACAATGTCAAGGCACGGCCTGGCCATTATTAGGGTCTGTCCTTATCCCCTTTCTGCCTCTGACTTCACTTTTGTTATTGTTCTGCTCAGCTTGTCTGCACACCTCTTCAGCAGGTCAGCTGTCAGTCTTTTTCTGGCTTGAAGCGGTTGATGATTGCAACAGAGAAGAAAGAGATGCTGAGGGGGGACTGAAACAAGATGGGAGAAAGACATGCAACGCTAACCCTAACCCAGGTAGAAAATAACTTTAACCTCTCATCCATTTGTTTAAATTAAAAAAGGTGCAATGCAGTGTATTAATCAGTGCTGTTGATGAGGATTGATCCAATCATGTCCAGATACTTTCTGTGGTCCACACTTTGAAGAAAGAGAAAAAAATGTCTGCACCAATGGAGAAAAATAAATGGTTGTTTTCTTAGACACACAATATGCCATGATCCACCCATCCAGTAGGAAAAGTCATGGATTATTCACATATACAGCTGTGTCTGGGAAAAATGAATGAGGAACATCTGGCTTTAGAGGAAAAGAACGAAGAAGCTACGAGAAAGCCTAAGTTTTTTGTCCTCTGTAACACAAGTAGAAAGCCGTTTGAGGAGTCAGAGATGAATGTTGTTTTAGGGGTGATACTGAGAAAGAAAAAAGAGTTGGAGGATTCTATCTGGTCAGGTCTGGCTTTGTGCTAGAGCAGCACAAGGCCAGACTTGAGGCAAGTGTCCACCAGCAGCTTCCGACAACTCAGCCCAGTTCTCTATCCACGGAATAATAGCACCCAATCAAGACCCGCAGCAAACAAATCTTGACAGATCTTCTCATTTGAGATTCACTTTGGGACAGCTGTGGTGCCGTCCAAAAAAGTGGGGACAGAAAGTGGGAAGCCAGCAATGGCTAATGTATGCAGAGTGTCTGCACGTCCTGCATGACAGCAACACGAGCGCTTGTCACAGGAGACATCAGTTCTACTTAGTCACAGCGCTGCGGGGCAATCCATATGACTGCAGTGCTGTGCGAACTCTATTAATAGTTATCTACCTTTCAGGAGTTATTATGCTGAGTAGGGGATGACAGAGAAATATAATTGAAGAAGTCCCAAATGAGAAAAAGGAATAGCGTCAGTGGAGCATCTTTTGTAGCCCACAACCCAAAAATATCGCTATGTCGTTCACATTTTCTTTTTGAATGGGCAGCTTGTTGCCAGAGCCACATTTTACGCAAGGCCTAAAAAAAGGATTGGTTATTCGCAAAAGGGAGGGCTAAGTAGAAGATGGACTGAGTGGGCAAAAAGCGAAAGTAAAGTAAAGATGAGCAGGAGACTTGTTTAAAAATCAAGGTCTTGAGTTGGTTAATTTTTCATTGTGCTTCTAAATTAAAAATGTGAGCGGTCATCACTTATTTGTCAAATTGTCTCAAAGCTTAAAAGGCAGACGTCACTTTGAGTTTGTGAGAGGTCAGTGGGAACCGACAGTGAGGGAGGATGGGAATGGATCAAGCGGAGTGCTGATCCCACCAAATGCCCTTTAAAACTACCTTGTTTAAGGGGCATTTACTCTAAATGCACTTCACAGACAGTCACACTAAGTGGAGATGACAAGATTTAAAATGGAACATCTGGAATGGCTTTGGCACACTTATTTGACATACCTCCATGGTCCAACATGAATAGAGCACAGATACAAACAAAATATACCGCAGCACACTTATATCCCCTACTTAAGCCTAAAAAGCTTGTAAGTTAATACCAAAGCTTTAAATCAATACCACATTCCTTTCACTGGACACATAAATATGCATCTTATGTTTCCTGAGATTATCATAACCACTCACATTTCTAGTAATCATCACATGATTCTTGTTTGTAAGGCAGAATATTCCGACATGCTTTAATGCAAAGTTAATCCATCAGATTGCTAAAGATAATTTGACTGACTTTTAGAATCCATCAACGCTTCTGCTGCTTTTTTATTCTCTTTAGGAAGCATATCTGAAGGCTGTGTCGGTCTGTGAAAAATGAGCACCATTTGTTTAATCTTGCCCAAATTGTTGTCAATCCTCCCCAGTGGTCACTTGTGGGATGGCATTTTCCACAGAGAAGAAATGTAAAAAGAAGCATGTGTCAAACTACTGTCAGGGTGCATAAGACATAGCAAAAATAATAATTAGTGTTAAGTATTTTTTTGCAAATTGTGCCATTACAGTGTTGTGTCCACTTGCACTCAAACCTTTTCAGAACCGTAAAACTCTTACAAATTGAAGTTGAGTCATTGACAACCAGCCAAAATGGAGAATGGAGAAAGAAAATTGTAGACACGTCTCGCTCCCACTTCTTTGGATGTGTAGATGTGTGGACGAGTGCTTGCTTAGCCCACAGCTGCCAGCAAACGGGAGACAGACACACAAAGGTCCCTTGTGTGAAGCGCTAAAGAGCAGCCAAGGAAGGGAGCTAAAGATCTACTCACGCCGTTTCAGGGGTCAATAGATCCTTTCCTTTGCTCTAAATGAGCTTCTTGCCCTCCACTTTCACCGTCGACAGACAGAATTGACAAATCAATTCGTTGGAAACCCTGTCCTAAATGTTGGATTCCAGCCACTCTGATGTGGATAATATATCTTTGTGAATTTATTCACTTAAAATTAAACAAAAGATGCAAGTCCAGAAGACATAGGAGTGTGATATTAATGTGCAGATTAAAAATGAACCTGAATATTTTTTAAGTAATATAATAACATGTAGTGTTCTGGTTCTCATGTAAAATATGCAGTCAACCTCACAAAATAATTTTTGCAAGTGCAATGTTGCATCTGCTTTACATTCAAACAGAAAACGCATTGTTGTTTCCTGTGTGTATGAATAATAAGAAACAGGATAAGTGAGGTAAAGCGAACCACAATCTAAACCATCAAAAACATTAACCTTGTTTTGCTCACATGCATCTGGGGAAAAGATTCCTCTCATATCTTTGCTTCAATGCTTTTTGATAGGCTCTGGATAAGCGTCTGTTACATGGGGACATCTTGGGAGGAAGATAGGCCGGTCTAACAGATTGTGTTTGAGGATGAGGAAAAAGGTTGTTTTGTTTCAGAAAAGCAAGGAGTTATTTTCCACACAACCTTCTTCCTTTTTTTATTAATCCTAAACTCACCAGGAGACAATAGTTTAAGTAAAGACTGTGTTGGGAGATGGTAGTCATAGCAGGTCAGTCATACTGCGGTAAAGGTAGGCATCCTGATTGTTTAAAAATGATAGATGAGTGGATTAGCTGTTACATTCAAAATCCGGAGAATGTAATAATGGTTCTAATATTTCAACCGTGTTTGAGCACGGTGCCCAGAGGCTGCTGAAGTCAAATGCAAATTGCAAAGCCGGTTTCCTTTGAGACCAGCTTTAAAGCAGTTAGTAAGTATTGTTTGGGTTACACTGCTCTCTTATCAGCACTATTATTAGCTGGCCTGCAGTCGCCTTCCTTCCAGGATTTCCTGATTACATTTTTCATCCGTGTCTCAAACCAACTTCTTAGATCCTGTGTACTTTCTCTGGCAGCCCCATTTCCAATGCCACATCCGCTCTGTTGTTAGAAGAAGGCATGAGGATGTCCAGCCCTTGAAACAGAACTGTCCAAAACCTTTGCCTGCTCCTGTCCTAATTACCTTACTGCTAACATAATACCATGTTCACTAGAAAGCTTGTGAGTCAAGGCTGTATGTGTGTCTGTCAAAACCAGCAACAACACATCATTTTCATAAACTGCCAGTCCCCAGACTGCCTAATCCATTATAAAAATGAAAAATACGGTTTTAGACTATATGTAAATACTATTATTATTTGGTATAGACTTTCCTCCCAAGTGAGTAGCACCTTCCGGATCAAATTTGCCAAGTTGAAACGCAGGTAGAGTATATTGCTTTGAGGAACTGTTCCACATAACATGTTTTGTATTAAAATTGGTTGCGCTAAAATTATTAAATAAATTGAAATAAAAAAGGGGCCCTTTTGAGAGGAGACTAAATTAGCTTTGCTGAAAGATAATCCCTTGAAAGCTAAGGTAAAGGTTGATTTTAATCTTTTCAAATGTTGCCCTGGGGGCCCACTATATAGCAGTAGAGATACGGTGATTTATCCACATCAAAGTGCCCCAAAATGGTCAGTTGTGATTGTAATGTTTACATTCTTAAATCTGATTTAGCTTAATAAAATAATTCCTCGAATGATGTTGAGCTGTACTTTTTTATGTTACATACTTCTCTTTCCAGAATTCAGTGCTTGTTTTGGTGCAGTACAGATATTTTAATAATAGTATATTTAACACAGATCCCTGTGGTCCCATTCATTATTGTTGTAACACTAGTTCAAGAACCTTTGTGCAAAATAGAAATTGTGGTTCCCCTCAACCAAAACCTGCTCATTATTGCCCATGTGAACAGCTTGTCTGATTCATTAAGCGTTCCACGCACTGTGTGCTCAAGAGACAGGGAAAGTAAAGAGAAAAGGAAGTGCAGCAGGAAGGGAGAGCCATGGTTGGATGTGGTTTGTTCTAGGCGTGCGTTAAGTGAAATCTGACTGATTAGAACATTCTTGGGCTGACATGCCCGCACTGCAGCTGAAACCTGTTAAACCAATATGCAGAGAGTGGGCTAAACGCACAGTCAAACCTGTTGTGACTGCCACATGGCAAATATTATGGTTGGCTGGTCCGGGCTACAGCTCAAGTATGGCTGCTGAGATATAAACAAACAGTCCAGTGTGTGATTGATTACGTGTGTGTGACACTGCATGCCCATGTTTGGCAAAGTGTGCCTATTGTATGTGCGCTTGTGTTTGTGTTCACTGGGATGCACGAGTGAAACGATGAGCTGCAGTTTCTTCTGTGGCTGACATGAAACATAATACAACATGACAGAAGCTGAGTGTTTCTCAACATCTGTTTGCACGTTTTAAACAAACATGGCATTGTGCAAATCTGACCAGGGACACTAGACACTGTGACATCCTAAAGCAAGCCCACTGAGGGAATGTAACAGCACATGGGAAGATATCACACGAGATGCACTTACATCACCAGTTATTTTTCAGTCACACAAAAATGATTAGATTTCATCTGAAAGGTTGTTAACAGAGCTCAGTGGTGTACAGTAGTTATAATAACCGCCAAAGAAAACTGTACCAGTTTGGATACACCAAAAATGGATTTATTTTCTAATAAAGCTGAATGAAGTGGTTCTAAAGGAATTCAATAATAATAACAATATGACCGTTTTTTTTTTGGACAGTGTAGTTACATATGTGTGACACTCTTTATTTAAATTATTACTGAATATTAAGGTTCATGTAAAAATACTTTTAGTCAGCCACTTTAATAATATTAGTTAGATCGCAATGACAAGAGGGTGCTTCTCTTTCATTAATCCTTTTTGGGTTAATATGGATTTAACTCAAGTCGAGCAAAGGTCAGATTAGATCAATTCTTGGTAAAGCCCAGTGCTGGCGAGGCTGAGAAACACAATAAGAAGCTGTGAGAGGAGCTGGTGCGATGTCATCTGTCAGCAGCCATTAACGGTCACATCAAAGTCTCAATGAAATCACCGTCTTGCTGAGAGCTATCATTATAGAGTCTGAGTGTGTGCAGGGCCAAGCTTCAGATCCACGTCAATACTCCAGTGCTCAATGGGGACCAATACCTCCGCAGCACCAACTGCCACCTTTAACTGGGCCGAGTTCACACCTGTTCTGCCACTAATTATTGAACAATAAGGCGAGAAGAGTCTTTTATGTCACAACTGCATATATTCTTTATCATTCTAATAAGCATATGTATTCCATCTGCAGAACAACATTTCGTGTGGCAATGATGTAGCACTGAAACACTGAGCATACTGTAAAAACCCAAACAACCCAGTCACAGTGGAACATCTTTATGTTAATTCTTAAAAAAAAAATGGTATAATTCAAAGTGCGAGAGTTAGGTGTCACATGGATTCACATGCTGATTTCATGTTGATGAAAGTGCAGCAGACTCAATGATTCGAGCCATCGCCTGCCTATCTGCCTGTCTACACAACCGCGTCCTTGTGGGCTTTATAGGTGGTCCATGCAGAGGGACGTTGTTGTAATCTGGAGCTGCTGTGGAGGAAACAGTAGCTCACCAGGAGTTGAGTGTGGCTGTCACAGTAGTCCGTGCTTGACAGGTTTACACTTGAAAAGTCCCTCTGCTACGAGCAACTGTCCTCTCTCTTATCTGCTCCCCTCAGCCCCGACACACACACACACACACACACACACACACACACACACACACACACACACACACACACACGTGCACATACATACTTCTCTTCACCATCACACAATACTCCGCTGCTACAACTGTCTCCAGCGGCCACCTCTGTTCCCTGCCCACTCAGGGAAGATGACATGAGTTTGATGGCCAAAATCACGGCCCTGTCTGCTGTGTGTCTCCTGAGCAGCAGCACCGGCCTCAGGCTCTGGGGGTGGAATCTGACTGACTGGCATGTTTGTACTGCTCCCTGCCTTCACAAGAGATTTAATAGACCTGATATGTTGCTTTGTTTGTTGCTTTGTGTGTCATTCCTAATTAGCTCTATGGACCAACAGGTACATTGCGCACGCCCTCAAAGCCACTGCGACTAATCAAGAATGCTGAGCAGTCAGATCTGAGGAGTAGAGTGATACCGACCTCAAAATGTCAACTGATATTGGGCTGCATATTAGTTATCATCACCATCTCCTGCACTTGTGTGAATGCTTATGGCTGTGACTATTTGAACTTGGCTTTTTGTTCATGTAGATAATTCTTAAAGAATTATGGGAACCCGTAATTTTTTTAAGTCTTAAAAAGCCTTGTAGATTTTTGTTGAAGGGATGGGAGCTCATTATGAGGAAACAGGCTGAACCTTGGCTGTCCATGCCATGCATTTGAGGAGCCATGAGGCTCATTATCCTTTTGGAGGGACTACGGGTCAGGGCACCATAACCTGCCCTCAGCAATTGCCACAGCAACAAGACCCACAAAACTCCAATGTGACGTGAGACTACGCATCATGCTTTTTTGCTCTTATTTTACATAGTAGTCAGCCAGCTCATGAAGAGATAAGAGGAATAAGATGAGAAGACTGTCCTCTCTGATGCACAACATGGGTCCCACAAGTGTCGATCTTGTGGCCCCTGTTGTTCAGCATTTCAAGGCACACAGATGCTGTCATCTATGTACAACGGGAGAGACATAGGTCAAGTAGCTAAAATTTCTTTGATTGGCTAAAATCTTCACTAAACACTAAACATAAAAAACAGATGGGATGTACTTTACCAAGATCAACAAACTCAAAGATTTGCCATATATTATTTATGTAATATTTTGGTAAAAGGATCACAATGAAATATTGTAACTGAATTAAAATTCTTAGATGTACCATTGGACCAAACTCTGGGGTTTAGAAAAAAAACATAAAAAAATTCAAATTCAGTCAAACATTTCCTCCTTTAGACACATTAGAAACACTCTAACGCCGAAAACCTCTTTGATATATTTTAATGCTATTATTGTCTCTCTCACTACTCAGATTTTTTTTTATAATCAGGCATTAAAGGTACCTGACAAAAAAAATGTATTCAAATCTACGAGCCCTTTTCAAAATTGTTAATAATATTGCACTTTGCTCAGAACAGACAAACCGAACATCCTGGTCCACAGCTCACAAAAACTGCATTATCCCTAAAAGATGCTATGCTTTTGCACAATCAGACTTTAAAACAATAGAATCAGCTCCGTCTGAAGTTGTCTGTAGAGCTGCATCTGTTTTCTCAAAACTTAACAAAAAAACATACATACATCAGTCAAACTAACACTGTTTCTACCTGTATTGATCATTATTTGCAGCATTAAATATTTTAATTAATGAGAAATTTAGGCTAAAAGGCCTTTTTAGGAAACAGATTGGAAACAATTATAATTTATTATTGCATTTTAACTATGAATTAATGTTAATTTTGTACTCTGAAATGTTTGTTTGTGCTCACCTGCCCGGGGACTGCAGAATAGCTTGTAGCTAAATCTGGTACAAAGCATCTCTTTTGTGACAATAATGTATTTGTATATGGTTCATGACAAATAAAGCATAAATTAATCTAAAAAAAATGACAATTGACAGTCAGTGTGAGTTGGCCTGATGAATGGAGGTTCTTCAGTTTGCTTGAGAATATCTACAGCACAACTATACTCAAAGCTTTAACTGCACACTCAGTGTACTAATATGGATAGATTTTGGGACAATCCTCAAATGAAAAAAAATTACAGCTTAAGCAAAAAAGTTTCCACACCATGTTATCAAATAACTCTGAACTAGTCTCATCTGCGGACGGGTGGTGTTGTGGCTCCACCTGAGACAGGTTGGGCCATACTTTCATTCAAAAGAACACACATTACAAAATTGTTTGCTGGTTCCCAGGAAGAAATCTTCATGTCCATTGTGCCCTAGAAGCTTTGTTTCACCAACCTTTCAAGAAAAATGTACTGGATAGCATAAAGCTTTCAAGTACATGACGTTTAAATAAAAAAAGTGTTAGGCTAGAGGCAAAAGATAAGTTAAAAATAAGTTATTAAATTTAGATTATACAGAAGTGGATGACAAATTTATAAAATATTAAACCCTAATGTTTTCAATCAAACCACTTAACTTGCAAGAGTTAGTCATTTATAAATGCCAGCAAAATGTAAAAGTAGGTAAAAAACAAAAAAGATGCTTTAAATCACTTCAAATAATTGCCAGTTTTTATGCTGCTCTAGAAAGCATGTATTGTGTGTTCACCTGTCTTCTGTCCTTGGGTTAAATAAATCAGGAGAGGAGTTCTGCCACAGGCACCAGCTGTTTTTATCTGCTTGTTGCTATTGGAAATGATGGCACTTAGACTCAAGGGCCCTTCCTTAGCCTTGATAGAGCTAGCTATCTATTCTGAGCCTCTTGGCTTTTTCTGTACCCCTGCTAACAGGATAGACACAATCTGCCCTTATCACTAACCCCACCATGGCCCCCTCTTTGAGTTTGGCTCAAGGGAAAGCAGGGAGGGAAATTGTGGTTTGGTTGATGTTTATGATTCCCGCTCCTGCTGCCCTTCCCTGCTCCTACCCTCCCACTCTGTGAATCCCATGGCTGACTGATAATGGAACAAAGCTGCCGTCCACTCATCTGTATGTGTCACATGTCCTAGAAGCCCCCTCAGTTATGGTGAATCATGTGCAACAGAATAACTAGAGCACACGCTCACTCTTCCCTGTGGCAGTGCCAACGCCAGTGCTGAATGGGCTGCCTGCAGAAGTAAAGACCGGTCAGTCAGGACTTTGCTGAGATGTCTCCTCCCTCTCCCTGAGAGCACATAGATGCCCTGTCCGTTGCCGTTTGCTTTTAATTTAGTTGCTCACTCACTCCTGGCCAAGGGGGACACCTCTGTGTCACTTCCTATGATTAACCTAAATTTCAGCCTTTGTCCAGGACTGCTGCCAGATCTACTAAGGCCCACAAGTATGTGTTGAGACAGCCACAATAAAAGAGCAAGCAGGAAAAGGTGAACATAAGGCCAAGGTAAGATATGATGATGGTGGCAGAATAAATCCACCCATTAATGCACATATCTTTATTACAGACAGAAGTGAGGATAAAGATAATTAAAATTTTAGGTAAAACACCCCAGTTCCCTGCCTCAGTGAAATGCACTGTATTGATGTTGCACAGTTGGTATTGAACTGGTCAAGTGGATTCAAAATTGGCCTTTGGTGTGGACTAATTTGGGCTTTTTAGCCCTGGCCAAGCTTCAGGGGATAGGACTATAATGTATTGGGCTTTCGGTGAATATGTCTTAGCTTCGGTTGCTGATTTCCACAGTAAGCAGCAGCAGATCAAAGGCAGTGAGCGAAGATCTACACTAGGCCAATCAGACCTTTCATTTATTGGCACTCCACGAAGCCATATAAATCACGTCAACCAGCATCGACCACAGCCTTAGTCATGAACAGCAGCCCACAACAACACATGGATTTGCTGCTGTCTTTGATCAATGTGAAGTTATTTAACAGCTTTGATGGGCGAGCGTCTGCAAGCACTATTGTTTTCCTTTTTGGGCTCCACAGCTTTTCCTTTCATTCCCTTGTTTTCCTTCTCACTTGCTTCCTTTTTCATGCCTGTTTTGTTTTCCAAACACTTGTGTGCGTCGGCAGCCTGTGCCCTGCCAAGGCGCTCATGGAGAAGTGATGGGCATGGGGAGTCTGTGGGCCAGCAACCATGAAATAAATATGGATGGTCATAAGTGAGATGAGCGAGGATCATCTGTTTTGCCATCTGCTTGTGCGAGAGCGTGGATGTAATGACTGTAGTCCTGCCTAGCCCAGTGAGCCTCTGCTTGTGGGAAGGTGCTTGACAGAATTATACATTCCCTGGCTTGGCAAAGTCAAACAAAAACACACATTTACCCAAGCAGTTGCCACATAAGCGAAAACTTCAAATGTATTCACAAGATGGTCAGAACATAATTTTGTCCAAATAAACTCAGGGGCTGCTGTGTGCCCTTTCTATTTCACAAGCATCTGGCCCATTGTGGCCATTAGAAATGACAGGCTGACAATTGCCGGGGAGGATTGGTGTTGGTGATTGTACAGCTGGCAGGGTCCTACCATGTGGCAGTCTGTTACTGTCTATGCATGAGGCGAACAACATGGGACTTGCATTCACAGTGCTCTAGGTTACTGTGGGAAATCATCATTAAAATGTATCCAACTTCCTCACCAACAACTACCACAGGCAGACAAACCTCTTTTTTCAAATATCTGTGTGACATTTCTAGTGCCATGGGACAAAAATGTTTTAAACTTTAGTTTTTATATAGAAATGATTAACATTTTAACATTTAATAACCCTGCAAGAAATTGTGAGAGAATAAAATGGTGCCTATACATTTACAGAAAGCAGCAGGAAATGTGTAAAAAGGTAATAGGAAAAATCTTATATGTACTTTAATTGACAAAATCAGTCAAAATGTTAAACCATTCAAATGTATATCCAATTATGTCAGGGAGATGTTATTAACAAACTTTGAGATTGTCGCTTAGAGGGTTTTGTTACTGAGGACTGGTAATAGTATGAATGTATGTTTATAAAAAAGGGGGAAACAGGCTGTTGAATTATATATATTCCTTATGGAGGGTGACACAGTAGGAGCTCTCAGAATCAATCTTGATGCTTGGATGGAATCCCAGAGCGCAGAGAAAATGGCAAACATTGCTGTGGCCCAATGGCCTGATGCTCTCATAAATATGTTTTTATGGCACTGAATGAGTTGGGGCATGGAGGTGTTTGGTGCTCATAAAGGTGGATATGTTCTACTACTGTATAATGCTCCATTCTGGAGGTCATAAAACACTCCTAATTTAATTATCTTATACACTATGAGAATCAATATTGTGTCAATTGTCAGTGCGTCATGAATCAGTGTAAGAAAATAAGTTGATTGCTGGGGCTGTGTTGTTTGTTCGACTTCCTTGCCACGGATGCTATTACTATATACTATATTGATCATTTGCACAACAAAGTTACAAATGCATCTAAGGCAACACAACACTCTCAAATCAAATCCCGTCTCATTTACTAGATTCTCGGCGGGGAAATTGAACATTCTGCTGCCTCTGATTTTTCATCCCTCCTTTGGGTTAAGTGTTGTCTTGGGAACTCAGAGAAAAGCAGTTGGCTGGGGGTGGAAAGGGGTGAGGGAGACTGTTAAGAGG